>CM029664.1:51009970-52213315 GCA_017311315.1 Dendrocalamus latiflorus | reverse complement strand
AATCAAGTTCCACTATGAAGGAGAATTCACCCACAACATAATTGTGGTAGAGGCAGGGCTTTATCTTACTTATCTACATCCCAAATCCCAACCAGTAAACTCACTTGACAAGTTGTTATGTAAGTAAAGTACCATAGTCACCAACACTGTAGTAAGCAACTGCATTAAAATTAGATACTGTTAACTTCATCGTGAACCATTATTTCCCAAAGCTTATACATCCAGCACCCACTCCTAAATCCTCATAATTTCAGTGCTATATCCTTCCCCCAAGTAGACCCGCTGAACTCACATCACATATTGATGAAATGAATGTACTGATAACACTGTATGTGATGCAAAATAACTAAATTTAGCAACAACTAATGCACCACCACTTGTTTCTTCCAAATCCTAACATAGTAGGTTCACATTACAATCCTAGACCTAAAGTATCAATTACTCAACCCACAGCACGATCTTCAGCAAACCAAACTATCGAGTCTGATCCAATTGCAGAAAGGGCCAACATTGAACTACTGTTCTGTGAAACATTATAAATTCCATCCAAATACCATAGCAAGGAAGCAGAACGGACCGCCATTGAACTGCTGTTCAGTGAAAGACAACTAATTCCATCCAAATACCATACTAAAGGCGATGACATATACAGTATCCACTCGACCACTCCCAAATCCTTCCTTCAAAAATTAAGTACAAAGACTACTGTATAAGTACAGTTACATTCACTATCCCACCCAAATTCTTTCCGAGAATCCTAAGATCCTAATGTAAGAATCACCAAATTCTTTTTCAGATTATACAGCAAGCAATTGCATTTAGCTACAGTGATGTCCACTACCCAGAATTCCAGCCAGGACAACCCATTAAACCCACAGATCCCGCAAGAGCGCACGCAACTCAAAAGTGCCGGTGGGCAATTATCCTAAATTTCGAGCGGATCTCGATTCCGGGAGACTCACCGGGCTTGAAGAAGATGGAGAGGCCGAAATCGATGGCCTTGAGCGGCGAGTTCTCCTTCTTGTTGGCGAAGAGGAAGTTCTCGGGCTTGAGGTCCCGGTGGATAACTCCGTGGCGGTGGCAGAGCTGCACGACCTCGACGATGGTGCGGGTGACGTTGGCAGCGGCGCGCTCCGTGTAGTGCCCCCGCGCGACGATGCGGTCGAAGAGCTCGCCGCCCTCGCAGAGCTCCATGACGAGGTGCACGGCGCCCTCGTCCTCGCACGACTCCCGCAGCGACACGATGCTGGGGCTCTTGGGCAGGTGGCGCATGATGGCGACCTCCCGGCGCACGTCCTCCACGTCGACCGCCGTCCGCAGCTTCCTTTTGGAGATGGACTTGCAGGCGAGCAGCTCCTTGGTAACCCGATCCATGCAAAGATACGTCACCCCGAACTCCCCGCGCCCGAGCTCCCTGTCCAGAACGTACTTGTCGTCGATCCCGCCGACCAGCTCGCACCCCTCCTCGCCCAGCACGGCCAGCCGCTTATGCCCGCCGCCGCCACCCCCCGCGGCGCCGTTCCGCGGCTGGTGCGGCTTCTTCTTCGCGGCAGATGCGGGGAAGTGCGAGGACTTGACGTCCTCCCGCGCGGCGGCGGCCGGCGAGCGGCAGCAGTTGCCCATGGCCGCGCGAGATCAGAGGAGGGAGGCTAGGGTTTGTGCGGCATTGCGCGCTGGACTGGTGGGGGATTGAAGGAGACTACAGCCTACACGCAGAGAGAGAGAGAGAGGCGACGGACAGGGGGTGGAGTAGAGGAGCAGTAACTTTGTTGGGTAACGTTAGGATCGGGCGCTGGGGACGCGTAGCCGGCGGCGCGTAGGCGGGAGCTTTTATTAGCAGAGGACGACGCGAGTGGGGCAACATTCCCACGTGGCGTCGCACGGTGTGCATGACGGGTCGCTGGCCGGTGGGTCCCTGTAGTTCGGGTGGGTATCTGCGTGCGGTTTGGGTTTTGCGGTGGGGAGTTTTGACTGCACAAAGCTCTTGAGGCTCCCCAGAGAAATATGGGCACAACTGGCTTCCTCCGATGTGATGTGTAAGAACTGAACCTACCGTTACTCGCTGAGAGAAAATATACATATACTTTCTTTCTTAGTATGATATACGTACTCAAATAGAGAGAACAAATAAATATAAAAAAATTTCTGTTTCGACAACACATATCTTTTTCTTCTCTGTATTATTCACTCGTAACACCTAAAAAAAATTAATAGATTACATGGCTTAAATAAGCCTCACATATGCATGGTTAATGATCTATGCACTCACCCACTAACTCCACTAGTTACACTACTTAACATTTGGTTTTGCCGTCCGCGATTTCCTACACTACCCACAAGACTTGGTCCTACTAAGACCAACTTAGATGTTTATGACCACACACAGACCTGTCCAAGTCAACGACCACACACAGACCTGACAAGTCAGCTTCTTCCCTATTCAAGTCCTTTTCGACCATGGCACTCCGACCGTGGCTGCTTGACCACGTTATTTCAACCACAGCTACTCGACCATGGCTTCTCCACCACGTCTTGTCAACCACGGTACTTCGACCGTTTCACCGACCATGGCTTGTCGACCACGGCTGCTTCAACCGTGGCTTCACTTCGACTGTTTCACCGATCATGTCTTGTCGACCATAGTACTTCGACCACATCTCCAGTACCGCTCACACTGAGCTGGTACTACCTGTCTTTCGACCACACAGGTCTTTTGAGCACCGACCGATTTCACTGTAGCTTTGACTGTTGAACCACAACTATGATTGCTACGACTACTGTAGCTACGACCACTATATATAACCCAAACACACCAACTACTCTACACACAACTCGGATACACCGACTACACATAACAACAAGACTAGTTCCAACATGGCAGAGTAATTCCAAATTTGGCTCTCTCCCACGCAGAATTCCCGAAATAGCCCCTTGGCACGGAGCCGTAGTGTGCAAGAGAGGTGGTGCGACACCCCACAGCGCCAGGCCACCTGGCGCGCCCGCCGGTCTCATGAGGGAGGTGGCACCCCAACCACGCTAGGCCGCCTGGCGCGCCACCCTACCGCGCCAGTATTCTGGTCACAAGATTAGTTTGCGTAACCACAGTAATCCATGCTCAGGCTAAGCCACTACTTAAACTTGAAGAATTTGCATGGGGTCCCTGCACCAACAGAGGGACGGCGTCTCCCCATTGTAACAGCCTGAAAAATACAAATATTAAATTATGAAGTTTTGGATTGTTTTATTTGCTTTTTATTTGAATTTGGAGTTTATTGGCTTTTTGTAAATAAAAAGGAATTTCAAAAGTGAAAAGAGGAAAGAAATCAACACATAAAATAACAAAACATGAGCATCAAATAAAGAATCTGAAAAGATGATCCATAAACTACCAAGTTAAGAAATGAAAGTAAGTATAAAATAATATCCCTAAAAATGTTGGCAAGCAAATTTTAGGAGGCTAGCATTTACACATATGTGCAAACACATATAAAACAATATACATGTATGTATATATATATATACATATATATTAGGTGAAAGAGTAAATAAATAAACAAATATGTTAATACACAAAAATCAGAGAATATGTATACATGTGCATGCCACAGAATATATGTGTAAATATATATACATGCAATTTCAAATGCAAAAGCAAAATAAAAAAATGGTAATAGAAAGAAAATTTCATAACCAGGCCGGTCATCACCCCGGCCCAGCCCCGCCTCTCCCCTTCGGCCTCAGCGCGCTTGCGCCCGCGGCCCAGTCGGGCGCACCCGAGCGGCCCAGCCCCGTTCTCCCTCTGCCGAGCGGGCCCCGCTCCCTCGCGCCCTCTCTCTCTGGCTGGCGGGACCGAGCCGTCAGCGCCTTCCTCTTCCTCCCTTCTCTTCCCGAGCGCGCCCGGACCCCCACCTCCCCAACCCTCTCTCCGCGCGGCTCCGGTCAAAAGCCGAGTAACACGGCCGCGGGGATCCGGCTGAGCAGCAGAGCAGGGATGGCGCGTGTGCACCGCCCAAATCTCCCTGCCATACCCCGTAGCCCACTGCCGCCGCTGACATCGCCGTCGTCCCCGATCTCGCCTCGCTACACCCGACCTCATCACGCGCACGGCGCTAGACCCTCTGCCCTTCAGCACGCGCACGGCATAGCGGCATTATGCCAAATCCCCGCGAATCCCTGGCTCTGCCACCGTCTCCTGACATTGCCAGCATGCCGCACGGCCTCGCCAGCGGCCAGCCCCACCCCGTCGCCTATAAAACCCGGAGCGACTCCCAAACGCTTCATCACGCTCACCTCCGCCTCTCATCACAAACAATTGGGCTAAAACCTCCTCAGTCGCCGGCGGGATCGTCTCCATCCCCAGCTCCGGCGAACTCCAATCCGGCGATTCAAGCTATTCGGGTTCAATTCCTCGTAACTGCACCACCCTCGGCTCACCGTGAAGCTATTCCCGGCCTCCTCCGAACTCATCATTGCTTGTAGGTCGCCGTCACCGGAGTCCTTCCAACGCCGCCGCCACCGCACGCTGCCGACCACCCTTCGGTGTCTCTCGACCCCCGCCGACCTCACCATCCACTTCACCGCCACACGGAGAACGCGTTTTGGCCCAGCCCCGAACCACTCCGGCCAACCTGCGTCGCCGGCGTCACCATCTTCTTCATCTCTGTCCGGCCTCCTCCCAGAGCTACTTCAAAGGGTTTGATTAACCCTATAGGGTAAGCAACACTCGCGCGGTCACTTGGCTAGCCCCGCCGATTCTCTTCTCCCCCACTGGCTCCCTCGGCCGCGCGTGTTCGAGCCCTGGCTCCGCAGCGCTGAGGTGAGCCATTTCTTTTTAATTCCCCGCTGACAGCTGGGCCCCGCTGGTCAGTGGCCGGCGGTCTGCGCGGGTTGCTGACACTAGGGTCCCACCTGTCAGTGACCCAGTTTCATCCATGGCCACTGACAGGGGGTCCCACATGTCAGTGAGCGAGTACACTGACAAATGGGTCCCACTGGCCATAGGCACAGCAATAAACAGATAAAGAAAAAGGTAAAAATGACAAATATGCCATGTAGGACCCACTGTCAGAAATCTATTAATTTTTAGATTTATTTAAACTGAGAACTTCAAATAATCATAACTTATTCATTTTAACTCCAAATTGAGTGAGACAAATTTCTAAATTCATCTAAAATCAAGATCTATCCAATGGAACTGAAATCCTAATTTTTAGAGTTCATTTGAATTTCTGGTGTTATTTGGTTTGATTTGCTGCTTTTCTTTTTGTACAAATTTTTTTTGGCGCACGCTAAAATAGCTTACGAGGCACAAGAAGAGGAGATCGAGGCAGCAACTCTAGAAGCACCAGAGAATCCGGATCCCGACCACTGTGACCAAGGCGAGTCAATACTTTGATCATGTTGAGCCCACATTTATGCAAAATTACTTGGTTTTAAATTAACAAAATGCATGCTGTTGTTTTTATGCAAATACATGCTAAACTTGATATTCTAGTTATATGCCAATGTTTACCTTGAATAGTATTACCCCTCCTTTGGAATGATTGAATGTGAAAACCTTGTCGCCCTAGCAAAAGTATAATACTAATATTTCGAAAATAAGTCCCTAATGATATGCTACGCTTAGTGTTGCATTAATACTCAGGGGGCGCTAAAATGCCCCATACATCATGATCGCTTTTAATAATGAGAAAATGGTTTGGGCAGTCATGGTGGGAATGACTGGTATATTTGACATGACTATTTTATACCCTCAAAATCCCCAACTTGCTTAAATATCTGGGCGGATTGGTTGGATGGTGTGAGTGTGGTGCAGTGGATGCACAAAATGGGTTAGTGATAGACCGCCCAGATACCAATAAGGACTGAATCTTGTCATGACCTCCCGGGTAAAATAGTACAACAACAAGTCTGTAAATTACAACTTGGCTAAGTAAATTTATCGAAACTCCGGACTCATCTCACTGGTAGGGGGGGTGAAGGGGCTACGCTATGGCAAGGGGGCATGAAGGGACACCAGTGGAGGGTGAAGTTTCCCAGCTGTCCTACATTGCGGAGAGGTAGAAGTCCGGCTGCGTAGTGGCTGGGGGAAACATCCCGCGCACAGATGGGACCCACCGCAAGTGGGCAGTTTCCCATAAAAGTGAGATGACAAAAGGGTCTAGATACTTTGAAAAGTCACTGTGATGGTCTGCTCAACCACACGTCTAAGGAATCGTGTGGGGCAACGAGTTGATTGTCTCTTGTGGTGAAAGTGTACAAACTCTGCAGAGTCTAAAACTATTCGAATAGCCGTGCCCACGGTCAAGGGCGGACATGGGAACTTAACCAGATATAGTTCTATTTCAAAATGCTTTATGATGGGTTGGAAAAGTGGAAGGGCAGTGTAAGGCCCTAGTTTGGAATTGTCCTGGGTGTAGTCCCAGTGGTAAGTTAAGCGGCTATAACGCTGAAGAATTGCTATATGGTGCAGATGCCATGTAACGGTGGATGGAATCTGAATCACTATTAATATTGCATTCATTCACAATATATACCTGTGTTCAAATTGCTAGGTCTTAAGAATTTTTATATAATTGTATTCAAAAGCACTCTTTGCAAAACAAAATAAACCTAAGCCATCCTTTGGTTAGCCATACATGTTACATATTACATTCTGTGTGTTGATTCGCTGAGCACGGGGTCGGAGTGCTCATGCTCGCTTTTGCGACAAAAATCCAGAAACAGGAACGCAAGACCACTATGCCTACGAGGAAGCTCCCGCTACGGAGGAGAAGGATAACGAAGGAAGCTAAGGCGTAGGCCTCGTTAGTTGGACATGGACAAGTGGACATATGGCGTTGTGTGCACGTATGTTACTAGTTAGCTGGTGACATATAATGCACACAGTACCTTCCAGTCGCTTGCCTGTGGATTTGGGTTTACTTTTGCTACTATTTCCGCTGCAGTTATGTAATGATAACATTTGGCCAAAGCGGCCCTTTTTTGTAAACATTCACCCGATGTGGTGTATTTCAGACTCTGTAATATTATTAAGCGATGTATGAAATGATTCAGCAATGTACCTGTGTGCACTAACTACTGATCCAGGGATTAGTGCAGTGAAACACAGTAAGATTCGGATTGAAAAATCCGGGTCTGACACCCCTCGGGCAAGTGTTGTGGCAAACGCTCAGTTGGAATGTTCAGAACTGATATGCTTCTACAGGGCATCATTATGGGGGTGTGACCTCGTGGCACGTTCCGCTTGTTCGGCCCGAGCTGCAGTAGCCCTTACTTGTTCATCACGGGCTGCAGCAGACCTTGTTAAGTCGCGGGTCTCCTCCTATTGCTTCATCATTTGATCTCATTGCTTCTTCTACCTCTTGTCTATCCCAACAAGGTGAAGTAAGATCTAGTGTAGTGTTGAGTTTGGTTGTATAGTGTTCTCTCCCAGATCTATTCCACCTTATTTTATAAGCCAACGGGGTTAACATGGTGTGGTTAATTTCATGTGACTAGCCTGCGACGAAGAGTGTTGACTTGTCTTTCTAAAAATACCCGGATATATTGTAAGGTACGTGGATACATTGTGGGAGCAAATCTTTAGAGGCACGAATCGACAGTCTCAATGAGGAGAACAATGACATCTTCCAACAGATACAGCGCGAGAGGGGGGGCAACGAGAAGGTCGTCAACATAGGAAGTTCGTATGGTCCCACATGCTGCTGTGTGAACCCAAGCTGCATATGTGCGTGCCACTACAACAACGGACAACCACGTTTGAGGCGGCCCATTCTACAACACTCCATGTGGGTAGCACAACACATCGTTCTGATAGATTGGAGAGCATGATTAACTTAGTGTTATGTGTTATTTTCTTTTTTGCGTTCGTTGTTATGTTCAAGGTGTAGCAATGGGAGTGTTGTTTTGATTCGTGCTGTACCTATAGTGCTTTTATGATTTACGTATATGCAACGCATATCCTGTTTGGTGTTGTCAATGAATAATGCCATCTCATTTGGTCTTATCAGTGCGTAAGGCTTCCACGAACTTGAACTATCTACAATCACTCATACTAATCATTATCTGTCTTCCAGTACGGATGGAAAAATACCATTTTGCCCTCGCACTCAGGCTATAAAAAGGGAGCCATTCCTCAGCAACTCCCCTGCTTCTTTGACATCAACTAAGACCACTAACCGATTACAAAAGGCTAACTACCGCCTTTTCATAGTAACAAACTACAATTTTTCTAATTACATGCTAATCACGTTGCTAAAAAACTTGCAGCATATCGACAAAAATTACCTATTTTGGATGCTCCAAAACCGATCTACATCTTTTCCAACCACGCAAACTTCAAACTCAAATTCAAAATCGCTAAAAAATCGAATGCTTTCACAGCTTTCTTCGTCTCTCAATGCTTTGCTCTTGGCTCGAGTAAAATGAAATGGCATTGATGTATATTCTAGAGAACAAATCCTCCTTTTTATCATGCAACCAGCAAGGAGAGGGGGTCAGGTAGGCAGGAGGTGCCATGTTGAAAGCATCTAGGCCTTTAAAAATAGTTTTGGTAATTAATGAACTTATCTGAATATGGGATTAACGTGTTTATTGAGTGTTTGAAAGGCTAAGTCCCTAAAGTGATGACAAGACGCATGCTAAAGATCAAAATGATGATCAACGTGGCTCAAGGCAAAAGTATACTTAGAATAGGACCCTCTTTTACTTTTACCGGTCTTCGGAGAAAGGATGGAAGACCGGATTATAGGTTAGATGTCGTACCATAAAGAGAGATCATGGCAAGTAACTTGATAGCAATTACTTTGTGCCATTTAGACCAATTTAGGATCATGCATTCATTGGAAAATTAATTTTATGGCCAAAACAGTGCTCTGTCTGAAAAAACGGAAGTACCACAGTTTCAACGGTGGAACTACGGTGGCGCGGTAGTTCCGCATCCATGAACGGTACCTCCAGAGCTCAAAAATTCCGTTAAACCGAGCGGAACCTTTTTTTTTCCAGAGAGCACCCTCGGGGCGACTCTGAGTTTGTAAAAATTCAGAAGTACCAGAATTACAACGTCGAAACTACCGGAGAAGCGGTAGTTGCGCTCCTTTGAATGGTACTTCCGGAACACGGAAGCTCCGGAGGCAAGGTCGGAACCTTTTTTCCAGAGAGTGCCAATTTTTGTTCCGACCCAAGCGATAGTACCGCACCGACTTCCCGGAACTACAGCAAAACGGAAGCACCGGATTTATAACGGCGGTAGTTCCGCGCTGATTTTCAACAGCTAATTCAGAAGCTCTGACATAGCCGTTATGTCGCGCCAGAGCGGAAGTACCAACCTTTGGCCTGCAGTACTTCTGCTCGCCCTGAATTTTTCTGGAATTTCTCTCAAACGGCTAGTTTTGGTTGGTAAGGGTATAAATACCTGTACCACTACTCAAGGAAAGATATTAGAGACCCCATTGAACATCTTTGAGCATTGAGCATTCACTCCACACCTCATTTACTCCTTGTGCATTCATTTGAGGTGGTTGAACTAAAAAGTGCATTGCATCTAATAGATTGATCCTTTGGCACTTGATTGCGATCAAGTGAAGCTGGTAATTTGTTACCCTTGGTGTTTGCTGACACCTGGATGACTTTGTGGAGATTGACCGGTAATCTTCTCAAAGAAGTTTGTGAAGGTTGGGGCTCACCTACCCGGAGCAGAAAAGAGTTACCACTAGTGGATTAGAGGTGTTTCGGCTTAATTTGTGGAGCCGGTCTAATTCGTTTGGGCTAACCTCAACATGGATTAGGGGAAACTGGCAAGTTTCCGATCACTACGGTAAAACATTGAGTATACTTGTTTATCTCTTGTTTCCTTTTAGCTCTTATTTATCAATCTCTTTGTGATCATTTATTTGAGTTAGTGCTATTGTTGATTCTCAACTTGACTAGAATTGTGTAGGCTTTAAGTGCTTTTATACTCTTGTTATATTAAGATTGTAAAGAATTAATTAAAAGCCAAGAAAATTTAAAAACCTCATATTCACCCCCCCTCTAGTCAGTTATCCTTGATCCTACACATGTGCGATGCGTGCGGGGAGGGAGGGGTCAGCCGACCAGCTTGCAGGGGCGTCTCGTGCACGAGGGAGGGGTGCCGCACTAGCCCTACACACGAACGGGCGGCACGCCAAGCCAAGGTGGTGCGGAGGGGGAGCATGCCAGCTTACCGATGCAGTGTGGGGCTGTGCCAGCTAGCTGGCGCGGTAGGGCGATGCACCGGGTGGCTTGTGTAGGGTGGGAGCTCGCCAGGGGGCCAGATTTGGCATTCCATCCAAGTGGAGGTTAGTTCCCGGAATTCCTACGGGTGAGGGGGCTAGTTATGCCCAAACTTCCTCCCTGGAGCATGGTGAGAGAAAAGAGGGAAATGGTGTGTCACTCTCTGCCTTTTGAATTGGTAAAACATGATTAATTCAAGAGTAAATTTATTTAGTGCCATCGTAAGCATCCATACTTGCTCACATCACGTAGGCAAGAATTGAGCTCGATCTTGTTCATAAAAGCGGAGCCAAAGTCCTCAATTTTGTGTGCTAGCCACTCTTCCCTTCTCCCTTATCATACTCAACCTGAGAGCCATCAGAGAAGCCATACAATCGTCATCTTCCCCACTACGGTGGACAAACTATGACACCACCGAGTGATCTTCCAATCCAGTGAGCAATATCAATGTTTATTCATGTCATATTGTGTTCTAGCCCTTTATGGACTCATACGCTGAATTAATTTGATTTTTTTCACTTAGTGCGACGAATTGGTCATTTTTGTTGTCTGAAGCCATTCATTTTGATGCACTCACTTTTCCCTCCCGACCTCCAAGTTGCTGCTGCCATGAGCACACGATGCCCACTAGTTGCTCGTTGCCATAGGCGCATCTCCAGTGTCTCTCCGCGGACCACCACCTCTCGGATTTGCCTCATCTTTCTCACTCTATTCTAGTCTTTCTTAGAGCCTCACCTTGAGATTTGTTGATCTGTTTCCTTCCTCGCCAACCGGTCTCCTCCCACCTTGAGTCAGCTGAGAAAGCATGTGAGAAGGGAAGAAAGAAGAGAGGCGGGTGAAAGAATGGTTGAGATTTAATCCCTTTTTTACTGGGGATGAATGAGACTAGAAGATTGAATGACAAATGGAAGAGAAGGAAAAGGATGGCAAAAAAGAAATAGTGACAGTAGAATGGTCATTTTGCATTTTTGGGATAGAAAATATGATAGTGATGATATTTCAAATTTTTCTATGTTTGCGATGATATTTATAAGCTTGACTTCTTCAACATAATGTTTTGCAAGTTCAAGATGATGGCAAATTTACTCTTAATTTAAATCACCGTACATTAGCATTGCACTGCTAGGATGGAAGCGTATGTGTATAAGAGTACTTCGATTCCATATTTCAAAAGTTAAAGGGCCTGTTTTTTTAACTGCTTTTTCGGTTTTTGCTACATTACCTAACTTTCAAACAGAGTATTTTCTTAAAACGGAGTCTACAAGTTAATTGTAGTATACGTTAAAAGCCCAACATCTATATCAACCAAAATCGTACGCGAGTATCTCTCTCCGTAATCTCTATCGTAAACAGTTAAAATTTAAAAATTTTAGACAAAAATCATAAGCCATATCTATGCCAAACTGGCCAAAATTTGAGGCTATGGAGGGTGTTCCAGCAGAAGAAATCTTTTTCAAGTGTTCTCCTTTCCTATCACCTCATTAATTTCGTTTATCTATGATGTGCCCATGCCTGATTAGATTAGATTTGACGTTTTGCGACTGATGTCTTTGAAAATTGATGTATTTAAATGCATGCTTCTGAGATTACCCTCAGTCTTGGGCTCATGGCTCATGCGATGCCATCGTTGTCAGAGATTGTCGAAATCGTATTTAGGACGTTGTATTATTGTCTTCGCGGCACCTAACTGCGGGACAAGACGCTGAATTCGTGGGCGTAGGCTCCGCTTCAACTGGATTAGAGTAAGTACAATAATGCTGACTAGATCACTTTTAACGAAATTCACGTCAACACAATTCTATATGGAAGAGAGAGAAAAAAGAGAGAGAGGCAAGCTGCCCCTTATATAAGAGGTAACCTCTAGCACATCATACGAGGAGAGAGATGCAAACTGCCCCTCATGCAAGAGGTGACCCCTGATATATTTATGCAAATATTAAATGTTTGAGTGCTTTAGTAGAGGTAACATCTATTCAACTTATTGTATTAGCTACCTTCACCATGAGTCACATGTACTCTTTTTGCTTATTTGGCTAGTCCTAGAGGTAGCAGCCACCTCTTCTATTAAACTTGCTCTTAAAGTTTTAGCTTTTAGTTTTTAAAAAGCAGAAATTATTTGTAACGTATCGACCTTTTAATTTAATTTTTTTTGGGTTTTTCAGCTTTAGTACGTTGTAATGTTCTGAGTGCACTGTGCAACATGCAATCATCCTTCGCTTATTGTCTACCACTCAACCAGTAGCCACTCCGATCAGTAGACGAGGATTAGGTTACGCTACCTATTCTCTTGTTTCAAAGGTACGAGTAGAAATGCGAGAAATATCAACACATCCGTCGGCTGTTGCAACTACCATTTAGAAGCTTCTTGATAAATTTCAACGGTCTCGCGCCGAACCTCAGTACAGTTAGGAACTTAGCATGAATCACAAACAGCAACGGCGACGACGCTTCTCTCGACGTCATCCTAAGGTCCGCAGGACACGTGAAAAGACCTAAAAGTTTTATTGTGATAAATTATTATTATTTTAAAAAGGTAAAAATTTAGAATTTACAGACTTTTTTGGACAATAATTTTCTTAATCGTTAATTAAAAAATATTTTTTTAATGTTCTAGAGAAGGTGTATATCAGATTTCAAATGATTTGAAGTCTTAATTTAAGAGTTTGCTCAATTTTGTGATTTTGGCATAGCTTTGACGTAGCGGAGCTTCACGAATCAAAAGATCTCAATTCGCTTAAGTATGTCAAGATATTTAGTTGGGATAAATTCTTAAGGTTATGATCTAACCTTGATTCAAGTTCAAATTTTTTTTGTATCTACGGATTAAAAGTTACATGAATTTTTAGATTTAAAATAGCGATGTTTTTTTTCTATTTACTCGAGCTGATTTTTACTGTAGTACTGTGAATTTTCATATTACGATTTTTTGATGTTCATAATTTATTGTAACTATAAAGTAAAAGATTAACAATACTTAAAAAAATTAAAGACACATTTCAGCTGCTATGCCGCTCCTAACTAGTCAAAGCCAAAGCCTCTCCCATACGCAGCTGTCACGTAGTCTTGTTGCGTATGCTTCCAATAGGGAAGAGACAAATTACTTACGTGCATCGTACATCGTCTAATCACCTTCCTTCCTCCCATGTTTTTCCAACGGATAAGCTCAGATAAACAGGAGAGGGGCAATACATTTCCGGCCGCACGCAGGGGCAAAAGCAAAGCAAGATCCGGCTTTAAATTAGCCATGCTTCCGACGACAAGGGGCGACAACGACTGCTCGACAAAAGCGACCCGGGCGCGCTCCGATGTTACCCATGGAATACGACCTGATCTGTGAAACTTCCCGGTAACGAGAGTACACGCCAACCGGCGACGAACTGTGTGGCCATGTTGCCCGCCCGCCGCACATGGGAAACCCTGAAAGATCGCCGTCGTTCCCTGGGGTGAATCCAAAAGGAAGGGCAGCAGCTAGATTCTGCGTGGCACGGCCATTCTGGGCTGGCTGCGGTTGCAGAGGTCGGAATTTTTTTATTTTCTAAAAAAAAAAGGGTCATTCTGGGCAGTGGAAGTAGTATGAACACGACGACACGAAAGGGCTCGGGCTCCCCAGTCGGGCAAATATCCTCGCCTTTGCATGGGCAAAGGCACAGACGAATAATCCCATGCCTTAGGGCATATCTCAGCCCTTGGATCTCAAGTAGACAGCTTAGATCTTCTGATATAGTAACAGTGGAGTAGCATAAAATATCTTTTTGCTACAGTGGGAGCAGCATAAAATACATCTTTGCTACAGTAATTTCGGAGCAGCTACAGTATTTCATTTTGCTCTCATTTGGTTTGCACTGTAGATGCCTATCTTTACCATGCAAACGCGGAGGATCCGGTTTCTCGGAGTCACATCTCCGGTGGGAAGAAGCAGCCAAGCCTGCACTGTCTGTCTGCAGTGCGTACAGGGGGTGCTCCCAGCAGGTGACAGCCAACTAACCACTGGCCTCTCTATGGAAAATGGATCTTGGTGAGAGCTATGGAAAATGTATCGGAAATGGATCTTGGTGAGAGCTGTGGAAAATGTACCTCGCTGAGAGCGAAGTCCCCTGTTGTCTCCACCAAACCTTTGCTTAAAAGCAGCAAGCTGCTGCTGCTGCTGGCAGGCTGGGGCTCCACTCTGCGTACCCTTTTTCTTTGGATGCCACCGTGCATGCCTGCCCTGCTCTCCTATAGTCCTATTCCCCTTGTTGTCTACCAAGGGGCTCCCTTCTCTAATGATTGGCTCTGGTCAGGCTAAGGCGCAGCTCTGTGGTGAAGCACTGAAACGTGGCAGGGGCTTAGACCGGTACCATTCGAACGGTACAAAGTCACAGACAGGTAAGCTGTCTGATCGGCATACAGTTACATGCGCGATTCATCTTACGGTCTGTTATTGATTTTCTTCGGGTTTATGTATAGAGCTATTGATCCGAACACATGATTTTTTTAAAGAGGCTTATTCACTCCTTTCCCTAGTGTTTTATTTCAGGAATAAAGTAGGGGATCTTTCGCTGACGTCATACGCACGTATTTTTTCTCACTTTTTCACCGTTCATCTCCTTTTAAATGCCATTTTTTCAGTTATTATTATTATTTATTTTCATTGTATCTCACACACTCACCGCGAAATGGTGAGTTGTAGCGCGCATATCAGACATATCCTCGGCAAATCTAGCTTCATGTAAAAAGGACTCGGTTTGGTGGCACTCGCTTGTCCGCCGAAACGAGCCGGTCGGGTGCGTAATAAAAAGGATGACTGTGCCTGCCCGGCAGAGCGCGCAATAGCGATTTTGCATTCACACAAAACCATCAATGTCATGCAATTGCAGCCGGATTGAATTCGGGTCCAGCGCGCAGGCCAGAGTGGGTCGTGGCCATTTAAACGGACTCAAATGATTGGAGTCGCCGCAGCCTGAGACCATTCTCTCCAGCACAAGCTGCTGGGTGAATAGATCGCGTAGCAGTTGTAGTACAAACTTGCAGTTGTTCGCTGTACATTGTGAATCATGTGGAGCAGCAGATCAAATGGCAGAATTTGTTTTGTATCTGCCCCATTGTGCCACTGAAATTTGAAATCTAGCTCAGCGTCTTTGCAATTGCATATTTGGCCCTCTTCATGGCCGCAGAAGCACGGGACGACAACACATGCCACATTCCGTGCTATACAAGTGTAGAATTTTGGGAACCATAGCACAACACGGGTCTTCGTGATCGGCCGCAGGATGTGGCGGGCCAGGCAAGGTCCCACACACCACGAGCGCGAAAGGATCGTCCTACGTAGCACAGGCGCGGAAGGCACATCCCGCGCAGCATAAGCACGGAAGGGCGATGTGTGCTGCCTCATCCATGCATTCAATCTTTGATATATTTTTGTACAGAAGAGTCGTACTACTCATTTTCTAATAATATCTCCATCTTCGATTCAAAAAATGAGCAGCTAGCGCCCTTTCACGCAAGATGCGCCTTTCGCGCCCATGCTGTGCAGGACGAGCCTTCCGCGCTAGTGGTGCACGGGATCAAGCTAGGCCCGCCACTTCCCATGGCTAGTCATGAAGACCCACGCTACGCTGTGGTCCCCAAAATTCCGCGCTTATATAGCGCGGAATGTGGCACGTGTCGGCACCCCGTGCTTTTGTGGTCAGGAAGGAAGTCTAAATCTGCAATTGCGGAGGTACGGGGGCTAGATTTTAAATTTCGGTGGCACAATGGGCCAGATACATAAAAACTTCCAAATGGTGTCGTGCTGCTGCACCGATCGCCTGTGATACAACGAGTATGCAATAGCCTATGTGAAACTGCGATTCATGCATACTGTTTATTTCTCGTGATATGTGCTCTAAGAATTCGGGCTGTGTTCTTTTTGAGCTTATGGCTTTTGTCTTATGTTACAGTAACTAGCTTTCAAATAGAGTGTCTTTTCAAATGCGGGATTTACAAGTCAATTGTAGTAGACACTGTATTGAATTCATCTATATCGGTCAAAATCATATGCAAGTGTCTCTCTCTGTACTCTCTCTTACAAACAACTAGAATTCAAAAAATCAAGTTAAAAATTATAAGTCACAACCCAAAAAATTCCACCTAGCACCATTTCAGCTATGTATCTTTTTTTAATATAACCCTCTCGACACGCGTGCATGCTGCTTATGTCCTTTTTTTTAGGAAAGCATGATGCTTATGTTGAAGAGCATGATTTGGAGTTTGGATGTGTTTTGTCTATTTGGGCCCGGCCTGGTGACCCTAATTGCTGGGCCATCAAGCCTAGGTAGACACATCAGGCCGAGCGTATCAGCCGTGGACTAGCATCGATGGCCTACACGTGCTGGACTCCCAGCTCCACCGTTTGTCCAAGGGGAGCCTGGCCCAGAACGTCACACAAAATTCTGGGGACATCTATCGCCCGTGCGGCAAGTAATGGCATGCCACCCACTTTGGGCCGTGTTGTTGCTAAAGGGGAGCCTGGCCTATCACGTCACACAAAATTCCGAAGGCATTTACCGCCTGTGCGGCAAGTAATGGCGTGTTGCCCACTTTGGGCCATACCGTTTGGGCCACTTTGGGTCACGTCACACAAAATTCTGGGGGCATGGGCTGCGCCACGCGAAAATGGAAAGCCCTTCACACCTTTGTAGTCTGGAGCAGCCAATTATAAGTGGCCACTTTGTGCCATGGATCACGCCATGCGAAAAACAGAAAGCCTCCACCCCCATGTAGTTAGGATTAGCCGACCAAAAGCGAATACGTCAGCACATGTAGTTTGAGGCGCTTTTTTCGATCTGAAAATTCAAATGATAGTATCTTTTAGACATTAGAGTGTTTGAACCAATTTCCTCGTTATGAGGTCTTAAACTAAACCCTAGTTGCATATATTTAGACTTAGTAAATGATATCATTAGCCATATATTTCGGTAGAGAAAATAAAATGTTTCACGTGTTACTTCTCAATTTTCATTAATTCGTGGACTATGGTCTAGTGTGTATTTTTTTTATCGAGAAGGGGAATGGGGAATGAACCAGATGAATGTTGGATGTTTTGGTAGGTTATATGAAAATCTCACACATTTGGTTTCAATGTTTCAACAGTCTATCGACGATGTTCCATGCTTAAGTTCTAGGGGGGATAGGCCAATGTTCCATGTATTTGGTTTCAATGTTTCAGCAAGTTGTCAGCAATATTTCAATATCTCATTGACGATGTTTCATGCATAAAGTTCTAATGGAAAACAAGCCAATATTTCACACAAGTTGTTTTCAATGTTCGTCCAACTGGACATCGGCGATGTTCCAATAATCCACCAGCGTTGTTTAGAAGAAATAAAAATATTAGTAGAACAGATCAAACGTGCTCGTGGAATAATTCAAGACTTTTAATGAAACGGTTGAAAAACAATTAGTAGAATGAAAATGTTAATAGAACAAATCAAGACAATTAGTTGAAAAAACATTAATAAAACAATGGTAGAAGAAAATGACACGAGAAAAAAACCCTAATACAAAAACCGAAAAAATGTCAAGAGGAAAAGAAGAATAAGAAAGAAATAAAAAATCAAGAAACAAAGAAAATGGAAAAAGAAGCAAAGAAAAAAAAGAGAAGTAAATCCATTCGGTTCTCATGCATTCACGTGCACGGCCGCATGTAACAGCCGGTAGGCCATGCACAGTGCACGAACCGGGCACGCCGCTTGCCGGCGCCATGCTCAGCTGGAGCGCCGCGTTATTGGGCCGTGGGCCGAGGTGGGCGGCAGAGGCTATGCGCCGCGTTATTGGGCCGTGGGCCGAGGTGGGCGACAGGAGGCTATGCGCCGCGCGTGCGACTTATAGGATTTGCCCAAAATTCCTGCCTTCCTGTGATCGTCGCCATCGACTCCCTCCTCCTTCCCTGCCTACTTTTTCTCCCCCATCTATGGCCGAGCCGAGCAAGCGGAGAGACCCCAGTCCCATAGCAGAGCAGCGCAGCCGCCATGGACCGCGTGCAGCTCGTGCTCCTGGGCCTCCCCGTGCTGCTCTTTTGCTCCGACCTCGTCACCCTCTTCTCGCCGCAGCCGCCGCCGACCCCCAAGCCCGGCCATCATCAACAGCCGGCTCCCGACGCCTTCCAGCCCGACGAAGTGACGAACCCTCCGCCGACGCCGCCACTTCGGCGCAGGAGGCTGTTGTTGGATTTTTGATCTCAGGCTAAACGGTTGAGGGAGACGTGGGGTGATGCCCACGTCTCACCCGATTCTCACGCGCCCTGATCGGGGGTTGTTGTAGGGGTGGCCCAACCCCCCGTAACTGGGCCGTGCAACTAGTCCAACATGTAATAGGCCCAATAGTATAGAGGAATATAACAGTGTAAATATACCAGTGTACCCCCATCCTTTGTAAATACTAAGGGGTATAATGGGGATTTCCCATTCTACCCCACTCACATATATATAAGCCCCCAGGAGGGGCAAGGGGGGGGGGGGGACTGGCTCATTCTCTCCAACCCCTCCACAGATCTAGCTCTCCTCTTCCTCTCCTACGGGTCCTCTCCTTCTCTGTTTAGCCTGTAGCCACAACAGGGGTGCCTAACCAAATTTTGGTTACGGCCCCCTGTTGCGCAGCGCAATATATAAGAGGGCTCCGGCCTCTCACGTGAGGGTTCGCCGTTCGTTCCCGTGAGAGCCAAAACCCCACACAAACCCTAAAGAGACCCGATCTACTGCGCGCTGCCAGCAACGGGAAGATCGTCGCCACTGCAGGACATCGCCGGCGACTACCCGGACACCGACGCCTCCCCGACCTTCACCGACTCGCCCTCACGCCTGCGGCCTGCATCACGCAGGCACGTGGTCTTCGCTCAATGACCTTCATTGCCGAATGTAAGTTCCCCGATCTTTTGTAATCCTAGGTGTTCTAGTGCTAGACTAGCGGCTTAATGATGTGCATGATATTGTTGAACACTCACAGCTGTAAGTCCAACCTTCTCGCTCTTCCCAGTGCCAAGTCGATCTTCGATCTAACTTGAGCAAGACGATTCATGTTATTCTCTCTCCCTCTGTCTCGGGCGTAGGAACCGCAGGTGGATGGACCTGGCTACGGCACCACCGTCGAGTTGATGTTCTGCGCCTCCTGCTCGTATAGGTAAATCCATGTATATTCTGGCTTCGGTAGAGTGGTTTAGTTGGTTTTAGGGAATCGATACTGTTGGTAATAGCCAGTGAATCGGAATCAATACTGGTTCTTTAACCGGACTAATGGTTGAGGTACATATGTGTGGCTAAGGCCGTTGACCATACTGCAATCTAGCGTTTCAGTGCTACTGCCCAAAGTTATTGTGAGGCTCCAATGTAAGCTGCTGTCCGTAATTTGAGTAGTGTAGAACACCCAGTGCCAGCACACGATAAGTTGACAAGCAAGCTTCTCTTTGTTGTACTGATGTCATGAGCTCAACCCTCAAATACGTCGTTATGGTGGGAATGGCTACAACTTTCATGCCTAAGCGATGTGTAAGACCTAAAATGTCTTGAGAAGTAGGCGATCAAAGAGAGCCCGAATTATGCCACAAATTAAAATATTGTCTTACTGTTGGCTATAATATTTGAAGACGATAATAATAATAATGACTGCTGGTTGTCCTCTGTCATTCCAATGCACTTTAATATATGATCTGCTTCCTATTAAGCATTCGTCGCAGTTAACGGCTACTGATCTTGCCGTTTGGCAAAAGGTATCGCGGAAAATCATGATGCATCACACATAGCATTCAGTCATTTTATTTCCATCAGGAGCTAACTGAAAGAAAAGGAGAAGTTACAAAAAGAGGGATCTTTCGTTTGAATTCAGGAAATTGAGGGGATGCCCATAAGATTTGTGATGGGGGTTAATGAATACTTGGAATGAATTGAATAAATTAGAGGCTCTGGTCAGAAATTATTCTTTCTTGTTTCTTTAGCCGGAGTGGAGAAGTTTCCTAGATGACTTTTCCTAACGTTGCTCAACTGGCTGTTGCAGTTAAGTTTGGCCAAAGGAGGATATTTAGAAATCATCTCTATGTGATGTTTCAAGACAATGCATGAGGCCTTGAGCTGAATGCCTTCATATGTTTTGGATGTGTTTTTAAGAGAAAATCTAGTGATGAGATAGAATACCACCCATGGAAACAAACTAGTTCTCTTATTTTTTATGTGTTCCCAGTTTTCCATGCATATACCATTTGACTATCGAGTCAGAATGCAGATTTTTACCCCATCCCTCATATTCATTACCCTGTTGTGAACATCCTATATGTAAGAAATGTATTTGAGAGTCCGTAGTCCGTACAGCATGGGCTATCCACTTGGGAATGCTTCTAACTCTCCTTCCTGAACTTATTTGCTCCCACTTATGCTGTTGGATTATGATACGCTGTGGAAGGCAGGTAAAACAGTAAATCAAATGCACAACTATTTGTTTCAGGAGAAGAAAATGATGAAAAAGCTATATTTCTTTGTGGACTTTAGTTGTGGTTTTTGTACCTTTGTAGTGCCGACGGTCATGTTAGGAAAAGTGAAATGAGAAAAAGAAGAGGCGACTTGCATACCCTTCTGTAACTAAGAGGAAATCCAATGAAGATTGACAATACCTATGCTGAATGTATCTTCTCTTGACCATACAAATGAAGTCATATTCGTCTTGGAAAATTACCCTCCACACTTCCCAAAACATGCACTCAGCAAAGTTGTGCCTTTTCTTCAAGTTGGACAATGGCAACATTAATGGCTGACCGTGCGTTGGTCGGACGCGAGAGGCCGAGGCGAATAGCTTTCTCAGCAAACCGTGTGTTGGTCGGATGCGAGAGGCCAAGGCTAAAAGCTTCCGTAGCTGACCATGCATTGGTCGGATGCGAGAGACTGAGGCAAAAAGCTTTCGCAGTTGATCGTGCGTTGGTCGGATGTGAGGGGCTAAGGCAAGAGGCTACCCTAGCTGACCGTGTGTTAGTCGGATGGTGATGTGTGTTTGAGTCGGCGTGAAGGCGCATGCAGCAGTGTGCATCGGGCGGAGGTGCACAGGGTGACGGCGATGAGCCGGCTATAGAACCAAGCACCCAGGAACACGAGACGGGGTCTATGCGACCTTGGCGAGATCGGTTGTGTACTGGCGTCACACGTGACGTGCGTAGTGGTGATGCTAGCGGGAAGGGCAACTAACGATGCCGGTGTGGACGCGCCATGAGGAGAGTTGGCAAGAAGAGAAGGCTACTGCGTGCGGCAAGATAGTGAGATTGAACACATCGAAGATTTACAACAAGATTAGGGGGTTGATTTTGGAACTAATCTTGTTGTTGTGTGTAGTTGGTGTCTAGTACTCGTGTGTTTGAGTACTGTGTAGTCGGTGTGTCTGAGTTGTGTGTATAGTACTCGGTGTGTTCAAGTACAGTGTACTATGTGTAGAGTACTCGGTGTGTTCGAGTACTGAGAAGTCATGTGTCGAGTACTCGGTTTGTTTGAGTACTCTGTAGTCGTGCGTCGAGTACTCATGTGTCTGAGTACAAGGCGAAGACCCGAAGTCGGAGAGCCGTCGGAGACTCCAGAGTCAGAGACCGGTTGTAGAAGTCACAGTCGTAAGTTGAGCTGCGTAGTAGTCGAAGCTACAATTAATTGGTCATAACAGTCACAGTCATAAGTCAAGCTGCGTAGTGGTCATAGCTGCAGTGATCGTAACTACAGTGATTGTAGCTACAGAAGTCGTAGCAGTAGTCAAAGCCACAGTTGACCAGTCGGTGCTTGGAAGACCGGTAGTACCAGCTCAGTGTGAGCGGTACTACCGGAGAAGCAGTCGAAGAGCCATGGTCGACAAGCCGTGGTTGATGAAGCGGTCGAAGGGAAGCCGTGGTCGAAGATGCGGTCAAAGTACCGTGGGTCGGTGAAACGGTCGAAGTGCCGTGGTCGAGAAGCCGTAGTCGAGCAACCATGGTCGAAGTGGTGTGGTCGAGACACCGTGGTCAGATTGCCATGGTTGAAAGGATTCGAAGTCATAAGAAGTTGACTTGGTCATGTCTATGTGGTCGTAGACTTGATCAGGGTTGTGTGCGGTCGTAAGCATCTAAATTGGTCTTAGTAGGACCGAGTCTTGTGGATAGTACACGGTGTGCGCCGAGTCGTAAGGAATCGTGGGCGACAAAACTGGATCACAAGTAGTCTAACTAGTGAAGTTAGTAGGTGCGTGTAAAGGTCAAGTGACCGTGCGTGTGTGAGGCTTATTTAAGTCATGTAATCTATTAAACATTTAAGAAGTGTTGCGAGTAAATAACAGAGAAGAAGAAGAAAATGTGTGTGTCATCAAAAAAAGAAGTATATCATGTGTTCCTTCATCCTCTCTACTCATGTGTGTGTGTTGTTTCAAAAAAGAAATCATATATATATTTTCTCTCGACGAGTAGCGATCGGAGTTGATGGGTTCAGTTCCAACATTGCACACCCACGCCGCCGTTGGCATCCTCGGGGGCGTCCTCACGGGCCTCCTAGCCACCTCGGAGCTCTGCGCCCTCAACTCCCCTATCCCTGGCGTGGGTGCATGGCGTCTTCTAAGGCTGTTGCATCGGGCAGATCGGCAAGCAGATCGGCGGCGAGCTCTTCGTCACCGTCTGGAACCTCGTGGCCACCAGCACCGTCCTCGTCTGCATCGGCCTCTTCATCCCGCTCCGCATGCCTGACGATCAGCTCATGATCGGCGATGACGCAGCGCACGGGGAGGAGGCCTAAGCGCTCCGGGGCGACGGTGAGAAGTCCGACAGGATGCGCCAGGAGACGGCAAGGACTGGCGCTGCCGCCGGCGCAGCGAGGGAGGACACTGTGGAGCAGCGGCTAACATGGGAGCCAGCGGTGTCACCATTCAGTTGTAGCCTTGTAGGTCACAGGAAGGGGTTGCGTGTTCGTTCCAGTCGGTTCTCATGTATTTTTGTTTCGATGTTTAGTGTTAATTTGCTGATGCTACGCTGGTGTAAGCATGTACGAAAATATGACTCTTAAAGTTACCTTTATGGTTTTTAACTCAACTAAAGATACTTCTATAGATAACATCTACAATAGTAAATCATTTCTCTAACTATTTTATACTATTTTATCACTCACATCTTCTTACTATCTGTGTTGATTTGTAGGTTTAAACTGTCTCTTATATAAGAGATAACATATTATCTCCTAACATTCTTCTGCTCTACAGAAAATTTTACTTATTTAATATAATTAAGAGATAGCTAAAATGGCACTACTAAAAATACGATATCCGTTTAACTCCTTATGAGGTCATTTTGCAGTTTTATGGCTGTTGTTTTGTTTTTTACATTATGCACGAGGAGCTTGTACCTTGTAATCTCCTGATCTCTCCCTCCTTTTCACTCTACGTCGGTGCTTGATTAGCCCACCCTACCCGACTTGGCCCAGCCTGGTGTTCCAAGCTTTTCCGCTTTTCAGCGTTCTGTGCTAGGCAACGGGTGGATTCGATTTGGCTTAAAGTCAATTTATATTCATACTATTTATGTAACTAGTTTTTAAATAGTTCATTTTTTAAACTGAGGTTAATAGAAAGATTATAGTAAAAAAAATATACTGAGTTCAGTTATACCGGTCAAAATCTTATATAGCTATTTTCTGTGCATATTGCCTCTCACGAACAATCCGAATTTAAAATTTTAAATCATAAGCCGTCAACTCAAAAAAACCTATCCATTTTCTTCTTGACTTATGGCTACTCAATTGCATAGAATTTAATGGTAAATTTGTTTGCTACATACCCAGCATGCCACATATATAGATGATGGGCGGAGCCAGGAATTGGATATAGGGGGACAACATGGACAACAAGTAGAGTAGAACCAATGAACCATGCCGGATTTACCGATCCAATAGACTAGTCACATATCAGACTATTAGAGTAATATGTTTACTAAAGGGACAAAAGCTCTGTCGCTTGAGAACTGAATCGATCTTCTAGCTCAATCCAGTGAGTCAGTACCTATCTGTCTGTTTACTAAGCAGAACAAAGCTATCATTCATTCAGTCAGGCTCTAATTAGTTGTTGCTAGTCATAGACTCAGAGGCATCAAGCAAACAGAGAGACTCATAAACGGATTTGATCAATGCATCAAGCTAAGAGCCTAGCTCATCATCTCCTACTCATCTGACGCCACTAACTATAACTAACAAGAGGACAATCCACCGGGACGTATCCTACGTCTGAACGACTGATCCTAACAATCTTTCCCACTTAGATCAACTGAATTCTTGGCCTTCAAGATTTCTTCCCTTGCTCAGATAGAGCATTCGATGGTATTGCAAGCATCAGATACTCAGAGAGAGGCGCCTCCTTTGTGAGGAGGCGTTCCATCGAACACCAGGCGTGTAGGAAATGAGAGAGCCGAGTGTACTCACCTGCAGACGAGGGAGCAGTTGAGGAGGTCGACGCAGTCGAGCTGCGAGAACACCCGCGCGATCACGTGCGTCGGCGCGCGCAGCGCAGCCGGCGTCGCGCCCTCCCCGCCCCCTTCCTCCTCCTCCCCCCGCTACTGCGGCGGCGCCATGACCGATCCGTCACAACTCTGAGGATATACAGATATACATCATATTGAGGCCCTCATTACCGTATAGACTATAGAGATTACCTGACGTGACGCCGTGACGGGGACGGGCGGACGGCGTCGGCGGAGCCGCGGAGTATGGTTTGCACTTTGCTGGCGCGGGCGGACTCCCCACTCCCAGTTGGCGAGCATGCGCCGCAGTGACGCAGTTGCTTTGACGCTTCGCCTCCTCCTCGGTCTGAAATACGAAGCGTTACTGACTAGGCTAATTGAGACATTGAGTAATTGGGCTGCATCGTTGGATCGTTACCCGTTGGGGGGTGCTAGGCCCCCCTCTCTCCGCCACTGATGGTTAATGCAACCTTAGCTAGCCAGATAGATTACATTAACCATCATATTGCTGCACCTACTTTACAGAGAAAGTATGAACATCACATAATGGTGCTAAAAACAGGTAGGTACATTATTATATTTAGTTTCCATTTTCAAGTGGCAAAACACAATGGCACGGGCTTCAAAATTCAAATGATCGAAAGAAAAGGAGTTATGCTACCACGGCAGCAGGAGGAAGAACATATAAAACAACGCGAACAGAGAAAAGAGCATACCCAGCCACCGAAGAATGCCCAACGACGCGAAGAAATATAGAGGAAAACACGGTGGGAAAAAGCAGAAGAAAAAACGCGCACGGAACGCTCAAGAACATGGGCCACTTGGGCTACCTGTGTTGACCCGCCTTCCCACCGACCGGCCATTGGTCCATGCGGCTCACGCACTGCCCCCCGAGAATTCCACCGTTCGGCCGACCCCCCCGTCGATCGCTCGCGTACTTGTATTGAACGCACGTCGCCAAGGAGCCGCGTCTCGCGGTGCACCTGCATCGATCACGTCGCGAGAATAGCTTGTTACCGTGCACGTACGGAGCGATATGGCCGCGCAGCCTCAGCCGGGCGCGTACAT
The DNA here is from genome assembly GCA_017311315.1 of Dendrocalamus latiflorus. Lineage (NCBI taxonomy): Eukaryota > Viridiplantae > Streptophyta > Magnoliopsida > Poales > Poaceae > Dendrocalamus > Dendrocalamus latiflorus. The sequence continues at coordinate 52,187,553 of CM029664.1, read as the reverse complement.
GCCCGCCGTGCCGGAGTGGCTGAACAAGGGCGACAACGCGTGGCAGCTGACGGCGGCGACGTTCGTCGGCATCCAGTCGATGCCGGGGCTCGTCGTGCTCTACGGCAGCATCGTCAAGAAGAAGTGGGCCGTCAACTCGGCCTTCATGGCGCTCTATGCCTACGCGTCCACACTCATCGTGTGGGTGCTGGTCGGCTTCCGCATGGCGTTCGGCGATCGCCTGCTCCCGTTCTGGGGGAAGGCCGGCCCGGCGCTGACGGAGGGCTTCCTCGTGGGCCGCGCGTCCCTCCCCGCCACGGCGCACTACGGCAGGGGCGGCGCGCTCGAGGCGGCGCGCACGGAGCCCTACTACCCGGAGGCGGCGCTGGTGCTGTTCCAGTTCGAGCTCGCGGCCATCACGCTCGTGCTGCTCGCCGGGTCGCTCCTCGGGCGGATGAACATCAAGGCGTGGATGGCGTTCACGCCGCTGTGGCTGCTCCTCTCCTACACCGTCTGCGCCTTCAGCCTCTGGGGCGGCGGCTTCCTCTACCACTGGGGCGTCATCGACTACTCCGGCGGATTCGTCATCCACGTCTCCTCCGGCGTCGCCGGCTTCACCGCCGCCTACTGGGTACGTATGTACGGTACGACCGGTGTGCCAAATTAACTGCGGATTTCGGTAATTCATTTTCGTTGGATCATGGGTGCCCTGTTCTGTCGGGCATATGAGCCGCCGGGTTTACTTTTCCTTTGCTCACGAGTCAGGGCAGTGGTAGGTGTGCCCGTACATGAGACGTGTGGACTTGTGGTGAACGGTTCGTGGCACGCGGGAGCATGAGGTACATGCGTATATGGAGCAAAGAAATGAATCATGTTAAGACTTAGGCCCTGTTTGGATCTCATGGTCTAAAATTTAGTTGTCTAAAATTTTGGACTAAACTTTAGTTGGCTAAACTTTAGCCTCTAAACTTTAGTCGAAGGTACTGTTTGGATCATGTACTAATGGATATGACTAAAGTTTTAAAAAGACCATACTACCTCTCCTCGTTTCGTGCGTCAGCCATTAAATGGGAGGTGAGAGACCAACATGCATGGGTAAACATGTCTTTGTGCCTAAGAACCCAAAACTTTAGACCACTTTAGTTCACTTTGGTGGACTAATGGTCTAAAGTGTTTTTTAAGGGTTAGCTAAAGTTTAGATCCAACTTTAGACCTAAACTTTAGTAACTAAACTTTAGATGGAGGGATCCAAACAGGGCTCGTATAGCACGTACATATCTATGCATTACTAATTACGGGTGAATTCCGAACGGTTGCCGCTTCGGCCTATCCTATTACAGTAACTAACTTTTAAATGATACATATTTTTAATACGAAATTTATAAGTAAATTATATTAGACACTGTACCAAGTTCAGATATACCGATCAAAGTCATATGTGACAGTTTTTCTCTATAGACTATCTCTCACGAACAATCAGAATTCAAAAGTCATAAGCCAAAAGTTAAAACAACAAAAAAAAAACAACAACCATACATCCGGAAACGACGTACTTATATATACATTACTAATTAAGGACATGTTAGAAGAATGCACTGTTACTTCTTGTCTTTTGGCATCTGATGCAACTTCTTCATACTCGCAAATCTGTCAGCAAGTGATAGCAACGCTTAGTAAATACTGTTTGAAGATGCCAATTTGTTGTGGGCCTTGTGGCTACCCATAATTCTATATGCAAGTTAATTGGTTGCACACGCATTAACTGCAGAACTAGTGGAGCATATTATGAGAAACAAGATTTGGCTTTTGTTGTTCCTTGCTCATTTGGATTTTCTTATGGCTTTTTTAAAAGCTAGACTTCTTCCATTGCCGAAGCTTTGCTTGTAGAGTCGTAGGAGGACGAGCTGCTAAAAACGCAGCCCAGATAATCTAGGAACACTATGGTGCATTGTTTACATATCGCAAATCTCGATGCAATTAATGTTAACCACGTGATGCGATTCATTTCTGGCAGGTGGGCCCGAGGCTGAAGTGCGATAGGGAGAGGTTCTCGCCGAACAACATCCTGCTCATGATCGCCGGCGGGGGGCTGCTGTGGCTGGGCTGGGCCGGGTTCAACGGCGGCGCACCGTACGCCCCAAACGTCACCGCGTCCGTCGCCGTGCTCAACACTAATGTCAGCGCCGCGTCGAGCCTCCTCACCTGGACCTGCCTCGACGTCATATTCTTCGGCAAGCCTTCCGTGATCGGCGCGGTGCAGGGCATGATGACTGGTCTGGTTTGCATCACCGCCGGCGCAGGTATCACATTCTTGCTTGAATTGTAGAATTATAACACAAAACTGACTTCACTGATAAAACAAGTGTGATTTGGTTAACATTGGTTCGAACCACCAAGAGGCACAATGCTGTAAACAAATCCAACTGGATCACACGTAAAGTAGTTCAGGCTAGCTGATTGGTTTCATGCAAGGGCTCGTGGAATTGGGTATTGTTCACTCATTTTTTTTATTGCATTAGAAGACCTAGAATGAAGTAGCGAACTAATTATTCAAGGATACCTGGCTCGAATAATATGCACACAAGACCTCATCCGCCTGACGAGCTTACCACTCCTGGCTATGCACGACAGCATGAGCCCAATAATTGGCTGAAGACAAATCCGAATGATTACTCGATCTGTCAATCATGTTAAAGTATAAGTGAATTATTCATCTTTCCTCATCAGTTTAAGCTTTTGGATGAACTAGCTGGTGCATAAAATTCAATATGGTATCAGAGCCAAGAGGTTCTGAGTTCAAGACCTGGCTGACGCAATTAAAAAAATTAATTGCAGTCCACTTCTATTCCACGTATTAGGCCTAAGAGAGCCTACACGTGAGAGGAGTGTTGAAGTATAAGTGAATTGTCCATCTTTTCTCATCAGCTTAAGCTTTTGGGTGAACTGGCTGGTGCATAAAATTCAATAAATCAAGCTACATTATTTTGCCGGAATTGATCCATCACACACTGCACTGTCGAGAGCACGTCCATCATGTAATGCGTTAATATATCTACGAGAACTGATGCAGAAATGCTATTTGCCACGACTTTTTGTTTGTTGTCTCTTTTTAGTTTGGTACACTGATAGTTGCAGTTCTTCTGTATTTTTTGTTGCACGGATGGCACACAGGACTGGTGCACACATGGTCGGCGATACTGATGGGCATCTGCGCCGGCAGCGTGCCCTGGGTCACCATGATGATCCTCCACAAGAAGTCCTCCCTCCTTCAGAAGGTCGACGACACCCTCGCCGTCTTCCACACCCACGCCGTCTCCGGCCTCCTCGGCGGCGTCCTCACTGGCCTCCTCGCCACCCCGGACCTCACCGCCCTCCACTCCCACGTCCCGGGAACGCGCGGCGCCTTCTACGGCGGCGGCATTGCGCAGGTGGGCAAGCAGCTCGCCGGCGCTCTCTTCGTCGCCGTGTGGAACGTCGTGATCACCACCGCCATCCTCCTCGGCGTGGGCATCGTCGTCCCGCTGCGCATGCCCGAAGACCAGCTCAAGATCGGCGATGACGCGGCTCACGGGGAGGAGGCCTACGCGCTCTGGGGCGACGGCGAGAGGTTCGACGTGACGCGCCATGAGGCGGCGAGGGCCGGCGCCTGGGGCGGCGGGGTTGGGGACGAGTCGGTGGACCACCGGCTGGCCGGCAGGGGAGCTAGAGGCGTCACCATTCAGTTGTAGCTGAAGGCGCCAAGGGAATGGAGCAGCTAGCTTTGTTAGTGGTGGTAGTACTGTAGAAGCATTTGTTGCAGAGCTGCTGGCCTGCTGCTAAATTGGATATAGTTGATCAGATCATTCCTAAAAAGAAATGAGAGAACTTGAAGGGTAACAATTGTAACAGAAACACGTACGTCATATTTCTCTGAAGGAAATAAAGTTCCCTTTTATACGTACTTGCAATACTGATGCAAGATGTACATGTGTCGTGCTCTGGGAGTCCACATAACAACCAACTTTGGCCAATGGCCATTTTACTTTAGCTCTGCTAAAATTTAGGTTAGACAATCAGCTTGACAGAAAGAGTGAAAAAAAGATCAGCTCGTTTCTTGAATGAATTGTAGCACCTTACATATTAATATAAGATACTACTATGAAATGTCATCACCAAAGTAAAAATAAATAAAACAATAATAAAAATCAGGGTAAGTTAAACTTTAAAAGTACTTTATTAAAGAACTAGCGGAAACTAAAATAAATATTTGAACCACGGGACCGGTACACTTCTAACCAAATGAAGAATAAATAAAATAACATAAATAGTGGCAAGCCACAGTACTGAAAACTCGAATACTCCCACCCATGCATATTCTATTACTCCACTGGCCTTTTACTTAAGAATGGAAAGAGCAAGCGTGAGATTTAGAAATCTTAGCAAGTACCCAATAACGATCACAACATGGTGAGTAAAAGACAATTAAGGCAACCAAGATATACAAAGGACAAGCAATGTAAGTAAGATGTGAAAAGGATAAGCAATGTAAGTATGACACAGGTTAAAGGCAACGAATCTAGATTACCGGAAACACTAATATAAATTAGAGATAGAGATCTCAAAAACAATGTAATTAAAGATAGTTGTTATTTAACAAGTTATAGCAAATTATAGTAAGGGCGCTGGCGATCACATCCCACATACCTGGTTATACGAGAATAGTCAGGCACATCCTTATCCTCGACTGTATAACTGCCGACGAGGTGTAATATCCTGTGTAACGAGAATGTACGGCCCCCGTATATTACCAGGTGGGTGAAAATCCCCCTATATGCGGGTAATCCTGGGCTAGATAACAGTCATTTCTTTTATTAGTGAGTTATCCAAGATGTAATTAGGAAGTCGAGGGTGAATTAAGGTAAAGTTATGAGGGTAAAAGGTTAGTACAATTGAGAACGGAGGGACATGATTTGTGATACAAAGCGATGGGGAACGATGGTATGATGATAGAGCACTAAAAACCTGTTCTAAAGAGGGTATTAAAATAAGACGCACAAAGGTTGTCAATCATATAATTTTTATTACATGATCAGTGATTATTAGTCAGGTTATTGGTACCATAAATAAATCAGTCGAGGCTCACAATCAATAATATAAAAATAAAAGATCATGGAAGCGGGATATATAACTAAACCGCCCAATGATAGAAGATTACTAGTGGTTAACTTTAAATTTGAACATACTTATACGCTACCCCCATCAATAATTTAAGCATCTATTCTAATCCCTAACTAAAGTATGAATTCTACAATTAAGTATTATGCTAACTACAAGTGTACAATACTAACTAACCCAGCGCATCAGAACCTACCCAATCTACAAACAGCATACAACCGGCAATCAATATAGTGTAATAATCGAATACAAAGCTAATGGTGATAGTTAATCATGAAATGGTAATGTGCGAAGAGGACAGGTTACGGCCGCAAGATACTTGCCTTGAGCACGCTCGATGGACACGCTGCACGATGGGTCCAAAATGCGCAACTGCCCAGCTGCTCCCTCAACAGCTGCGTGCGAACCTGGATCTGAAAAAGCTGTACACCAAAAAGAATAGAGAGGTCCCCTCCATTTAAAGTCATATCTAGATTAGGGTTATTATTATTATTGTATTTTTATTTTCTTTTTTTGAGTGCTACAACTCTCCTCCCTTAGAAGAGATTCGGCCTCGAATCGACAACCTCAAAAAAATTAAACTTGCAGAATTGAGAGCATCACTAGGAGGAGAACAAAGGAACCGGACCTAGAGAAAAGAGATCGGGGTACTTCGCACGCATTTGAGACTCCAACTCCCACGTAGCTTCGTGCTCAGTCTGATGGGACCACAACACCTTAACATAAGTAAGAGTCCGACGCCGCAGTTGACTTCTGAATGTTCCAGAATATGGACCGTCCGTGCCACGATAGACAGGTCCTCCAAGACCTCCAAGGTGGCAACTCCAGAACTTGATCAAGGTCATTAAGGTACTTCCTCAATATTGAGATATGAAAGATGTTATGGACACCAGCTAGGAAAGCAGGCAACTTAAGACGATAAGCAAGCTTTCCGATTAGCTCTGTGATTGGAAATGGTCCAATGTAACGATGGTTCAACTTTCCTTTTGCCTCAAACCGGACCACACCCTTAGTCAGGGAGACCCTCAGGTAGCCCACTTCAAATTCCAGCTGCTGACTAGAACGATCGGCATAACTCTTCTGATGACTCTGGGCGGAATGCAAGTTGTTCCTAATGAGATCGATCTGCTCCTTCCAATCTCTAACCTCCTGCGGCTCAAGTAACTCTTTCTCTCCAACCTCATCTCAATGGAGGGGAGAGCGACAAGGTCGGCCATAGAGCACCTCAAAAGGAGCCATACCAATACTAGAGTGAAAACTGTTATTATAGGAGAACTCTGCCAGAGGTAAGTGATTTTCCCAACTACCCTTCCATACCAGTATGCAGGAATACAACATGTCCTCCAACGTATGAATGGTCCTTTCAGATTGACCATCAGTTTGAGGGTGGAAAGCAGTGCTGAAATTTAGTTTCGTACCCAGATTCTGATGCAAGCTCCTCTAGAAATGGGAAACAAACTTTACATCGTGATTTGAGACAATGGCCTTAGGAACACCATGAAGACATATAATTTCCTTGACAAAAATGGTAGCAAGATCACTAGCGGAGTAAGTAGTCTTGACTGGAAGGAAGTGAGCCGTCTTGGTGAGACGATCGACAATAACCCAGATAGAGTCCATTCGCCGGGGTGACCTAGGAAGGCTAACCACGAAATCCACAGCAATATCCTCCCATTTCCATTGAGGAATCTCCAAATGCTGCAAAAGGCTAGCAGGACTGTGGTGCTCTACTTTTACTTGCTGGCACACCGCGCATTGCGACACAAACTTAGCTATATCCTTCTTCAGTCTCGACCACCAAAATTGCCACTAAAGATCCTTGAATATCTTAGTCTCACCAGGGTGAATGGAATAAGAAGTTTTATGAGCCTCACAAAGAATATCCATCTTCAAGGATGAGTCAAAAAGCACCCAAATGTGGTTTTAGAATCATAACAGTCCCTTTCCATTAATAGCAAAGTTTGGCCCATAAGGTCTAGCCCGATAACCTCTCCACGGAAGTGTCGAGTCTCCGACCCTGAAGCTTGAGCCTCAAGCAAAGCATCAAACAAAGGAGAGGGGGTTACTGATTTCACCAGAGATAATGCTGAAAAGGCAAAATAAAATGTGGTTTGGAGGTCCTCCAACTCCTCCTGGACTGATGCGGAAATGTGTACACTATCATTTCGCTTCCTGCTAAGCGCATCCGCCACCACATTAGTTTTGTTCGGATGGTAATGGATAGTGAGGTCATAGTCTTTGATCAATTCTAACCAGTAACACTACCTCAAATTCAATTCATTCTGGGTGAAAAAGTACTTCAAGCTCTTGTGATAAGCGAAGATATCACACTTCTCCCTGTAGAGATAATGGCGCCAAATCTTGAGGGCGAAAACCACCGCCCCCAGCTCAAGATCATGTGTAGGATAATTAAGCTCGTGCTTCTTAAGTTGACGAGTGTAACGCCCCCGTTTCCAGGGGCGCGTACGGACACGGCACCCCGCAACTATTCACGCATGAACAATTATGGAGTGTCGCGCAAGAGTATACCATTGCATGCCTACAACAAAAGTTCAGCATATATTTCACATACGGATTAACATCCATTTTCAACAGCGGGGCGTGCAAGCCCAAAGTATAATTACATTACAGAAACTCCAAGATCCGCTTGAGCGCGGCCAAGACCTAAAGCCACGGATCCTCGTCGAAGAAGCGACCTTCCGGGACTTCCTCAACGGGGAGGCAAACACCTTCGTCTTGATCCTCTAAAGAAGGGCAAAAGCAAGCCGTGAGCCAATCAACCGGCTCAGCAAGTCCCAAAGGGACCCTAACTTATTACATGCACGGAACATCAAAGGAAGGGAGTATACTTGGTTTATTAACTTTGAGTGGATGCAGTTTTATTTGCAAACCTTTTTAGAAGACGGACCCAAAACTACTCCTCAAGAACTCAGGGGTTTTTCAACAAGAGTTCATTAACCAACCTAAACAAGTTAAACATTTACAAAACTACTTAAGCTTTGCGGCTGGAATCACCCAAGTGACACAGCTCCAATAACCGGGAGCACGGCGTATTCGAATACCATTTATTTGACTCTGCAGAGTTTGCTCAGCTTTACCCACACGATTTCTTAACTCCCGCGTCCGGGTTAAGAAAGCCAGGTCGTTTCACTGCTCAACTCTTTATATAGGCTCTACCCGGTTGAATTCACTCGGGTCTGGCTCGCTCACACACACACACACAAAGAAAAAGAAAACGGTGCCGCTTCGAGTGAACTCTACCGTTGTTAGGCACCCGCAGCACGGCCTGCCTAACCTTTGTTACCCAAACACCTACTCCACAACACCTGTAGAGTTTCAATCGAGTTGAGCAGCTACTAAACCAGTGTTGACAAGTCAACTCCTGTGGTTGAGCGATCACCATGTCAATTGCTCAGCGTAAGGGTCTAGTCCTTATATTTTTTCCCCCGGAGTCCGCAACCCCGGCCAGGTCCGCAACCTGCAACCCAGGGTAAGAGGCGGGCGAAAACCGTCTCGCGGCGCACCACAGCCCCCCTTACCCTATCTTACATGTCGACATACTCCGCCCTAGGGCACGGCATCCCATACTACCCTGCCCTAGAGCCGGGTTTTCCAAATTCTATTGGCCCGCAGCCACAACCTTATTAGAATAAGACTTTGCACGATAATAATAACTTACAAATATCTAGAATAACAGATAATTAATTCTAGGGTTACAAAGGCATGGCTACGAGTTTAACATGGCATTTATCGGTGGTAGGGTTAACTATATAACATGTCATTCTAAACATTTTATTTTATTTTGAACTAACATTTCAGAACTAGCTCCATGCAAATAGCGTAATAACATAATTAAATAACATGGGTTGCAATATGATCAAAGGATTTGGGACTTGCCGTCAATCCGAATGATTTCCGCTAGCTCGAACGAAGAACCTCCTGGCTCCTGAAACTGCACTTGATCTTCCGGAAACTCCGACACTAGCGCAAGCACTGAAAATAACAAAAATCCGGCTTGAGACTAATCAAGCGAGGAAAAATAAACTATTTAAAAAGGAGTAAAATGCATAAATCCTTCAAATGGAATTTTAGGAATTTATCTGGGATGATTTTGGTGGAATGGAGGTCACAAATGGGTCCAGAATATTATTTGGAGCAAAGTGGTGAAATTTGGGAATTTTTGGGATTTTCTGTGATTTTCTAGGATTTATTTGGATTTTCTGGGATTTTAGAAATTAATAAATTCGGGAAAATCGCTGTGAACAGTGAAAGGCCGGCCCAAGCTACAGTGCGGCCCGGCCGGCGAAACGGCCCGCGCGGCCGGGAGGCCGGCGCGGCCCATCGCGCGCGCTCGCGCGCGGGGAAGGAGCGGGCCGAGGGGAGGCGGCCCACGCCAGAGCGCGCCCGCGCGGCCTGGATGGCCGACGCGTGGTGCAGGCTGGTGGCGGAGATGCGGCGGGTGTGGGTGGCTGGGATGAAGACGGGGGAGATCGGACGGCTGCGGAGCGAGAGGGCGAAGCGAAACGATACTGCGAGATCGGACGGTCGAAATTAGATATTACAGACGAGATGGACGGGCGGGGAAGAGCCACGTCACGGGGAGGGATCGTCTTCAACCTCCGGGCGCTACAGTGCACCCGAGGCATGGCAGCGGCGCCGACGGCGGCCTGGGCGCCAGGGGGCTTGTCGGCGGCGACCAAGGGCACCGGCGGATGCGGCTCGACACGGGGATTCCGTTTTGGGGCTTAGGAGGGCGAGGGGATCGACGGAGAAGGCGGGAGAGAGAAGGGGGAGTTTCGGGTGCTTGGCGGCGAGGAAGGTCACCGGCGGCGAGAGAGGTCAATCGGCCGCGGCTACACGTTCACGGGGACCGGGTGCTCACATTGGCGGTGTCGGTGAGAGCTGGGGAGCCTCCGAGCGTGCTGGCCACGGGGAGGTGGTTGCGGCCGGCGGTGTGCTTCGGTGACAGAGCTCCACGGGCAAGCACCTGTCCAGGGGAATGCACCAAGATGAATGTTACACCAAGGAGGAACTTTGGGCGAATGCAATTGAGTAATGGAGGGAGGGAGAGAGAGATTGGCTCCGGGGTGTCGCCGGCTCACAGGGCGGCAATGGCGGAGCTCGGAGCGGCAGGGCTTCAATTGGCGGCTCCGGGAGGTGGCTGGGAGCTGCGGGAGGCAAATGGGAGGGGGAATCCGAGGGGGAGGAGAGGGAGCCTTCGGGGAGAAGGAACGGGCGCGGCGTCGGGGTCAACAGGGGTGGTTGGGGAGTCTCCTCCGCGGGATGGAGGTGACTGGGGTGACGCCGGCCCTGTCCAGTGCACTGGTGACGCGACGGGAGCAGGTGAGCTGCGCACGGCCGAGAGCGCGTCCGCGCACGGGGAGAGGGGAGGAGCGGCGCTGCCGGGTGGGGTCGGGGCGAGGGCGGGCGACGTGGCGTGAGGGCGGCCACGCGCTTCGGACAGAGCTGATGGGACGGCGGAGGCGGTCCGAGACCGGGGCGCGGCCGCGGGCGGAGGGCGGCGCGGCGCGGCGCAGCGCGCAGCGCTAGCGCGCGTGCGCGAGGAGAAAACGGGGAGGGGCGGGGCGCCTGCGGGAGAGAGAGAGGGAGCGGGGAGAGGCGCTGGGCGAGGGAGGAAAGCGGGATAGGGGCGGGGCGCCAGCCGAAGGGGAGAGCGGGGAGAAGGGAAAGGCGCCAACGGGGAGGAGGCGCGAGCGTCGGGGAAGGAGGGAGGCGGAAAAGAGAAGGGCGCCAGCGGAGAGAGGAAAACGCCAGGCCAAAAGAAGAAAGCGGAATCGGGGAGGACTTTCCAAAAAGGGAAAGTTCCCAAAATTCACTCAAAAACCAAGAAAAAGGCTCAAAAATTTTGAAATTTTCAGGGGCTTTTCAACCTACCCCCCTTAAAAGAATCTCGACCCCGAGATTAACTTGGTCCAGGGAGTAAGTTGGGGAAATCCCGCTGCAAGTCTGATTCTCGTTCCCAGGTGGACTCATCCGCTGTGTGATTCTTCCACTGCACTCTGCAAAACCTGACATTCTTGTTTCTGAGTTGCCTTTCTGAAGTCTCAAGTATTTGTAGTGGTTCTTCAGCATATGTGCAATCATCCTGTAATTCAATGTCTGACAGTGGCACTTCATCTGGTGGCTGTCGTAGACACTTTCGAAGTTGAGATATATAGAACACGTTATGGATTCTTGACAAGTTGGGCGGAAGCTGCACTTGATAAGCTACCTCTCCAACTCTTCCGATAATTTAGAACGGTCCCACATCTCTGGGTGCTAGTTTGCCCTTGACTTGAAATCTCTTGACTATCTTGAAGGGTGTGACTTTGACGTATACAAAATCTCCAATTTCAAAGCTCAATTCCTTCCTGCGGTTATCTGCATAGTTCTTTTGTCGGTCTTGTGCCATCTTGATTTTGTCTTTGACAATCCTGACATGTGCTTCTGTATCCTGAGCAATTTGAGGACCAATAAGCTGTTGTTCTCCTGTTTCTGTCCAATTCAGTGGGATCCTGTAGTTTCTGCCATAAAGTGCTTCAAATGGGGCCATTTGGATACTGGCTTGATAGCTGTTGTTGTATGAGAAATGGGCAAACGGTGAGCAAGTATTCCAGGTTGCACCATATACAATAGCACATGCTCTCAACATATCTTCTAAAATTTGATTTGTCCTCTCTGTCTGTCCATCTGTCCGCGGGTGGTATGCTGAGCTGAAGTTTAAATCGATGCCCATAGCCTCATGTAATTTTTCCCAGAACTTGGATGTAAACTGTGCTCCTCTATCTGAGACGATTTTCTTCGGAACTCCATGTAGTGTCACTATTCTGGTCAAATACAACTCGGCAAGCTTGTCCTTTCCGTAAGTTTGCTTGATCGGAAGGATATGAGCCACCTTGGTCAATCTATCAACAACGATCCAGATAGCGTCATAACCCTCACGAGTCTTGGGAAGTCTTGTAATGAAATCCATGCCGACACTATCCCATTTTCATTCGGGAATTGGCAAAGGCTGCAACAATCCCGATGGTTTCTGGTGGTCTATCTTGATCTGTTGGCAAACATCACATTTAGCTACATACTCTGCTACTTCTTCCTTCATCTTGTTCCACCAATACTTCTTCTTCAAGTCTTGGCACATCTTGGTGCTTCCTGGGTGGATTGAGAATTGAGACGAATGAGCTTCGGATAGGATTAACTCTCTTAATTCCTTCTCGTCGGGTATGCAATAACGACCACGGAAAGTAAGGATTCCATGTTTGTGTATCGCATACTCTGTTGAATCTTCTTCTTGAATCTTCTTTTTCAGTTTTTTGAATCTCTGCATCTTCGTCTTGTGCTGCTTTGATCTGATCTGTCAGTAGTGGTTGAATCTCTAATACTGGTTCTTCACCCTGTTCTGTGATAACTAAATTCAGTTGTATTATATCCTTCTGTAACCCTGGTGGATACTGTCATCTTGACTTTGCTTGGGTGAGCTTTTCTGCTAAGGCATCGGTCACTACATTGGCTTTGCCCGGGTGATACTGAAAATCAACCGCATAGTCTTTAATCAATTCCAGTCCTCTTCGCTGTCTCATGTTTAACTCTGGCTGTTGTAAATAGATACTTCAAGCTCTTGTGATCTGAGAATATCTCACAATGATTCCCTAGCAGGTAGTGCCGCCAAATTTTTTTGAGTGCATGTACCACAGCTGCTAGTTCTAAATCGTGTGTGGGGTAATTCTCTTCATGTGGCTTCAGTTGTCTCGAAACATAGGCAACAACTTTTCCATCTTGCCTAAGCACACGTCCTAAACCTTGTTTTGAAGCATCGCAATAGGTTTGGAATTCTTTCTCGGGATTGGGCAAAATCAAAACTGCTGTCGTTGTCAATTTGGTCTTCAACAACTAAAAACTTTCTTCACAAACATCTGTCCAATTGTATGTTCTGTCTTTCTTCAGCAGTTGAGTAAGTGAACGGAAATCTTGGAGAATCCTTCTATGAATTGGCGATAATAGCCTGCCAATCCAAGAAAGCTCCTCACTTCTGTCACTGTCTTGGACTGTTTCCGTTCCATAACTGCGACCATCTTTTCTGGGTCAACCCTGACTCTATCTTCTGATATAATGTGACCCAAGAAAGCAACTTATTCCAGTCAAAAGCTGTATCTGTCGAACTTGGCATACAACTGGTGTTCTCTCAATCTGGTCAAAGCTATGTGCAAGTGCTCCTTGTGCTCTTCTTCATTCTTGGAGTAAATCAGAATATTGTCAATGAAGACAATCACAAATCGATCCAATTTGTCCCTATGCACCAGATTCATAAGGTTCATGAAATACGCTGGCGCATTGGTTAAACCCAAGGGAACGACCGTGAACTCATATAATCCATATCTGGTGATGAAAGCTGTCTTCTCTCGATCTTGCTCTCGGATCTTGAGCTGATGGTAACCCGAGCGCAAGTCGATCTTAGAGAATTCTTTGGTACCTTTGAGTTGATCAAACAAATCATCAATTTTTGGGCAAAGGGTACTTGTTTCTGGGTGTGACAACATTCAGTCTCTGTAATTCTACACACATTCTTAGCTCTTCATTCTTCTTCTTCACAAATAGGGCTGGGGCTGACCAAGGTGAAACACTTGGTCGAATGAATTCTTTTTCCAATAGTTCATCCAACTGCTTCTTCAGTTCTTTCAACTCACTTGCTGACATCCTGTACTGGTGTTTCGCCATTAGTTTTGTGCCTGAAATCAACTCTACGGCAAGTTCTATTTGTCGGTCAGGGGTCTGTCTGGTAGTTCTTCTGGGAATACATCAGGGTATTCTTGTACTATTGACACTTGATCTGGTGTAACTGCTAGCATGTTGATCATGCGCTTTCTTGCATCCTTCAATACTTCTCGTTTTTTTACTTTCTGACCTTCAAGGGTTACCAATGATACTGTTTTGATCTCACCCTCTACCTTGCCTTTATTCTTGGCTAGTCAGTTCATGCCCAAATGGCATCTAGCCCTTGCATATCTGGCTGCAGTAAATCTGCTTTAACCCCTGCTGGATTGACTTTGACTCCTTCTCACTTGTACCTGCATATCATCATTGGGTATATGCTACAGGTTCACACTTAGCTGGATTATGCAGTACCAGGGCTACATATATATCTGGGTCTATTAGGATTAATTTCATTGCAACATAAACTTCTCGTTCCTTATGCTTTACACAGACAGTCTTCATACACTTTCATAGTCTTGCCACAAGCCTTAGTCAAAATAATTTACATACAAGCTATTCAGTTCTTCCAACTAGCTTACAAAAGGATAACCAAAGGACATTACTCCATTCCTTGTTCTTCATAGATCACTTTCTCTTGACTGTCTGTCGTGCTTTTCTCCTTCATGGCATTCCTCCGAATAGATCTGTTTCTTCCTCTGTTCTGGTCTTCTTAGGGTAAGATTCTTCTTCTTCTATCGGTGGCTGGCGTGATGTTGTGGCCTGCCTCTTTGCTTGCTGTCTAGCTTCTTCTTTGGGTAAGTACTTCAGTGGGCATTGATCACGATAATGCCCATCTTGTTCGCAGTGAAAACAAGCCGTTTGTGCTGAAGGCGAAAACTTCTTTCGTTTCATAACTTTCACGTAACCTGATGTCTTTTCTTCTAATTGGAGAGCTCGATCAACTAGGCTTAATAGGCTTGAGAACTTCATGGACTGAAGGCGTTGTCTCATATTGGGTCGTAGGCCTTTCATAAAGCACTCCATCCTTTCGGCTTCAGTATCAATCTCTTCTTGAGCATACCGGGATAACTGATGGAATTGTTGTAAATATGCTGTGATGGAGTTTTCTCCTTGTTGAAGATCAAGGAAATCCTGATATTTTTCAGTGATAACTCTAGGAGAAATGAAGGCTTTACGGAATCTCTTCACAAAGTCTTCCCAGGTAATGTCTTCCTTATTTGGATGTATCCACTGGATAGCATTCCACCAAGTAATCACAGGATCTGACAGCTGATAGGTGGCAAAAAGGACTTTCTCCTTATTGGTACATCGTATAGTATTCATTCTTCTCTCAACATCTTGTACCCAGTTATCTGCATTCAGTGGTTCTGTTGCTGAGGGGAATTTAGGTGGTTGAGTTTGCAGGAATGCTGCAAACTTTAATGCAGTTGCGCTTGATGCTGACACTGACTCTTCGGGTGTCACCTTGACACTAGGTGATCTGGCTGCTATCTGCTCAAGCAACTGGGTCTGTTGATCTAGCATTCGCAGAATATTTTGCTCTCTCTGATAGCGATTTTGTTCCATCATCGCTATTATACTGGCAAGTGTGGCTTGATCTGTGGCAGGTGCACCCTGCCTGTTGGTCTGATCCCTCTGCTCTGTCGGGTCCATCTGTCAATTGGGAACTTAGGATCAGTTTTGCAGCGGCTTTGGAGAATAAGAGTAGATAAGTAAGACTTTGAATTTCAAGGCAAGTATAGGGCGAACAAGGTAAGAACAAGAGCGAAAGGGGACAGAAGAAAGCTTTGAACACAGGGAGATTACTGATAATTAAGCAAAACAATGTACAAGGATAAAGAACATAGATTTACAATATGCAGGTGGTACACAAACCACTTAGGGTTCATGATTACACCTGCTTTACATTACAAAAGCACTACTACAACTCAGGGTCAGTCTAGTCTAGCGGACGATGGCTACTCTTCCAGCTGCCGAGAAGCGAAATTTTGAAGCTAGACAAGAGAAGCGGTAAACATTTTGCAAAGGCAAAACTTAAGCAGAAGTAAACTAAGATAGATAAGGTAGCAACAAGAGAGGGGAAAAGACAGCAATAATACTTATATTTTTCGTAAACCCTTTTTATGGCTTAAATTAAGTTTTGCGATAAAATTGCTTCCTAGTTTGCCTTAGGTCTCAACCTACGGTCAAGAGCCTGCTCTGATACCACTTCTTGTAACGCCCCCGTTTCCAGGGGCGCGTACGGACACGGCACCCCGCAACTATTCACGCATGAACAGTTATGGAGTGTCGCGCAAGAGTATACCATTGCATGCCTACAACAAAAGTTCAGCATATATTTCACATACGGATTAACATCCATTTTCAACAGCGGGGCGTGCAAGCCCAAAGTATAATTACATTACAGAAACTCCAAGATCCGCTTGAGCGCGGCCAAGACCTAAAGCCACGGATCCTCGTCGAAGAAGCGACCTTCCGGGACTTCCTCAACGGGGAGGCAAACACCTTCGTCTTGATCCTCTAAAGAAGGGCAAAAGCAAGCCGTGAGCCAATCAACCGGCTCAGCAAGTCCCAAAGGGACCCTAACTTATTACATGCACGGAACATCAAAGGAAGGGAGTATACTTGGTTTATTAACTTTGAGTGGATGCAGTTTTATTTGCAAACCTTTTTAGAAGACGGACCCAAAACTACTCCTCAAGAACTCAGGGGTTTTTCAACAAGAGTTCATTAACCAACCTAAACAAGTTAAACATTTACAAAACTACTTAAGCTTTGCGGCTGGAATCACCCAAGTGACACAGCTCCAATAACCGGGAGCACGGCGTATTCGAATACCATTTATTTGACTCTGCAGAGTTTGCTCAGCTTTACCCACACGATTTCTTAACTCCCGCGTCCGGGTTAAGAAAGCCAGGTCGTTTCACTGCTCAACTCTTTATATAGGCTCTACCCGGTAGAATTCACTCGGGTCTGGCTCGCTCACACACACACACACAAAGAAAAAGAAAACGGTGCCGCTTCGAGTGAACTCTACCGTTGTTAGGCACCCGCAGCACGGCCTGCCTAACCTTTGTTACCCAAACACCTACTCCACAACACCTGTAGAGTTTCAATCGAGTTGAGCAGCTACTAAACCAGTGTTGACAAGTCAACTCCTGTGGTTGAGCGATCACCATGTCAATTGCTCAGCGTAAGGGTCTAGTCCTTATATTTTTTCCCCCGGAGTCCGCAACCCCGGCCAGGTCCGCAACCTGCAACCCAGGGTAAGAGGCGGGCGAAAACCGTCTCGCGGCGCACCACAGCCCCCCTTACCCTATCTTACATGTCGACATACTCCGCCCTAGGGCACGGCATCCCATACTACCCTGCCCTAGAGCCGGGTTTTCCAAATTCTATTGGCCCGCAGCCACAACCTTATTAGAATAAGACTTTGCACGATAATAATAACTTACAAATATCTAGAATAACAGATAATTAATTCTAGGGTTACAAAGGCATGGCTACGAGTTTAACATGGTATTTATCGGTGGTAGGGTTAACTATATAACATGTCATTCTAAACATTTTATTTTATTTTGAACTAACATTTCAGAACTAGCTCCATGCAAATAGCGTAATAACATAATTAAATAACATGGGTTGCAATATGATCAAAGGATTTGAGACTTGCCGTCAATCCGAATGATTTCCGCTAGCTCGAACGAAGAACCTCCTGGCTCCTGAAACTGCACTTGATCTTCCGGAAACTCCGACACTAGCGCAAGCACTGAAAATAACAAAAATCCGGCTTGAGACTAATCAAGCGAGGAAAAATAAACTATTTAAAAAGGAGTAAAATGCATAAATCCTTCAAATGGAATTTTAGGAATTTATCTGGGATGATTTTGGTGGAATGGAGGTCACAAATGGGTCCAGAATATTATTTGGAGCAAAGTGGTGAAATTTGGGAATTTTTGGGATTTTCTGTGATTTTCTAGGATTTATTTGGATTTTCTGGGATTTTAGAAATTAATAAATTCGGGAAAATCGCTGTGAACAGTGAAAGGCCGGCCCAAGCTACAGTGCGGCCCGGCCGGCGAAACGGCCCGCGCGGCCGGGAGGCCGGCGCGGCCCATCGCGCGCGCTCGCGCGCGGGGAAGGAGCGGGCCGAGGGGAGGCGGCCCACGCCAGAGCGCGCCCGCGCGGCCTGGATGGCCGACGCGTGGTGCAGGCTGGTGGCGGAGATGCGGCGGGTGTGGGTGGCTGGGATGAAGACGGGGGAGATCGGACGGCTGCGGAGCGAGAGGGCGAAGCGAAACGATACTGCGAGATCGGACGGTCGAAATTAGATATTACAGACGAGATGGACGGGCGGGGAAGAGCCACGTCGCGGGGAGGGATCGTCTTCAACCTCCGGGCGCTACAGTGCACCCGAGGCATGGCAGCGGCGCCGACGGCGGCCTGGGCGCCAGGGGGCTTGTCGGCGGCGACCAAGGGCACCGGCGGATGCGGCTCGACACGGGGATTCCGTTTTGGGGCTTAGGAGGGCGAGGGGATCGATGGAGAAGGCGGGAGAGAGAAGGGGGAGTTTCGGGTGTTTGGCGGCGAGGAAGGTCACCGGCGGCGAGAGAGGTCAATCGGCCGCGGCTACACGTTCACGGGGACCGGGTGCTCACATTGGCGGTGTCGGTGGGAGCTGGGGAGCCTCCGAGCGTGCTGGCCACGGGGAGGTGGTTGCGGCCGGCGGTGTGCTTCGGTGACAGAGCTCCACGGGCAAGCACCTGTCCAGGGGAATGCACCAAGATGAATGTTACACCAAGGAGGAACTTTGGGCGAATGCAATTGAGTAATGGAGGGAGGGAGAGAGAGATTGGCTCCGGGGTGTTGCCGGCTCACAGGGCGGCAATGGCGGAGCTCGGAGCGGCAGGGCTTCAATTGGCGGCTCCGGGAGGTGGCTGGGAGCTGCGGGAGGCAAATGGGAGGGGGAATCCGAGGGGGAGGAGAGGGAGCCTTCGGGGAGAAGGAACGGGCGCGGCGTCGGGGTCAACAAGGGTGGTTGGGGAGTCTCCTCCGCGGGATGGAGGTGACTGGGGTGACGCCGGCCCTGTCCAGTGCACTGGTGACGCGACGGGAGCAGGTGAGCTGCGCACGGCCGAGAGCGCGTCCGCGCGCGGGGAGAGGGGAGGAGCGGCGCTGCCGGGTGGGGTCGGGGCGAGGGCGGGCGACGTGGCGTGAGGGCGGCCACGCGCTTCGGACAGAGCTGATGGGACGGCGGAGGCGGTCCGAGACCGGGGCGCGGCCGCGGGCGGAGGGCGGCGCGGCGCGGCGCAGCGCGCAGCGCTAGCGCGCGTGCGCGAGGAGAAAACGGGGAGGGGCGGGGCGCCTGCGGGAGAGAGAGAGGGAGCGGGGAGAGGCGCTGGGCGAGGGAGGAAAGCGGGATAGGGGCGGGGCGCCAGCCGAAGGGGAGAGCGGGGAGAAGGGAAAGGCGCCAACGGGGAGGAGGCGCGAGCGTCGGGGAAGGAGGGAGGCGGAAAAGAGAAGGGCGCCAGCGGAGAGAGGAAAACGCCAGGCCAAAAGAAGAAAGCGGAATCGGGGAGGACTTTCCAAAAAGGGAAAGTTCCCAAAATTCACTCAAAAACCAAGAAAAAGGCTCAAAAATTTTGAAATTTTCAGGGGCTTTTCAACGAGAAGCATAGGCTATCACCTTGTCCTCCTGCATGAGGACGTAGCCCAAGCCCAGCTGAGATGCATCACAATAGACATTGTACTTCTTCCCTTCCTCGGGCAAAGCAGGAATAGGAGCGATAATAAGGCGCTCCTTCAAGGTCTAGAAGCTGGACTAACATACCTCCGTCCAAAGAAACCACTCCCCCTTCTGAGTCAACTTGGTTAGAGGCTTGGAGGTGGAAGAAAACTCTTGAACAAAATGACGGTAATACCCGGCTAACACAGGAAAATTGCGGATCTCCGCCACGTTGCTAGGTCTCAGCTAGTCCACCACTACTGCAATCTTAGAAGGGTCCACAGAAAGTCCTTTACCGCTAATGACATGCCCAAGGAAACTGACTGAGGAAAGCCAAAATGCATATTTCTTCAATTTAGCAAAGAGTTGATGCTTCCAGAGAAGGTCAAGTACAATCTGAAGATATTGCTCATGCTTCTCTACGGTACTGGAATAAATCAGTATGTTATCAATGAAGGTAATGACAAACTGATCCAAATACTCATGAAACACCTGGTGCATCAGATCCATAAACACTGCCAGAGCGTTGGTTAAACCAAATAGCATCACTAGGAACTTGAAGAGACCATACCGAGTGCAAAAGACCATCTTTGGAATATTAGAAGCCTTGATCCGCACTTGATGGTAACCAGACTGCAGATCTATCTTGGAGAACTTAGCACCCTTAAGCTGATCGAAGAGATCATCAATGCGAGGTAAGGGGTACCGATTCTTGATGGTCACAACATTAAGAGCTCGATATGCACACGCACAGACTCTTATCTTTCTTCTCCACAAAAGTGATCGGAGAAGCCCACTCCGATGTACTGCACCTGATAAAGCTTTTGCTCTAAAGGTCATCTAGTTGCCGCTTCAATTCCTCTAGCTTAGTGCGCGATAGATGGTAGGAAGCCTTAGTGATAGGTGTGGTGCCTGGAATAACATCAATAGTACACTCAACCACCCTCATTGGGGGTAGGCCTGAGAGCTTGGCTGGAAAAACATCAAGAAATTCATGAATAATTGGCAGGTCTTCTGGTAAGGATTCAGAGGAAGGCTTCTCTAACATAGCAAGAAGACACTCGAAATTGGCCATTCTACGGCGACCAAAGTAGCAGGCCAAGAATAAGAGACTGAGATATCGCTCCTTGCCCTGATAAACAATCTCTCCATCACCTTGGAAAAGAATAACCTTGCAGTCAAAACAATGAATGATAGCATGGTGACGAGATAACCAATCCATGCCCACAATCAAGTCAAAGGGGGTGAATTGGCGCAACCACCGCATCGATGCTGAAAACATGTCCTTCAATCTCTAAAGCCACATTGAGACATGTTAAATTGCTAGAAAGAGGTCCATTGGCGGTGGACACCAACACCGAAAACTCCAAAGTACGAACTGGAGTTGAATGCTGCTGAATAAAGCAAGATGTCAGAAAGGAGAAAATAGCCCTCAGAGTCAAACAATGCAAGAGCAGGGTGAGAGTGCAATATGACAATACCTAGAAGAGTAGGGCGAGAGTGAATACAAGCTAAAGAAAAAATAGGTAACAATCGAAAGCAAGCATGATGGGAATGGAGGGTTACTGTGCACAACATCAGAATGACAGTGCAATTCCTGAGTCGGGAGCATAGAGACGCGCATTTGCACCACCAGGAGCAGTAGCAATGGGAGTAGGAGCTGGGGCTAGAACAACTGGAAGTGAATAACAACTAAGACTACACGAGCAAAAGAAATACCCGATGAAGAATTAGAACATATTGATACCTTACCCGCCCTCTGGTGATCAGCAGGTGGAAAAGCTAATTGATTCACAGTGATGACCGGAGCCTTGCGCTTCTTGATCAATCCAGGCGGAATGATGGAATTAGGGTTCTGGGAGCAAGCAATGATCTTGTGCCCCTGAATCCCATAAGTGTGACACTTGCCAGAATAGCCACAGTCGCTGCCCTTGTGATCTCCACCACAACAATAACACATAGGCTTCTTCCCAAAAGTCTCCTGAGCTCTTGAGCTGTTCCCGCTCTTAGGGCGACGAGAAGGAGAGACCACTGGCGCTTCCTATTAGGACGAGCCTTCTTAGAGTCCTAAGAACTGGACTCACACCGCGAATCCAAAGGATAAGGCCTATAAAAGCAAGAAATTTAAGAGATCCTTCTCGTATAAGGGATTTAGATAAACTAGAGATTAAACTAAAAGATAATATAACCTCTTCTTGTCAAAGCTGGCGGCGTTTTGGGCCGCGGTCTGACAGAGCTAAACCTCCATCTGCCGGGCATGATACACCACATCCCGGTAGGTGTGTATGTCCATAGTAGATAGGACATGATGGATCTCTCAAAGACCTCCAATAAACCACCATGCCTTCTTTTGCTCATTTGAATTTACCACCGGAAGAAAATGACAAATCTCTTGAAATGCCTTTTTATACTACTCTACTAGCTGTCATTCCTTCTGCAGCAAGGAATAAAGCTCAAAGTCCTTTGCCCTAGTTAGGGCAAAAGGATAGTACTCCGCTGCAAAAGCGGTGGGGAAGTCCTCCCACATAGGTGGCCCTGCATGAGGCCCGCGAGAGCTGCGCACCTCAGCCCACCACAAATCCGCCTCTCCCATCAGCTGATGAGAGGCGAACAACACCTTCTCATGGGATGTGAGCTCCATGGTGTCAAATTTCTTGTTCATGTACCAAAGCAAGTCGTCAGCCTCCACTGGCCTTGATCCACTGAAAGTCCGCAAACCCAAGCACTGCCACTCCCTCATTGTCATACAAGGGGCAGGAGGGAGCAGCGCCTGGACAGGTGCCACTGTAGCAGCCACAGCCTGATTTGTGAGCATCACCAGAAGAACGGTCTGCAGCAACGTGACCAGGTTCTGCACTGGAGTCGAAAGCTGCTTCACCTCGCTTGGAGGAGCAGCTTGCGCCGAAGAGGAAGGGTGCCAGCTGTGCTTGGGGTAGGATCCGCTGGTGGGGGTAAAGTTAATGCATCAGAAGTGGAGTTTGTTGATGAAGAGGTCTGACTCTGGTTGTCTGGTTCGCTAGTACATCCGTGCACCCGATCCACACACTCCCACACCCAAGCACTGGCACGCCTAGCTGGAGGCATACTGTTGCATGGAAATGAAGATTGGAACAAGAACAAGAAATAAAGATAAAGCGAAGGAAGTAGCAATTGGATATGAAATCAAGTAATATGCCAGTGACAAGATATGCATGCATGAGTGAATTAATCCAAAACCCTGTGTACATGCCAATTTTTTTCTTTCCAGAAACTACAGCCTAAGCTCTGATACCAACTGTGGCACCTCACATACCAATATGAGATACTACTATGGAATATCGTCGCCAAAGTGAGAATAAATAAAACAATAATAAAAATCAGGGTAAGTTAAACTTTAAAAGTACTTTATTAAAGAACCAGCAGAAACTAAAATAAATATTTGAACCATGGAACCGGTCCACTTCTAACCAAATGAAGAATAAATAAAATAACATAAATAGTGGCAAGCCACAGTGCTGAAAACTCGAGTGCTCCCACCCATACATGTTGCTATCACTCCACTGACTTTTTTTTAGAATGGAAAGAGTAAGCATGAGATTTGGAAATCTCAGCAAGTACCCAACAACGATCGCAACACGATGAGTAAAGGACATGTAATGCAACCAAGATATGCAAATGACAAGCAATGTAAGCAAGATGTGAAAAGGACAAGCAATGTTGGTAATTGGCACAGGTTAAAGGCAATGAACCTAGGTTACCGAAAACACTGATATAGATCGGAGATAGAGATTGTAGAAATAATGTAATTAAAGATAATTGTTATTTAACAAGTTATAACAAGTTATAGCAAATTATAGCAAGGGAGCCGGTGATCGTATCCCACATACCCGGTTATATGTGAATAGCAGGCATATCTTTGTCCTCGACTGTATAACCACCGATGATGTGTAATATCCTATGTAACGAGAATGTACAAGCCCCGTACGTTACCAGATGGGTGAAAATCTCCCCTATATGTGGGCAATCCCGAGCCAGGTAACTGTCATTTCTTTTATTAGTGAGTTATCCAAGATGTAATTAGAAAGTCGAGTGTGAATTAAGGTAAAGTTATGAGGGTAAAAGGTTGGTACAGTTGAGAACGGATGGACATGATTTGTGATACAAAGCGATGGGGAACGATGGTCTAATGATAGCATACTAAAAACCTGTTCTAAAGAGGGCATTAAAATAAGACACAAAGGTTGTTCATCATATAATTTTTATTACATGATCAGTGATTATTAGTCAGGTTACTGGTACCACAAATAAATCGATCGAGGCTCACAATCAATAATATACAAATAAAGGATCATAGAAGCAGGATATATAAGTAAGCCACCTAATGTTAAAAGATTACTAATGGTTAACCTTAAATTTGAACATACTTATACGCTACCCCATCAATAATTTAAGCATCTATTCTAATCCCTAACTAAAGCATGAATTCTACAATTGAGTATTATGCTAACTACAAGTGTACAACACTAACTAGCCCAGCGCATCAAAATCTATCTAATCTACAAACAGCATACACCCGGCAATCAATACAATGTAATAATCGAATACAAAGCTAATGGCGATAGTTAATCAGGAAACAATAATGTACGAAGAGGACAGGTTACGACCGCAAGGTATTTGCCTTGAGTACGCTTGACGGACACGCTGCACGATGAGTCTGAAATGCGCAACTATCCAATTACTCCCTCAACAGCTGCATGCGAACCTAGATCCAAAAAAGCTACGCACCGAAAAGTATAGAGGGGTCCTCCATTTAAAGCCATATGTAGATTAGGGTTATTATTATTATTATATTTTTATTTCTTTTTTTTTAGTGCTACATGAATCTTGTCGCTGGCATTGCCTGGAAAGACATGGCCTGAGCATGGCTGTTACAAAGCATAGCATGTGTTCACTAGAACATAATTTTGACAGGCTAGTCATTTCGAACTATGCTGTGTATTTTAGCACACTTGATTCGCAAAAATAAATAAATAAAATTATATTTTGCACAGTTTTGCCTGAGCACATCTGAAATGGAGGCTGCGATTTAGCCTTGTTAAGTTACCAAAAGACTACGCGTCCACCCGTGGACGCCTGGTCCAAAGAACCAACATGTGGTGTTATTATCAGCAGAAGCAAGACAGAATTTACCACACGGCATGGCCAGTGCAGACTGAAATTTGAAGGCCTAACTGATCTAAGCAGCAATTCACCTGTATCATTTGGTAACATCTCACAGGCAGTGGAATAGCAAAAGGCATAAAACTTCGTGCATATACACTAACAACTTCGTGCCTGTGAAAGGAATGTAGAACCAATCTCACAAGTCACACGATACATTAAGAAAGCGCGATCTGAGGCTAGTCAAATTGCTCCCAGTCAGTGCTGTTTTCTGTGGAAGAAACCCGAGGTGGGGGTGCATTCAAGCTGCCCATGCCATTGTCGAACGTCTCCCACTGCGTCGTCACTGAAACAGCATTGTTGTGATCACGGAAGGGGTTTGCATTTCTTGCCTTCAGCTTGTCCAAGGTCTCCACAAGAGACTGAACTCGGCGCACCTGAGATGTTCAACACAAATGGTATATGAGCTATCAGGTTTGTGAGGTTGGTGCGTATACAAGGATCTCCGCTGACATTATTTTATGACCATAACAAAGCATTTTGCCCATAGGGACCAACCCCATAGTCAGATGGGCATAGCAGCAAAGTTCACAAAATTATATCACGGTCAAGCAACCAAACCGACTGTGTGTGTTTACATACGATTCCAAAAATTACCTAGACAAAATCAGGATTCTGTGAAGCTGAAGAACTAAAAGTTATGTTTTGACCTGGTGTTACCATTCATCTCACAGTACACCTCAATATGTATATTCCTGTCAATGAAATCTTGGCTCAATTGCCTTCTCGAAGCATATTGACCTTTTCACCAGTCTTATTCTTTTAAATCAAGTTAAGGCAACAAAATAAACATAACAAAGAAAACCGCACAAAAGCTACATGTAGTTTTCACCCTTGGCCAACTATAATCCTAATATACCAACATTTGTTTTTGCCTTTGTAATTTAAATCAACGCCAAGGAATTATATATGCCTAAGGATATATCCAACATCAGATCAAGCATTTGATCGGCCTCAGTTTCAGCTAGCTTGGGCTTTCAAACTGATGTTCGGACCACACAACAAGATTAATTTAGGGCTTACTTAGTTGCAGCCCCTCTTCCATGTGAAGTCATCAACTAAAGCTCAAACTAGTAGCAATTTGGTTTTACGAGCTACAAACTTATGCCACAACGAACCATCTTATATGTGGAGTTGGCCAAGTCAAGCAAACCCCTTGTCCATTGCCCCTAACCCAGACAGTACTCCTTACAATAAGAGAGAAGGTCCAGTCAAACAAAAAATCTAGAAATACTCCTCATTTGACATGTTTCGTGGAGATAGCAATAAAGATTGATTAAACATAGCAGAGAAGTTACTGAATGGCAAGCTTCGAATGGTAGACATGGCACATGTATCTTTTCAAGGTTTTTAAACCAAGGTCCTAAAAGCGTGGCTGACAAATTTTATCATCAAAGGATGCTAGGTTACCTAATATGAGATGTCATGGCTAGTATATCAACAGAAAATAATCCAACTTGAAAGTATTGCATCACAAATATTTCAGCCCCTGTTAAATGTTCGAATTGAACATGTAGAATTTGCGATAACTCATGACTAATCAGGTTCAAAAATAGCAGCTATAAGTGTTCAATAACCATTGTACCTCTGCCTTCCTCTGTGCCCTTGCTTCTCCCTCTGCCTCTATGCCGTCAAGTTTCAGCAGCTGCATCATAAGCAGCTCTGTCAAGACAACAAATTCTTTATCTTCAACCTTTCTCCCAGCAAGCATGCTCTTCTCTAAATCACACACCTAATGATAGAACAAAAAACAAAAGTACTGCATTAACACCATGGTACAAGAAGCATCAAAAGTCTTAAAAGGTGGCAAAAGTATTGTTCCTTCACCTTAGAAGAGAGCTTGTCAACTTCAGTTCTGACGCGTGCAACAGCCTCACAAGCCTTCATCATGCTCTCATCCATCATCATTGGCTCGACCTTCTGCTCCACGTTGGCAGGGGCAGGCTTCTCAAGCAGAAGCAGTTTTGCTCCATCCTTGACCCCTGCCGTGTGTAGGAACTCGTTGTCACTCTTCTCCTTCCCACGGAAGAAGAGCCTCTGCCTCTCGGGCTCCAAGCCAGTAGTCTGGGCAAGGACCCTCTTCAATTCACCTTCATACAAAATACAAATTTTAATCACCGATTAGGTTGTTGGAATTTAGTTCCTTCAAGCGACAAAGTTTTTACAAAACAATGTTCAGTTTTTGCAAGTTACCCAAAAACATTGTTCAGTTTTTACTCCATCAACTCTAGTTTCTACAACTAATCTCTGTACAGATGCACCATCGAAATTCAATTTCTCCAGGCTGGTAAAGAGAAGAAAGTAAATTACACAACTACCTTAGGTAAGCCAGTACGGGCTCCTATTGATCGTCATAACTAAACAGAAGTTTAACAGTGCAAAGGTACAATACTGATTAATTGTTGGCTTAATGGTCGTTAAAAGGACACTTAAAATTTTGATCTTTTGTCGCCATGTACTGACGTACGTCTGCTTGCCAAAGTCCAACAAGGTAAAGTTCACCAGAGCAGGCCCATGATCCATCGGCCAGCCGCCTGCCATACAATGACACCACCACATATGCAGGCATTTTTTTTCTTAATCTAGATTTGTTTAGCTATCCAATTCGATTCATGGAAAAACTAGAGGATGTGCTTTCACAAACTACTACTTAACGAACTTGCTGGTTGACCGGTCAAGATCCAAGCTCAATTGCAATTATGCAAATCGAGCATGGTCAGCTCTGTTACTGGGAACGGCAATTCATCGCACACTTACCGGGCAAGCATTGCACGGCTACATCTCAAAATCGATTTGATAAAGAAATCTTTTCCTGATCACCGTCACCGATGAGTTGACTACCATGCGCCAGGGCTAGTATGCGCCATAAACAAAGTACACGGAGTCGCTAGATGAAACAAGAATTACTAAACGAAGTGCGCGGATTCAAAGAGGCGACGTACCGAAGGAGGCCTGCGCCGGCACGGCGACGTCGCGGAAGGCGGCGCCGTGGGACACCCTGAGCCTGACGGCGGGCCCCGCGTCGCCGTCCCTGCGCTGCACCAGCATCCCGCCCGGCCGCACCTCCCACTCGCCCTCTCCGTCCCTCGCGCCCGATCTGCCGCCGCCGCCGCCCATCGTCGCCAGCCCAGAGCTTTTATGCCCTCCTCCCCCGGCGTCCGCGACCCACCGATTCGGTTGGGTTAAAAGGCGAAAGCGACGGGAGGAGGGAAAGGTTGGTGCCGCGTGGCTTTTGCGACGGATGGGGGGCCGGTTTCCCGCGTTCCTTCCCTCCCGGAGAAGCAACAGGCGAGGGAACGAGGGAGATGGCGGATGCGAGGAGTCGTCGTCGGAGTTCTCTCGGAAGTAAGATTTTTGCGAGTTCTGGGGTGTTCTCCAAGTACAACTTTGGATTCTCGGGAGGTGCAGGACGGTGGGGAAACTGGTTCCCGGCTGGGGGTGGATGTCTCGTGCTGCCCGCCCGCCCGCCTGCCTTGGATTGGATAGGACGGGACGGGACGCCAGAGTTTTGTGGGGTCGGTCGCCCGTGGTTTGGGCTTTGGACACTTGGGCCCGGCCCGGCCTCGTGATTGCGAAATTGTTGGCCGTTTACTCGGTTCTCGGTGGATCTAGCGCCGTGTCGAACTCTCTGCAATCTCCTCGAAGGCTGAGAGTTGGTGTCATGTTCTTGTCGTGTTTTGGTTTTTGACTGCGCCAGAGGTCGAGATAAACAGTATGATTTTTTTGAAATAGGTTACTTAAATGATTTTTTAACTCTAAAATTATGTGCGTCGCTTATATCAGTCTCTCTTATCATCTACTATCACATCGAAAAATACAGGTAAAAACCATAACTATAGATAAAAGGCCACTTGTTATAGCCACAAAAACAAGATAATAGCCAGTTGATAAGTCTAAGAACTAGTAGTGGGAGACAGCTAGTTCTCTGATTGTATGCTCGTGATATGTTGAGGATGTGTTTTCTTTAAAAAAAATATTGAGGATTTGTTTAGGGAAATGAAGAAGGTGGTCCAAACTCCAGAGGATTTGTTGTGCTTCCTACTGTATAATATTTATGTTAAATTTCTACTTACTTCGGAATTAGCACTTTAATGATGGAAGGTTTGCTTTTACAAAGCCTGTAATATAACCTCCTATCGTTAAGATCGATGGATGTCATCGTTGCCACATGTTGAGACTTGAGAAAATAGAAAGATCCACGAGCCGGCAGTGACACATTGGAAAGGCCAAGTACATAGTACAACGGGTTAAAGGAAATGGATTGTATACATAGTACAACGGGTTAACGGAAATAGATTGTATACATAGTTTTTCCCACAGACAAAGGGAGCTAACTTACTTGGCATTAGGAAAAGTCGGTCTTCAAAAGCCAGTGTGGCTTTCTTGTCGGGTGTAACCGAACCTATGCCG
Organism: Dendrocalamus latiflorus; assembly: GCA_017311315.1. Taxonomy (NCBI): domain Eukaryota; kingdom Viridiplantae; phylum Streptophyta; class Magnoliopsida; order Poales; family Poaceae; genus Dendrocalamus; species Dendrocalamus latiflorus. The sequence goes on along the minus strand of CM029664.1, from coordinate 52,158,374 downwards.
ACTACCATGCATCCCGATCACCACAAGTCAATAAACCACCAATCCACCATGGTCCATTTCTGCTCACCACATAACTCAAAGTGCTCTAAATAAGCTACCCTTTAGTGTAAAAGGTTGATCTTTTTTAGGTTTTTCACACTCTTCAATGAGCAACTATAACCATTAATTTTTCAATCTTAAAAGGCCTAAAACTATCATTAATCAATTATTATATGTTAAAAGTTGATAACATGCCTTCTACAGCTGCTAAGAAAAAAGAAATATGCTAGAAATTCTCAAAAAAAGAAATTGATGGACAGTAATTTTAAAGGTTTAGATTTAATTGTTGTTTTAGAGATATATTAATATGAAAAGATCTAAAAACATCATACTTTATTTTGGACCCTAATTTTAAAGACTTAGAATAGATAGTTGTCTTAGAGATATATTAATTTGAAAAATATTAAAAAACATCAAACCCTTAATTTTGTGGACTCTAGTTTTAAAGGTTTATATTCAATAGTTGTCTTAGATATATATTAATTTTAAAAAGAAATAGATAATACTACGTTTAATTCAAAAGTTGAGACTGTAAACTCGATTGGCCCACTTCCCAATCCTGTTATTCACACAAAAGGAGAGATAGATCTCAAAATAAAATTTATTAATTAAATATGAAATCAAATATCCTAAATTCAAATTTAGAGAAAAAATATAAAGTTTGAAATTTAGAATTGCGTAAAGTTATACTATACTACACCAAACCACGCAATTGACTAAGCCAATCGGCTAGTTATTTAATTGCACATTACTGAAAACTTATAAAAATTAGTAATGCTAAAAAAATACTTTTGATGAAATGTATGCCGATACTATTTCACATGACCAGACAAAAACATTTTAAAAACACTATTATATTGTAATATATGTAATATGAAGTATTACTTATTGTGGGACAAAGAAAGTACTAAATCATATGTAGCTTAAGGTTTACAATACCAGGTGAAATATTTACTGATTTAAAATACCACATGGGTATTTGGCCTTCTAAAAAGCATAAGCTTAAACTTGTTACTGTAGTAATGCGTAAGGCACGAGGAAAAACCGGCACTAGTTTGTGGCCCTAAACAAGACTATTCACTTGATTTAAGAGAAAATAGAAACTAGTCATGGTGTTTGGTGCACCTAATATTTTGCCTTCAATTGACCAAGGCCCACAAACTGGGACTACTGACTCGACCACAGCATAATTTATGTGGTACGGCAACCATGGTTTACGCCGACGCCGGATGGTAGTACATTGTTTAGATTTACAGTTGACATGTGGGGCCAGCTTAATTATTTGGTCCACAAGGCAGTGGGGTATGCTGGCTGTTGGTGAGCACATGGTGGGGGTTCTAGCTTATGTCCAGGCGCTTTTGTTCATTGAGAATGTCAGCCAGAGTTTTCGAAATGTTATGCATACAAGTCTCACTACTACAGAAAGACTAATAGTAGACGCCAAATCACAGACGGTTTTATGAAACCGTCTGTAATGTACACTATTACAGACGATTTTAATTTGAAGGCCGTCTGTGATATTTGTGGCGGGAAAAAGGAGTATCACAGACGGTTCTTACCGCTAAACCGTCTGTGATACTGGAATATCACAGACGGTTTTTATTAAAAACCGTCTGTGATTATATGGGATTATCGCAGACGGTTTTTTATTAAAAACCGTCTGTGTTGCGTCGACTATCACAGACGTTTGTTGTTAAGAACCGTCTGTTAATGTTCACAGACGGTTTTTAACAAGAACCGGCTGTGATGTCCCTTTGTCTGTCATATTCTGTTCATGAGCAGAGGTTAATATATAAGTACACATTGCTTCTAATAACTTAACTACAGAACTACTGAGACAAGAGATCACAAATTAAAGGCAATTTTATTAGTTTCAATTAGAGGCAAATTTACTACAAAACTCGCACAGGTAAAGAGTTTCCCAGATTGTAATCTTTTGGGCTTCGTACGCTTCTTCTTCGACTTTGGGACTTGGAGGATCAGCCGCTGAATTCTCGAACGCCGTTAAGATTGCCCTTGTCCTCAGCACTTCCTCCTCCAGCCTGGGCAAATGATCAGCAGCATCCATAATGTCGTAGAGGATAGCATGAAAAGATTCCTCAGAATCTGCCGTTTTTGCTTGATCGGCAAGGCTATCCATCAGTCTCTCCAATGCGTGTAGAGCTTCTTCCGCTTTGCGCACATTGTGGAGAAGAACCAGGGTGAGAGATGTTTCCTTTTCTTGAGCGGCAGCGAGACGCCTCCGTCGACGGCGGATGATGAGGTCGAGCTGACGGATGCAAGAAAGTCGGGGAAGGAGAGCAGGGCGTGTGCGGAGAAGCTGCTCCAGATGCAAATTGCTGGCCGCCTGTGTAAGGTTCCGGCCGAACAATTCGTGATGAACAGATGAGAGGAAGGAGTCTCATATGGTGGCACATGTAGTATCCACACGTGTTGCCCCGCTGCTGCTGGTGGCACTGCAAAAAATAGAATGTGTTAAATCAAGTGGCATTACTACTAAGTGTTGTACTCTTTCTTTCCTTCCGAATGACTAATCTAACTTTTTCGAATAACAAAGGTCGTTCGTCACATACGTTCAACAAACAAATGGCTCGACGACAGCTGCCAAGCCCTTGAAACATGATCGCAATTTTTGGGTATTGGCTAGCTACACATTAATTAATCATATACAACACTTAGTAGTAATGCCACGTGATTTAACACATTCTATTTTTTGCAGTGCCACCAGCAGCAGCCGGGCAACACGTATGGATACTACGTGTGCCACCATATGAGACTACTCCTCGATTCCAGCAAGATCTCCACTCCTAAGGTTTGTCAATCTTTCCACATTTATTTCATACATGTTAAGTTTTATATGTGCGCGTGTTGATTTTCCTATCAACAGGCTGCGCCCATCTCTACATCTGCATTGAAACAGCCGGATTTTGCACAAATTTGAGGAGAGTTCATTTGGTTTTTGTGGAGTAAAGTCGTAAGATCAGATGGAGAGTTCCACTGCCCAGAAGATTTTTTATTGTAATTCTAAGTGCAAATGTAGTGTAGATCTTTTACAATTGTGTATTTGTTAATGGATATTTTATTTCAATTCAATGAATTGATTTGCGAAATGTATGCTTTATGTTTGTGAAATGAAGTGTCTTGTCAATTGGATGTTTTATGTCTGTGAAATGAATTGAGATGTGAAATGTATCTGAAATGAAATGAGATGTGTGAATTGTATATGTTTTATGTCTGTGATTATCTGCTTGTTTCAGAGGGCATGGCTAGCATTTCCTGAGGCTAGCCAATAAACAGAAATATATTTAGGGGTTGAAGGGAATATCACAGACGATTTTTGAGTAAAAACCGTCCGTGATATCTGATAATCACAGACGGTGTTGATTCAAAAACCGTCTGTGATAATAAGTATCACAGACGGTTTTTAAGTCCAAACCGTCTGTGATTATCATCTATCACAGACGGGTTTTACTCGAAAACCGTCTGTGATAGCTGATAATCACAGACAGTCCGAAAACCGTCTGTGATGAACTTCGATTATCACTGACTCATAAATACAGACGGTTCACACAACCGTCTGTGATGATGTTTTTGAACCGTTTGTGATGATCTTTTCTGTAGTAGTGTCAATAGTGCAATGTGCAATGGGGATTCATGTTCGTCAGGAAGTCACGTGTTTAGTGATTGGGCCGTCTGGCCAGATCAGTGGTAGACAAAACTCGCGAGTTACGACGAGAGCGTTGCAGAGAGATCCCAATGCCTGGCCAGCCTAGTACGATCTAGCTGTATGAGTTTGACCGCATGAGCCGATGAACCAAGCCCATCTAGCTACTACGCTATGGTCATGGGCGTAATTCTGAAAAACAAATACGTTTACTACAGAGGTCTCACAAGGATATAAAGCAACCCTCGACGCTGTTCCTCCGATTGGAGTTTAGATCTTCAATCTGTTCAGTTTAATTTTGTTATGAAATCCGTGATTCGCTCGATTTTCTGGAATATTAACAAAAAAAAGAAGAAGTTAAAACTCTTACCTGTGTGATGTCCTAATATTGATGATCATGAACAGGAGTTGAACATGCGCAGCCAGAGATACAACTGCCAAGCGGCTTTGGATGCGCGTGGCATACACATGTTATCTGACGTACGCGAGCAGCGATCCCATACTCGTGTAGTACGGGGCACGAACGAACGCCTGCAGGAGGAGAACCATATTTGACGCGGCGACCGCACGGGCACGGTTGATTAGCGCGACCGCGGCCGCGTCCACGGCCACACGGGACGTACATACGTACGCAGCGCGCGCGGGGCTCGTCCTCCGTGTGTTCTGCATGAGCCCTGAGTGCCGAGCGGCACGGCTGGACGAGCGGCCGAGCGCGCGGGTTGAGCCACGACTATTTCACCACGCGGGTCGGGCGATGAACGTTCTGCGCCGGACGTGGAGGGATGTCATGCAGGGTTGGACCGGCGATTCCACACTCAAGACGGTGACCAGGCACGAACAACGTCCCGTGGCCGGCGGGGTGCGCGCGACTGCATGCGCGGCGAGCTACCGAACCGACCGACCGGCAGCCGCACGCACGCACTGCACGCAACAATCGGCACGGCACGAGGCGGAGCCGAGTGAGAAGAAGCCAACGCAGGAGAATACAGGGCAGGAGCCAGACATGAAAGGGTTCATATAAATGACGCCGTAGATATTTTTTAATTTGACTTTCAGATTTTTTTTTGTAAATCTATTCTTCTTCTTAGACCTACCGAGCTCGATAAATACTGTCAAATAGAAGAGCCCGACAGATAGTCACTCGGCCGCGTCATGCTTCGTGTGTACGCTTAACCTAGTGCTAATCGTATTTAATTAATACTAATTCCATTTACTTAGCGCTAATTCATGAGCCATAATTTTGCTACCATTGTCGAGGCGTAGCTCCTGCTATCAAGCAAGAGGTGCTCGGTAGATGTTTACTAAGCTACTGCAGTTCGACGATGCAAGAAGATGGAACAAGAAGATGACTATATTTAAAAAAAAGTGTAAATTGCATTTTGCACTAAGTAAATTGTTACTTATTTTATTTTGCATCAGGTTTTACATATACTTTTACTTTGCACCAGGGTACAGCAAATATCGTTTCACTTTGCACTAGGGACCCGATTTTGATCACAACCTCGACTTCGACCATGGCCACTTTTGACCATGGCTTCGACTTCTACCAACGCTTCGATTTCGACCACGGCATTGACTTCGAGCATAGCTCTCTTGGATAACAGCCCCTCGATCATTGCTTCGGCGTCGACCACGGCCCTAGCTTTGATCACAGCTTCGACTTCGACTACGGTTTCGGTTTTCACCCTAATGTAAAATAAAATAATATTTATCTCATCCTAATGTAAAGTAAATATATATATAAATCCGGATGCAAAGTGATCAATTAATAAGCTACAATCTCATTTATATAAACAGTTCGTGGACACGAGACAGTGGAGTGGCGTGGTGTCGCGAAAGACGAGACGGACACGTACGCGGATGGGGCCCGCGCCACTCCTTTGCCTTCGTGGCTATCATGAGCTCATGAGCGCCTGCCCAGATCTGAAACGGCACTGCAGGACAGGGGCAGGTAGGGGGCCAGATCGCTACTCCATCTCACTGCAGAACCGTCAGCGATTCAGCCCGCCACTTGTCCCTCTCTCTCACTGACACTAGTCACGCAATCCTAGGAGAGCGTACACTCGAATGTCACATGGCAATCTATTCACGGCCTGACACGACACGATCCATAGGAACTGGGGCCGCGAGCACTGACCGTTCACGAACTATTTATTAAGTATCGTGCCCGGTAGTAGTTCGGCACGTAGTAGGTATTGCCGCAGACGTTCCCAATCGGGAGAATTCAAAGCTTCCCAAAACGAAATTAAAGATTTTTTTTAAATAAACCATACTTTAGTTATTTTACAAAAATACCCCATCTTATTTTTTTAAAAAACCCATAATCACTAGTCCACCGCATGACTAGGCTCAATCGTGCAGTGGACCAGCAATTTGAGCGAATCTGACCCACAATCATGGTCTCGTCGTACGACTGAATTTCGCTGACACTTAAACCATGCAACGAGCAAACGACGTTGAGTCACATTGCCCCATCGCGCTTTCGTAGCGGGATTGATGCCCAATCGCGCCACCGTGGATCGACTGGTGCTTCACATAGCCCGATTCAAATCAAATCATGTCGGCACAGAAGAGTAGAAGATGGGAGGCGCTCTCAGCAAAGAAGAAGAAAGGGGTGGAAAGGAGAGGAGAAGAACGGAGAGTGGAGGAAAGGAGAGGGGAGAAGGCTCTGCCCTCGGCTCGGTGCATCTCTGTGAACTCGTTCTATTGCGATGAGTTTGTTGTGCTCATGTAGTTTGTTGGTCACTTTGATAAAAACATGTTATGTTAGCAACAATAAACATAGCTTAGTGGTAGAACTAGAGTTCGTAGCTGTAGATCAGCAATTTTAGGGTTAACAGTTTGTAGTTGTACATCGGTAATTTTTGGGTTAAGGTCGTGTATAGTGTTGCAATATAGGATATTTATGTATTTATTATAGCATAAAAACGTTAGGGCACCCCTATTAGTAGATCGATCAGTGGGAGACCTAGGTTGTTTAGGTTTAGGTCCACAAGACCTAAGGATACCAGTTTTAGGTTATTTATGTTCTATTTTTTAATTTAATTGTACATTTGTAGTCGTGTTTTAGGATATGTGTGTCAAATAGAGGCCATTTTGATAGGCATGGTTGGCTTTATTCATATGAGGGTAGTCTAATTTGGTTATCGTTAGGCTCTGTGTAGCCTACATAATTACCGTGCGTTTTGAATATTTTGAGTTGTGTGGATGGTATGTCAGGACAAGAATTTTTTTTAGAGTGTTTTACGGGTAGGGAGAAGTTCGTGAGAGACCTTATGGGGGATTTGAGCAGTTTTTAGTAGACCACTCTGTATCACCTAAACTCGAATAATCTTTGAATATGGGCAGTGTTGATGTGGCTGACATTGAGCTTCTCATTGGACCTAGCACTATATGGGGTGATCGTTAAATTCTTATGGAGCCATTCACCAGAAGTGATCTATTGGGAGTTGAGGCCCATGGAGCGAACAAAGTCATAGTAGAGCTCGTTGGAAGGTTGCAAGCGTCGTGGCTATCAATGGGTGTTGTTGGTGCAGCCCTATCCGAGTTTACTTCGCAACGCCCGTGAAGTGGGGGAGATTAGTGTTGGTGTGCAGGTAGGGGTTGAGAATGGTGGGGGTAGAGGATAGTGATGGAGATGCAGTTGAGGCGTATAGTGGTGTAGATGTAGTTGAGGCGCAGGACAACCATGTTGATCCTAGTGGACGAAAGGGGACATTGAATTCATAGTGGATGATCTAGAGCGTGAAGAACGGAGGGCCCTAGGTGAAGAACAACGATTGGAAGAGGACGATGATAATTCAGATGATGATGTTGTCCCTGAGGCACCGGTGCCTGATGCTTGGAACAGGAATGACCCAGGGGGCCAATTGTGAATGATGGCCACAAGTCCCCATGAGAGTATGGGCAGAATGTGGTGTGTGTTAACACCCTATATGCGGATAAGTCAGTTTTCCAGGATGCTGTCAAATTGTGGGCGATGTTAATGCAGAGGCCATTTAGGGTTGTGAAATCAAACCATGAGAAGTACACCGTGAAGTGCGAGAAAGCTGGTTGTCCATGGCGTGTTCACGCCTACAAGCCGAAGTATAAAATGCACTAGGTCATGTCGAAGGTGGAGGCTTACTCGTGTGTTCTGAGCAATGTATTACCAATGCACCACAACCTTACTTCTTTCATTACAAATGTCATGTACGAGGAGATTGTGGAGAAGAAAGATATGGAAGCCTAACACATCATGCTGGCCATTGAGCAGAGGTACAAGTACAAGATCAGCTACGCGAAGGCATGGAGGGTAAAGCAGAAGGCAACAGAGAGAAGGTTTGGTACGTTTGAATTCACCTACGACAATCTCCTCATCTGCTTGAGGTGCTACAGGACAGAAACCCCAGGGCATACATGCTATGAATGATAAGGTTTCTGACAATCTGGAGGGGTACATGGTAATGCAACATGCTTTCCTTGCATTTGGTACCTGCGTTGATGCCTTCTGGCATTGTCGCTCGCTCATGTGCATGGACGAGACATTATTGACCAAGAAGTATAAGGGGTAGATCCTGACGACAATTGGCATGGATGCTAACAATCAGATTCTGCCCGTGGCTATTGCATTTGTAGAGAGTGAGAACTTTTATAGTTGGTTATCGTTCTTCAGGCACCTCAAGTTTGGTGTTGTTGGTGAATACCCTGATGTTTACATAACATATGACCGATATGTTGGGTTGATGAAGGCTATCAAGAAGCTGCTAGAAGATTAAGATGAGCTTTCCTTGGCGTGACCTATGAAACCGTTAGTGTATGCGACACATGGGAGCCAATTTATTCAAGCAGTTCAATAGCAAGAGGCTAGTGAACATGTTCGAGACATTGTGCAAGCAAAACCAGTTGAGGAAGTTAGATGTGCTATGGGGGAAGCTGGATGAGCCAATGAGCAAGTATGTTGAGGAGGTGAATAAGCAGCCTACTGAGAACACAGTCAATGTACCAAAAAAGTTGGCACCACTAGAGAATGACCCACCCGAGTTGACAAGGAGGACAGTGAGGAACATCAACTGCTTCTCGCACTGGATCAAGGCCGAGCCAGTAGAGAAGTAGGTCTTGCTTTATGACACAGATGACACAAGGTATGATGTAATTATGACCAACCTAGCTGAGGTGTACAATTGGGTGATCAGGGGACTGCGTGCCATATCCCTCATTGTAATTGTGGAGTGTATGTTGCATGGTATAAGTAAGTACTTCAGGGAAGGAAATAGTGTTGCTGCACTACATGTGTTGAACGCACAAACGCCCTTTTGTCTCAAGATGATAGAGTACATGGCCAACAAGAGCAAGAAGACCCATATGCACTTAGCCTTTATTATGGGCACCATAGAGCTTCAGTTTGAGATATTGCCAAGGAATAGAAGTGGATGGGAACAACGAGTGGCACCATCATGCATGAGGTGAGCCATGGACACAATGGAAACAATAATTGTCAATGCACATGCAACAAGCTAGAGCTTCTCCATAGGTCATGCTCTCGTGTGTTGGTTGCATGTGGCAAAGTCAAGATGGACTTCGTGCAATATGTGTCGACCTTCTACTTGAAGGGAAATGTTGTTCATTCTTAGAGCAGGGAGATCCGAGTATCCCGTGTTGTTTGGAACTTCATAAAGAATAATATGCAAAAAAGGATATGGGTCCCTGACTTGGACTTGCTGAAGGGTGGCAAGGGCCATCAATAGACTCATCATATCAAAAATGACATGGATGAATATGAAGTTAGAGGCCCTATGAAGATGTGCATTCTTTGTGGGGCGTACGGTCACAGGATGGACAAGTGCATGAAGCAGAACGAGTCTCATCCACACAAAGAAGCCACAGGGGGCCAAGCCGTGGGGGGCAAGGGAGAGGTCGTTGAGGAGTTCATGGAGGGTGATATGCTGACATTTAGTGGTCCTGGCGCTTGCCTTTTGGCTGCTCACTCCTTAATGCTCTTCTGGACTGTTGGCAGCCAGAGGCTCAAACTTTCCACTTGTCGTGTGGTGAGCTGGCACCCACTTTACAGGGCATGATCATGCTCATCAGGCTTCCGATCAAGGGTGCTCCAGTCACAACAAAGGAGCCTACGGATAGCTGGCGGGCCAAGTTGCTCAAGAGGTTCCATACAATTCTGCATGCGCCTCCAAAGAGGGAGCCAATTCATAGTCTATTTCTACTTAATTCAATTTAATTAATCATATATATCTAGTATACTAATTAATTAATTCAATGTTTGATACTAAATTGTTATGTACGTAACATAGGATCGAAACTAGATGTACGTTGGGAACTGTATGAGTGAAGAGTACATTAATAGCATGTCTGCTTTTACAAGAGCAATCGAAGAGAATATGTTGAATAAGGAGGTGGAATATATGTACTGTCTATGCATTGACTGTGAGAATCTTAAGATATTTAAGAATCAAGCGTAGATTGAAGCATACTTGGTTTGAAGGCGTAGATTGAAGAGCATATTACACAAGAAGGTAGTAATAATGACATCTCCGATGAATTCAATGATATGCCACCAGATGATGTCGATTGTGGTTCCGATTCGGATAGGCTGCATGATGACAATCTGGAGTAGATACTTCGTGATGCAGAAAGGAACTATGATGAAAGAGAGTATTTAGATTCCGGGGCTTGATGGAGAACTAGGAGAAACCTTTGTTCACATGTTGCAAGTCGAAGTATATGAGGTTATCAGTTGTGCTTGAATTGTCGAGATTGAAGGCAAGCAATGGTTGGTCCAATAAAAGTTTCACAGCACTGTTAGGTCTTTTAGCGAACATACTTCTGGAGGGAAACGAGTTACCTAAAACCACCTACATAGCCATGAAGATTCTTTGTCCATTGGGAATGGAAATAGAAAGAATACATGCTTGTCCGAATGACTGTATCCTCTACCATAAAGAGTTTGTAAACATACATGTATGTCCGGTGTGCAACGCATCCCAGTACAAGCGTAAGAATAAATTAGATGACAACGAGAGAATAGAGATAAGGAAAGGACCTCCTGCTAAGGGCCAGAGTACAAAAGGGGCCAAAGCCTATACTCACTGCTTAAATAATACCAAGAGTGTGCGGCTGAAGCACTTGCATAAAACCGTGTACATGTGTCAATGTAGGTTCCTTCGGAGGGCTCACCCATACTGCAGAATGAAGAAACAATTCAACAGAGAGAAGGAGAACAATTCAGCTCCAAGGTATTTAAGCAAAAAAGAGGTCTATGATATGGTTAAGAATTTAGATGTTGTGCTCGGAAAGAGACGTCAATTGAGGACCCGTGAGAAGAACATCTGGAAGAAGAAACCAATATTTTGGGACTTACCTTATTGGGAGCACCTAAAAGTTCGTTACTGCATCGACGTCATACACCTAGAGTAGAATATATGTGACAGCTTCATTAGTCCCTTACTAAATATTCGTAACAAAATAAAGGATGGTGCCAACGCATGGCTTGACTTGGTTTGTATGGACATCAGACCTGAGTTAGCGCCGATAAAAACCGATAAAGGATGAAAGTACCTTCCCCCTATGTGTTACACTTTGTTCAAGGCTGAGAGAACTGAATTGTGTCAGTGCTTGCATGGTGTGAAAGTTTCATCTGGTTACTCCGCTAACATGAAGAAACTTGTTTCGATGAAAGATTTGAAGTTGATTTGCATGAAGTCTCATGATTTTCATGTGCTGATGACACGGATGCTCCCTATTGCAATTAGAAGTATTTTGCCACTCAAGGTTCATGAGACATTCATGAGGCTGTGTTATTTCTTTAACACGATTGCTCAGAAGGTCATTGATCCTGAAGGACTAGATGCTTTGCAGGACAAGATGATGACAATTCTTATATCATTTTGAGATGTACTCCTCTCTATCATTTTTTGATATCGTGGTCCATCTCATTGCACACATTGTGTGGGAGATTAAAATGTGCAAGCCCATATTTCTACGTAGCATGTACCCGTTCGAGAGGTTCATGGGAATTCTCAAGTCCTATGTACAAAATCAATCTCGGCCGGAGGGCAACATCGTCGAAGATTATGCAACCAAAGAGGTTATTGAGTTCTGTACCGATTACATGGCTCAGATCAAACTGATAAGTGTGCCTCGATCTTGCCATGAGGGGAGGCTCAAGGTTATCGGGACCATCGGAAGGAAAGCAATCACTCCATATATTATTTCTAGTTTTTTAGTTAGCCTCAGGAAATGCTGGCCATGCCCTCTGAAAACAAGCAAACAGATCACATATATAGCGCACGATAATTATTACACAGATCTCAACTAAATGATGCACATATGAATGAATTATATGATTAAGCACAATTGAGTCATTACAATTGTATCAAATGTTTCAACATCTAATCATCGCTGGGGTAGAACTTTTTTAGTCTTGTTTATGACCTCCCCTATCAAGAATTGGGGAAGCTTTCCTCAAATTTCGACGAGTTTATCAAGATCGATTGCACTTTTGTCGAATTCCACGCGGTGTCGCTAGGAGCAGTGTTAAGTCATTAGCATATATATATATATATATATATATATATATATATATATATATATATATATATATATATATATATATATGTATATGTATGTATGTATGTATGTATGTATGTATGTATGTATGTATGTATGTATATATATATATGTATGTATATATATATATATTGTCTTAGTGTCCATGATTTTCTTCTCCATATTGTGGTAAACGTAGAAGCCACTTGCGTTGTCCTATAACTGCTAGTGGCACTATAAAAATAGAATTACATATATAGGTATTGTCAGTTCTAGAGACATTATAATGAAGTGTGATATAGGATTATTGTGTTGTAGCGGGTACCGAAAATTGCGTCATGTGTCGCAATGTGGTATTGGATTCCTTGTGTCTCCCTTCCTGGGCAACGTAATCACTGAACGACCTACGTGGTTCTAAAAAGTTAGCCTTAGCCATTGCAAACGAAGGGAAGACTACAATAGAGTTATGTATGGAGGAAATGAGGTTACCTGTCAATTGTTTGTTGCACACAGGTGAATTCGTGGTTGCTCCTAAGTAGAGAATGAAGGTATATTAGCTTGCTCCACTTTGGTACAATCACAATCATAATTCAGTGACCCCTAGTCATGTATGTCGCTATAGTGATTAATCCTAAGTTCACGTTGCATATAAAGTACAAATGAAACTTATTTAGCAACTAGTAAAGCACTTACCCCTGGTTGAAGGGTACCATAATATAGTCCTTGTCCTTGTGAGCAAGCAATCCCCCCGTTATGTGATCTTGGACGAAGAATCTATTATCATTGATGGATTGCTCAGAGACCTAGTGTGGGTCGAGAAAACCCACCAGTTCTCGCCATCGCTGGATTGTTGGATCATGGATCTATATATAAGCAATGAGTTATGACATTTATGGGTGTTATGTGAATGTAGAACTTGACTGTACAACACACTTACAGTGTTCAACATCGTAGAAGTGAGGCGTCGAGTTCATCGAGATTGAATAGTATGAATAAGTCTTCAAAGGTCACGATGAAGTAGCTCGAGTCATGGAGGAAATGTGCCTCTGTATATCTCACATTGAATCCACTATTCTAGTTTGGCTTTATGTTGGACCTCTGCATGTATCAAGTATGCAAAATTCTACAAACCAGTCCAAGGCATGGACCAACGACACTCCGAGCATGGACTTCTATTCCCTAGGAGGCGCATTAATCTTCTTCGATTTGGCCTTGGCGCCTCGCTTGCGATACATTTTCGACGTCACCTTCGTGGGAGTCAATACGCTGGCCTTCTAAAGAGGAGCTTGAGGTAGGGTGATAGAGCATTTTGTTTGATAGGCATAGTCGTGTGGAGATTGCGACATGGAAGGGTCCAGGGTGATGTCCCTTTTAGGCCACTAGACGAATATGTGGATGGCATCCCCTAGTGTCATGATTTCTTTGTTGGGGCCCTCTCCAGTAGGACGGCCCTAAAAACGTCATTAATTTAGTCCACCTAGACTTTCACGAAATTGGTCCCTAGCTGGGCACCTTGCACCAATGTCCCTAGCAGGCATGGATACGCCAAACCCCGCCCAGCGTCAATGGGAATGGAACCAACAACCCTGATTCTGAGGATGTACGGTGAGTATCCATCAGGTCTATCTATGTAGCATTCTAGAGATGTATATTAACTGGATGTCGTCGACAGGTAAGTGGACGTCGCTATGCATAGAAAGTGGCGCGGACGTGCAGCTCCTGTGATGTTGAGGGGGATTGTGTACCATAATAACGGGGGTGGCTTGCGACTAATTGCAGACTTCTCTTAGTTCGCTCCTTAATGCATCTATCTCTCCTCAAAGTGAGGAAATTATGTCCTCAAGTTTTGCATCAAAGTCCCGTTTCATACATTCCTCACGCTTGGCCTTGGATCTCTTCCTACTCCTATATGTCTCGAAGTCATTTGGGAATTCGTACTGCCAAGATACGTAAACCCCTGGGCCTCATGTGCGACCTGGGTGCTCCTTGTTTTGCAGGGCGGTGGACAATATATCCCTCTCCCTAACAGCTTGAAAGGAGCCTTCGAAAGATTCAGTAGTCAATGTTTGCTACAAGAGGCAATCATGTTATTTTAGACCATGAAGTTATGGACCTATTAACATCTAGGTAGTTTAACAAATCTTACCTGGCGTTAGGACACTTTCTCGTTTGCAGGGTTTCTAAAAGAGGCAACGCTCGAAGACGTGGTTGATGACCTTGCTCTTAACCAGTTTTGGGCGGGCTTGTTTGTGATCCCGGCAAATGGTGGGGAGTCCTCTAATCGAATTGCGACTTCATCCTCCATCCTCCATTGTAGGATTTTACCTGCGTACCCAGCGGTGCCAAGTCTGTGGGGGTGAGTGTTTTGTGCCTGGAGAGCCTTATGCACTGCACTTTTCTATTCAAATTTGATCGTTATCTTCATCCGCACCAAGGCCTCACTTGTGTTTGGTGACACAAAAGGATACCAGGAGTGCATGTTGTTGCACGAATTCCTGGACTTCTGCTGGGATCTCGAACGAGTTTGAAATTTTTGTCCACAACACTTTTCTCTCGTCTTCTGTCAAACCTTTCCAGTTTGTTACAGTGATGGAGACTCGTTGCCTTCTGATTAACCCGCAGGTAGTCCAAAATGCTACAGTTGCTTTATTCAGTTGTAGAGGGACACCATCCGGAGAGACCTCCACGGTGGTCATTCGGTCTACCAGCCTTTTAGATACTCCTCTGCCATGCTTAGTAACTCCAGTCTTCAGAGCGTCAGACCCACTCGGTGACATCAATGATGACAACCTCCCTCTTACAAGAAAAAACTAATTACAATGAGCTGCGAGCAAAAACATTGGCACATGGTTGATCTTACAAGAATAAGAACATCCGGCGATGTATATTGTTGGTACAAAGTCTCTTTGCAATACTAACATCTCAAATCACACAGGACAGGGTCTCAGATTCTACAAAGTTATGGCTGGAGTCTCTTCCTCCTCATCATTCTATGTATTGGGCTTGGTTGTTATCGTAGGTGTAAGAGAACCTTTGGACTGATGTGCCCTTTATTTAAAAATGAAGGGCGTGACAGCCCAAAGGTTCTTTTATACCTAAGACAACAACCAATCCTAATACACAGCATGATGAGGAGGAAGAAACAATAGCTATAAATTACTCTATAGAACTTGACACACTGAAATATGTGATTTGCCATTCCAAATAGATCTTGTGGCAAAAACAAAGCGAATCACAGAGGGTACTAGAGTGTGTGATTTGTTTTATACCCTTCGAATGTCTCTTTGGCATATATTATTGCTACAAGATCTCTTTGAAACATATTAACATGCCATTCTAAATAGATCTTGTAGCAATAACAAGACACTCCAACTCACTTAGAAACAATAGCTCCAATAATTTATCTCTAAATTCATTCCCTAGCTACAACTACTACTTCGATTCGGAAGAGAGGACATGTAAGAATATTCAGCGATGTATATTATTGCTACAAGACAATAGAAACAATAGCTCCAACAATTTATTTCTAAATTCATTCCCTAGCTATTTCATCTCTTGGTATGTGTTTCTAACAAAAATATGTTTTACTTAATAGAAAAGACACTATCTAGATAGATCTAACAAAAATATGTTCTACTTAATAGAAAAACATTGTCTCAAATTATTTATACAAGGATTGCTAGTGCAACAGAAAAGATGATGAAGCAAAAAGATGAAGCATATCCATACCTTTGGCTGGAGCTAATGTGATAGGGAGGAGAGGCGATCGAACTAGGTTGGGGCGATGACGGATCTAGCTGGGGCGACGGTGAAACTGGTGGGGGCAACAACGGAACTGGCGGGGGTGACGATAGATCCGGTAGGGGCGATGATGGATCCGCTGGCTGGGGGCGATGGCGAGGTTGTCGATCTAGCTGGGGGCAGCTGCAAGCTAAGGCGATAGAGAGGAGAGGTGAAGAGGCCAAAGGATGTGGCCGAGTAAGTGAATAAGAGCGCAAACCCTAGCGGAGCACTACTTATAGGAGGAATTATCACAACCAGTTTTTAAAAGAACCGTCTATGATATTAGTATCACAGACGGTTCTCTTATAAAATCGTCTGTGATATAAACCACATCACAGATGGTTCCATAATTAAACTGTCTATGATGTTGTAGTATCACAGATGCTTATATTATAGAATTGTCTGTGATAGTCCTATTTTTACCAGGAAGTGCTACCCATGCCCTATGAAAAAAAGCCACTTACAAATTAACTCCTACAACCACGATTGCTGTTTTGACCACGCCCTTGACTGCAGCTTTGCCACGCCTTCAACTACAGCTTTGACCAAACCTCAATGCAATTAGCATAGTCAAATTTAGTTCCAATAGCATATACATGTGACGTAGAAATATGGGCCGCATATCTTTATCTCTTTCATAAGGTGGACAATGAGATGGACCAATATATTGAAAAATGACAGAGGAAAATACATCTCAAGATGACATAAATTCATCATCACCTCAGTCTATAGAGCATCTAGTCCATCGGGATCAATGAACTTCTGAGCAATTAAGTTAAAGAAATAACACAGCCTCATGATTGTCACTTGAACCTTGTTCAGCAAAATACTTCTAATTGCAACAGGAAGTAATTGTGTCATTACCATATGACAATCATGAGACTTCATGCTAATTAATTTTAAATCTTCCATAGAAACAAGTTTCTTCATGCGGGTGAAGTGACCAGACGGAACTTTCACACCATGCAAGCGCTAATATAGCTCAGCTCTCATGGACTTAGACAAAGTGTAGCAAGATGAGGGAAGGTACGCCTGGTGTTTATCAGTCTCTATCGGTGCTAACTCGATCCTGATGTTCATAGCGACCAAGTCACACAGTGCGATGACACCATCCTTTGTTTTGTCTTCAATTTTCAGTAAAACACCAATCAAGCTATCACATACATTCTTCTCTACATACATGACATCGATGCAATTGCAAACTTCTAAGTTCTCTCAGTAAGGCAAGTCCTAAAATATTGACCTCTTCTTTCTCATGTTCTTCTGACAGATCCTTAACTTACATCCCATTCCAAGTACAACATCGATATCTTTAACCATATCATAGAACTCTTTCCAACTAAAAGACATTGGTGTCGAGTCATCCTCTTTTTTCCATCAAATTATTTCTTCATCTTACAGTATGGGTAATACCGTGGAAGGAACCTACGGAGATATATGTACACAATTTTGCGTGAGTTGTTCAACCACACACTCTCGGTATAATCTAACCAGTGTGGACAAGTTTTGGCTCCTTTTGTACACAACCCCGACAAGTTACCAAGGATAGGAAAGTCATTGATGGTGCAGAACACCATGGCATGCAGAGTAAAGTTCTCTCATTTGTCTACATCCCATATATGTACTCTTTTGTTCCACAATGTCAGAAGAACTTCCATCAATGGTGCTAGGTACACATCAATATCGTTCCTAGGTTGCTTTGGTCCTTGGATAAGTAGTGACATCAAAATATACTTTCGCTTTATACACAGCCAAGAAGGAAGGTCGTAAATGCATACATTCACGGGCTAGGTGCTATGTTGGCTGCTCATGTTACCGAAAGCATTCATTCCATCTGTACTCAACCCAAACCTTACATTCCTCAGTTTTGCACCGAAGTCTATAAATATCCTATCGATATTCCTCCACTAGGCAGAATCAGCAATGTATCTTATCATTCCATCTTTCTTACACTCCTCCGAATACCAACGCGGTAATCTTGCATCCTTTCGGTTCGCAAATAAACGCTTCAAACGGAGAATTATAGGCAGATACCACAACATATTAGCAGGAGGTGCTTGCTTCACCTCGATGCCCTCGCCGTCATCAGAGTCATTCTTACGCTTGTATCGGATGCTTTGCACACCAGACAAACATGTAATTTTGCGTACTCCTTATGGTAGAGGATATAATTATTTGGACATATATGTATTCTTTATACTTCCATTCACAATGAACAAAGAACCTTATTGGCTTGGTAAGTGGTTCTCGGTAACACATTTCCCTCTAGAAGGATATTCGCTAAAAGACCTAACAACGCCGTGAAACTCTTGTCGGACTAACCATTGCTTGCCTTCAATTTTAGTAATTCAAGAACATATGACATCCTTATGTATTACAACTTGCAGCTAAGAAACAAAAGTTTCTCCCATCCTCCAGCAAGCCCTCGAATTTACCAAACTCTCTCTCACTATAGTTTCCTTCTTCATCGTGTAACATCTGATCCAAATTGTTATCATATGACCTATCATCATAGAAAGTATAGTCCATAACTAGTATATCATTGTCTCCCTCGACGATGTTATAACTACCTTCCTGTATAATTTTCTCTTCACCGTGACTAGTCCAACATGTATACTCCTTTTTAAAACTCATTCGAATTAAGTGAGTTTTGATCTGCGCTGAGTTCGTAAATATCTTCAAATTATCGTAATCAATGCATGGACATTATATATTCCATCCCCTTCTTCAACATATCTTGCTCGGCCACTCTTCTAAAAGTGGACACGTCATTAATGTACTATTCACTCATACGGTTCTCAACATACATCTAGTTTCGGTCTATCTACACTATGTATGTAATAAATTAGTATCAAATTAAATTATCAATGCTACTATAGCTAATTAACCAGCCTAGCTACTTACACATATAATTATCCTTCACCTAATAATAAATTGTCCATATCTAAATTAAGTAGCTAGACACATATTCATGAAGTAATATGATTGTGTGTGTATCAAGCAAGAATATATTGAAGTAAACTAGGAGTACTGACCCATTCTTAAATTGGAGCAAACTACCATCTCTCTCAAAACCTAGCTATCATTTCTCTCTATTACAAGGCATTATAAGTTATTAGAAATAAATACTAACATCTAATCACCAAGAACAAATCGATCTATAAGCTAGATCTACAAGTGGTATATTTTCACCAAACTTCCCAAAGCCGGCCGCCTCCTTCAATGCAGCACAATGAAGACAGATCTGTCGAGACCATGCTGGGGCTATCTATATTACGTCGTGTATCCCAGACGATTCCAACCACAAACTGTCTGTGATATGAACCATTGGTGATGTCTACCATTATCATAGATGGTTTGTATCAATAACCATCTGTGAATTACCACAAATAGTTATTGATACAAACCATCTGTGATGCTTTATATTATCACAGACGGTACATATTAATAACCGCTTGTGAAAATATCACAAATGGTTATTCGTATGAACCGCCTATCATAGTTGTGTATCACAGATGGTATACGGTCACGCTTGTAAAACTATTTATGATAATTACAGTATAGACGGTTCTCTATGAACCATTTGTGATGTAGCCATCCAGTATAGCCTCTTTTATAGTAGTATGTACAGAAATCCAAGGGAGGGATCAACGCCCTGTGACACGATCTAGATTTCCCAGTATTCACTAGTACACACTAATTCTTTATAACACTTCATGGTAATGCCTCTCGAACTAACAAATTCAATTTTTGCAGTGCCACCAGAGCTACCGGGCAACATCTGTAGATTCTATGTTTGCCACAACATAGAACTACTCATTAGTTCCGCGAAGACCAATGATCTTCAGGTTTGTCAGTCTTGCAATAATTATTTCATATTTATCAATCTATATGGTTTCATAACATTGATTTTCCTACCGACATATTGTGACCATCGCTACAACTACGTGGAATAGGCCGATCTCCAACAAATTCAAAGACAGTATGCGTACTTCTTGATGTCTTAGGTCATAAACAAAGATAGAGATTTTCACAATGTTGAATGAATTTGATTGGGATAAGATTGAACTTAATTGTACATATGTGTATTCATTTATGGATGATTAATTTATTTTTTGGGTTAATTGATTTGTCATTTATGGATGATTAATTTATTTTATTTGGGTTAATTGATTTGTGAAATGGATGTTCTTATTTCTGAAATGAATGTGAATTAGATGTATATGTACTTGTTGTGTTTCTGCTTATTGTAGAGGGCATGGGTAGCATTTCCTGATGGTAGCCAATAAATATAAATAGATTTAGTAATATGAAAGAATATCACAGACGGTTATTAACTCATAACTGTCTGTGATAGTTGATTATCACAGACGGTTTATAGTAGAAACTGTCTATGATATCTCATGAATCATAGACGGTTTCTACTACAAACTGTCTATGATAGTCAATGTTATGAGTTAATAATCGTCTGTGATAATGCGAATCACAGACGGTTCAAAAACTATCGGTGATGACATCATATCATTACTGACCCATAAACACAAACGGCTCATGAAACCATCTGTAATGATGTTTTTGAAGCGTCTGTGATGACCTTTTCTGTAGTAGTGGTGCATGGGCAAGGCACGAGAACCTCTGACATGTGGCAGGTGTTCCTACGTCTTGAGAGCCCAGAATGCTAGAGAAAAGACATAAAATAGAACTACATACGTACCTACATGTCGTAGTGACTTCTATTCCCATGATGTGAATATAGATCACGTGGAGTTCACTACATGTTTGTGATGAGTATTTGATTTTACTTGTGTCTTACTATTGATGTTTGAATTTGATTTTGATAATTTGCATTTTTACTTGTTATTTTCTGTTGCTAGCGGTCTGACTGACCCTAGAGTGGCGGTCTGACTAGCCATGGTGGTGGTCTGACTAGTGTGCGGTAGTATCGATCCGTAGTTGGTGGGAGCTACTTTCTAGAGAAAGCCTTTTGGAGATTTTGGGTTGTGACCTGTTGCAGTAGTATCAGCTTTAAAGTTGTGATACGACCGAAGAGGAGCAGTCTGAGCAGCCATTGTACGGCGGTCTAATCGGTAGGTGTTGGGCAGTATGGCTAGCATGGGTACCATAGTTAGACCGGCTCTGTGCCAAGTTGAGTTAGTTTTGGTTGTGAGTCATGACGAAGTCCATACAAGTGTTAGTCATGGAGTGTCTATGTAAGTGTTAGTCATGGTGTGTCTATGCATATATTGTACTACTAAGAGTTAAGTGCATATCATTTATACTCGAATCATTTGCTAGTTATTTCGTGTGTAGGTGCTTGATGTTTGTTGCGGTCAACGGCAAGACGAAGGCTATGGAAGGGGTCCTGAGGCCATGGCGTGTCGCGCAAGTCTGGATGGAGCATCATCTCAAGCGAAGAAGTACGGAAGAAAGACAAAGATTATGAGGAGGCAAGTGCGTGCATGTGGTGTGCCAATTGGACTTGTGCGTTTCAAGTGGTGGTGGTTTTCAGAGGAGACGTACGATCTTGCCAGCAAGTAATTGGGTATCACAGACTATATATGGTGTGACGTGGTGTGCTATAGGACTCGGGCATTTCAAGTGGTGATTGCCTCAAAGCAAGCGTACAATCTTAACGACGAGGCGTTAGGCATCGCATATTCTTGAAGACCGGTGGGTGGCAATTGAGAAAATTATCCTATACCGGGTGGAGTGACGATTTGCAAGATTGTAGCATTAGCCTAAGTGGTTTAAGTCATGTCTTTGAGGATGCAATGTTTTATTAGGCTTTTGGAGCCACGTGAAAGTCATGCTTTGAAAAACATGCAAGTGTGTAAAATATAATACCCGTTTGTATGTAGGTTACTGGGTTTCTCCATTTGTAAGTGGTTGTTATCTGCTAAAAGTTGCTAGTGTTAGAGTTGGGTGTGAGGTGGAAATATCTACTATATAAGCCCTTGTGTGAAGAGAGATATTATCGGCACTGTTGTTTTCAGTTTTTTAGCCAGCTTTTGGTTTTGGCTTCTTTCAGCAATCACTATTCATTAGACTAATAAGTTGCAGTCAAAAGTCATAAATCGTAGCCCAAAAGAAAAGGGCCACCAATGCTTGAGAGTTAGATCTTAGGGTTTCCTTGTGTTGAGCCTTTTGTGTGTGCTATAAGCTTAGAGCTCTGCCATTCTGAGGAGGTGGTTGTAAAACATTCCTCTCCAAATAAAATGAATACGCAAAGTCTGCTGTAGTAAATTGTGCCATGAATCTTTTCTTGTGCTTTTTATTTGCTTGGATTTCTTGTTTGCATATCTCTCTTCTTGATCCTTCCTGGTGCGAAGGACATGTAAGAGGTGGATATATCTCTTGGAGACTAGGTTCCATCGATATAGGCACCTTTCAAAGGAAGTTCTTGAGTTTGCCCGGTTTTCCTCAAGAGAGGTGATTTTAAGGTTTTACTCTTGTAGACGTTTTGGTTTGAGTTTCTGTTGTTATCCAGTTTGTTATGATATGTGAGAACTCATTCGAGGTCATCTAGATCATCAAGAACTCACGTGCATGAGTAGATCAAGGTTTTCCTCTTTTGTCTGGTTTTAGTGCAACCTTCCTTGTTTCATATAAATGTTAGAACTTTGGCATCAATCTTCATGATCCATGATTGAAATAGATTCCTGACATTATAGGGTGGATTTATGTCAGGTTTCACTATGTTTGGATAAGTGGTTTAAAAGGTTAGCTCATTTCTTCGATCGTGTGCAGTGCAATCTGTATTGTTTCTTGGCAAACAGTCAGACCGCAAGGAACTGAGCTGTCAGACCGATTGAGACAGTAGTCTCTAGTGATCTTTGTAATTCTTAACTCTTGATTTTGGTGAGCTTGTGAGTTTATGTTTTCATTACGTGTTGTTATTAATACCTATTGAAAATTTTTAAAAAGTCATTCACTATCTCTGACTTACCATACCAATCCTACACATAAACTGTAGTCGCGCACACGAAGTTTGGAATGTATCCATCTTTGATTCAACAATTTTCTCGAAATGCTATAACATCATTCTAGTGACCAGAATTTTGGATGACTTGAGGCTTGAGCACATCAAATCCAGTGATGCGCCTTATCGTGAGCTGGGTAGAAAATTCCATCTTGTATGTGCAAATCAATTGTAATTTAGGTGGTTAATCGTATGATCATCCTAAATCAAAACTTGGTGTACATTTACATAGACGTAATACGCACGAAAATACGGTGTAAAAAACAACATGCATGGTGCACGATCATTATCTAAAATGAACATATATCTGATAGAAAATGGTTGATGTGCGATCCTTTTTTAAAAGAAAAACTTCATCGGTTGCAGAGCTTCAAATTGCAGGAACCATAAGGTAAAAGAACTGGGAGAGAATGGAGGTAAAGCAAGAAACGAATAAATGAGTAATATTCTATGCTGTCTCTTTGCCTCCATCTCCGGGGATGTGTTGCTTCCCTGGTGGTCATCTGTACAAGCTGGATGTGACACAGGTACCAATCATGTGATCATGTATCTCACAAAGGTACTTGATCAAAAGGATGTACGGTTTCCTAAAACCCTAGGCTCTCTTTTCACCAAAGCCCGTGAGGGCTTCCGATCGCTCGCTGTATGCGTGGGTAGAAAGTAGAGAAAGCTATCTATCGTTTCGTGAACTTCTACCGTGATGCCTGCGTTGTGATCTGTGATTGCCTACATCACCATATTTATCGAATAAACAATGGACTGCCATACTACGTACGTAGTAAAGTTTTCTACCGAATATGCACCAGAAAGTAGAACAAGCGAATAGACAAAACTTTGTGTCCTTGAAGAGGCTAGGAGTATTGACTTTTGGTCATTTTTCTTTTAGGGGTATTGACTTTTGGTCATTTTTCTTTTAGGAGTATTGACTTTTGGTCATTTTTCTTAGGGATCAATCTAGGCTCTGTGCCTTTCGATACAAAAAGGTTTGTGAAACCATACATGTTTATTTAATTTTCCAGGTTCGATTCAACTCAAAGCTATGACTAGAAGGCTAAAAGGAAACAATGAATAATAGTGCATGTTTACTTTTGACCTCATGTTCACAAAATCACAAGTCATTTTTTGCACTCATGCTATAAACATTAATCACAGAATACATAAGTAAGGAAAAAACAATTCACCATTGGTATTTTTTTTGCAAAACATTCAGTTTCAGTTCTCCTTAATTACTACATCCAAACGAACCTTATCACAAGCAAGACCTACATCTTTGTGTGACACTCTTGAATTTCCTTTTTGTCAGGATCTCTTAAATGATCCTTTGTGATTTGTATATTCTATGGACATGTACACATACAGGATTCAGAAAATCATCAAGAACCGGCTAGTTGTCACCGATTCCCAGATTTAACTTAGGTCAAGAATGCACCATATATAGCAGCGGGAAGATAGTCCTGTATTTTCCCGGCCGAAATAATCCCAAATAACTCCTGGATGGTCGACCCTGAAATATGGAAAATCCTATATTGCTAAATCTTGGATCGCACACAGGAGGCAGACAAGCTGGGTCTTCGGGTGTGTTTGGTTGAGCTGTGGCTTTTGAAAAAGCTGCTGTGAGCTGTGGGCTGTGGAAAAACTGCTGTAGATTGTGGGCTGTGGAAAAGCTGTAAGCTGTTTGGTTCAAACAAGTATAAAACTTACCTCCTATCTCTATTTTCCTTGAAACAACTGTGAAACAGCTCTCTAT
This sequence comes from Dendrocalamus latiflorus, assembly GCA_017311315.1. Taxonomy (NCBI): domain Eukaryota; kingdom Viridiplantae; phylum Streptophyta; class Magnoliopsida; order Poales; family Poaceae; genus Dendrocalamus; species Dendrocalamus latiflorus. Next base: position 52,133,621 of record CM029664.1, on the reverse strand, counting down.
TTTCACCATTTCAAAAAGCAGAAAGCCAAAAGCCAAAAACAGGGTCCAAGGTACTTTCAAAACTGTACTACCCAAAAGTAGCTGCTTCTGAAAAAGCAGATTCTGGTTTCCACCCCTTTGGTTGGCTTTTGGCTTTTTGGAAGCAAAAGCAGCTCCCAAAAGCTCAACCAAAGGCACCCTTCATCTATCACCCAAATGAAAGTACTTGCCTTCAGGGTCGGAGGGAGGAGGGTGCTAGCAAGGACCAGGCTTCCATCATCAGTGGCGGATTCAGAATTTCTAAAATAATTATTCAGAGTTGATAAATAAAAAGTAAATAACCACAATAGTAAAAAAATACAACTTATTTCGTGCTAGATACATCCATAAAAAATTTGAAAAATTATAAAATAATTTAGAGAAATTACAAAATATCTTAAGATGAAACTGTATTGATAGTTTGATATGTATGACCTGCGTGCACCAGTGCACAACGACATGTAGCCATTACCTAGTGCTTACTGCCTCCTCGGCCTGGCCGCCACCGTCGCATGCTCTCTCCCTTGTTCTCAAGTGATAGCTGTCGCCCGTTTACTCCTTGCAGACATATTGTCGCATGTCGTGACTATGCTCTTTGCCACCAAGGCCAAGCCAGAGGTCAGAGTTACTTTTAGCCCCTCACCAAGTCACTTGGTGGCCAATTGCTCCTCGATCTCATGCGCCAGTCCCACCGAGTTTGGCAATTTTAGTCTAGAACAGTGGAGCCTAAGAGAGACATAGAGAGAGGGGGAGGGAGGGGTAGGTTAGGATTGGATAGGATTAGAGGGGTCTACGGATGGGCCAATATGCCAGTCTGATGAGGTGACAGATGGGTTGTTAGGTTGTACAATTTTAGGTGAATTGGAGAGGAAAGATGTAGGAGTGGGTTGAAATCAACTGGAGAGAGGAGTTGTGGGAGTAGATTGAAATCAATCGGGGGTACATATATAAAATATTGTGTCTAATTATCAGTATACATATGTAATATACCGACTAAATATTGAGTATTACATATATGTGTTCACCTGAACACCCTTGAACCACATTGGGTCTGCCCATGCGCCTCATGGTTGGATAAAGTTTCATTGTAGCTCTTTATATTTAAAAAAAAATATTGTTGTTAATGCTATTTGATCTCCTCATCAAATGTAATTATATTATATAGATTTTTTGGTCCTCTCATTTTTAAATCGTGGCTCCGCACCTACTTATCTTCATTCATCACCCAAATGAAATTACTTGCATGTGCTCATACTCTCCGAGGTGAGCCTACGCGCGGTATATACATAGCATCGCCTCCACGGTTCCACCCCAACACGCACATAGCTAGCTCTAGGCTGAAACCAACAACACAGTGGTTACACAAGTAGCAGCGCATCCTATCTATGGATCCATACCACTACGAAAACATGCATGACCCACGCGGCTTCCCCGTCCACCCGCAGCCCTACCTCCACCACCCGGCCGGCCTCGGCGAGAGCAGGATGAGGGGCGGCGGGCAGCGCCGCCCCGGTGCGAAGCTCTCGACGGACCCCCAGAGCGTGGCGGCGCGGGAGCGGCGGCACCGGATCAGCGACCGCTTCCGCGTGCTCCGCAGCCTCGTGCCTGGCGGCAGCAAGATGGATACGGTCTCCATGCTCGAGCAGACCATCCACTACGTCAAGTTCCTCAAGGCTCAGGTCAGCCTGCACCAGGCCGCGCTCATGCAGCACGAGGAGGGCTGCCATGAGTTCGCAACGGCTGCCCGTGGTGCGGATGACGAGGTGACGATGCAGCTTCCCGGCGTACTGGTCCAGGAGGTGGTGAGCTATCACACTGGGGCTCAGCAGGTGGAAGTCCTTGCTGATCTAGGCCCAGGGCAGATGAGTAGTGCTCACGAGCTGCCTCCGTTGCCTTCTTGCGTCTTTGACGAAGAGTCTGCAACCGCGTGCTACTATGTGTGTGATCTCCAAGGCGAGGAGACTGATGTACACGGATCTTATTAGCTACTTAGCTATCTAGCTAGTATTGTAGTTTCCGTAAACCCGTTCGTAGCTGCTAGCTTCTCTACTTAGCTAAGCTCCATAGTATTACCGGTCTGGGAAGGCAGTTACGTTAGTTTCTCTCGGTGCATGCATGCATGGTTCTGTCATTCTGTTATCAATGTGATCACAGATGGGAGACTTTCTTTGCATGCATGCATGTTTTCAACACCATGGGAGCTTAAACTAGCACTCTGGTCGAACTTGTATGCTTGCCTCTTATTTCGTTGTTCTATCTAATTAAATACTATGTTTGCCTCTTATTTCGTTTCGTTGTTCTATCTAATTAAATACTTCTCATATTATCACTTGCAACCTATTCTTCTTTCCCACCCTTTGTTTGGCTTTTACATACAGATCTATCGATACTCGGCATCCCAATGCTTGGGGGGGGGGGGGGGTTCTATTTGTATACTTGGCATAGGAAAATGTATGTTCTGTACACTTGTACATGCCTATGTATTAGGAGTATACAGGAAGTATATATCCAGGTACTGCCCGCTTGCATATGCTAATTAAGTGTATCATACCGGCCGGAGATGATGCTTGATGCATGTTAGCCGGCCGCGTGCAACATCACTACTGCGGCCAACAAATAGTGGAGTGGAGAAGATCATTCTGTTTGGCTGCTAGTTGTAGGTATTTTCATAAGAATTTCGTTCCAACTCAATGGTACACAGTAGTCAGAATATGCAAACAATGGTTAGAACTAATTTGTCCTAGCTACTACTACCTCGTACCATTTCCTGCCTTGGCCACTAGCGCATGATGTCCGCTTCTGGATGAACAGATCTAACAAGCTAAGGTAGGAATCCGATCGAAGCTTGGGCGACACTGTACAGGTTGCCGGCCGGCCTGGAGCATGGGCTCCACGTACGCTGTCCATGCGTACGCCTTAGATCATGCCTGCAGGCTGCAGGAACTGGGCTGTGCGAGATTAAAGGGTCCGTCTTGCTCCAGACAGTTTTAATTTCTAATTTTTTTGTCTTTTAATTTATTTAAGTTAGAATTCACTTAGAACATATTAACTTTTAATTTCGAGTTATTTTATTTTTGCTTTTTTTTAGCTGTTTTGTTTTTTCTCTTTATTCTTTTGCATTGGTCGTGACAATATAATGCTCCATTTTATTTTTTTTAAAATTTTTGTAAAAAAAAATTAACGGACAGTATAGTGTAATTTAGCTAAAAGTTATATAAACTTAAATTATAAGGTAGTTGAAGCAAAGTATAATATAATTTTAGCTAAAAGTTATATATACTTAATTATAAGCTGGAGCGGGTTCAATGGAAACGGCGGCGCTCACCCGTGTGGTCGGAGGCAAAGATTTTTCGCAGAACTGGTGCTGTGTTACGTAGCGGCCGATTTGATGTTCTAGGGTTTTAAATTACATATATGTAGCCATGTGGCAAGACATATAGGCTGGTATGCCTCGATCGGCGAGACTGCCACCCGGCCAGCTGGCCACAGCATGGTTTAGGTCCGTTCCAGACAGTCCTTGCATTTTGTATTTTACCTTTTAGGAACCAAAAATTATTTAAAATATATTGTCTTTTTAATATTTTTATTTATTTGTATTGCCTATGAAAGAGATATAATGATATTTTTATTTTTCTTTAACTAAATGTACTAGAAAACTAACAACAACTATATTACCATTTCTGCCAAAATATATCCAAAAAATGACAATTGAACCAGGCCTTAGGTTTCTTGCCAGCGTATGGATTGCCCTGCCGTGTCGTTCCATGGGATGGCTGGCTCTATCTCCATAGGGCCAAGCGGAATGGACAAGCGGAAGAATTTCTCGTATATCTGTAATTGAAATATTTCATGAGAAATTCCTACCTATCAATTAAACATTATTTAATTAATGAGACGATAAATTACGAAAGCATTGCACTCTTGTGTTTCTCCAAGCGGTGGTAGTATCCTAGAAAACTAGCAAGTGGCCCACGCATCTACATGATTAGATTTGTTTCAAAGTTTTTAGTATTAAATAATATAATTTAAATATTTGATAATATATTTATGTATCTCATAGGTTATTTAGAATTTTAAGACATCATAAATATTGTAAATGATAATAGAAGCTTGAAACAAAATATAACTTGAAAAATATAATTTATGTATGTATGAGCTTAATGAAAGAAAACTCATTGAGCATACTAAATTGTTGAGGTTCTTACAAACGTAAGCACTCTCCCTTATTCATAGATTCCTCCATTAGTTACTCTTTTGAAAAAATATATGCATACACATGTACCTCTATTTAATCTCAAAGCAATATATTGATTATATGTGCGATAAATTATCTTATTAGTTTATATGGTATTAGAGTAAATGGCTCACGCATACACCGATGCACCATAGACGACCTACCTTGAACTTATAATCGCTCACATGCTTGCTACCCTAAGAACCATGTGTCTTCTATCACTTCTCGACACTACAATTTTTATACTTCAACCTCCAACAGCACGCCTAATTTTTGATCAATCCCTCTTAGTTGTTACCGATTCCAATACAATCTCTTCGCTACTACCCATTCCAACACAATACTCCACCACATAGTTATTTTTTATTTTTCTTCAATTGTTGCTTAATGATGATCGTTGCAACATTAAACATGTATAAACGTGCAACCGTCATTGATTCCAACCAAGGACACTTATCAAGCTCTCTCGGGTGACCCTAAGTCTATTCCTTGTGGTTGTGTTATCTCTGCTTCTGTACGCTCATGCTTTTATTTGTACAGATACATGCATGTATCTACACATGCATAATGTTGTACGTGTTTAATGTCGTTATTTTCTTATGTCGACCTCACCTCTTCTTCGACATTGCTCACCTCGATCTCAATGTTATGGCTTCCTCACTGACCGCGGTGACTTCAACATCTTCACTGATGCTACCATGTATGCTTTAATCGCTGTCTAACGATATGGAGGATCTTCCCACCATCATCAGTGACGTCGTCCTCCTCACCAATCGTTATAGCTCATCTTTAATGCAAAGCTTCATCTCCTCTTTTCCAAAACTTTTCCATCATTGAGTTTATTTAGACACTGACTTCTTCAACAATGCTGATGCTAACCACACGTCGTCATGGCCCCTGGCTCCTGACTCTAGCATTTTTCTTCAACGACTTCGGCATGTAGCACAGCATTATTCTTATCAAACGGCTAAGGTGGACAGTATGACATTGTCTACGTCTACCCCGCCATCGCCTCGGTTCTTCACTTTCTAGTATGTCAATGTCTTCTTTTTGGACAAATCAACAATATTGTACTCTTTCGTCGTCAACTCTGATACTATTCATGCAACCATTGTCATAATTTTTATTTTTATTTCAAATTTCATTAGTTTTCTATTAGAGGTTGTATACAAATCAAATTGCTAATATTATTTAATTTATTTTCAATTTTAGTTATTTAAGAATTCAACTTTTCAATTATACAGAAATCAAATTGAAATTTTCATTTATTTTTTACTCTGAATTTTAATTATTTTTGTTAAAATTCGCATACAAGTCCAATTGCTAATTTTTGTTCGCATTAAGAATTATAATTATTTAAGGATTTTTCTTTGGATTTCATATCGAAATCAAATTGCTAGTTTTATTTTTTTACTTCTGAATTTCATTTATTTTTTGTAATATTTGTTTAATTTTTATTCTAAATTATATTTACTTAGAGGTTTTCCTTAGAAATTTGCATGGGAAAAATTGCTAATTTCATTTAATTTATTATAAATTTAATGATTTTACTTTGAAATTGTGTCGAATTTAAATTACAAATTTCATTTTTATCTTTTTGAATTTTTTTTTGTAATTCAGATGAAAATCCAATTGCCAATTTTTGTTTAATTTTTATTCTGATTTACAATTATTTCGAGATTTTACTTTGAATTCATATCGAAATTAAATTACTAATTATATTTTATGTTTTATTTTGAATTTTATCTATTTTTTGTTGGAATTCATATACAAATCCAATTACTAAATATTGTTTAATTTTTATTCTAAATTATTTTATTTAGAAATTTTAATTATGAATTCGTATGGAAATCAAATTACTAATTTTATTTATTTTTTATTCTAAATTTTAGTTAATGTTTAGATTGTACTTGACATGAACTCTTTCTTTTAATCTGGACCCACCACAATCAGCCATGTGGATCTTTCTCTTTTTTTTCTCTCTGGTTAATATGGGAATTTCTACATTTTGAGAGTGAATGTGGTGGCTCCTTTTGCCTTTGTTTTTATAATATAATAGATTAAACATGATACTAGGGAACACCGGAGTGTTTTTCTAAAAAAATTATTTTGATTTTCAACCCTTAGGTCCATCAACTAGTAGATCTCACTAGTCTTTCTTCCGTGTATTCTTCCACCATGTGCTCATTAGCAAACTACTAGCGAGGAAAAAATCTATGCTGCCAAATTTTCAGAATTTACAATTTGAGACATTCAGAATAATTGAATCCGTTTTACGTCCATATACCCTCTAGATAGGCCAATAAATTGATAAAGAGGTTATGAAAGTGCTATGCCTAGATCCTTTGGATATTTTCATGAAATTGCATTGTCGGGGTAATACATATTTGTGGTTGTGTTCATCTCGCGCTTGGGATTTTGTTGGGGGCATGTAAGACCATGTGGTGGAGTACTGTAAAAGTGATGAGTATTTGATATTGTTTGTGCGTTACTTTGTTAATTGAGTTTGGTTTTCGTAAATTTGTATTTTGACCTATGCTTTTCTAGTAGCACCGGTCAAACTGGTCTAGGGTGGCGGTGTGACAGCTATGCGGCTACGGTCAGATCAACCATGCCCTGGCGATTTGACTGGCATGGTGTGACCAACTGTTTCTAGTGGTCCAACCAGCTAAAAGGTAGCGGTGTTACCGGCTATGGTGACAGTCTGATTGGAGAGTGGTAGTACAGGTTTGTAGTTGGTGGTAACTATTTTTTAGAGGTCTTTTGGAGGTTTTGGTATGAGACCTAGTGCGGTAGTACCGGTGTTGTAATCGTGGTACGACCGGTAAATGTTGGGCGGTCTGACCGGCATAGGTGCGATGGTCAGACTAGCCCCTGTGATAATTTGAGTTGTTCATTGTGGTGTTAGTCATGGTCTTTTTATGCGTGTGTTAGTCATGGTGCAAATTGATGCATACATTTTACTAATTGAGAGGCCAATCCATATCATTTGTGTTTGGATCGATTGCTTTATATTTGGTGTGCAGGTGCTTTGATGATGAATTGTGGTCAACGGCAAGATCGATGCTTGGTGGCCATGGAGTGTTGTGTAAATCCAAGTGGAGCATCATCTTAAGCTGGGAGCACATGGGAAACACAAAGATCATGAGGAGGCATGTGTGCATGTGGTGTGCCAATCGGTTTCATGTGTTTTAGTGGTGACGGTTGTAAGATCGAGGAGCCCGACTAGATGGGGTGAATAGATGGTCTTAAAAAAATTTCTTTCAATTAACATCAATTTAAATATCTATTCTATTTGTTAAAAAGAAGTATACAATGCAGAAGATTAAATCAATTTGATTTAGCACAAATAGCTCCTAGATCAAATAAGTTCACCTAAGTGCACCAACACCATAAGGCTATGTCAAGGTTTGCAATTCTAGGATGACAAGCAATCAATTCAATTCTATGTATGTAAATTGCTTGAATATAAATTAAGCACAAGGAAACAAACCACAATTGATACGGTCTCTTTTTACCGTGGTGTTCAGAGAATTGCTGGTCTCCCATAGTCCGCGTTGGGGTTAACCCAAACAAATTAGATCGGCTATACGAATTAAGCCGAAACATCTCAATCCACTAGTGGTAGCTCTTTCCCGCTCCGGATAAGTGAGCTCCAACCTTCACAATTTTGCCAGGTCTTCTCACAACCTTCTTTCAGAAGATCACCGCGCATGATGCATCCAACGCCGTCTAGAAGTTGGCAAACTTCAAGAGTAATAAGTCAAGCCCCTTGTTTGATACTCACCATGTGTAACGAATGCACAAGCTCAAGTGGATACAAAATCCACCTCTAGATGCAACACATGAAGCTAGACACCTCTCTCCTTGCTCACAAGGTGCAACACATGCACAATTGAAAGGAGAAGCTCACACTAGCTCAAGAGAGCGAAATGGAGTGTCAAAAAACATTACCCCAACTGGCCCCAAGGGAGTATTTATACCCTACACCTCGAAACTAGTCGTTGAAGGCAAAAAATCAGGATTTTCGAAACTACCATCGTTATAGGAGCGGTACTTCCGTTTTCCATCATAGCTGCTAAAAAATAGCCGTTATTCAACCATTTGTGGAACTACTGTAGTTATAAAAGTGGTAATTCTATTTTTTAGAACTACCGCAGTTATAAGGGCGGTACTTCCATTTGCAGTTTTTCAGCACAGGTGACACTCAAAAAAATGTCATAACATTTTGACTCCAATGTCGGAATTGAGTGATCTTCGACTCTATAGAAAGGTTATTCAGGGGCCTATACAATCCATCTATTTGCATAATCTCAAAGATATTAGGTCAATGCAGAAATTATAAGGCATCCAAAGAGTCATTACCATGGTCCAATGTCAAAGGAAATAGCAACAAACAATATTAGACCATACCAAGTGATAATGCATGATCTCTAACTTTTGCAAAATACATTTGCAAACATAGATCATGTTATAAGGAGTAGGTACATGGACTACAATATTTTGTAAAACACATTTATAAAGTATAGTCACATATTACAAGAATTAGATACAGAAGCCTCAACTATTTGCAAATCACGTTAGCAAATAATGGCATCATACCACGAAGACTAGAGCAAGCGGAATTGAGCTATCAACACATGATGAGGCTCAAGCTACTAGATAAGATCCCTCTTAATAGTAAAGCAAGCCAATACTAGCAATCCGGTCTTCCAATCAAACATCAACACCGGTAAAAGACTAGAAACACATCCTCAGCTCCAGCTAATTATACCTTTACCTTGAGCATCCTCTTAAAGTTTGATGACGTACACATTCACTTCAAGTTCGAATCATTGTCTTCTCTTAACTTGATGATCAACTCATGATCATCTTCTTCTTAGGATCTTGATCAATTTATGATCCTCTCCTCTTCGAAATCTTGATGTGTATCAACACATGATACATCATCTTCTTGATGACCTTTAACTCATGAACCTATCTAAAGTCTTCGTCATCATAGAACCTAACTTATTCATCCAACTCATAGAAAATATTAGTTCCACAAATCAATTGTCATTAATTACAGACTATGGTATGATGTTGGTGTACCATGGGACTTGGGCGTTTCATGTGGTGATGGTCTCGGCGTGTGTCGGACCCCAGAACAACAACTCACAGATCCTCTGTGTAAATCGCACTCATCCAGTATCAGCTAGTGTACACAATGGCAACAAATATAAATATCATCCATAATGATATTTATTCATTAACTAAATATAGGCATGATTACCAAAGTTTACATGCACGACCCACAGGCCAAACTTAAATATAGTAGTGGAAGAAAAGGCCAAAGCAAAAGAAGCCCACTGAGCTTGCCCATGGGCAAATGACAGTAAGACGTGGCCTACTCGTCCTGGTCCTCATCGTAGTCAAAATCGTCCTCCTCTGAGCAATAGAGTAAGGGTGAGCATACAAAATGTACTCCACAAATCACACGGGAGAGTGCAATATAATGATAAAGGCACCAAAGGAACGCATATAGGGTTAGTTTAAGCGTAAAACAGTATTTAAAGAAATACAATAAATAAGTTGAAAATTGTTGAATTTGATACAGTGAGTAAAGATGACATTGTAAATGAAATTAATACACTTAGTGCAGGTCCATCCCCCACACTAACCTAACCACGGTTATCCCACCCGGACCATCTTTTTAATAGATCTCTTATAGATTCCATCCATCATAAGCCTTTTAAAAACCATTTTGAAAAATAAAGTCTAATCCATGAAAAACTTTACTCAGCATGCCCACGACCGTGGGCACGACTATCCAGAATAGATTATACAGTCTATAGAGGTTGTACAATTTTACCCATAAGATATGATTAACTTATAATATCTATCTGACACACTTCTGAAGGTATGCGACTAAGAGATCATGACAAGGCTTTTATAATGCAAAACCTTCAACCTAGCAATTCAACACTAAGGTTCCATCCCAGTAAGGAATCCACCAGATCGGAATCCCCTCTTGAGCCGAGTAAGACTTCACATGGCCTACACCATGCTCACTTTCAACCTACAATGATACTCAGGTTGGGACCGACAAATTAGTTAGTCAGAATTGTCCCATACTAGCCGTGTGGTAGTACGAAAAGGATTTTATAATAGTAGCTTACAGACCGGTCTTTAATTTTACTTAGACTCAAACCACGTACCTCTTGTGTCTAACAATCAATATTGTGTCACCGAACAACAATACATACCAACACCAACCACCTAACCATTAGTCTAAGTCTAAACCAGATTTTATATTTTATTTTGAAATAATTCATAGCCTTTCTTGACTCACCGAAGTCAAGAATACATTTGAAAATCTTATCATTTTATGTGAAAAAGTTATCCCAAAATAAAAATTATGTCTAAGAAGGTCTAAACATTTGATACATAATTCTCTAGTCTATACTAGTGTAGTAACCAGGTTTATTCTAGGGTGACAAAGTATCTGGGAATCAATGTCAGAGGAGGTATTAAAAAAATAGGCAATAACTATGTTTAAAATTAAATTGAAATAAGTTGAATAAAGATATGCATGCAGAATAATTTAAAACAACATAATTTTATTTGGAAAATGGGATCAACATGATCAAGGTGTGTGACTTGCCTTGCTCCACAATTGGTGTGTATAGTTGAAGTACAGTTCTTCTGAATAGTCGCAGTCTACACATGAAAATAACCCACCAAATTCAAATATTAAAAGGAGGGCAGAAATGGATAGATTAAAATTTTTATGAATTTAGAAATTTGAATGGACTTAATCAGAGTTAGGATGAAGAAGAACGGGCTTAAGAAAGTTTGAATTCTAAACAAATGAATAAAAGAATTTTTGGAATTATTTTTTAAAGAAAAAGGTATTCATGACGTCAATAATGTTTGGCTAAATTATTCTCTAAAGGAAAAATATGGGATTATGATGCCATGGTTGGCTCTGAACATGACACATGGGCTGGGTCTATAGACCGGGTCCACAAACCAGGGGTGGCCGAGGTGGCATAGGTGGCGCTGGCATGGCTGACGAGCGCCGATGTGGATCACCATGTGGCATCCATGTGACTACCATGTTAGCTCAGCTAATGATGTGGCCTCACTAGCGGGGAAGCGTACAGGACCCAATGGTCACCGGCGTTAGGGAGCACGGTGACAACTAGTAAGCGACACAAAATGAAGAGGGAGTAGAGGGTAGCTGGATTATACCACGTGCAGGGCGGAGGGACAACTGACGACAGCCAATGACGAGGAGAAGGCGGCGGTGGCGCTCGGGCGGCAGTGGCGATTGCTCGCGAGTAGTCTCGCCGGAGCCCAAAGAGAGGGGAAGAGGGTGTGGGGTGACTCAGGAATCGAGAGGGGGAATTGGGGTGGGGAGGTGAAGTGAGGGGGTAGGGGTGCTGAGGGCCCATTTATAGGGCCACGGGGGAGGGGGAATGGTGGGATTCCTTGCCAGAATTGGCGGCCGGTAAAAGGAAGGTGTGGGGAGAGAAGGAAAGGAGGAGCGTGGGATTTCGGGATGGATTTCGATGCGGCGCGCAGCTTTCAAATCCGGGGAAGAGCAAAGAAGGAAGGATAGGGTCAACGGAATCCCAGTTGGCGGTGAAAAGAAGGAAAGTGAGAGAGGGAAGGGAAAGGAAGGAGGAAGGACGATGGGGGAGATTACAGGTGGGACTCACGGCGCAGTTAGAGAAGAGAGGGAGAGGAAGCAGGCATCGGCGATTTTGGGCTGACACGAGGTGGCTCGATCTGGACCAGCCATGTGTTGGTCCAGGAGGAAGGCGGGGGTTTTGAAATTTTAAAATTTTCTATTTACAAAAAACCCGAGAAATTAAATAGAGGCTTAGAGAATAGCAAATAAAGTCTAAAAATTCTAGAAAATTCACAAAATTCCTGGAATCATTTTGGAATTATGAAAATTATTTACAACTTAATTTGGTCTTTGATTTTATATTGAAAATACTTTTAAATTTTAAAATTAGATTTTGAACTCCAAAAAAAACAAAAAGCCAAATAAACTTAAATAATTAATTTGACTTAGAATTTTTACAAGAATTATAAATATCCTTTATTTAATAATATTTTTATATTTTACTTAAATTACATTTTGTTAAAAATTCCTTTTTAAAAGCAGAAAATAAGGGCAGAATAAAATTGAAAACTCAGGCAACCAAAACACTGATTTTTATTTTAAATTAAACTATTTTTTATAAATTTTTTTTGAAATAAACAGTTAGGCTGTTATAATGTAGGTGTACGATCTTAGCGATAAGTCATGGGCATCGCAACGTTGTGAAGACCGGTGGGAGACAATTGAGGAAATTGTTCAAAACTAGGTGGAATAACAATTTGCAAAACGGGGGTGCATGAAACCTTTAGAAATTTGTGCTTTTAAAAGAGTGCAATGTGTAATTTTAAACCTGTTTGTGTGTGGGTTATCGGATTTTCCAAATTGTAAGTAGTGTGATCCACTAAAGAGTGGTTGGTCGTTAGGGTTAAATGAAAGGTGAGGAGACTCCACTATATAAGCTTTGTATTGAGTTGAGTTATGTGAGACTCTAATATTAGGGTGAGCGTTTTCTTGTGTTGGAGCCTTGTGTGTTTGCCCTAAGCTTAGAGCTCTGCTATCTCGAGAGATTAGTTGTAAAATATTCCTCTCTAAGTGATATGAACATGCAAAGTTTTTTCAAGTGAGTTGTGCCATGGATTATCTTTTGTGTTCTTAATTTGCTAGGTTTTCTTATTTAGATTTATCTCCTTTTGATCTTTCTAGGTGCCAATGTCGTGTAAGAGGTTAAGATATCTTCTAGTGATAAGATCCTATCCATCTAAGCATAATCTAGAGGAAGTTCTTGACTTTGCTCGGTTTTTTTCAAGAGAGAGATGGGGTTTTGCTCTTGTGAGTGATATGGATTGAATTCTTGCTGTGATTTAGCTTCCTATGCCATTGAGAACCTATCTAAGGTCACCTAGATCATTTAGGACTCACGAGCAAAAATAGATCAATGTTTCCCTCTTTTACCTGATTTTGATGTGACCTTCCTTTAAATGGAAAAATATCATAACTTTAGTAACGATTCTTTTGATAGTTATTTGGAATAGATTTGTGTCATCCTAGAGAAGGTGCTTGCGAAATTTCAAGTTATTTGGACCTTTCATGTGAAAAATGTGTGGTTATTGGTTCTGTTCGGGTTGAATTTCTTGTGCTGATCTGAGGGAAAAGCAGTACCGCCTATTACATAGCGGTAGTACTGCACTTAACATTGTGATAATACTGCTCTGGGTATCAAGTCCCGTTTGGCTTGATTTTTCTTTGAGATTTCTTTGGAGATGCTTAGACTCTAATCTCTATAGCTTATCATAGCTATTAGAGTGAAAGACTCTAACAATCTTGAGGCACAAGATTTTAGGGAAACCGTTATCAATGTGGCTCCTATACATTCAACCACTCTAGTCGCCATATTCGGTCCTATCGGTCACTTAAGCTAAACAAGCTCAACAAGCAATCCATATATAGACCTTGTTTTTTTGACTTTCTAGTTGGCTTTTGTCTCCAACTTATTTTAGCTATTATTATTTATTAAACCAATAAATCATAAATAAAAGTTATAAGTCGCAGATTAAAAGAATGCCTGGAATTGGCTATCGTCGATCCTCATAGCTTAATTTGTCACAAAACGTATCCGACTATCCGTTGAAGCAATGTACATATGTTTCTTTTCCTGGGGAACAGTGATGCAAGGATCAGTAATCGAAGACCTTGTACGGTGAGGGCGTATGCAGCGGTTTCACGAATATGTACCCTGCACAAGGTGGTCTATGCTTGTAATGATGTGGCAATTGCACGAAAAGCCGGGGGCTACGGCATTCTTGTCGTGAACGTGTTCATGGAGATTGGGCGATGCGTGCTTGTTTAGCTGTGCGTAATATAAAGTTGCTTTTCTGCAACAGGGCAGCAGCCACGTGTGTGTTACACTATTCTCTCTCTGTGAAAGCTCCCTTTCAGAAGACCTTACCCAACAAAAGGCCAAAACACACGGGAATTTTTACCTTTGCGAGGTTGGATGTTGCATTTGCATTTGCGAGGTTGGATGTTGCATTTTTACACATGGTGGGCCGAAGGTGAGTGGGCAGGTGCTGAGTGCTGTTATGACTTATGAGGTAAGAACTTGCTGTACTTCCTAAAGGTTAGTGACCGCTTCGAGATCAGTTTGTGTACAGTAGCTGCCCAGTGAATTTTGCTAAATCTGATCCTACACAAACTTTATAGAGTTGAATCTACCGTATATTAAAGTTGGGGGGCTTCTCGGCCAGAGAGCTGTGCCACATCTTTTTTTTGCGAAAAAGGCACTGCGTTTTGCGAAATCGCGTAGAGGTCCTCCGTTCTCGCAAATAGCTCCCTGTCAGGTTTTTTTTCCAAAAAGCACCCTTCACTTCACCGATAGCAGCCCGCGGTTTCCAAAATTATGTATAGGTCCTTGTTTCGTTACGTACAGGTCCTTGGTTTTTTGCAAAAAAGCCCTTTGATTTTTCCGAAATTACGCATGCATCCTCGATTTTTTTTAAGAAACGTCTCACGAATTATCATCCCTTTTTACTTCGGTTCACACGATGACTAGCGCGGCGTAACACCGCGCTTACGTAGCTAGTATTTAGTACATATGCATGGATTGATGGATGCAAGTATGCAATCAATAGGATATGTGGCAACCAATATGACACCTACTAGTATTATTTTAGCAGAACACGACACACCCACCCAGCCACACAGTGATCAAATCGAGCCTGCCGATCGAGATAGTTCTTCAATCACTAGCGAACTCTGAGCGTGTGACCGCCTATCAGTTGCGGAGCAAGCAGTAATCACATCAACACAATCAAAGACCCCCGCCCATCTCTAATAAAGAAGACCATCGATAAATTAAGATGCTTCCAGAAATGCAGCGTAACAGCTGGGAATTCCACAAGTTTGCATGTTGGAGAACAATTCATCGAACGCCTGAAACATTCCTAGAATCTTCAGGACCTTTCGAGTCTCACTCTACATGAACACCATGGATGGAACAGTCGCCAGCACATTTCTTGGCCCAGGGCAAGCCATCGTCAAACCTGAAAAAGGAAACGGTCACTTTAGATGCGAAAACTGGGTGCCAAAAGCTTTCAATTTGACTTGGGTTTCTAGCTTTCAGTTTCTAGAAGCCAAAATAGACATGTCGATCTCTTAATTTAGTATTTTTAAGTTTTTTTTGGTTTTTTTGCTTTTGTTATTCTTTGTATTGTTCGTAGAGTTATAATGATGTTTTTCTTATTTTTTTAATTGAATGGCTCAAAAAAAACTACAATGTATTTTAGCTAAAAGCCATAAATCGAAAACCACAAGCGGAAGCCAGATTGAATGACGCTTAAGACCATATCTAATATTGTGTTTTAGCCGATTCAAATGATAAGAGAATACATTAAATCAATTCAATAGATTGGAGGAGTCGATTCTAACCCAAAAAAAAACCACCTCGATCACACAGACCGCGCAGGCCGCCCATGTGCATCCACTGGGGCCAGGGAGCGCCAAGCCCACGAAAGCCACGCAACGCGACGTGCAGCGAACCGCCCACGCGCGCTTTTAGTTTTGTTCGGCCGCGGCAAAGGAAGGAGGAACCGACACTGCTGCTGAGAGTCTGAGAGCCGCGCATCGCATCGCATATGGCAGCGCAGGAGGCGTCACAGCCGCTGCGGTGGGGCTACGGCGACGTGGACGACGGTAACTTCGCCGTGCGCGGCCGTTGCGTCCCGCTCCTTGTGGCGCTCCTCGTCCTCCTCATCTGCTTCCTGGCCGTCTGCCTCTACCTCCGCTGGGCGTGCCACCGTCACAACACCGACGCGACGCTGCCCTCGTCCTCCTCGTCGTCGTCCGCTGCGGCTCCCGCTTCCTCCTCAGCGGCCGGCCTCGACGCTGCCACGATACTAGGCTTGCCCTTGACGCTGTACCGGCTTCCCGTGGCGTCGCCTGGTGAGGACGACGCCGCGGCGCAGTGCTCGATATGCCTCGGCGAGTTCGCGGAGGGCGAGAAGGTGAAGGCGCTGCCGCGGTGCGGGCACTGCTTCCACCCGGAGTGCGTGGACGCGTGGCTGCGGTCGCGGCCCAGCTGCCCGCTTTGCCGGGGCTTGCTTCTCGCGGCAACCACCAGACCGGACGTCGGAAGGGAAGCTGTCTGATCGTGCATGGCACCTCCACTCGCGACAATCAGTTGGGAACTGTACCACGCGGCGACAGGGCGATTGACAGGACGCGTGGAACCCCGCCTCGGAACCGATCCGTCGGCCAGCGGCCACATTTCATTGCACCGGCTGGTGGCTACGCCGGTGGTGTTCAGGGCAACGGGGAAACAAATTTTGCTTTTCTTAGATTTGTATATCAGTTGGTTTTTACACGGCGGCGTTAATATGCCCACATCAATACTATGAACACGTTGCATCTTTTCTCGGCCGTTTTGGCGTTTCAGGTTTGAGATCGCAGGAGATGGCCTCAAAGTGTAATTTCTTAATCCACCCATCTCGCCACTTTAATAGCAACTTTATTAAGAAAACTCAGTTTTGCTTGATTTGACCTCAAAGTGTAATTTCTTAATCCGAGGGTTTTTGATATAATTTCTTTCATGTTCTTGCTTGCTGGGATAAGTGGGAATATATCTAAACCCATCTTGGTCATTATCTCGCCACAAGCAAATTGTATTCATGTATTTTGGTTTTGACTCGGTTTCGGTGCACCTTTCCTTTAAACTAAAAAAGGACTCAAGTTTGGCCATGAAAATGCCATGATTTTCATGATTATTTGTTAAAATATGTTCTTGATAACTCAGAGAAGATCTCTGCAAAAATTCATGTCATTGGATCTACGGATCAAAAGTTTCATCGATTTTCGGATTCAAAATAGTGCTAAAATCAATATTCATTAGACTGAATTTACTGTAGCAAGCAGTCAGACCAGCATTGGAGGAGAGGTCAGACTGCCCGATCGGTCATAGCACCATTTATAAGCCGGTTAGACCGCTAGGAAGTATTAGCTTCAAGGTTTTGTATTCTTGAGTTCTTTGCCTTGAGTTTTTGGATGAAAATTCTATTTTCTGCAACTCTATAGTTGTTGAGAATAAAATCTTGAATACTTAAGGAAAATTTGAGTTGGCACCATTCACCCTCTCTGTTGCCATCCGGTTCTACATAGGCAAACTTTGTTTCTGCTGACTCCCCACCCCTCGTGGTTCCGTCGATGCAAACGAAGATAAAATGACGGCAAAGTTGTCGGACCTCAATAAGACCTGAACAATGGTAGGTACACGACCGAGGTGGAGACCCATGACGGCCCATACAATGTCACCAAGAACTGGGACTACACCGTGCTGGTGGATGTATCCATAACGGCGAAGGGAACTGGTGGACTAAGAAGGTGAGTTCAAACAAAAACTAAAATTTATCTAGCAGATCTCCAAAGCTCCATTAAAGTGGAGTACATCTTAAGCTCTATTATGTTGTGTTAGGTTCTGACGAGGATATAATAATCCTCTAATTATTACGCTATTATATTATCCGAGTATATCCCTTATCGATAAGGGAGAGATTTCTCACGGTAATCATAAGTCTTTCTATGACCACTCCTTAGTCGTAAGTCCTTCTACGACCTTCTGTAGTTGTAAGTTCTTCTACGACTACGTAGTCATAAGTCATCTTACGACCACCTTGTGGTCATAGACCTTACTGAGACTAGTTTGGCTCCAACTGGCTTGTCTACAACAATCTGCTACATCATAGGTTTGTCCAATGAGGCGGTTAGAATGTGTACTTATTCCTAATAACCACACATGATCTCTCTCTAACAACAACCGCTGCACGATGAATGAACCATTACGTCTCTCTGACAATAACTTCCGCTAAAGGCTAAGGAAGGATTCAAATCCCCCGCAGCAGTATGCCAGACGGAGGAACCAATTTTCCCGAATGGCAAGGGTCAATTCGACCATAAACAAGACTCGCAACATGATGAGGGGCCCGCCCCCAAGTGTTTGAGTACCCCAGCGACCGCTCCAGCAGTTTCAGCGAGCCCTTGAGTCTATCATTCCAAGAATTTATCACAACTGGTGATCATAACTCCCAGTGGTCCACGCAGAGAGCGTGGATAGGCTCCCTACAAATCCGTTGGCACTCTTAAACAGTTCAACTCCAACAAGAGATGGTTATAACCAGGAATTCCCCTACCTGGCGGGGTTTACTCCAGGCCGCGATGCACTCTCGTTGGAACATTCTTCAAGCGAGGGGTCCTCCATCGAAAGTGGAGATTCTAGACAGGAGGTCTTTGTCATCCCCGCAGATTCTGATCACTCTCTCGAAAGAAGACCTGGGGATCCTCCCCGTCGGTCACACCGTGGCACTCCTTATCAAGATGGCAAGAAGAGATCCAGTAATGAACCAGGTCAGTTCTCTAATGAGCGTGGGAGAAATCCTAGAAATAATCGCTCCATTAAGACAGCCACAACTAGTTTCAGAGATTGAGGATCTTAAGACTGCCCGAAGGAGAAGACTGGCTGCCTAGAGAATTTTGCCTGGAAGAGGCTCGTGAGCTTCAACGCATCAATGACTTACTTGAGAACCCGACTCAATGGCTTGCTCGAGCGCTAGACTATGACCACTTCACCGAAGAGATCGCGTAAAGACTTCGCTGTGTCATAGCTAGATTCGAGCAACCTCGCTGGCATAACTTCAGGAGTCAGACATGTACGGTCATATCTAGTCATTCATAAAACTCACCTCGTGATGTTCGACATGATGATAGGTCAAGACAGTCTCCAAACCACAACTCTAGTCGAAGGAGGGTTCCTCGAACGACTCCGGATCAGTGGATCTACTGAGGAGGTGACCGATCACTGCTTCGAGCAAGGAATTTGCAGCAGCAGATGAAGTGCGAGGAGTACTACCCTCATATGGACAAGGCGTACAACAGGTCGGGTCCATCCATTGTCAGGCATCGTCGAGTGTGATTGCCCAGTGATGCCAATTACCCTTTCCCACAAAGGAGGCGTCAGAAACTCATTACCAAAAGTTGGGCATTCATTCCTGAACTCTGACCAATGTGCTGGCCATCGTGGTTTTGCTCAGTAAACATGGAGAAATTCGATGGGTCCTAGAATCCCATTGAGTTTCTTCAAATTTACACGACCATAGTTCGGGCAACAGGAGGAGATGAGCACATCATGGCAAACTATCTTCCAACGGTGCTCGAAAGTAGGACTGTGCAGTTTCAAACCGAACCGAAAAAACCGTATCAAAAAAACCGAACCAAACTGGTCAACTCGGTTTGACCGGTATTTGGTATTCAGTTCGGTATGTAGAAAAGTGGCATTTCACTGATTCGGTTTTTTCGGTATACCGTGGAAAAGAGGACACGTACAATCACCCTGGAAAAGAGGACAACCTATACCGGATGCGACATAATAACAAGACCCTATGACAATTCATTAGACACATTCGCCAAGTTCGTAATTCAATTCCAGATGTCTCTGATGCTTCTGTCACCAGGGCATTCAAGCAAGGTGTCCATAATAGGAGGTTCACAGAGAACATCGCTTTGCATCCACCGACCACCGTCGCTAAGCTCTTTGAGATGGCTGACCGTTATGCGACTGCTGCTAAAGTGGTCGAATGGAATAAAACCATTGATCATATCAACAGAAGTACCAAAGGGAAAGGTGAAGGTAGAGGGCGGAAGGAAAAGGCAAAGAAATCTAAGAACAAGACCAAATGTCAGAAGTCTCGAGCCGATAGCTCAAAGGAAGTTTTGGCTGTGGGCGATAAGGAGTCACAGAACCCCAAGCAATACTCCGATCAGGGCAAAGACAAAGCACTCATATGGAAGGATAACAAGCCTAGATAGTGTCCAGTTCATAAGGAGGAACATGACCTTCACAACTATCGAGTAGATAAGTATGAGAGAAGATAAGTTCAAGATAGATTATCTATGGTGTATTGGTTTATGCATGAGCAAGAACTATAATACTATATAAAGTAATAAGATAATTTACCGTACACATCATTAACGTATTAATACCATATAAAGTAATAAAATAATTTGCCGCACACATCATCAACGTATTACTTAAGATTAAATAAAGATACATGTGTTGAATGTATTTTAGAAAAGAGTAAATAATGAAATAAGAAGAGCGGTATGCAACTATATGATTTATACATGGTAAAGAGTGACTACATTTCTAAGAACTCTAATAACTTATTATGCACGATTTTCTTTCATAAAAACTCATAATTATATTTCTCAAGTTATATATTCTTTGAAGCTTTGGCCTGCTAAGATATATAAATATATTATCAAATATCTAAATTATATCGTCTCATACAATAAATGTTAAAATAAATCTAACTCTGCATCACCTGCTAGTTTCAATGTAAGACCCCGAAGTACGGGGCCACGGAAGTTCCAGGATTGAGCAGGCGCAGAACAGACGAGATCTTGCCCCCGCTGCAAAGTGGCCGGATTGATGTGGGCAACCGCGAAAAGAAGGGTTCCAACTTAGCTCTCGATGATTCTTCCTGATAATGTTGCCGACACGAATAGTACAAACACGTGTAACACCGCGAAGGAAAATTTACAGCAGAAACGAAACAACACTCCCATCCCGAGAGTTCAGGCTTTGGACTCACAATTGCAACTACTACTACTACTACTTTGGAGCGTGGAAGGCAACGGCAGGGAAGGATCGAAGCGGACGCTACAGACGATTAGGATGAAGCTTAACGGAAGGCATACTTGTTTGGAGCTTGAGGAGTCGCTGTGGAATTGGGAGCTTGAGGGTAAGGCAGAGGTTTTATAGAGCGGCCGGCGGCGGCGGGACTGGGAGCAAGACGCGGTCCTAGGTTAAGCGAGTTCGGGTGTCCGGTGCGGGCTGGGCCTTGCCACATGGCCACGGCGTACCAACCAGGCCGGCCCACAATTTGCCTTAGTTATACCCTTGGAATTCTGCATTTTCTTTTATCGTTTGCTGAACTGAAGCCATCCATCCTTCTTACTGCTGCAAACCATTTTGCTGTGTTCGAACAGATTTTAAAAAACCTAATCAATGGTGGTAATTAAGCAGTAAATGTACGTCCATGTTAAACAGCGTTTTAATTTTTAAGTAAAGTGGGCCAGACTGAAGAAGTCTGAATATCTTTTAGGGTCTCTCTGACCAATGAGGCCTTAGCCCAGTAGTAAAACCGTAAGCAACAGTAAGTCACTGAGATCCCAAAAATTACTACTCTCTTTGATCCCAAAATTCTCCAAGCTAGTTTATATATAAAAAATCTTCAACCTAAACATTGGGAAAATAGACAAGAGTTCTACACTTGCGACTGCTTATGATGACATGAATACTCCGGCATTTCACAACAGCACTTTTTTTTGTTGCCGATATGTACGGAGCGTATCTTCATGCTCCATTCTACCTAGTAGTAGTAGTAGTACTTGCTTTGCGTCCGATCTGAGGCATTAATTGAGGCTGATCTGCTGAGGTAGTATTGTACTGTGTAGTAACACGAGTCGTCAAACTACATGTGAGTTTTCCTTAACCTACATGTGTGTTCAGTTACTCCTGAAAGTATTGCTTCGATCTCTCTTCTGATAGAAAGTTTCAAGACTACTCCAGTCCAAGCCTTGAGCTTGGTTTGTTCGTTGTACTAGCAAGTTATGGCAACTTTTATCTCTCCAATAAAGAAAAGCTCCGTCCTTCCTCTCTCATCATGGCTCTGCACCTCTCGTGTATGGAACGCCACATTTACGTGCAGCACCTGTCACAACATCTGGTCAGGACAAGAGAGAGAGACGCGAGCTTTGCTACCACAAAGAACGCAAAAAGGAACATGGATCTTTCAGAAACCTGGATACCAGCCCAACACACACACTAGTAATGCTATCATTAGTATCTCCCTCAAGTGGTGCTTGTTTTTGTCATCACTTTTTCAGATAGACCATCAAGCTTTACAATGAAATGAGTACCTAAAAGTGCCTCCCACTCCATTCCCTTTTGATCTGCCCCATGTAAACGAAACAAAGAATACGATGAAAACCACCAATCAGATGGTATATGCCGCAGAAACAAACTCACGCGTAGAGCGGACACCCCCAAACACACACACACGACTCTGCAGCTGGACGCATGCACCGGCCGTTTCTCTGTAAACCATATTTGTTCAGTCTCTTTCACTTCAACTTTTCCCCCAATGTACAGTTTTGATCAGGAACCTTACAGCGCATATGTGCATGTATACATGGCCATCCATTAGCCATGTATTACCAATATAGTATCTCTTCCACTTAACCTAACCCCCAAAAAACAAAGGCATCTTTTCACAGGTGAAAAGGCCAGAAAGAATGTAAAGAAAAGAAGAAGAAAATTTCTTTTCGGTACGATGTATTACCGGCCAGCTAGCCCCGCCTATGAAGTATGAATCGATCGAATTCTAATAGAGCTTCTGTTTCATTGCTATACCCGTCCTGTCCTGGACAGTATCCTTGTGTAGAGTATGAGGTTCCAGATGTCCGGCACGCCGGGGAGGCACCAGTGGATGCAGTCGGCGTAGGTGGCCGGGTCGGCCTGCTGCTCCGGCGTGAGCACATTGCCCTGACGGATGGTGTGCACGGAGGTGTGCCCGTCCTTGCGCCGCTCCGACATGGTGGTGATGTCCACGAACGTGATGGGCACGCGCGGCGCCGCCGAGCGGGTGATGTTGGCCGCCGCGTGGAACATTTCCCAGTCCGTCCCCAGCCAGATCGGGCCGTGCCAGTTGAGCAGCGGCATCGTCTCCTTGGCGCACCGGATCCCGTCAGGGTTGCCCCAGACCTGCGGGCTGTTCAAAGAAACCGCCAACATGAGTTGCTTAGCCAAGTACTCTATATCAACAGAACATTGCGATGACTAATGAGAATAATTCGTCAGGTTATGAAGTTTAACCATTTCTAGAACAAAACGGCCGGTTAGCTAAATTTGTCATGCTGCTTCTGGTGAACAAACAGCTAGCAGATCTACATCCGTAATCCGTTGTGCAGCCGAATACTACTTCCGTTCTCTTCACGTACGGGGATCGTTAGTATTAGAGCACTCAGTTTGACGATAGCTTATAATTTTTTTTATTATTTAATATAATTAAATTTTAAAAAATAAAAATAAAAAGGTGTTAACTTATCACGGACAATATGAATGAATACGGAAAAAAAGAAAAGCCAAAAAACCAAAAAATAGAAAAATTAAATTAAATAATAGTAAATTAAAAGCCAGATGTAGTTAGAAAGTTAAAAGTTGAAATGAGCAGAGCAAATTAGGCCCTGTTTGGATCCCATAGTCTAAGAGCAAGGCTAATAATACAGCCAGCAAGCGGGCTGTAAGGTTTCTTGCAGCCTTCTCCTAGCCCACCCATATAGTAGTTAGCTCTTCATCATTAATACATGGCCCACCTGTCTCTCTCACAAAGTTTCTTGGTTCTTGTGTCCAAGCCGGCTGTAAGCTTGCAGCCCGCTTATCCTCTCTCTCCTCCCTTCTCTCCTACACGTCAGCATTTAGCCAGCTTACAGCCGATTATTATACTTGCTCTAAAGTTTAGTTGTCTAAAGTTTAGGACTAAACTTTAGTTGGCTAAACTTTAGGACTAAACTTTAGTTGGCTAAACTTTAGCTACTAAACTTTAGTCGAAGGTCGTGTTTGGATCCTGTATTAATGGATAGGACTAAAGTTTTAAAAAGACCATACTACTTCTCCTCGTTTCGTGCGTCAGCCATTAAATGGGAGGTGAGAGACCAACATGCATGGATAAACACGTCTTTGTGCCTAAGAACCCAAAACTTTAGACCACTTTAGTTCACTTTGGTGGACTAAATGGTCTAAAGTGTTTTTTTAGGGGTTAGCTAAAGTTTAGATCTAACTTTAGACCACTTGTCTGGAGACTTTAGATCTAAACTTTAATAACTAAACTTTAGATGGAGGGATCCAAACAGGGCCTTAATGCATTCTTGGGTTGACCAAACTTTAACTGTATCTTTTGATGTAACATGTCTCCAACTATATGATAGGCGCTTCATTCGTGCACACAATCCCCAGCGAAACAGTCAACAATTTCAAGATATATGGATACGCTAGACGATATGCCGTCACTAAGTGGGTATATTTTTTCAGCAACAACTGATAATTTATAGTTATTATTAATGTTTTTATTTTCAGAGCGAGTATTTGTACGAATAAACTAAATACCGTTAAGTCAATAAGCCATTTCGAAAAGGCTAGAAATTAAGCTAAAAAGATTTGATTGATCTTCCTACTTCAAGAAGGAAAGTAGCTTCTGTGCTACTACTCTCTCTAACAGGCTCGTGACATATGTGGAAATCCTTAGTAATCCCCCCACCCCAAAAAAAACACAGTGATTTGTTCATTCACGAGAACGATACTACGGCAGTTTTGTCCGGTTACTTCCTTGTCTTCTCACACGCTACCAACGAGAATCATTGACTGAAAATGCAGGCTAATGAAAGTTGTTTGCTTCACGGAACCTAAACATCTATCAATTTCAGGATAAGACATCCCTTTTAAAGCTTTAGGTGAGCTTTCGTAAGTCGTCATCCCCGGGCCATGCCAAACAGATCTTTATCAATGCTTATTGTCATAGCCTCATAGGCGATAGGTAACCAACACAACCTTCTGGTTGATGTTACCAGCGGTGCACACATCTGGTCCTTCGTTTGGCATTGTTAAGTAGTAGCTAGGCAATAATTCATGTATGAACAGGTCTTATGTGTGATCTGAAGGAAGTTTCATGTATGAACAGGTCTTATGTGCGATCTGAAGGAAGGGAAGAGGGGGTAAAGCTATGGCAGTTTTTTTAAAAGCCGTTTTTTATATTAATTAACTTTCAAACATTATCTTTTTAAGACATGATACAAGTCGATTGTAATATACATTGTAGCGACTTTATTTATATCAGTTAAAATCGTATACAGGGGTCTCTATCTCTCCATACTCTCTCTTATGAATAGCCAAAAGGAATAAGCTACGGTCTAAAAAACAAACCCTATATTTGGTATATGTACATGTCCACTCAATATAACACCAAAGAACATTGAAGCTGAATTGCGCAAAAAAAAAAGCAAAACGTCAGATGCAAGTGATATGTAAGATCCAATGACCAGATCCGAATTCACCTCCAGCTTTTAAGCCTAAAACGTGACACAACGGATGACCAGATAACATGGCTGCTTGTGCTTCATGTGTTCTCAGCTCCGTGATCCTAAAATTCCGGTCACGTGATAGCCTCTC
Organism: Dendrocalamus latiflorus; assembly: GCA_017311315.1. Classification (NCBI taxonomy): domain Eukaryota; kingdom Viridiplantae; phylum Streptophyta; class Magnoliopsida; order Poales; family Poaceae; genus Dendrocalamus; species Dendrocalamus latiflorus. Next base: position 52,108,007 of record CM029664.1, on the reverse strand, counting down.
TCTCTCTCTCTCTCTCAGAATGACGCACCAACTAGGCAACAACGCTTTGTACGGATAATCTATTTTTTATTCGAAATTAGAGCAGCTCCAAAAGATGGGCTAAATTTGATCCCCTATAATCTTATTTTAGGGGACATGCCAAAAAGTTGGGGATCAATATAACTCTTTTGCTCCAACAGTCATCCCCAAAATTGGTCCCCTAAATATTTTAAATCTGCTACATGGGCTTATGGGCAGCGGCCAGCGAGGAGGTGTCTGTGCACGGGCGGAGGGGATGTGCACGGCCAGCGGAGACGCGCAGCGGCCGGTGAGGAGGCGCCTGTGCGCGGCCAGAGGGGATGTGCCTGGAGGCGGCCGGCGGAGAGGCGCAGGCGGCCAGCGTGCTCCAACAGCGGGGGCGCCGGTGGGGAGCCACGCCGGCGGGGAGGAAGCTGCCAACGCCCTCAGGTAGGTCTCCCGCAGCGCGAAGGAAAAAAAATTGGACGCGGAATCGCCTACTCACGCGCAGCAACGGTGATTGGGGACGCGTGGGATGAGGCCAAATTTGGCTCCGGTGGGGTGAGATATTGGGGGTGTTAAAATTTTTAGTGGTGGTTTTGGGGATCTTTTGGAGGGGATTTTGTTTCACTAATCACCAAAATTTGTTTTAGGGGATGTTTTAGCTCATCTCTTGGAGTTGCTCTTACAGAAATATACTCGCGGAAATTTTTTTTACAAAAAATAGGCTCAAGTCGCTCAATGGGAGGGCGACTGGAGCCTATCGCCCAACCAAAAGCCGATTCTGTCCCTGTCGCTCTACCATCAGGCGACTGCATCCAGTCGCCCTCCCATTGGGCGACTTTAATGCAGTCGCCCAATGGTTGAGCGACAGGGACCAAACCTTCGTCAAAAATAGTGAAAATTGGTGGAGATATTCTTCATTGATCCAAAAGCCTTCAGAAAAATATTTGAGCAATTTCGGCTACGGGATCAAAAGTTATAGCAGTTTCAATCACTCCCCGTTTCCTCTCTTTGTGTTCCTCGATTGCTATAACTTTTGATCCCGTAGCCGAAATTACTCAAAAAATTTTCTGAAGGCTTTTGGATCAATGAAGAATATCTCCACCAATTTTCACTATTTTTTGCGAAGGTTTGATCCCTGTTGCTCAACCATTGGGCGACGCCCAATGCATTAAAGTCGCCCAATGGGAGGGCGACTGGATGCAGTCCCCTGATGGTAGAGTGACAGGGACAGAATCGGCTTCTGGTTGGGCGATAGGCTCCAGTCGCCCTTCCATTGGGTGACTTAAGCCTATTTTTGTAAAAAAAATTTACCGCGGATATATTTATATAATTTTAAATAAAAAATAGATTATTCGTACGAAAAATTCCACAGTTTTCTCTCCCCCTCACGAGCTACGATGCGCCGCTGATGATTGATGCATCATGGCTTCATGGGATTATTTCACGGATCGCAACGGCCAAAGAAAAATCGCGCGGAAGCTTCCATCTCGGATTCATGCGCAAATAGTACACGATCGCCCATGTGACCTGACAGGTACGCACAACCATAGATACCCTATGCATCCTACGGTCCTATCAAATTAGTGTTAATTTTTCAGAATGCAGCATGGACAACATCTCTACGATGGCACGTTCTTTTTGTCCTTTTTAATTTTTATTATCTTTCGATAATTATTATTTATTTAACTAATAAATCAAAACGTATCAATTATAGCTAGAAAAACAGCCTTCAATAATAAATACTCGCCCGATAGAACCTCTTTTCGTAGGACTTTTGCGTGCTAGCAAGTCCGTTTGTGTTGTGACGCACATTCTTGGCCGCATAAAGTGCACAGAGAACTGGAAGAAGGAAGAGATTCCACTCCAAGTAACATCTAAAAAGTCGTGTTCATCATTTGTGCCTATGTATATAAACGATACCAGTACAGTACTATAGTAGTACTACTGATCAGGGCATCCATACTGTGCTACCTGTGGCCACCCCTGGGATCGCTAATGCAGTGTTTTTAAGCCTGCATTGCAACTATGTTAGCTGTGGCAGTAGTCCGCGGTGGCATTCCGTGTAGCTAGATTAGTCTCTGTACGTACTTAGTTCCACCATTATGCACTAGCTGAAATGGCAAACCATGTGTAAAGGGGGCACTCGTATCCTAATTGGTTCACTGCAGTATATGCCGTAGGACCACGGACGGACGGGCAACGTGAACCCATGTGTTCCATCCAATGCTCGCGCGCGATGTGCTAATCGCATCAAACCGACGTTGCACGTTTGCATCTAGTTTCTTTTCTCTATTTATTTTTTATGAGGGTTTGCATCTAGTTTCCCGATCTGATGGTATTTTTTTTTATTTTTGGCTTCTTAAAAAATCGAATTTAATAGATTGACTTTTTTAGTAATTCCCTAAACAGCTTCACGAGCCTAAAACTGCATATGTCATCTATCTCCACCGTTCACTACTGTCTCGAAAAACGCTAAAAAAACAGAACCAACAACATTAGACAGAAGATTGCATGCAAAAAAGCCACGTAGCCGCGGCCACCTCAGAGCAAGTATTATAAGAGGCTGTAAGCTGGCTGTATACTGAGGTGGAGGAGAGAGAGGAGGAGAGAAGAGAGGTGGGCTGTAAACTTACAGCCAGCTGAAGCATAAGAACCAAGAAACTTTGTGAGAGGAAGGGGTAGATCATACAGCCTTCAGCTGTCTGTAACTACTATATGAATAAACTGATAAGTGGGATGTAAGTATCCATACAGCCAGCTGAAGGTTGTACTTGCTCTCAGAGCAGGTACAATAAGACTTAGTCAGCAGACTATAGCAAATATAATATCAACAAAATCTTATGTGGCAGAGAGAGAAAGGAAGAGAGAGAATGAAGCTGGCTACTAAATTACAGCTAGCTATAGCACGTAAAAATATGCATTTCACTCTCTTACACGTGGGGCCAAATAGTTATTGTAATAGCTAGCTTATTGTATGAACTATTTTTTTAAAGGCTATAGATGAAATGGACAAGTGTTATAGCCATTAGTTAGCTATACTATTGTACTTGCTCTCAGCAGCATACGCAGCAGTGCCCGCGCCCCCAGGTCTGACATTTCCAAACTCCGAAGATGGCGACCCTTGGGCTCGGCGCGACGCGTCCATTGCCTTCGTTTGGACAACCCGTCCAATCCGGCGCGCCGGGCGTCCCCATTCCGCCCCTGGAAACCGACCGTGCCAATTGCGCCCACTGCACCACCAATCCGTGCCGTGCACTACAATTCGATCACTCCGGCCTGACGCGCTGCCGTTTCGTCTTTCCGGCCGCAGGGGTACCACCATGCATGCGTCCATGCGTACCTTTTGGTGTGCAAAAGTTTCGAGACTTTGGCGTTGGGAACTGAACTGGCACTACTGAATGATTGGCCAATCGTGCGTACGTACATACGTGCCTTACTCGATCGAGCGAACGCTTTTTTTTGTTTAAAACTTGAAAGTATATGACGGAATGGATGGAATAGAAAACTACGAGAATAGATAAAAGGAAGGTAGGTAAGGGTACCTGATGTGAAGAGGGGACATGCTCATGAAGAAGACGGAGGTGCGTGCCGGGTCGATGTTCTCGTTCACCCAGCTCGCCCAGGTGGTCAGCACCTTCCTGTAAGCCTCAATCCTCACGACCTCGTCATGCTCCTCCCAGTTCTGCCCGCCCGGTCTCCTGCGAATTGATCAAAGGCCACCAGAAACTTGCATGTCAACGTCGTCGCTGCTTAATAACATCAGCCACATCAATCAAGATGGTGTAATTTTCGTTCGCCCGCGTCGTTGGTTGCACGGCACGGCACGGCACGGCAAGCGTGCGTCAGTAGATGTGCATCTGTACATACTTGGTTTTCATGTTGAGGGTGTTCATCCACCAGATGTAGGTGTTGAAGACGAGGTAGTCGACGCCGCGCCAGTTGTCGGCGTGCGCCGCGATCTCCTCCGCCTTGATGATCCGGTGCTGGATGCTGTGGATCTTGGGGTCATCGGAGTTCGACTCCACGAGGAACGGCGCCCAGTAGAACTCCACCGTCGCGTTGTACTCCTGTTAATCAAAACAAGGCCGATCAGTTAACCTGATCAGAAACAGCCCAGAGAGATGCGAAGCTGGTGCACCTAGCCGCCACCAACAGGCACGTCATATTTAAAAATGGCTGCTAATTGTAGCTATAGCAGCCGTGGGGCTGAATCTTAGAGGGAGAGTCAGACGGCACGATCGAAACTTAGAGGAAGAGTCAGACGGCGGCGTACGCACCACGGCGTGGAAGACGACCCGCTGGCCCTCCCAGGTGACGTACTTCTTCCCCGGCGACAGCGCCGACTGCACCAGGCACACCATCGACTCCCACTGGTTCCGGTTCAGCGAGTCCCCCACGAACATGAACCGCTTCCCCCGGAGCCTCTCCATGAACAGCTTCGCGTCAAACCTTCAAAATTAAGGGGGGGAAATTGCCGTTTATGCATGCATGTCCAGCTATTCCATGCCTGTCGTCTGAGCCGTCAAAGGAAGCAACGCACTAGACGTTTCCACTGCAAATTAAGACGTGCATGCATGGGTGTGTGTGTACCTGGGCATGAAGCAGTCGTTGGGCTGCCACCGCCACTTCTGGTAGGTGTCGTCGCGGCGGCCGTTCTTCATGCACGTCACCTGCGCCGTGAGGAACTGGCACTCCTCCTCTCGGTACAGCGGGTAGCTGGCGTTGTCGAACACCCACTCGCCCTTGGACAGGTCGCACGTCTCCGGCACGCTCAGCACGGCCGGCGCCACCGTCTTCTTCGCCGCCCGCTGCCTCCTCGGCTTCTTCGCTTTCTTCGCCTTCTTGTTCTTGCTGGCGGCCTTCCGGACTCCCTGCGCCGCCGCCTCCGTCACCGCGTGCTTCGGCTCCTCGTCATCGCGCGGCAACGCGACGGTCTTTTCCGCAGAAGAGTTGTCGCGCTGGGGGCTAACGCGCGCGACGTGTACGCCCGAGACGGCCGCCGGCGGCGACGAGGGCCCAACGTGTACGCCCGAGGCGGCTGCCGGCTGCGACGACAGCGGCGCAAGCGTGAGCGACCGGATGTCCTCGCCGTACATGATGATGACGAAGATGACGAAGAAGACGCCCGCCACGTACACCGGCAGCCGCCCGCCCTTGCGCAGCGACGACACGGCGTGCTTCTCGCCGAACGGGTCGAACGCCCCGGCCCCGGCGCCCGCGCCAGTGAGCGACGACTTGCGCCGGCCGGCGAAGTGCATGGCGCCCGCAGTTTGCTAGTGCCTACTCGCTCGATGCGTGCGCGCGCGGAGGGAGAGCGAGCGAGCTAGCTATCCGCGCGAGGGGGCTTTATGGATTGGCGCGCGGGCGTGGGAGTCAGAAACGGGGGCTGAGGATTTTGTGAGGGGAAGCCATCTTTTGTCGATGCTTCTCGCTCCCTTCTCTTCCTTGGTCAGGCGTTGAATGGGCAACCAAGCGAGGTTAATTGGATGGATGGGTGGACTGGCCAGAAGTATTTTATTCCTTGCCAATTCAAAGGCTCCCAGACTTGGCCAGACGAAACGTGGTACAGCACGCCATCGATCGACTGCATTAATGCATTCGTGTCCTACGTATATACAGCACATGCATTAAATAGTACTAGTTATTCTTCCACAAATTTAGTAACATTTTGGAATTGCCATAAACTGATTTTTTGGCAAACTTAATTTGGACGACGAGTTGATATATATGGTTAATTGAGAATGCCCCATGATACGGTGAGCTCAAGCATGACACAAGAAAGGTGAGAAATATTGAAGACGAGTTCGAATGGCGGGATAGCGTTATGTGGCTTGCACCGGCCAAGTGAGCCATGATTCGGTGGAACCAGGATGGGAGAGACTTGGCGATGCATGGCAAGCTAGTGATACACCTACACATGGCAAGCATAGCGATTACTTGTAGTGGTTAGTGATTACCGAGTCAAGACTACTTGCAGTAGTTAGTGATTACTAGGTTAAGAAAGGGTATTTTGGTAGTTTGACTAAAATACCGGAAACCATCTTGGATCAAAATCGCGGCGTATAGACGATGCATTGGAGAGCGATTTAAGTCAAGGTGGAGCTGGTTTGATTGATGTAGATCAAGGCTGAGGATTTGGCAAATGCACACTTATGCGCTTTGAAAAGCATGCATAAGTGAAGTTATGCGAATAAAACCCGTGTGTGGGGGGTTAATGAGCTTTTCCCATTGTAATAGTGGATATGATACATTAAAGGATGTAGGTGGCTGATTGTCCACCTATAAAAGGAGTTAGGATAAAGACATGGGGTTAACCATCTAACTCACTTATTGTGTTTTGATGTTTTAGGGTTAAGGTTTTGAGCACATGGTGTGCTCTGTGTCCTCCAAGATAGAGTGACTGTAAAACTATCCCTCTCGAGTAAGTAATACATCAATTTTTTGATAATCTCCATGTCTATTTCTTGTTTCGATTGATTTGCTCTTGTTTCGGTTGGTTTTGATCTCTCTTCTTTCCTCTTCCTGATTTTGCTGTGTCAAGGATGTGATTGAGATGAAGATAACCTCTGGAGATCAATCTTCTATCATCTAGGCACTTTGATAATAAGTTCATAATTTACTAGATTTTGGCCTCATCGAGTGATTTCTTATTTCAAGGGCTCTTTGGTTGTGTTCTTTGGTGTTCTACCATGCTGTGATATGTAAAAATATATGTAAAGCCATCTTGGCTATCATCCAACCACGAGCAAGTTGTATTCGTCGTTTGGGGTTTTGATTTGATTTTTGTGCAACCTTCTAACAAACTGAAAAATGTCTCAAATTTGGCTATGATTTTTATGATCGTCTATTGGAATATGTTCACAATAATTTAGAGAAGATCCATGCAAAACTTCATATCGTTTGGATCTATGAATCAAAAGTTCTCTTGATTTTGGTTTTTTAAATCGTGCTGAAAACAATATTCATTCCCTGATTTTACTGTACCCGGCGGTCAGAGTGTTAGACCGCCACTGAAGGAGTGGTTAGACCGCCATTTGTGGGCTGGTTAGACCGCCGGGGAGTATTAGCTTCAAGGTTTTGTGTTATTGAGTTATTTATCTTGAGTTTTTGAATGAAAATTCTATTTTTTGTAACTCTGTAGTTGTGTGAAAATAGAATCTTAAATACATAGAGAGAGAATTTAAGCAATTCAAGTTGGCACTATTTACCCTCCTCTGTTGGTCAACAGCATGTTGCATCGTCCAAAATCTTCTTTGCAATAACAGCGATGTTCCTAAAACGGCACTTTATTAGTATATCGAATTTTCCTTCGCTTGGAAGCCCAGCCCGGAGATGATTTGGTTTGGTTCTAGTTGTGCTCACGGACGCAAATCAGAGAGCGACTGCAGCTAGCGAACGCCACTCTGCGTCCGAGCTAGTAGTCCAAGACTCCAAGTGGAATCGTGAGGAATCTGAATTGCTTCTCTTATGCCAGTCTGGTTTTTCTTTCCCTAGCGGAGCGTTGACTGTTTCCCCATGTGTTCTTGTAATGGCCCAGGGATCGATGGAGATACCTCTGCCTTTTCAATTTCCACTCGTCTTCTTCGGTTCAGAGAATCTGCTCGCGTTGTAAAATACAGCTTGCCCTCGACCGTTCGTATCTGGTGTAGTCATGCAGTGGAGACAAGAAGTATTTCACGGAATATATATTCTCCCGGTCTAATACCGGGTTGTTCAAGTGGATTGCATGACTGCACCTTGTTTTTTCCAGTAGTTTTTCAGTACTCGGTAGGCATCGGCTTGACTGTTTGTACAGAGCATACATACAGAATCGGTCTCGGCCAAAGTGGGCATAAATACAAACTGTTCGATCAAGTTTCCGCAGCTCAGGAATTCGGAGTTCAAATCTTTTGGATTTAAGAACTATATAAGATCATTATGCCATGTACGTACCCATCATCAACAGAAGAGAAACTAGGGCCGGCTAATCATGGCAATAATTGATTGACGACGGGACAGACGCAGCCAGAACAAACAGAGTTGCGTTTGTAACCATCTGGGATGAAGCTTGAAGACAAAACGCACGGTGCTTCGCAAACGACATGGCCTCCGTCATGCGGGTTGGAAGGGGTCCAGGACCACGGGCTTCCCGGCTGATTTGCATGTAAGCTTCCCCAGCCGAGTGCGCGCATGCAAACCTGCAAGAATTGACGGGTCCTTTCAGTTTGAGACTTTCAGCTTCAGCGGAGGGAGGACCAGCTATGAATTGACGTGATCAGAATTGGACGAACTACCACCTGGAATCCAGAGATTACCTGCTGATTATCTCAAATAAATTCAGGTCAAGTGGTTCCTTTAAGAATTTGAAACAAAACCAAATTGTGAAAAAAGTTCAAAAGTTGAATTTGAGCTCACTTTTCATTTTTGTTTTGTTCTCCCAATTTCTCACCCTATTCTCCACCAATCTCAAACCCCAGATGTCTCTAATCACAGCGCACGACCTGCCTGCCCTCAGCGCCGGCCGCGCGACCGCGCGACCGCCTGCTTGACCGCGCGTCCGCCCGCACCGACCGCCCGCCCGACCGCGCATCTGTGCTCTCTAGCGTTCACTCGTGCGCCGGCGCTCAGGGTAGGCGGGTCGTGCAGTCTGGTACCGCACGACCCGTGAACAGTGCGGTCGTGCGGTACCAGACCGCACGACAGGGACATGTGGCGCCAGCTCGCGAACGCGCGGTCGGAAGAGGTCCAAAAACGGATTTTTTTTGTTTGAGGGCCAAAAATGGAATTTCGGGTGTTTAGGGGTCCAAATGTGTCCAAAATTCTCATAGAAGTAGGGCTCCCTGGCGCAACAGATGACGTGTGCTCTGACATTTCTCCACCGCAATACTTTGATGAGCTCGTTTGGGCCTTGTTGACAAATGGTCTGCTAACAGACCAGCCGTAAAGGTTTTGGGCCTGTTCCTCGCGCGGTGCTGCTGACCGTCTTCTTGAGAGTCTCAGTTTCAGTTACTTTCTTTTTTTCCTTCTTCCGCTCCTGTTGTTGTAAGACCATGTGAGGTCATCCTATGATTGATGAGTAATTAATTTTTAGTTCAAAAAGTTTATAGAGTTTGAGTTTGATTTCTAAGAGTTTACAATTTTTCAGTTGTATTTTGTTGCCAGCAATCTGATCGACATTGTGGCCACGGTTAGACCGACCTAGGGCTGACGATTAGACCAGCATTGGGAGGTGGTGGTCAGATCGGCCTTTGGTTGACGGTCAAACCAACCTTGGAGGTTTGGAGCATGAGTTGGTTGAGCTAAGCTTGGTTGAGTGTTTGCACGGCTTAGGTGTTGTTGCTTCAATGCATTCATGATGCATAAAAGATGTTTGGACTTGTGCCCAAACATGTCCGAAAATGTGGATCAAGTTGTGAAAAACTTATATACAAAATTATTTTTTTATTTTTGTATGTGTAGAGAAGCTTCAAGTCAACAGCGAGGGCTGGTAACTATGCTCATGGAGCTCAGGTCTAGAATAATCAAGAATACCAGGTGAGATGGTTAAGTTCAAAAATGGCACAAGAAAAGTAAGGAATGTTGAAGGGAAGGTTCGAACAATGATTCATTGAATTATGCGGTCGGTGCAAGTAAGGCATGGTCGAGGAAACTGACACAAAAAGACTTACCAATACATGAGCCATTAGTGAACCTACATGTTACAAGCATGGGGATTTTTTTGCAAAGGAGAAGATGACCATGGACTAGACTCAAGAAGAGGTGAGATCCACAGTCAAGGCAAAGAAAGTGCGAAACTTCGAGAAAGGTGGTAGAGGGGTATTTGGTAAATTGTCTAATACCAAAAAGTGGTGATGTGCGAAAACCATGAAAGTGGCCTAAATGATTTAGGTCATGGTGGTACTGAAATTGCTAAGTGAATCAGGTGTTAATTCACTAATGAGTTAATGGTTGTTTTAGACAGAAAAGGACCTGGGAAATGGCTTTTGACTTGGATTTGCTATAGCAGGTTTTAACTTCTGAAGTTCAGAACAACCAAGATGATGACTATCCCAATGACTCCCAAAGTTAGTCTGCCCTTCCGAGCTGAGGCAGCCTAGAGGCGATCTATGGGATGCTATAGTGAGAGCTGACGAACCTACAAAGGGCCATGCATGAGATAAAGGAGGTACGAAGCCAACAACCCTCCTCCCCCGCCACGATGGAGGCGACCGCGAAAAGAACGGAGAGTCTGGGGGCTACCGCCGACACTCGCGGTGCCCCTCGATGGGTGAACCCCAAGTCCCTCCTCAGTACAGGCTACAACGGTGCGGCTGGCCAAAGGGGTTCAAGATGCTCATAGTGGAGGCCTACAAGGGTGGCATCGATTCCCGTGAATTCCTACACATCTACGAGATGGACATCTAAACGGCGGGGGGAGACGACTCAACGGAAGCAAAGGGGCTATCGCTCTCCATCTAGGGGGTCACGTTGTCCTGGTTCTTTATGACCCCCAACTCCGTTTATGCATGGGAGCAGGTCCATGACCTCATGCATAACAACTTTCAAGGCAATGCGGAGCATGTCAATGTTGACCAGCTTTTTGTAATAAAGCAGGCCCCCTAGAGAGAAGCTATGAGAATACTTCGGGCACTTCACAAAAGTTAGATGCCAGGTCAAAGGCATGAATGAGACGATGATCATCAATGCCGCCATTCAAGGCCTCCGGAGAGGCCCCTCATAGAATACAATGCCCGAAAAACCCATAAGAATAGTGACCAAACTCTTCAATAAGAAGGAGCACACGAGGGCCGAGGAAGATGCAGTGAGATGTGAAGTCGACGTCATGGGGTCCACCACCAAGGGCAAGTCTTCCCAGAAGGAAGACGCAACCCACAAGCAACGAACGGGGTCTTGAGACAGATACATGTTCGACATCAAAGGGGAAGGCGATGAGGCCCCTACCCAAGGAGGCCAGAACTAAGGCAGAGGAAGGGGCCACGGACGCGGAATAGGGTGAGGACAGGAGGATGGACATCAACGAGGGGCATGGTCCAAGGTGCACAAAAATAAAGAACACACCATACGTGAGTGCCCCACTATTGCAATACTCCAAGAAAGCGTGATCAGGGATTGCGTCCAGGATGCGAGAGCACTAGTGGTGGTGCACATATAGTAGATGGCGCAAATATAGCAACGCCCGAAGACATACCCTCTGGTCGCACAAGTGCAACAATCCCCAAAGGCATACCCTGTTCAACCCCATGCAACATGCTTCAGATAGAGGCTGCTGACGCTAGAGCCCGGCAAGTGATCAACGCCATCATTGGAGGGTCATCCCTCGAGTTCCCCTCCAAGAGGCAACGGAGAGCCTACACACGTCGGATGCACCACATCGTCACATATCCAGCACAAGTGCTCCCCGCGTGGGCCTGAGCTGACATCACATTCATGACAGAGGACACCTCGGGGTAGACTTCCCCTACCGGGACCCATTGGTGGTCGCGGGCAACATAGCAGGCTATGAAGTAAAGTGAGTCCTAGTGGACAGTGACATCTCCATGGACCTTCTATTTATCAGTGCCTTCGACCAGATGGGAATCCCGTGGAGCATGCTTTAGCCGCCCGGGATCCCATTACAAGGCTTCGGCGAAAGCCTAGTTAACACAATGGTTCAGTTGGTGCTCGAAGTAGCATTCGACCAAGGTGATAATGCTAAGGTGGAGGCCATCAACTTTAATGTTGTTGACCTCCCGTACCCGTACAAGGCCATAATGGGAAGGGCCACCCTAATGTGTTCGGAGCTATTCCATACCATAATTACTTATGCATGAAGCTCCCTGCCCTAAGAGGGGTCATCACAATAACCGACAACTAATACCTAGCAAGGCAAATCAAGGTGGGCACGTGAAGCCCACATCAGAAGGTGCAAGCATTGAGCAAGGGCCCTGCTCCTACCTTAGAGGCCCTGCCCACCCCTCCCCCGTAGGATGGATGCCGAAGCTAAAGCCAAATGATGAAGTGAATAGAGTGCCGCTCACCAGTGACGACCTAGCGATGACCCATCAGGGCAGGTCTCAGTGGGAGGTGGCCTAGCCTCAGAGGCAGAGCGAAGCCTGCTCAAGGTCCTTTGGAGGTATGCAGACGTCTTCACATGGTCTCCCGCCACATAACCAGAGTGTACCGGTCCATCATATAGCATAAGATGGCAGTACACCCTGACGCGAAGCCCGTCAAGCAGAAGATGCGAAGGATGTCACTGGGCAAACAGGAGGCCACCAAGGTGGAAGTGGCCAAGTTGCTCGCTTCCAATATCATTCGGGAGCTGGTCCATCCCGACTAGCTCGCCAACCCGATGCTAGTCAAGAAAGCCAATTGGAAATGGAACATGTGCATCGACTTCACCACCATCAACAAGGCATGCCCCCAAGATAATTATCCTCTACCACGCATCGACCAGCTGATAGACACCACTACCAGATGTGAGATAATGAGTTTCCTTGATGCCTTCTTCGGATACCATCAGATCCGAATGGCCAAAGAAGACAAAGACAAAGACAAAACCAGCTTTATTATCCCCAATGGGACCTACTACTTTATCAGAATGCCCTTCAGTTAAAGAATGCTGGGGCTATGTTCACCAAGCTGGTCGATTTGGTCCTAGTGTCCCAACTAGGCTGGAACGTTGAGGGATGTATGGACGACGGGGTCATTAAGAGCAGGCGTGTAGCTTTGCACATTGAAGACCTTCAAGAGACTTTCGACAACCTTTGTCAGGCAGGCATCAAACTCCACCTAGAGAAATGTATCTTCAGAGTTAGGTAGGAAAGGCACTCGATTTTCTAATATCCAAGAGGGGCATCGAAGCAAACACTGACAAAATCAATGCCATACGGTCCATGAAGGCCCCCAAGAACATCAGAGAGGTCCAGAGGCAGGCAGGCTACCTAATTGCCCTCAGCCGGTTCCTATTGAGGTTCGCGAAGCGGGCACTCCCGTTTTTCAGGACCCTTCAGACCTCTGATGCCTTCCAGTGGACCGACGAGTGTGCGCAGGCCTTCCAGGCGCTAAAGATGTACCTCGCAGACTTCCGAAGCTTGCGTGTCTGACACCAAAGGCTCCGCTATTAAGGTACCTGGCAACAAGTCCCCATGCCATCAACACGGTCCTCGTTGTAGTGGGTCCACCTGTACTTTTTCCCCTTGTAATCAGTGCTTTAATCCCCTCACATATTTCCTAAACCAAGCAAAAATCAGCAAATGAAATTACTTGCACTAATGTTGAAGCACACCGTACGGCTGTGATAATGGGAGCACATACACTCCGGTGTAGATAGGCGTTTCCGCTTGTTACTAGGATTACATACTACTACTAATGTGAATGTACATGTCTTGCTCCCAATGCTATACTCTATCTTAACAGCTAACGCCAATGGTTGCTTTCTGCAGTTACTTCTCAGATGTCATTGCGCATGTATTCAGAACTTTCCACAATTTGTTTTCTGAAGCAAGGATAACTTTTCACAGCGATTAAAGATAAACGAGAATGGCATGTCCCTGCTAAACCGTAGCAGAAAACGAAGCCCCAACTAAAAAGTCATAGTAGACATCTCAGTCAGACGCCGCGGAGAGCTACTCGCCCTTTTTATTCCATCCCTCCTTGTAATTTCCTGGTAAATGGCGTGAAATTGTGCAGTGACAGTGTGACACCCGACTGTCTGGCTAAATGTAAAGGTTAATTTCCCACGGACAAAGAAGTGAACTCGAACTATTTCACTTTCATTCCTTCATAGCTGTACAGAATCACAGCAAGAACAAAATTATTTTCTAGAAATCCCCAAGAACAATTTTGCACTGTTTTTTTAGAGAGAACAATTTTGCAGAATCGATAAAAGCAAATGAAGATCTCAGTGATTTGGGGGGAGCGGTTGAGGTTCTGTAAGCCCTGTTCCAGCCCACCACGAGCTTCACCGGTCCAGGTCGACGCGACCCCCTCAACGGGCCCACCGCTCGCTCAGCAACAGGGCCCACACGGCCAGACCAGCAACGAAGACCCAAAGAAATTGTTCCATCAAACGCCTCCTCTCCCACGATCCAAACGCCGCCCAACAACCAACACACCTTTCCCACAAAAAAGCCTCTGTTTGCCTCCAAGTCCACCGGTCCGGCCGTCTCAACTCCATGGCCTCCTCCTCCTCCACCTCCGCCGCCGCCGCAGCCATGTCTAGTACGACAGCCGGAGAAAGCGTACTCCCAGGCCCTCCTCCACCAACGCCGTCGAACCACCAGCCGCTCCCCGGCGCCGTCGCGGGGGGCACCGAGGCCGCACTCTCTGCTTTCCTTCACCGCCTGCTGCTCTCCTCCTCGGCCCCAACTCTCCGCTCACCGCTCTCCGCCCGATATAGAACCACGCCTTCTCTACCGCCTCTTGTTTCGTTTGAGTCTCCCGACCCATGCCCCCTTCTCGACGCCGCCGACGTGGGCTACTTCCACCTCGCCGGACACGGCGTTCCTTCCCAACTACCATCCTCCGCGCTCGCCGAGCTCTCTCTTTTCGACGCGTCCGCGCGCCGCGCGTCCAACCTGCGCACGCTCGGCTTCTCGGAGGAGGATCAAGAAGCGGACGGTGCCGAAGACCCCGCTGCGGTGTTCGACGTCGACGCGGGGGAGATGGACGCGTTCCCAGCCGCGGCGGAGTACGGGCGGCGGATGAGGGATGTGGGCATGCATGTGGTGGCGCTGCTGTCTGGGTGTCCCGAAGTGGGTATCGTGGAGGAGCCGTTCGCGGAGGGGAGGAGGAAGGCGAGGTGCCTGATGTGGGTCTCCAAGGTCGCCGCTGGCGAGGCGGCGCCTCCGGTCGCCGGAAAGGCAAAGGCGTACCCTTACGTAGTGGGCCTCCATTGCCAGTGGGAGCAGGACGCGGAGCCAGCGAGCTGGGTAATGGACGACAGCGGCGAGTGGACGGCCGTAGGCGCGCGCGACGGCGCACTCCTGGTCACCATCGGCGACATTGCTCAGGTACTTGCGTGTAAATCTCTCATTTTGGCCAATTTGCAAATCGTCGGATATTCTATACTCATTCCAATTGGAATTTTGCAATAGTACGGATTACAAAAGCTCAACTCTTCTTTGTAGTTTTGAGTCGATCAAAAATCAAAATAAAGCTAGTCAGTGCTCTTCTACAGGCATACACTTGCTAGATGTATGCTAGTGCCACGGTTCAAGAACCACAGGCAGAGATAAAGCAACCTTTTATTCTGCAGGGGCATCAAATTTTAAAGTAGGCTGTTTATCACCACTCAATTTGGACCCAATGAATTAATTAGGCCTTATGTCTGGATCACTGGCCACTACTCGGTTTGGAATCCACAAAGAGGGACTAGTTATTAAAACCGGCCCAACGGTTTAACCGGAAAAAACCGAAACTAGAGGCTTTTTGCTATTGGATCATCGGCTAAGGGTGAATTTTTTTGGGTTTATAGCTTAGCTTTCTACAGTAATTAGTTTTCAAATGAGATGTTTTTTCAAGGTGTAGTCTACAAGTCGATTGTAATAGACGTTGTCTCGACTTTATCTATATCGGTTAAAATCGTACGTGAGTGTCTCTCTCACGATTTTAGCTAAAAACCGTCTAAAAAAACCGACCCTAAGCAGTTGGACCGAATGAAAAGCAGTTGGACCGGTGGTTTATGAAGGAACCATCTAAAAACCGGTTTGCTGAGGTGGAGAGAATAAATATTAGCTTGTAGAATAAAAGATGGGGAGGATGGTCTTCAAACCCACGACCTGAGGTATGGGATAACACGTGCTGACCAATAGGCCAACCTGTTTGGTGTGTTTAAGATAGAAATTATATTATTCGAGCACTGTATTTAAACCGGCAGTTCGCTAGTTAAACTGGCAGTTGGATCAGAGAACTGCAAAATCAAGACTTCAACCGGTTCAATGACCGGTCTGATTTTGATAACTATTTAAAGTGTGTTTGGTTGCCTGAATCTCCTTCGTCCTGGATGGGTGGATCCGTATAATCTGAGAAAGAGTCTGTTTGGTTGCATGTATGAGCGGATACAGCCTGTATGAGCGGATGCAAAAATACGCCCTCATCCTGGATGGGTGGATACGCTCAAAATGAGCTTCACTAGCCATCCTGGATGAGTGGATGCAGTGTATCTTATGCGGTCCCACGTGTCAGCCTCTCAGGTTTGGTAGACTGCATCCGCTCATACAGGCAACCAAACAGCATCTCAGTTTTTTTGTATCCGCTCATACAGCCTCACCAAACATCTTCTTTTTCTGAAATACGATTCCACTCAGCCTGCATCCACTCATCCAGGATATACGATGCAACCTCCATCCACGAACCAAACACACCCTTATGCAACAGAAGAGTCAAAGATCTCGGCTTTTGAAAACACAGGCTGTTGCTCTTTACTCCTCACGCAGTGGTAACACTCGTCTTTTATGTCGTGCTTCTTTTGGCACGCGTGCTAGGTGTGGAGCAATGGCAGGTTGACGAAAGTGAGAGGGATGGCTCGCCCCACTCCTACACCCAAGGACGAGCACGGCGAGTCTGGCCGCTTATCAGTGACCGTGCTGATCACTCTGTCCTTGGACAACGCCATCTCGCCATTGGTCCCGTTCTCCGATGCCGGCGAAGAGGGCTGCGACGACGACGACGACGAGACCGACGGTGCCGGCGGTGATGGGGACGGGTGGAGGTTTCACTCGTTTTTGCTGGAGGACTATGCGTGGAGGGTTTACCATGAGCGGCTTCAGTTCAAGGACCCGCTGGTTCGGTACCGGGTATAACCGTATAAGATCGTCCATGGTGGTTGTCTTGTAGCTTTGTTTGTTGGTGTGTGGCTGTGTGCCTTGCATTGGGTTCTGATTTTTTTTTTGACTTTGACTTTTGGAGTGGTTTGACCGTTTGAGCATGGGATATGGAATGTACGAACTGAGCGAGGAAAGAGCTTGTTTTGATGATGCCACCTTAAACGATCGTTTCTGGTTTCTTTTTTTTATTTCCAGTTAAACTTTTATAAACTACTGAGAAATAAAAGGTATAAACTAGTGAGAAACAAAAGGAAACCAAAGAACATCTAGAACACTGTAACTTGTTCAGCGGATATACAACGTAACTATTCAATGTTTGGAGAAATAACGAGTAAAGCGGAGCAGAACAGACGTGAAATATGTGTGGCCAGCCAGAGAAGCTATAATAAAGACAAGCACCAACGAAAGATCACCAGGTTTTTTAGAAGAATCGGGCAGGAGAATATCACCAGGTCAATACGTAATGAACTATAATGATGTAGTTGCAATGTACGCCTCTGGTGCACGCATCTCAAGCTGAAAAGCCGGCCTGGATTCGGTACGGCTTTAGCTTTTGTTTACGCGTATTTTGCTAATTTGTTTTTAAATGGTGTATGTTTTTAAGATGAGATTTATAAATAATTTAGTAGCAATCAAAATCACATATAATTATTTTTCTTCGTAAACTCTTACGAACAGCCAGAATTCAAAAGATATAAACACAAAAATCATAACTCATAACCAAAAAAACATACCGCATGCATATATATTATTTGACAACTAAACATGGACACCCTCTCTCCCAAAACGTCTACAAGAGGTTGATTTGCTTCACTTCTGTGCGTTGCGGTGAATTGAGGCAAGGATGGAAGAACCATTCCGCCGCGAACGATGATATCCGTACGACACGGCCAATGATCCACGCCGGGGGCCCAACCCCCTCACGCAGCCCAGGGCAATTCTCTTGTAGCCGGATACGAAAGCTGGGCGGCGCAGCCGTGCAAGCGTTTCCTGCCCACCACTAGCTGGCCCAGGCCGAGTGGAGACCTACACAGCGCACGCCATTCGGCGATTGCCGTTCCTGCTTGACGCCCGCCATCTTCCGCACGCCGCGGCGGCTGCTCATCGCCCATCGCCCCGCCGGCCGGCGTCGAGTCCAGGTTCCAAACGAAGTCCTCCACCGCTATAGTACCAGTGCCCGCATGCCGCAACAGCCACAGAGCTCCCGAAATGTCTTCCCGCTTGTGTTGATTTCGCCGTCTGAAGCAGTTGCGGCAGCGATGGAGGAGGGAGGCAGGTACAGTATCTTGTAGTATTCTTTTATCGGATTGGATGCCGAAAAGAGGGGTGAAAAACAGAAGAATGAAGTAACTCGTTGTAAGCAAAAGCTTTGTGTTGATATGTGCTTTCTCCATAGGGGAGATGTGCAGCGCCTGCAGTAGCAAGATTTGTATCGCAAAGCTTTTGTGTGAAGCAACGTAACAGTTGTCGTAACATTATCATCGTGCTAGCCTAGAAATGAACTGCAAGTAATGGCTACATATGCATGGATTTCACGCTCCGTTTCACGTTACGGTTTACTCCACTTTCATCTTGCTATGTTTAGATGCGCTAGCTAATATCGACCTCCATTTTAGAGCCAGCTAGGAAAACACACTACTACACAGCACGTGACCGCACCTCTGTAACTTTTGCTGCTGTAAAAATGCCCATGTGATTGTTGGATTAATTGGGATTGGCCTATATTAATTTAGCAATTAATCAAATAAAATTCCTAGGCCCACAACTAATGCTAGGTAGAAAATTGTTTAGTCCCATATGGAGAATTAAATGGGAGTTACACCACTTTAAAAGGTGGAACGTGGTAACCCCTTGTGGAATTGGAGAGAGCCAATACACGCGCGCGCTCGCTCGCTCGCTCGCCGCGCCGCGCGGTGCGGTGCGTACGTACGCGCGCAGGCGTGTCGGGTGCGGGCGCGTTTTTCTTTATCTATTCGAAAATCGAAACGCACTGACTCGCTGGCAGTAACGGTGCAGTTACTGGTGACTAATGGCGGCAGTTACTGGCCTTCTCTCTCCATACGAAAGAACCGTTTTTTCTCTCCTTCTGTTTTTGTTGCTGCTCTCTGCAATCTCCGGTCCAGAACCTTGCGCGCACAAGTTTTTGGGCTAGTAGACCTCCGGAACTTCGTCCGTTTATGTACCTGCACGGGTAGGCGGGCGATCAAGTTTTTGGGGAGCGCATCGGCGCGACTACTCAATCTGCGACGTCTACTTCCTGGTGGTGAACTGTTCGCGGGACTACACTGCGAACATCTTCCTGCATCAAGCCTCATCCTGCATCACGCCTCGATCGCCTACACCGAATAGGCCATCATGTCGACTGATGGTAACGGCGCCTCTGGTGCCTCCGGCACTGGCCCCGCCCGAGGGTATAAACTGCAAACTTCTTTGATGTATTTTCTGTGCGCTATGAATTTGTTAATAGATGTTGCTGTTAGTTTGTTCATTAGCGAATATGAATACATCATTGTTAGATCGCTCATACCTTTTCTATGTCATGTTTTATATGCTAAATTTCTGGATTAAAATATGCCGAAAATTGACTAGATTTCCAACAGTGATTTGAGGGTAAAACAACTGTTAGTAAAAAGTTTTGCGGTTAAGCGGTTTCTAACCAACTGTTTACCTGACGTGGCATCCTGTTATTCTGAAATGGCCAATAAAAAAAGGGCAAAATTTGAAATATGCCATTCAGAAAGTTGTCACTTTGAGATATATCACTCAGTTTTCTGAAATTCAAAATTTGTCACTTTAGTTTCTTTCTCTTTTGACATATATCATTATCACTCATTTTCTCTTATTTTCTTTTCTATTCTATGATTTTCCATATATTCCAGAGGTGAACTATCGGTTTTGCCTCTTATTTATTCATCTCATCCCTTTGTTCTTCCCAACGATCTCACCGACAACGTCCCCCGTGCTCCTTGGCAGTCCTGCCCCCTCTCTGCTGGCTGCCGTATCCCCTGCTCCTCGCCCAACCCCCAGCAGGCCACTGCATCTTCCCCTTCCAACCAGTGCCGCCTCCCCCTAGTTAGTCGCTCTCAAGCTCCAAGCCCCTTTGCTGCCACCTCTCCCGCCTCCTCGACTGCTATGGCTTCGTGCCGCCCAACTCCCTAAAACCCATCCTGCAAGAAACCCC
Organism: Dendrocalamus latiflorus; assembly: GCA_017311315.1. Lineage (NCBI taxonomy): Eukaryota > Viridiplantae > Streptophyta > Magnoliopsida > Poales > Poaceae > Dendrocalamus > Dendrocalamus latiflorus. Next base: position 52,088,036 of record CM029664.1, on the reverse strand, counting down.
ACACGCCACCGTCGCCCCAAGAAGCCCCCTTCTTGACCTCCGTCCTTGTTGGGCCGCGATGGTTGCCCGGCCGCCCACTCCAACCTTCCCTTCGACTTCAACTTCAGCTACACCAAGAGCATCCCCAGACGCTAGGGCCATTGGGCTCCAAGAGCCCAAGTACTCGCCGTTCGGCCCCAGCCACCTCGAGTGCCTCTGGACCGGCCTCTATGCACCTGCCATTGACAATCACTGGATGGGATGGTGAATTTTGGCGTCCACAACGATGAGCTCGTGGTCCGGTCGGCATCCATGGCGAGGACCTCAGGGCGGAGTAGCGACAACAACAAGCTCAAAGCGAGGAGCTTGGGGGAGAAGAGGTCATGGCAAGGAGCTTGTGGGCAGAGCAGCGTCAACGATAAAGAGCTTGTGGACAGGGTGGCGTCCACGACGAGGAGCTCAGGGGCGAGGCAATAGCCATGGCTAGGAGCTTGGTCTATGTGGCATCCATGACTTAGTAGTTTGGGGGTAGAGCAGTGACCATAGCAAGGAGCTTAGAGGCAGAGCAGCGGTTCTGATGAGTCTAATAGTGGGGTTGTCGTAGCCATGGCAAGGAGCTCGGTTGGTTTGGAGGTCTCAAATGGCTTGCATCTGGTTTGGTTCGATCCAATCAGAGAAAGAGCAAAGGCATTTCAGAAAATTTAATTGAAGAAAAATGAAAAAAGAGGAGAAAATAATGAGAAAAATTGAGAAAATGGCATATATCAAAGAAATATATATCAAATTCTGCCATAAAAAGCAGCATCCTTTCGCACCGCTCTACTACTCCGTCTCTCCCTCTTCTGTCTTCTCCTCCTCCTCGGCCTCCCCATCCCCTCCCGCCGCCGCCGCCTTCTCCTCCCGCCGCCGCCGCCTGCTAATCCTATATAACAGCACCGGAGAGGGCACGTTACTAATTCTCCCATCTATGACCCGACCGCCCGCGCCGCGCCCGCCCCAGCTATGGTTTGCCTCATGCGGCGCCCTGCGATGTTAAGGTGGGAAGGCGGCGTCCTCGTGCTATCTGGAGGAAGCAGGGGCAGGTTCTGGGACGTCTCGCCGTCGGATGGATGCCGATGAGGCTGCGGGGAGCAGCAGGAGGATGGATCTGAACCTCTACCTCGGCCTCCCCCGCGCCCCGCGCCCGCGCCGCTCCGACCTCGGCTCCGACCTCGTCCTCAGCACCCCGATGCCCTCCTCGCCCTCCTCCTCCGCCGCCTCCGTCGACGCCCCGCCGCTGCCGGAGCCTCCGCACCCCCCGTACTCCCCCTCTCCCGCTAATCTTTCCCCTCCACCGCCGGAGCTGTACTCCTCATACCACCCCGAGGACCCGCCTGCTCTGGACGCGCACCTACCGTACGTGCCGCCTCCGGCTCCGGTCATCCCCGAGCTCCCGGACGACCTCGGGTTCGGCTTTCAGCCCCCGCCTCCGCTGGTGCGAGCCAGCGAACTGCTGGGCTGGGAGGACCGGCCGTCGTCGTCGACGGCCTCCTCCTCCTTCCTCCCTGACACTGCCGCCCGGTACAGGCGGCTGCTCGAGCAGACTGGAACGTCTCGCCGTCGGATGGATGCCGATGAGGCTGCGGGGAGCAGCAGGAGGATGGATCTGAACCTCTACCTCGGCCTCCCCCGCGCCCCGCGCCCGCGCCGCTCCGACCTCGGCTCCGACCTCGTCCTCAGCACCCCGATGCCCTCCTCGCCCTCCTCCTCCGCCGCCTCCGTCGACGCCCCGCCGCTGCCGGAGCCTCCGCACCCCCCGTACTCCCCCTCTCCCGCTAATCTTTCCCCTCCACCGCCGGAGCTGTACTCCTCATACCACCCCGAGGACCCGCCTGCTCTGGACGCGCACCTACCGTACGTGCCGCCTCCGGCTCCGGTCATCCCCGAGCTCCCGGACGACCTCGGGTTCGGCTTTCAGCCCCCGCCTCCGCTGGTGCGAGCCAGCGAACTGCTGGGCTGGGAGGACCGGCCGTCGTCGTCGACGGCCTCCTCCTCCTTCCTCCCTGACACTGCCGCCCGGTACAGGCGGCTGCTCGAGCAGACTGGAAGCAGGTGGCTCCGCACGAGGCGGTTTAGGTCGGACCTTCCGCCCCTCAGCTCTGAGGCTTATCCCGTAGGGCAGGACACAGCAGTACCGGTGCCCCAGCATGAGCCGATAAATGATACTGTTGAAAACAATAAGGCGATCGGCGATGGCGTGGAACTAGGTGCTTCCGAGGAGGAGTCGGAGGAGCAGGGCAAGAGTGCTGCCGCATTTGAGTGTAACATATGCTTTGAGATGGCCAGTGAGCCGGTGGTCACTTCCTGTGGCCATCTCTTCTGCTGGCCTTGCTTGTACCAATGGCTTAATGTTTACTCCAACCACAAGGAATGTCCAGTCTGCAAAGGCGAGGTGACGGAGGTGAATATTACTATCTACGGGAGAGGGAATTCCTGTTCAGACGCTGAGAAGGCTGCTGTGGAAGATGGGAAGCCACCAGGTCCTACTATCCCGCCAAGGCCACATGGAAATCGGCTTGAAAGCTTCAGGCAGCAGTTCCACCATTTGCGGCCGATCTCAAGAAGGCTTGGTGAGGCGCATGGGATATTGTCATCATGGCGGCGACTTCTTGATCAACATATCATGAATAGTGTGAGTAGGTTTGAAGGGCCACCTGAATCAGTGCAGGAAATAATTGATACTGCTCAACACACTAGTCACCTAAGTAGATTGGCCACAAGGATGAGAGCAAGACGGTTGCAGAGAGAAGCAGATAACCCTCCTGATGGTGGTTCCACCGCCCCTGATAGTGGTTTGCCAGGAAATAATGCATCAGATCCATCCAGTCATGGTTCGAGCCCGCTTTTACCGGAAGGAATTGATTTGTTGCAACGACTTACCCTTATTGGCCTTGCAAACACGGAAAGATTAGCAACTGCCATGAGTGACCTTAGAAGGATAGCTGCGCCTAGCCAATATGGAGCATCGGCTTCATCATCGAATCCTCCAAATCCTGAGCCAACAGTTGATGGAACTCATGTTGCTGCAGCACCATCTGCAGACCAAGCATCTAACTCGAGCACCATTGCAGTGATACAGGGGGACGCTGGTATTTCTGAGAGCGCAGGAGAGCCTAGTAATGCAGGGTCTTCAAGATCCCTGAGGAGGAGGGGGAGGAGCAATGCCTTGGGTTCTTTGGATGTGGATGGTGGGGGCCTCCAACGGAACAAGAGGCGAAGGATGAACTGAACCTTCTCGGTTGCGGTGTTTTTATAAACTCTCATGGTGTGCTTTGCTAATTTCAGTTATTGCATTTCGTTTCTTTGGGTGATATCTGCTGTGTTGTAGTGTAATGGTGTTTCTTCTCTTCAATTTGTTTACCAGGTACCAGGGAAAACACTATCAGATCGCAAATTTTATTGGAGGGTAGCGATAGAACTGGTAATCGGTGGTTACCAGATATTTCGGACGAAATTTTAAAAGGAAAAAGTTGAAAATTTCCTTTATATTTGATGAATATTAGATAAATCCGAATTTTTTTGCCCAGTTTGAGTTAGATAACCGGTTGTTTCGGTGAAATTTTGGCAATAAGTTTTTCCCTGCTAGGTACCACTGAAACGGTTGTCTGTGTAGTTCCTCTATAGCATGCATTCCAAGTTATTGGAAGCCATGTATGTGGAGGAAACATAATGGTTGTTGTCGGATGAAATTTCCCCGCTCATAAATTGAATGCCCAAATGTGCATTCAACGCAATGTTATTCTTGTCTACCGTCAAAGGCATTCACATAGAGCTTATCATTTGTGGACTGCTTGATTGTTTATGATCTAAAGAAGCTCCTTTCAACACAAAACTGAGAGGTTATATATAATTGACTATATATGAATACCCAGAAAATGGATTTGTGGACATTTGCCTTTGTTGCTTGAGAAGGTAGATAGCTTGATCTTTTTTATTCTCATTTATCCTCCAATAAAAGTACTTTCGCTAGCATATCTTTCACTTCCTATTGATTGCCTAGGCAACAAGCCAAACTTCCCTCCCCATGAGGTGGGTGATCGGTTGGGCTTCAACTTTTAGCTTTCGGTTTATTTTTCACTATTCATAAATTTTATCTTTTTCTAAACTTTTGGCTTTTTGTTGAGCTTTTTTGCCGGTTCTTTTTTCCCGTATTTGTTTGTATTATATGTAATGGGCTAACATATTTTTTATATTTTTTAATTTTTTTAAATTTAATTATACTAAATAAGTCTCTGTCAGCTACAATGTTTTTTTCAGCCAGCTACAGTGCTTTTCAGCCATAAGCCACCAAAAATAAGCCCAAATGATCACCTGACCTATGCGATATATTTCATTGAGCAGAAGAGGATGTAACTGTTGTTAGCCTTTATACTACGTCCTTTGATTTAACCTTAATTAAACGGTATGCTTATTTTTATTTGAGAATCAGTTCAACAGTATACTGTGCATGGTAGAGGACGCCAATCAACAACGACAAACTGAAATGAGTCTAAAAACACCTGGATATATAGAGTTTAAGTGCCAGTTTTTTGCAGTGTCGTGTACTGGTCTTGTCGATATTGTTTGTACTCTTGGTTTGCATTTATTTCTTTTCTTGATATTGTTTTTCATTCTCTTGATTCGCATTTATTTCTATGCATGAAGTCAACGATTTGTGCAGTGAATTCTCCTCGACATTGCTTTCTTTCCTGAGCAATAAACTATAGTTGCTCAAGTATTATACAATCATCGTGTACATCAAGTAACTGGAATACCCTCAAATGCCATCTGTTTGTATTCATAATTTACTAGATAAATTGTGCATTTGGAACTAAGACGTAGCCGACAAGGCTGCTGGGGGTAAAGAGAAAAGAGGAACAAAAAAATGGCATTTTTTTTTGTGACCGTGGCTTATGTATTGTATCAAACTCAATACTGTTCCGAGTTCAGACATCTACATATAGACACCCTAGATACGACTTATGTCACAACCTAGATACGGCTTATGTCTCGGCCAAATAAGAGCGTGGTCAGCCAATTGATAGCCACATAGAGCCTATTCCTCCAGCTAATAACACGAGTGAGGTATGCTGAGCGCCAGATGAACCAACTCACAAATCCTGCAAGAGATAGCCCTCTCGACTCCTGACAACAGAGATAGTCTCAATTGACCAGTGAGCAGTTAGGGAACTGTAAGTTTTAAACAATGAAGCAGCAACCAACCTTGCTTTGCCTCAGATCGACTAGAGCTTTGTATCTTCCAACAGTTGCCATGCTCCCTAGATGCTTATACACGAAGGTTGGACCTAGATCAACGTCGATCTCTGAGTTTGCATGCCCTCCTCCAGCTTTCATGACATGGTTGAGCAAGCGAGCAAGGTACATGCCTTGTCGTTCGGCAACCTGGTCAAGAGTACAAGCGGAACAGAATATAACTAAATCATAGAAATGCATAACCGATAATGTGTCTAATTCAGAAAAAACAGAATTTATATTACAAACCGATGCAGCTTATGCCATGGCCAAACATCAGCAACTTAAAGCTGATGTATATCCATCTGTTCAATTAAATTTCTGTGTTCCTATTCCACCCAGTTTTCTCGCACTTCAGCAAACGTTACAGAAACCCCAAATACCTTGCCATAGTATCTTCACAAATACTTTCTGATTCTTGGATTGCATTGGGATAGTTCATGGATTACCTGAGCTAAAGCCGGGAGAACTTCCTTGCCTGTGCTTTCAAGAAATCCACTGCAATCACCAATAGCGAAAACATCCCGAGCAGAAGGAACATGTAACCACTCATCGACACCAATCCTGCAAACAGCACAAAATCTATTTAAAATCCTAGGATGTAGGCACACATGTCGCGTCAGTATATTGGGCTGCCAACAGAATTCATTTTATTATCTAATATAGAACCTCCTTATGGTGCCATGCCACGGAGTCAGAAATAGATCACATGCTCCCCGCGCTCAAAGTACAGAAGATGCGTGTGTGCAGGCCAGGGGCGGATCTACAGTAATTCATGAGTATTCAGCTGAATACCCAAAATTTTTGACAAAAAATCCACTATATATAATATATATTACATATATTTATTAGTAATCATGCTTAAATTGTCGTATTTTTTCTCTCATGGGCTCAATTTGGCGCTGCAGCAGCCCCCACCCTCCCGTTCCACGCCGAATGGCCCAGTGGCCGGCCCACGGAAGAAAAAGCTAGGGCTCGCTCAACTCTCGTCTCTCTCAGGCTCTCGGCGGCTCAGCCTCTCCTCTCAATCTCACTCTCTCAGACCTCCGTGGTAGTGCACGGGCACAAGTTCATCCTCCCTCCGTGACTTCGTCCCTTCGACGACCGACATCGACAACCGGCCTGGCCACCCGGCCCTCGTCGCTCAGCTTCCCGTCTGGCCATCTCCCCCGCGTGGCTCGTGCAGTCGTGCTCATCCCAGATCTGAGATCCCACGGGCACGGGCGCTAGGCGGTCACTGCCTCGTGTGTTCCTGCCACCACCGCCGCCGTAATCCCTGTTCGCCTACTACCTCCTCCTCCACAAGAGCGGCTCCAAGCTCCGATGGCTCTGTACCTCCCGCGCAAACGGCCGGCGGACGCGGCGGAAGGGCCTAACACGCCCCTCATCCGCATCAACAGCCTCTCCGACACCACAAGGTGCGAGGTATAGGCGTTCATATTTCTGTAGGTGGCTTTGCTTTGCTAGGTTGAGTTAGGTTTTTGATGTGGAGTTTTTTTTCGATTGGGTTGCAGATTCTGGGGAAGGCCGAGTTCCTGAATCCGGGAGGCAGCGTGAAGGACCGCGTGGCGGTTAAGATCATTAAGGAGGTAATTTTTGCAATTTCTCACTCTCATATGCATATAGAATGTTTAAAGATGGAAGTTAACAATAGGGAGACATCAAGATTTTTCTTTCATTTGTGTATGAAACGTGCAAAACTATCTTGCTAAAGGGACAATAATAGTAGCTCTATTGGCATGAAATGCAAACAAACAGGTAATCATCCTGAATTACTTCCTGGCATACTTGGGCGTACACCTAAATTCTTTTCATTTCACTATTTCAGTGAATGAGTCATGAGATACTTCGCTAATATATTCGGTTTCCCAGTAATTCGTTGGTTTCTACAACTTATTGTTATATAAATATCTCTTATCCTATAACTTAAAATGATGTTGGAGCTTTTATCATTCTCAGGCTCTGGAATCTGGGGATCTTGTCTGTGGTGGTGTTGTAACAGAGGGGAGTGCTGGAAGCACGGCTATTAGCTTGGCCACTGTTGCTCCTGCTTATAGTTGTAAGTGCCATGTTGTTATTCCTGATGATGCTACCATTGAGAAGGTAGGGAAGTTATCTGCTGTTCCAGAATTTTTGTTGTGCTTCTTAGAACATTATATGGACTATGGAGTAGCATCTGGAATTGCTACTTATCTTGTTATATGATCATCTGAACCACAACTTGGGCATTTCTGTTAAGACTGTCACAAAGTACTCACAGTAATTTCGTAGAAGATTATACAGCCTAGTAGTCAGAACTCAAAAAGCGCCCTGTTTGTTGCTTATGCTCCGTTTGCATCCCTAGTTACATGTCTTTCTCTTGTCAGAGCTATTCTGATTTGATCATTTGATATATGTTCATAATGAAGTTAGTATTTACTGTGTCACGGACTCACGGTATCAACATATCGGTATGATGTATCCAAACAACCTAGCTTCGAAGTCCGAATACCCATTCTAAAAATCCTGGATCCGCCACTGGTGCAGGCAATCACAACCCATTCAGTACATGATGCTCATAGACAGAAATAATTATATGGTCATACCGATCTATTATACCTTCCACCTGGTGACTTAGGAAATGGCAACGACTTAACAAATGGCGAAGCACCAACTCCAGTAGACCATACCAGCAAACCATAAGGAACCTCCTCTCCATTGTCCAGGATTAGTTTGTTGGGCTGTACATCCTTCACAATTCCTCGTACAAGCCTAACACCTGACTGGTGGATGAACATACGAGGAAATATTATTTTTCATATTCCAAATAATATTAGAAAGAATGATATGCAACCTATTAGTAAATTCATTACAACCATATATGCTGTTGTGATTGTCAGCATACTGTCTTTGGAAATCTACAGGTTTCAAAGTCATGTTCCGTGATGGCTATAAAAGGTAGGACCATAGGACACTAGATACAGAACAAAGATTACTAACCTTAATTAATTGGTTTGTAGCGTATTGCCTGAGGCGAACATCAAAGGAAGACAAAATCTCATTTGCCTGAGATGAAAAGGTGAAATAGCAGTTATGTGTGCTCAAAGTTTTTTTCTTTTTTAGAGAGACCAAATTTGAAAAGCAACAACTCAAACCTCAATCAGGGTCACATGGATATAATCTTTCACGTGTGAGTAACGTTGTTTAACATCTCTGATGATGAAATCACTAAGTTCACCACTAAATTCAACCCCAGTTGGACCACCTCCAACAACAACACAGTGCAACAGTCTGCGCTTTTCTTCCTCTGATATTCCTGTTTAACCAAATAGTGTTGCTCTATCAGTGATAATCAAGGGGATATAAGGCTTGAGCACACAAGGTATCTTCTGAGAACCAAGTATATCAGACATGAAATAGTTTTATTCTAGATTATACTTGATAAAACAAAAAGGAACTAAAACAGTACTAACGATGTGTAATTGCATCCACTTAAGCATGAATTATGTAAAAGGAAACGAAGAGTAAAAGTAATAGCTGATGACTTTGTGCCAGTGAATGGTGATTAACAACGTAACATACTACATAAGTACTAGTGCAATATCTTGAATTGCACCATGTTACTGTGGGCATACCAGGTACAACAGACAGCATCAGATTAAGAAGAAGCTTTCTGCGAATTTCTTGAGCATGGTGAACTTCTCGAAGAAAGATTGCATGTTCAGTAACACCACGTATCCCAAAAGTCGATGCCTCAGCTCCACATGCAAAGACCAATTTGTCATATGCAACCTTGAATTTCCACGGCTTCAAGGCATCTTTCTCACCTTCAGTAACTGTCTCGCAATCAATCTGAAGGCCAAAGGAGGCTGAATAAATGGATGGAAAAACTGTGCAGAGAAACACTCATGTCGGTACAGGAGGATTCATGTGATATCCATAATCCCTCCAAGTAAATGTGCACAAATTAAATGAAGACTGCAATCTAAATCTCTCTTAGATGGCAAATATTTGTGAAGGATTATGACTTTTTTGTGGGAAGAGGTGACTTGTCTTACTTATAGAGCATTAGAGCTGCTCAGCAGAGTTAGACACCAATCCATGCAGCACCAAGGGAACTGTCTAAGTCGCACACTGAATCTTCTATGAAACTGACTATTCAATCCAGCAAAGGTTGTCATGTAAATTTAGGAAGCAATTCCCATATTACTCAATGATACAGCATGATCTAGTGAAATGATACAGAAGTCTCATGTGCACACTGTGAATGTGTAAACATCAAGACCTGACAAGTGATGGATGAATGCAAACAATTTTGCACTGTCAAATAGCTAATTTCCCCGTATTTACGTAAACAGTTTTGGCTCAAGGGAAAAAATTGAAAGGTTGGTACAGTATAGAAAAAGATCCACACAAGTCATAAATGAGTCGGAATTGGTGATGAACTTTATCCTTCCGTGTGGTGTGTGGCCAAAGGCGGCAGACCAACCACTCCTTTAGCATAGAGCCATAGAGTGAGGCATGACATGCAGCACATGTTGGACAGACCATGATGCAGATGAGTAAATCCAAGATTCGTCCTTTTCCTCCATCCAACTAACCCCACACACCCAAATCACTCGTATCCTCGGAAAGGTCAAAACTCAAAAGTAATTATGCACAAGACTAGCACAATTGCACTCTGAGCATTCATCCAAGAATCTTGGGGACACACATTCCCCGCACACACATATGTAAAAGCGACGCCATTTGGCAAGATGAAAACACAAACCGACCCAAAAATCTGGTGGCTCACCGTGTGGGCGTCGGGGTCGACGGCGGTGCAGCGGGCGAGGAGGAAGTAGGAGCCGGGGGACTTGGACACGGCGGGCTGGATGCGCGCGAGGGGCTCGGCGACGGAGCGGAACTCGAGCGTGCCGACGCAGGTGGACGCGAGCAGCGGCGTGAACACCATGTGGTTGCGCGGGGAGACGCAGACCACCTCGTACCCGCTCGTGTCTACGTCCTTCATAAGCCGCGACCCCGCCCACCCCGTCCCCAGCACCACCACCCGCGCCTTCTCCCCCTTCGCCGTCGGCCCCAGCCCCGTGAACCCCCTCCCCACCGCGTCCCCCGCGCCCGCCGCCGACGCTGACGCCGCCGCGGTGGAGAACGGCGAGTAAGGGTGGTGGTAGAACGCGCTCGGGCTCGCGCTCGCGCCGCCGCGGCGCGAGAGGCGGGAGAGCGAGCGGAGCAGGGAGGAGGCGGCCATCGCGCGAGACGAGATGTGATGGGAGGCGAAGCGAGAAGCGAGGGGAGTTAACGAGGGCGGTTTGGTGGGGAGCCGCCGCGTGGAGGGTGAGCCGACGGCCGGGTGTTCCGTTCCATCCGCAAGCCTGAGAACCGGAGGTTCAGGAGCGCTCCCTCCGTCGGATCGCCTCTTGACGGTCCCGATCGGTCCGCAGGAGCCTGGCCTATTCTTTTTGGCTGCCGTTTGTGATTTTTGGCTACGGTGCCTTTTAGGCTGTTTGTATGGAGGAAATTGCACATATACTCCATAGTTAGTAGACACTTGTAAGTTTGCCCCACACTTGAGTGGCCTTGTAATTTTGCCCCCTTATTATTTTGCCCCATTGCCTATTTAGTTGTTATTTTAATTTCGTTTTTTATTTTTTGGGCAGGAAATGACAGTAAACCCTTTAATTGGTGAACCTCCTCTCTTAGCTGTGTGTACAGATGCACAAAAAGGTTTTGAAAATGCAGTAAAAATATTTTTTAATGTCATTTCCTGCCCAAAAAATGAAAAACGAAATTAAAATAATAACTAAATGGGCAATGTGGTAAAATAATAAGGGGGCATGTCAAGTATGGGGCAAAATTACAAGGCCACTCAAGTGTGGGACAAACTTACAAGTGCCTACTAACTATGGGGTATATGTACAATTTTCCCGTTTGTATGAGAGATTACAGAGTAACAGAAACTCACATGCGGTTTTTGCCGATATAAATAAATTTAGTAAAGTATATACTACAATTAACTAGTAGACTCTATCTTGAAAAATACTTCGTTTAAAAGTTAGTTACTGTAGAAAAATCAAAAATAATTTTTAAAAGTTAAAAAGAATAGGCCCTAAGTCGACCCGGAGGCTGTTTCGCCGTTGTGTTTGCGGTGGGAGGAAACGAAAAGCAAATTATATCCCCAGATGCCGCCACGTGGCTCCGCACGCAGCATCTGGGGTGGGGAAGGGCCTTACCCCCGGACCATTTGCTTCCGAAGAAACGGGCGATTTCGACCAAAATCACGACGTTTTTCTGAGGAAAAAAGCCACGCGTCGCGAACCCCATCCAGTGCCGTGCTCCACCTCTCTCGGCCGCCACACGACCGCGCCACCTCCCGCCGAACCCTCCCTGGACCGCGCCCGCCAACGCCGGCCTCGCTTCCCCGCCTCCCTGGGCCCACCTCCGCGTGCGCACCATACGCCTGTGCCACGGTTGCAGCCACACAACAACCCCCTATTTCTCTCTCATCACGGTCTCCCCACATCAAATCCCCAATTCGCTTCGCCCCGCCGCACCATGGCCGCCTCCACCTCCCTCCTCTCTCCCCGCGCCCTAACCTCCAAGGTCGGGGTAGGGTGCCCGTCATATGGCTCCCGCCGCCGCGTGCAAGCGCGCCGTGGCCGCCTATCGGTGGTGGCCGTGCAGACGGGCCCGCAGAAGCCGTCGCCGTCTTCGTCGTCGTCCCAGGCGGGGGACGAGTCGGACGCGCTGCAGAACCTGCTGAAGCGGGAGTACAAGTATGGGTTCGTCTCCGACTTCGAGTCCTTCTCCATCCCCAAGGGGCTCTCGGAGGCCACCATCCGCCGCATCTCGGAGCTCAAGGCGGAGCCGGCGTGGATGCTGGACTTCCGCCTCGCCGCCTACCGCCGCTTCCTGACCATGGTGGAGCCCACCTGGAGCGACAACGTGTACGAGCCGTTGGACCTCCAGTCCATCTGCTACTACTCCGCCCCCAAGACCAAGCCCAAGCTTGACAGCATCGACGAGGTCGACCCGGAGCTGCTCAAAACCTTCGACCGCCTCGGTATCCCGCTCAGCGAGCAGAAGCGCCTGGCCAACGTCGCCGTCGACGCCGTCATAGACTCCACCTCCATCGCCACAACCCACCGGGAGGCGCTCATGGCCAAGGGCGTCATCTTTTGCTCCATCTCCGAGGCTATCCGCGAGTACCCGGACCTTGTCAGGCGCTACCTCGGAAACATCGTGCCCCCCGGCGACAACTACTATGCTGCCCTCAATTCGGCAGTGTTCAGTGATGGGTCGTTCTGCTACGTGCCCAAGGATACGGTTTGCCCCATGGAGATATCGACCTACTTCAGGATCAACGACAAGGAGACCGGGCAGTTTGAGAGGACTCTAATTGTGGCTGATGAGAGGAGCTCGGTTAGCTATTTGGAAGGGTGTACTGCTCCATCATATGACTCCAACCAGCTCCATGCGGCGGTGGTTGAGCTTGTGTGCGAAGAGGGGGCGGAGATTAAGTACTCCACGGTGCAGAATTGGTACTCTGGTGATGAGGAGGGGAAAGGTGGCATTTACAATTTTGTGACTAAGAGGGGACGGTGTAAGGGGCAGGGATCGAAGATCTCATGGACACAGGTTGAGACTGGGTCAGCAATCACGTGGAAGTACCCAAGTGTGGAGCTTGTTGGGGATGACACTGTTGGAGAGTTCTATTCAGTTGCGCTGACAAAGGATTGCCAGCAGGCAGACACAGGGACAAAGATGATCCACAAGGGTAAGAATTCGCGCAGCCGGATTATATCCAAGGGCATCTCAGCTGGGAAGTCAAGGAATTGCTACCGTGGGCTGGTTCAGATGAATGCAGGTGCGGAGAATGCTTATAATTCTTCGCAGTGTGATTCAATGCTGATTGGGGATAATGCTGCCGCCAACACCTATCCCACCATTCAGGTAACCTGGTTTTCCTTATCTTGATTACGTCTTTGCTGTTCTTGGTTTGGCATGAAAGGTTAATTGCAGTGTGATAAGGCAAGCTGTTAGTGCTCTGTAGTCTGTACTTAATTTGTAGACAGTTACTGTTCTTGCAAAAGCCACGAAGCATATGTAAGACTAGGTACCTATGTAGTTGGTACAAATTTGAGACATGCTGTATGCTGAAGTGTGAGAGGGTTTAAGGGGCTTCGATAATTTGGTAAGTTTGAGGGGTACCATTATTCTCCTTAGTCCTTATTTACTACTTTTTATTAAGTTCTCTCCATTGAAGTTTTGTTGATAGGCAAGGTAAATGCTAATGGTGTCCTGCTTCTGAATTAAACTCCTATGTACATTAAGACTGAAAGTATCAAACTTTTGATCTAATCTGATTTATCTAACCTAATAAAATCTCTTGCTATACATGTACTGAAAGCACATTTAGAAGCTCTCATGATAATAAGGAAAGAAAAATAGAAAAAGGGTAAAACAAATTCTTGCATTGACTGAGAGAGAGAGAATTTGCTGTTGTGTAACAACCCAGTGATTCATTTTTTTTTTGGAAGATTGACATCATTATGATGCATATAATCAGGACAACTTTTGTTTAGTTCAATGCTGTACATTTTGTAATGTTCCCCTTCAGTCCTTCACACTTGTAAGTCCAATCCTTTTAGGGTATATGCAATGCAAATGTTGAATTCTCTTGCATTTGTAAGCAGAGATACATTGACTTTCAGAATCTTATATATACATCCATGCTAAATGCACTTTTGTAGCTAGCTTTATTGTTTAATGTCATGCATTCCTCTGTAACTTCACTTTTCACTACTTTATTGTATTTTGTGCATATTCATACCTTTAAAATGCTTCCTTTTACCTCTAGGTTAATCAGTTAGTTTCAATAGTTAATCTTGATGCTTCTTGTTGTGCCCTTAACTATAAGTTGGTTATATGCCTGGATGGTCCTCTTTATCTCCAGGAACACATGAGCGCAAAAATGCATTTTTCCGTGCATTTGCTGCATCCTTATGCTAACATATACAAGCACTTGCATAAGCTGCATGTACATTTATATTGGGTTCGGAACTCATATATGTAGCCAGTGTGAATTCTGCATGTTAAAAAAAATCTTAGAGATAGTTCTATTTTGTTCACTCTATTCCTTGCACACCAGTGGTTTTTTCAGGCACCAGGTGTTGTGCCTTTACGAGATTTTTTTACCGATTCATTGCCCTCATTTCAATAGTGTAGCAGAAAACATTTGCATCATCATTTTGATCTAACCTGCATGATAACAGGTGGGTTGCACTTCTGGCCGTGTTGAGCATGAGGCAAGCACATCCAAAATTGGAGAAGACCAGCTATTTTATTTCCAGCAAAGAGGCATAGATCATGAAAAGGCTGTTGCAATGATGATAGGTGGATTCTGCAAAGCTGTTTTCGATCACCTTCCTCTTGAGTTTGCGCAGGAGGTGGATGCACTTATGAACCTGAAGCTTGAGGGATCAGTTGGTTAATTTGTTGATCCAACTCGTCTTTATGCAATATCATACGACAGTTATTTAGAAAGATGTACAGCAGTATGAGAAGAATACATTGCATGATAAATGGACGTTTCCTAGATTGTCAAGCACTGGTGGTGTCAACGACAACAAAGAGAACTGTGGTGCTTCTCTTGTGTTTGTCTATTTTTGCTTCTGTTCTGTTGTAAACAAGCTTTTGTTCGAATGCTTATAAAAGAAATGTGAATTGTCATGTTAACTTATTTGCATTGTATTTATGTATGCTCCAACTGATTTATATCATGCATGATTTCTGATGGAACATTTTGTTTCGAGGTGGTCAATACGGCATATGTTTGGTTCGAGGAATGGATGATGGATCCATGTTTGGTTCGTCTGTCATGAGGTCATTTCATTATTTTTCTAGGATGACTCTGTTCCTCATATTTTACTAGTTTTGTGGCTACGACTAATGAGTAATGACATGATTAGATCAACTTTTATTCCATTTCTCGAGCCAAATAAGATAACGACTAGTGCATTTCCCCCCTGTGCGTGTGCCCCGGGGGGCATGCATTGATCTTAGAATCGATCTATTTTTCAACCATATGGCAAGTGGGAACATGAACATGATGTAACAGAACTTGTTCTCAATCAGGCCAGATGTCTTCAGCCTTCAGGGAACGAAGATAACAGTTACATAAGATTCTTGACATGAAAATTATTTCTTTTGAAGAGGAGGAGCAATGACATCATCAAAAGTGACCATACAACCTCTACTTTAAAATAAATGATGTCATAGCATATTGGTTTTGATTTGCAAACTTTTGATATTTTGCTTCCTTAAGTATCATTTTTCACCAAATATCCTAATTGATTGCCTATCGGTAACGGCGATAGAAAGATGGATATAGAAGTAACAGGGATTAACCATGCCAAAAAATGAAGTATTTAACTTTTTCTTTGTTCGATGTGTACACCAAATATCCTAATTGATTGCTCATCAGTAGCGACGACAGAAAGATGGATATAGAAGTGATAGGGATCAACCATGCCAAAAAAAAAAATCAAGTATTTAACTTTTTCTTTGTTTGATGTGTATAGAGCTAAAATAACTAATTTGGACCAGATTTAGCATACACAGAGCCCTTCGCGGTTGCATTACCATGTCCTATTAGAGCATCTCCATCCGGTTCTTTATCCTGTTTTTCATTGTATATTTAGCTAGTATAACCTAAAAAATAGACTCCAACCCATCTTTTATCCCCCCCTTCAATTTTACCCGCTGGCTTTTTCCTTCCGGAGGCTAGCTATCGAAGGCGAGCGGGCGCTCGCTCGCCATCGCGATTTCGCGCGCTTCCCTCCCCCTCCCGCGCCCTAGAATCTCCTTCCCGCGCGGCTTCCCCTCGCCTCGCGTGGCGTCCCTTCGCCTCGCGCGCCTTCCCTTCACCTCGCGCGCGGCGTCCTCCCACCTCCTAAATGAGCAAAAACATGTACACTATCCGCCTCTCATATTTATTCGTTCCCCTTCCCTCCCCTCCCTCCAAAGAATTTGCATGCACAAGCTGCGCAATCAACGTATATGCTTTATCCACCAACTCGATTGTACCGAAGATCCTCCGGAGAGGCCGTCTAGCGTAGGAGGAGAATGGAGTCGGTCGGCGATCCGCGGGAGGGGCCGTCGACGGAGCGCACGTTCGAGGCGAAGGAGCAGGTGACGGTGCGCGCGGTGGTGTTGAGCCTGGTGCTGGACGCTGTTGGAATCTAACATCGTGATCCTATATGTATGTTTACTTGTAAACGCACACTTACGGAAAAAAAAACAAACAAACATAAACACACAAAGAGAGACTTTTGCCAACACGAATTTGACTTGCATTGTTTTTCTCTTTTCTCTTGTTCACCTCATTCATTCTCTTATACATTACAACCTTATATAACCAAATACTAAACTAAAATTATCATCTACTACCATAATCTGATATTTATTACCAAAATAGATTGTGCCATATATGTCATACAATCCTAAATCAATCAAGTCAAGATTAATTTCTAACAATCTCCCCCTGACTTACTTCGTATATGAAAGGCCGATCTTTTGACGCATCTTCAAGAAGTTCTGCCTTCCTCTTCTTGACACGGAATCGACTACATGTGCATGGACTTGAACGGAGCCCACACATCTTTGTTGATCTTCTCAGTGAGACACGGAGATAGCCACCAATGCCATCTTGTCCAGTTGGTTATTGATGGCGCGACATTGCACCACTAGTGGCGGATCTAGAATTTTATCGTGCCCCGGGCTGAACTTTAGCAGGTTAGCATCCTAAAACTAATACAAATTCATACCCACACCACGTCATAACAAAAATACATTATAAATGTATCGTTGATATGAAAATTTAGTTCGATTCTTCAATATAAAACATGAAAAAAAACATGGCAAAATCTAAACAATATAGCAAGAACTTATTGTGAGAGGGACTTCGGAAGAGCTAGCACTAGGCCACTAGTCATACATTTATTTAGTCTATATTCATTCCCCTCAAAAACTTGCATAAGTACTTGAGTTAAAAAAAAATAGCCAAGAGTGAAGGATACAAGATGAATACCTCAGGATGGTCCCTGAAGAAATCCACAAGCCTTTGCCTGAAGATCCTTCTCAAGGCCGAGTACTCGGTTTCCCTCTTTTGCTTCGCATTGCCCTCAACTGCATCAACCAGGAGGTTCACCTGAAGATCTGGCTTCATGCAGCATGTCTTTTTGTCACGCAAAAGGATTTTATTGATGACAATTGCCATAGGCATTATGTACTAGATCTGCACAAGATGGCTGTAGGTAAACCTCCTGCACACAGAATTGTAAGAATTAGAGATTGAATTATGACAATCCAGCACAACAGCAATTCTCTGACTATTTATAAAAACAGGTTATTACTGTTCAGACAAATGCTGAATGCTAGCGCAGATGTTGGCTGTTGGGGAATGTTGCCTTGGATCCCTTTATGCTGGGAAGTCAAGTGGAGCTCTCGAAGCAATTGAAGAACTCACAGAGCATCTCATAGCTGCATGGACAGTAACAACATACACCAAATTAGAGATTAGAATCACCGCAGAAACAAAATTTGCTAGAAATTTTCAGAAAAGATGGCTTGCATACAAAAAACAATCTAATCTTGGGCATAGAAATTGGCACAACTACAGAAACAAAATTTGCAATTACATATTACTAGAATAATGGTTTGAAATTAAGAAAACAAATGATTTTTTGGGGGGCATAAACAAGAAATCGAACTAGGTCCAACACTAACTGCAGATCTAGGATCTATACCTTTTTGGCAGCTTGCCCACGACCTTGCATTTGACCGGGCTCCGGCCGGAACCGGCACCCACACCCAGCTCCCGCTCGACGGAATCGAGCTCATCCTACTAGGCCGCCTCCATCGCTGCCGCCGGGTCTCCGCCTGTCGCAACCCAAGCACCGCCAGAGAAACTGATTAGGTGTGAGATTAGGGTTTTGGGGTATTGGCTGAGGAGACTGATTTGTGAATAGGGGTCGTGTTGGTAGGGATCCTCTTTTGCGTGAGCGCGATGTGGGGGGGGGGGGGGGGTGGGCTGGGGTGACCGGGAGGACTGGGCCACATTGGTTGCGAGATGTCGCCGCTGAAGAAGTAGACCGGGCTACCGAAATGATTATGGGCCAAACTACTACCCAGGCTGACCTAGGCTATACACTAAAAATATTTGCACGCCTCAGGCTAAAGCCCTTGTTGCCATGGGCCTAAATCTGCCCCTGTGCACCACCATTGCCTTGTTGCAGCCTCACGTGCTATTATTGCCGTAGCGGCCTCGCACTGTCGGCCGTCGTTGTCGGCATCACACCGATGCTTCCTTGCAGAGGCATCACACCTCCACTTCCATGAACACGGCCTCACACCATGGTTCATGGCCTTCACCGCGAGTGTGCCATCATAGCATCCTCTCGCTGCCACATCTTCGTTACCAGTGATGCACTTGCCAATGACTCGCCACTTTTCCTCCGCCTGTGACACAACTCGACAGTGACGGAGACTTGGGCCTCAACACACGAGGCATAAACTTGCACATGGATGAGCATGGGGTAATGCAGCCACACCATGTAACTCTCCTTCTCTCGTGCTCTTGACATCGTCCTGTCGACGTTCACTGCGCTGCCTCCGCTACCTCATTGATTACACACGCACCAAGCTCTGATACCAAATTAGGAACTAAGTCAGGAAACACACACACGATTTACCCATGGACGCACACTACACGGGGAAGACGAACAAACACAAAGACACGAAGAGAATTTTTGCCAACGCGAACTCGACTTGTGTTTCTTTTCTCTTTTCTCTTGTTCGCCTCGCCTCATTCTCTCACACGTTACATCCTTATATAACAAAATACATGGAAGCATACCAACTAAACTAAGAAGCTTATCATTTACTACTATAATATGATATTTACTATCAAAAAAGATAGTGCTATACATGTCATACAATCATAAATCAACCAACTCAAGATTAATTTCTAACAATAATTGTGAGATCGGCCTCTGGCCGCATACTTAGGTTCAACCGGGTTTACTCGCATACTTAGGTTCAACCGGGTTTACTCCTTAGGCTCCAGATCCAAACAGGCTGAACACAACTAAACCCATGGGCTGCTGCATGCAAGCCCTATAGCAACATCCTTATAAGTGGTACTGGGCATTCTCCTCCAAAAGACTAGTCCTATGGATGATGTCTCTCACACTTATAAGCTGTGCATTTTTTCTTCCCACAACTGATGTATTGTGGGACTATTTTCAATATTCTCTCCTTCACACATCGGGTGTGCACTCCTACCCTGACAACCATGAAGTTCAAGGATATGTTAAGCGACCGGGCTTTGATACCAATTATAAGATCAGACCCTAGCCGCATGCCTATGTCCAACCAGATTTACTCCCTGAGCTTTAAGTTCAAATAGGCTGAACACAACTAAGCTCATGAGCTGCCGCATGCAATCCCTATAGCAACAGCCTTATAAGTGGTATGAGTATTTTCCCTCAAAAGACTAGTTTCATAGATGATGTCTCTCTCACACTTATAAGTTGTGCATTTTTCTTTTCCACAATCAATGTGGGACTATTCCCAACAGGTGCGGCCCTGAGCGGCGTGATGATGAACATGGTGTTCACATTGGGGATCATCCCGTCGCTCAACATCTCCGCCGGCCTGCTCGGCTTGTTCCTCCTCAAGGCGTGGACGCGCCTGCTTGGCCAGCTCGGCGTGCCGCACTGCCCCTTCACCTGCCAGGAGAACGCCATTGTCCGGACCTGCGTTGTCGCCTGCCCAACATGACATACAGTGGTACGCATGCCAGCATGCAGCGCGACGTACATTTTCTTGATTTTGTGTGTGTTTCACTTTCACCATTGTACGGCCGCCAACCAACATCGCCTTACTATTGCTGGAATGTACGTGTTCTCAGGAGGGTTCGGGTCGAATTTGCTAGGCATGGACCAGAGAACGGCGGAGAATACCAGCATCAGGGACGCCGACAGCATGAACGTCAGGGAGCCGACGCTTGGTAGGATGATGGCCTACTTCTTCCTAGTCAGCTTCATCGGCCTCCTCGCCATTGTCCCCATGAGGAAGGTGCGTGCCGATCAATCAATTATCAAAGGTAGAAAAATGACTTGCACCACCTAATAATAGAGCTATCTGATGCCTTGGCCATCGTATTAGTTAATATATAGACAATGATCATCCGCCACCGGTTACCATTTCCAAGCGGCTTGGCCATAGCTCACCTCATCAACAGCTTCCATACCCCTCAAAAGAGCCAAGCAAGCAAAGTAAGCATATGATCGATAGCTAGCCAGTGGTCATGTTGTGAATGCGATGAACACTTAATTTATTAGGTGGAGTAATTGATGTGCCTCTAATTTACTAGGTGGAGTAATTGATGTGCCTCTACTTCTGATCACAGGAGGCAAGTCTCGCTCGTTCTCCAATCATGCCTAGGAAGTTTGTTCTAGTCAGTCTTCTAGTGGTTCTACACTAGAGGACCAAACTGCAGCTTCACTGCCTTTCTGATGTTCGGATTCCATGTGTTTAATGACAGGTAAGAGTCGACAAAATTAAGGACACGAAATTCACACGTTACATTGATGCAAGATGCATTCCAGATGACCGAAGAACTGGATGCAGAGGAAGAGCCGAACTCAGATTAGTGGCATGGCATATAGTAACAAAAACTCTAGGGTGCTTTCAGTGAGAATGACTTCTGTTTATCTGATGCTTGCAGTTTCTACATGAATTTGAACGGAATTTTCATTGGCTTCAGGATGATCGGCCCTTACATGGTAAACATCTCGATGCTCACCGGGTCCATCATCTCCTGGGGGATCATGTGGCTGTACATCCGAAGCAAAAGAGGAATATGGTACGATGCCACTCTCCAGGAAAGCAGTTTGAAGGGCCAAGGACCATGGCTCACAGCGGGTGATTTTCACGGGTACAAGGTAACAATTAGATTACGAGGACCATACATCAACTTTGTGATTGATTACAAAATTTACAGGTGATGATGTTGTATTTTGTGATTCGATTTTGGTCGGTATGATCACTTGAAGAATTCGATCAAATTTTCTTCAAAACATATATTTTGATCAATATGATTGGTCGATAATGCAAACTGATCAGAAGTTATGATTGTAATCATCTTTGTATTCATGATAGACTTTGCATTGACTTGCACCGGATTTAGTGTCCAAAGGTGTTTACGCCAACTGAAGTTAAACGTGGCTACTTGAGATGCTTCTGACTACATCTCTTCACTGTTATCTTCTGAGACTTTATTTCATCTCTAAGTGGGCTATTGTTTTCGTCTCAAAGCAGGTTACTATTCTACTTTTCGAGTAGATCTTTGTTTTCATTACCGATTAGGACTCTATTCCTTTCTCATCTGGAACTCTTGTTTCTAAAGCTATTTATACCTCTTGCAAGCCTCATAATAGATATCATGCACAACTTAAGTTATCTACCTATGTGTAATACACCAAGAACGTTATGTAATTTCTCTCCCATATAGTGATTTTGCCTATTGTGTGTCTGTGGTTTTTCTGTAAGGGTTTTTCACGCTATCTTTGTCTCGTACTTCTAATTATTATTCATTAGTTCATATTTTGCTATGCAGTTTCATAACAAGTGGTATCAGAACTTGATTCTTCATCCAATCAATCCAGGACATACTCATCATGGCGTCAATAAAATATGGTCTTTCGTTGCTGGATTGCAACACAAGATTTTCTTTCTAGCAAGTCAAGATACAAGTTGTTTTGTTACAGCTCAATTTGGATGATGCGTTATTGGGAATTGACAAGATGCCCGCTACATGGTTCATTAAGGAGAAGCAAAGGAGAGATCATAAAGCTCTCTTTCAAATTGATCTTTATCTTTTTAATAATATCCTCAAGAAAGTTTTGGAGGAAACCACCGCTGCTGCATTATGGCTAAAGTTAGAACAGATCTATATGACTAAGGATTTAACCAATAAGATGCATCTGAAGCAGATGTTTTTCTTACTCAAGTTGGCAGAAGTTGGATGGGTGTAAGATCATCTGACTGCGTTTAAAGATGTGATCACCGACCTTGAAGTCATGGAGGTCAAATACACCGATGAAGATTTGAGTCTTATTCTACTCTGTTCGTTGTCTATTTCATTTTCTACGTTTAGAAACATAATTCTCTATAGTTGAGACACTATTACTCTAAAGGAGGTTTATAAAACTTTGTATGCCAAAGAAAAGATGAAAAGTATGGTTTCGAGCGAGAGCTCGAGTTTACATGTAGAAGGTTTGTCCGTTTGAGGCAGACTAGTTGAGAAGTCTCCGACCGGTGATTCCAAAGACAGATACTCGAGTAGATACAAAAGTCGTTCGAAGTCAAAGACCAAGAAGTCATGCTGGTACAGGAAGAAGGGAGGACATGATATCTTCGAGTGCAAGAAACTCCGTAATAAAGAAAAAAGGAATAATAATTTTAAGAAAATCAACAAGATGATGAAGAAAGATCAACAAGATGATGAAGAAAGATCAACAAGATGATGAAACTAAGGCCACCATTATCATAAAAGAAGGTTATGAAGGGGAGATTCTTATTGCCTTTACTGGTGATTAAAAAACCAACGATAAATGGATTCTTGATTTAGCACATACATTCCACTTGAGCTCAAACTATGACTGGTTCATTACTTATAAGGCTATTCTGAGTGGATTAGTATTAATGGGAGATAATACTCCATGTAAGATTGCAGGCATTGGTTTTGCCTAGATTAAGATGTTTGTTGGCATGTGTGGTAGGGGTGGCCCCCACGTAAGCTTAGTCGGCCTGCTAGAAAGTTGTAAAGCCCAAAATGGGATGTGTGTAATGACAGATACTCCTATGGAGGGCACATGAGTGTAAGGGTAGGATTGTAAAATACGTTTCATGGAAATATATATACATGCTCTGGACATAGGGAAGGGGCAAGCATTGTCCATCCATCTCACCCATTCCACTACTCTCCTACTTTACTGTTTGGCCAGTAGACACAACAACACCATTAGAACACTGGTTTGACACATTCTAAATTTGAAGAATCTTATCTCTTTGAGTACTTTTGATGTCAAAGGGCACCAGATTTTAGGTGGAGGTGGTATTCTAAAAGTCTCCAAAGACTCTTATTATGATTGTTGTGGTTACAGACCAAACAGAGAGAGAGAGTGTAGTAGTGGAGAGTTGAGTAAATGAATGGCTTCTGCCTATATATATATATATATATATATATATATATATATATATATATATATATATATATATATATATATATATATATATATATTCACATGGGGAGTGCTTGTACAGTTGTACCCTTACACATGGGTATTCCCCTCGGGGGCTCTTATGTCATTACACATGTCCTATTTCGGACCTAACAGGCCTACTGGGCTTAGGTGGGGGCCACCCCTACAACAATGATGAAAGGTGATATGAAGGCAGCAAACACCTACCATCTTTGAGGCACTACCCTAGTCGGGAAGGTTATTGTTGCTATGACCAGGTTGTTCGATGCTAATTGAACAAGTCTATGGTATATGCATCTGAGGCATATGAGTGAAGTTGGCTTAAAGGAGTTGTGCAAAAAAAAGTCTACTCAATGGTCAAGCGTCAACCAGTCAAAGTTTTGTGAACATTGTATCTTTGATAAACAAAAGAAGGTAAGTTTTAGCTCCACAAATCACTCTTCAAAAAACATATTGGATTATTTTCACTCTGATTTATGGGGTAAGTCCCACGTTTCATCCCATACAGGCACCAATTATATGTTGACCATTATTGATGACTGCTCTCGAAGAGTTTGTGCATACTTTATTAAGCACAAGTCTGATGTATTCAAGACATTCAAAGAGTGAAAGATTATGATCGAAAAACAGTCTAACAAGTATGTCAAGAAACTCCGAACAAATAACGGCCTAAAATTCTATTCGGGAGAATTTTAAGCCTTATGTCGATTGGAGGGTACTGTAGGGCATTACACAATTCCGGGCACACCTCAGCAGAACGGTGTGGCTGAGCACATGAATAGAACCATTGTGGAAAAGGTGCACTGTATGTTGTCCATGTCTGGTCTGTCAAAAAGTTTCTTGGGCTGAAACCGCTTATATTGTTGTCATATGATCAATCAATCACCGATCACTTCTATCGAAAACAAAACTTCGATCGATATGTGGTTTGCTTCTCCTGCAAAGTACTCAAGCACAAGGATTTTTGACCGTCCTGCTTTTACTGATAAGGTAAACTTGAGCCAAGTGTCGCTAAGTGCATCTTCCTCGGTTATAAGCTTGGAGTTAAAGGTTATAAGTTATATAATTCTGAGACACGAAAGGTGGTCATGAGCTGAAATGTTACTTTCGATGAGTCTGCTATGTTAAAAGGGATTACGACCAGTGATGCTCCCATTGAGAAGGTGCAAAAGTCCAACGTGCAGGTGGAGAATGTTATTGATTCAAAATTTTCATCGTAGGCTGACAAGGAAAATACATAGAATATCCCTGTTCAAGCTACAACCAGTAATCCCCCAATAGGAATCAGTCAGAACCATCAATCCATTGCAGCTGTTTAGGAAAAGAGAAAAGTCTATCCTCCAAAGAGGTTAATTGAAGAAACCAACATTGTGGCTTATCGTTTGAACATGGCAGAAGATATTGAAGGCACTCCTGAACCTTCAACTTATTCAAAGGCCATCTACTCTAAAGAGTCAAAGAAGTGGATGGCTGCCTTATATGAAGAAATAGAATCCATCGAGAAGAATTCCACTTGGGAGTTGGTCAAGCTCCTGATTGAAAAGAAACCTATATGCTGCAAGTGGATTTACAAGAAAAAGGAAGGCACATCTCTAACTGATCAGATCAGGTATAAAGTAAGACTCATTGCTAAAGGATACAACCAAATTCCAGCTATTAACTTTACATAAGTCTTCTCCCTGGTCATGAAGCATAGTTCTATTCAGACCTTACTCAGTATTGTAGGTATGAATGATTACAAGCTTGAACAACTAGATGTTAAGATCATGTTCTTACATAAAGAGTTGGAAGAACATAACTATATGGAACATCTGAAAGATTTTGTTGTTCTGGGAAAAGACAATTTTGCATGCAAATTGAAGAAGGCCTTTTATGGGTTGAAGCAATCACCCAGATAATGGTACAAGAGATTTGACTCCTTTATGATCTCATGGCTTCAAAAGATCTGACTATGATAGATGTGTTTATTTAAAAACCATCAACGATTCAGCTATCCACTTGTGCCTATATGTTGATAATATGTTGATTGTGGCAAAAGACAAAGATTGAAATATCAAAGATAAAGACACAATTAAGCAGTGAATTTGAGATGAATGATCCCGATGCAACAAAGAAGATTCTTAGTATGGAAATCTTCAGAAATTGTTGGTTTGGAAAGTTATACCTAGGTTAGAGAAGTTATATTGAAAAAGTGCTTCGTCATTTCAACATATGCAAGTCCAAACCGACCAGCACTCTGTTAGTTACACACTTCAAATTCTCTTCAACATCAAGTCCGTAAACAGTTGAAGAAATTGAAAACATGTTAAGTGTTTTGTATGCAAATGTAGTTGTATCACTTATATACACCATGGTCTGTTCTCGCCCTGACCTATGTCTTGCTATGAGTGTTGTCAACAGATAAATGGCCAATTCAGGGAAAGACCACCAGAGAGCAGTTCAGTGGATCTTCTGATATTTGAGGGGCACTTCTAATGCTTATTTGCAGTTTGGAAAGACCAGTGATGGACCGGTTGGATATGTAGATTCTGATTTTGCTGGAGATTTAGATAAGAAGAGATCCTTTACTGATTATATATTTATTGTTGGTGGTTGTGCCGTAAGCTGGATTGCTTGCTTGCAAACTACTGTTGCTCTTTCAACCATTGAAACGAAGTATATGGCTATTTCAAAAACTTGTAAAGAAATTGTTTAGCTAAGAAGTTTGTACACTGAGTTTTATGGAAGTACATCTTATATCAATATCTATTGTGATAGTCAGAATGCTATTTATTTTACAAAGAACCAAATGTTCCATGAGAGAACAAAACACATTGTATATCACATCATCCGATGAGTTATTTATCAATGTGATGTTAAAGTTTGCAAGATCAGTACTCATGATAATCCAACTGATATGATGATAAAACCAGTCCCCAATGCTAAATTTGAGCTCTGCTCATATTTGGTTGGTATTACTCATTGGTCCTTTTGGATGTTTTGACACACAAGAAGTATTTTACAAGTTATTCAAGAAGTTTTTGTTTTTTTTGTTACAAAGCATATTAATATCATATATCACTTCATCTGACGAGTTATTTTTCAGGGTGAAGATTGTTGTATTTTATGATCCGAATTTGGTCGGTCCAACCACTTAAAGAATCTAATCAGATTTCATTCAAAAGATATATTCTGATCAGTATGACTAGTTGATAATATGAACTGATCAGATGTTATGATTGGGATCATCTTCGATTTTGTAATGGACTCCGCACCAACTTGCAATAGACGCGGTGTCTAAAGGTGTTTGCGCCAACTGGAGTCAGACGTGGCTACTCGAGATGCTTCTAACTATAACTCTTCATCGTTATTTTTTGAAACCCTGTTTTGTCTCTAAACGGGGTATTGTTCTCGTCTCGGAGCAAGTTATTGTTCCAGTTCCGAGTAGGATTAGGATTATGTTCCTTCCTCGTCTGGAACTCCACAAGGCTATTTATAACTCCTATAAGCCTCATGATAGATAGCATGCATAACTGAAGTTATCTACCCATGTGTACTACTAAGAGTGTTCTATAATTTCTCCTCCATATAGTGATTTTACCGATTACACATCTGTGGTTTCTATCATAAGAGTATTTTCACGTTAAATGTTTACCTTATACTGCTGATAATTATTCATTGATTCGTATTCTGCCGTGCGGTTTCACAACAAGGTGATAATGTCCATGAACATCAATCGAATTCCCTTTGTGATCGAACAGGTTTTGGGCGCCATAGCCATTATTCTTGGGGATGGCATCTTTCAGCTCGTCGTGATCTCGCTGAGGACCATGCACACCATGCGCCACCACCAACTGGCGGCGGAGACGATCAGGTCCTTCTCCGACGTCGACACCCTGCCGCGCCAGATCCTCAACTTCGACGACTGTCGCAGGGTGTAAAATTGGGGAAACGTGATTGCCGATCTAGGCTCACCACGGATGCGTGTTTATATAGGGCGAATTGCCAAGAGTCTTACAGGAATAGGAGAGTACAAAATAGAAACGGATTCAGCCTTGATTTGAATACAAAGTCTATTTCTATCTATAGCCAAATCCTTCTATATATGGACTCTCTGATAATGTTTACAAGAGTAACACATAAACTCTAACAAACTCTAACAGCCACCCTCAATCTAAACCTCTCTTATTCTTGAGATTTAGATTGCCCTTAAAATCATCTAGCTTCGTAACAGGCAGAGCCTTGGTGAAACCATCAGCTATTTGTTCTTTTGTAGACACAAGCCGAACCTGCAACTGCTTATTAACAACTCTCTCTCTGACAAAGTGAAAATCTATTTCAATATGTTTAGCTCGAGCATGAAACACAGGATTTGCTGCCGAGTAAGTAGCTCCCAAATTATCACACCACAAAACTGGTGGCTCTTTTAACTGAATACCAAGTTCTACTAGCAAAGACTCCATCCAAATTACCTCAGCTGTAGCATTGGCCATAGATTTATATTCTGCTTCAGTGCTAGAACGTGATACTGTAGCTTGTTTTCTGGAACTCCAAGAAACAAGATTCGGACCAAAGAAAACTGCAAATCCACCAGTAGATCTTCTATCATCAATACTGCCAGCCCAATCCGCATCAGAGAAAGCACTTAGTAATACAGAGCTGGACTTCACAATCTCTAGGCCAAGACTCAGAGTATTTTTCACATATCGTAGAATTCTTTTCACAGTAGTCCAATGAACAGTAGTAAGAGCATGTAAAAACTGACATACCTTATTAACTGAAAAAGCCAAATCTGGTCTAGTAAGCGTAAGGTACTGAAGAGCTCCTACCACACTTCTATACCGAGTACCATCATCTGAACTTAACTGTACTCCGTCATTACAAGAATTTTTTTCTGAAGTAGAGAGAGGTGCAGGGGACGGCTTGCAATTCAACATACCAACTCGAGTAAGGATTTCCCGAGCATATCTCTCCTGGGACAATAACAACCCTTTGCTGTTGTGTTGAACTTCTATTCCCAAAAAATAATGTAAATCACCTAAGTCTTTTAGTGCAAAATCTTTGGGAAGATCAGAGAGCAAAGCTAAAACTACCTCACTTGAAGAGCTTGTCACAATAATATCATCAACATATATGAGCATATAAATAGTAAGGTCTGACTTCTGATAAATGAATAAAGAAGTATCAGATTTAGAAGCTACAAACCCAAGATCAATGAGCTTAGAACTTAGTTTAGCATACCAGGCCCTCGGAGCTTGCTTTAATCCATAGATAGCTTTGTCAAGCTTACACACAAGATGAGGAGCATCCACACTCTCAAAACCTGGTGGCTGTTTCATATAAACCTCCTCTTCCAGAACACCATGCAGGAACGCGTTCTGAACATCCAGCTGTCTCAAGCACCATCCTTTGGATACTGCCACTGAAAGTACTAATCTGATTGTGGCTATCTTAACAACAGGGCTAAAAGTGTCCTCATAATCAATACCATATCTTTGACGAAACCCCTTTGCTACCAAACGAGCTTTATATTTGTCTATTGTGCCATCAGCTTTCTTCTTAATTTTATACACCCATTTACAGTCAATCAAATTTGTACCTTCTTTCTCTTCAACAAGACGCCAGGTCTGGTTCCGAAGAAGTGCATTAATCTCATCTTGCATAGCCTGTTTCCACTTAGAATCATTAAGAGCTTCTTGTAGATTTTCTGGTTCACCTGTTTCACAGAAATTACACCAACGTATCGTACCATCAGTGAAAATCCTAGGCTTAACAATCCCACTTTGTGATCTTGTATGACGCTGTGGAGGAGCACTAATAATAGCAGCTGGTGACACATTTGATCCTGAATTAACAGCAGAGGATCCGTCTGCAAACGAGTCAGAGCTGGACGCAGCAGGTGCGACGGGAGGCGATGCCGGTGTAGCGGGCGACACAGCTTCTGTCCCCCCATGTGTCGAACCTGGAGACACTGCCGTAGGCACAACAAAAGGAATCGGTGTTGTCGGATCAGCTGCAGTATGTGACTCGTTTTGCGCTTCTGTTTGTTCTGCTGAAACATCCTGTAGGCTAACATCAACTCCAGAGATACCATTAGTAATATTTGGGTCAAATAATACACCCCCTGAGTTAGCAAGATGACTTGGAAGAGAAACAAGTTCTTTTCTCAACAATGGTCCTGCATTGGGATGCAGATCGGCAAAGGGAAAAATGTTTTCATCAAACATCACATCCCTAGATATATAGATTCTACCAGTACTGATATCAAGGCACTTAAACCCTTTGTGCATGGAGCTATAGCCAAGGAAAACACATCGAGTAGAGCGGAAGGACAATTTTCGAGAATTGTAAGGTCTAAGATTTGGCCAACAAGCACAACCAAAAACCCGAAGAGAGTTATAATCGGGTTTTTCCTTGAGAAGTCGCTCAGCAGGAGTATCAAAATTGATCACCTTACTTGGTAAGAGATTTATGAGGTGGGTGGCAGCAAGAAAGGCTTGATCCCAATATTTCAATGGCATAGACGCATGAGCTAAAAGAGCAAGACCAACTTCAACAATGTGCCTATGTTTCCGTTCTGCAGCACCATTCTGTTGATGAGCATGAGGACAGGATACACGATGTGTAATACCTATCTTGGTAAAGAAGGAGTTCAATTTTTCATATTCTCCTCCCCAATCCGACTGTATAGCTAGGATCTTTTTATTGAACTTTCTTTCCACAAGATTTTGAAAGTTTTGGAAAACTTGATAGACATCGGACTTATGCTTAAGGAGGTAGATCCAAGTGTATTTACTAAAGTCATCTATGAAACTGACATAGTATATATGGCGACTAGAGGAGATAGGAGCAGGTCCCCACACATCTGAAAAAATTAATTCAAGAGGAGCACTTGACACTTTATTTGACTGAGTATAAGGAAGTTGATGACTTTTGGCCAACTGACAAGCATCACAAACTGAACCAAGAATTCTATCATTATTACAAGGAAGTTTATTGGAACTAAGCACACGTTCCACAATAGGGAAGGCCGGGTGCCCTAGCCTACTGTGCCATCTTGTAGTGGATGGTTTATTGACTCCATAAGCTTGTCTACTGAAGGCTCCTCTTATGTGTGGCGACACAAGGGGATACAGACCACCTTGACATCTACCTTGATGAAGAATTTTCTTCGTTTCCTGATCCTTGATAAGAAAGAAGTTGGGGTGAAACTCTAGAAAGGCATCATTATCTAGAGCTAGTTTATGAACAGAAACGAGGTTTTTACTAGCACTCGGAACATGAAGAATATTCTTTAGAAGCAGATCTTTACCAGGGGTATGTAAAATTGTATGACCAATATTACTAATTTTCATACCTGAACCATTTGCCGTATGGACTTGATCTCGTCCTGTATACATGTCACGGACTGTTAGCTTCTCAAGCTCACTTGTGACATGATCTGTAGCTCCGCTATCAGCATACCAATTTGTATCATAGCCATACCCAGTGGTTGCAGCCGCTGCAGATCTGCTGTAGTTGTTTTGGTCATCGTCTTCATCATATCTATACCAGCATCTTGATGCTTCATGTCCCTCCTTTTTGCAAATTTGGCAT
Organism: Dendrocalamus latiflorus; assembly: GCA_017311315.1. NCBI lineage: Eukaryota > Viridiplantae > Streptophyta > Magnoliopsida > Poales > Poaceae > Dendrocalamus > Dendrocalamus latiflorus. Next base: position 52,056,900 of record CM029664.1, on the reverse strand, counting down.
CGTGGCTTGCCATTGGATTCAACACCGCTGGATGGCTTAGGCTTGGGTGTATTGAATCTGTTCCCATTGCCACGGCCTTGTGGTCCACGACCACCACGGCCTCTGTTGAAGTTGCTGCGACCTCTGTTGTTGTTACCTCTACCACGACCAGCCATATTGGCCGATGACTGGAAGTGGCTTCCTTCATTGCTGTACATCTCTATGCGCTGATCATACGACAGCAACTGTGCATACAAATCACCCAAGGACATAGATCCAACTTGGCTAATAATCGAAGAAACAAACGGATTATAATCATAATCAAGACCAGCAAGGATAAAGTGCACCATCTCATCATCATCTATGAACTTGCCAATGGTAGCAAGTTCATCTTTAATGGCACACATCTTGGTGAAGTAGGTTGAAGAAGCCATGCCACCCTTCTTGAGCGTGGCTAGTTGCATCCGCAGGTTCGTGACCCGAGCTTTGGAGTGCGCTGAGAACATAGATTCAAGCGCCTCCCATGCTTGTGCAGACTTGGTTGCCATGGCAACCGGAGCAAGAGTGTCCTTGGTGAGGGAATTCAGCAAATAACTCAGTACATGCTGATCTTTGGCGACCCATGCATCATGTGCTAGGTTTTCGACGATCTCCTTCTTGCCGTCGGCCTTGACCACCTCCAAGGTTACGGGTGGCTCTGGTTCAGATCCATCAAGGATTCTCATGAGCTTGGCACCACGCACAGCAGGGAGGAACTGGGCCTTCCATAGCAGATAATTGTCACGGGTCAGCTTCTCTGAGACAGCACCGAGTTGCCCGTGCGGCAACGAGGAAGATGACGCCATGAACAGATCTAGGCGAGTTGTTTGTGGATGTGGAAGAGGAAGGCTCTGATACCATGTAAAATTGGGGAAACGTGATTGCCGATCTAGGCTCACCACGGATGCGTGTTTATATAGGGCGAATTGCCAAGAGTCTTACAGGAATAGGAGAGTACAAAATAGAAACGGATTCAGCCTTGATTTGAATACAAAGTCTATTTCTATCTATAGCCAAATCCTTCTATATATAGACTCTCTGATAATGTTTACAAGAGTAACACATAAACTCTAACAAACTCTAACACAGGGCCCAGGTGTTCCTGTGGGAGCACATCCCGAGCACCCTCGCTAGGGCTGAAAACGAAAACGGTAATTCTCGGTTACCGAAAATCGTTTTTGAGAAATTACCGATTTTTTCCCCTAAACGGAAACGGTGACGGTAACCGATAAAATGGAAACGAAAACGGTAAAAAAAATCCGATAACGAAAACGAAAACGATTTAGCTCTCTTCCGATCGTTTTCGAGAAATACCGTATTTACCCGATAATATACCGTCGATAATTACCGTATTTACCGCCGACTGAGCACAGAGCCGCCAGCTCCTGTGGCTCCTCCTCCCTTCCGTCGACGCGTCCTCCTTCTTCAGCCTCCACTCCGGCGCCACCCGCCGCCTCTACCTCCCGGAGGGAGTCCGAGGCGCGCGCTTATGCGGCTCCCACGACAGCGGCTGGGTCGCCGTCGACCCGTGGCGAGGGTACGCGGCCGTGAACCTCCTCTCCGGCGTGAGGGTTCCCCTCCCCGACAGGCTCAGGGTCAACCTCCCCGACAGGCACGATTTCCAGACCGCCGCCACCTGCGAGCATCGTATGGTCATCCGCACCGTCGCCTTCTCGGCCGCGCCCACCTCGGAGGGCTGTCTCGCCGCCGCGCACGTCTCCAGCGCCTCCAACATCGCCTTATGGCGGCCAGGGATGGACTGGCACTGGCTCGCTTGCCGGCGTGATGTGGAGCCGCTCCAGGACATCATCTATCACAGGAACGAGGTGAAGCAAGGCTTCCATGTCCTCACCGACAAAGTCACAAAGAGGATGTCCTGGTGTACACGCCCGGCGGCGACCGGGACGCCCCTCTGGAGATGTCCTGCAGCTCCTACCAGGTCCAGAGGCGCGCAGATTACAGGCCCGACCAGTTCTTGCCCGCGACGTTCGCCGTGACCCGCTACCTGGTGGAGTCCCGCGGGAAGTTGCTGATGGCGCTGCGGCACTACTCTGCCCGGCGCCTCACGGGGCGGCGCACGCGTATGTTCAGAATCTTTGAGATGAAGCATGAGGCTGCGCCCCATGGGGGCTCTGAAGTTTCATGGGTGGAGCTCCACGAGCTGCCCGGTCGGGTGCTCTTCCTCGGCCGAGGCTGCTCTAGGGCCTTTGAGGTGTCTCAGTTCAGCAACCTCCAGGAGGGTAGCATCTATTACTTGGACGATATTAGCTTCGACATATCCTTGGTGTTGAGCAATGGGAGCAAGTACTCCAATACTGACTTGGGCATGTACAAAACGTTCAAGGTTAGGGACAGCACTCGGCGCTTTCCGTGTGAATTCACTTCAGAGTGCTCTCCTCCAATCTGGTTTGCCCCCTGAATCGCCCTGTATACTTTGGGGCCTTTAGTAAGTCTCTGGCTAGTACCCTGCACTTTCTGCAGTTATTATGATAAAAGATGCCAGAGTGGTGTATTTTCAGAAAAAATGAAAGTTGTCGGTATGAACAAATGTATGACATGTTACAAACATCAATGAATATCTGTTTGTGTCACCCGAATATATTTGCCATACTGGACCAAATTCGATTTGGTTCCATCTCTTGGCATGAATCAGTACTTGTGTTCCTCGACATGAATCGCTTACAGAAGGCATTAATCTGAGGATTGCAATGGATACAAAGATCAATTGTGAAGTTTTGGCTCAGTTGTCTAACTTCCTCCCCTCACTTCTTTGTACTTCGGCTGCTTTGACAGCCACTGTTGTACTCTGCTGTGTTTTAGCTCAGTTTTTTTCCTGATTAATTGGTCCATCTCCATTCTATGAACACCTTCTGGAGTTCTGGGAAGCCAATATCAGCAATTACATTTCGTTCTCCCTACTATATTTTAATCAAAACAGTGACGGGAGGCCACAGAACAATTGGCAACCTGTAAAAGACTTATGTTCAAAGCCTTCTATAATTACAGCAACAGCTCTGATGATCAAATGTCTGGTGGTTTTACTCACCATTCCCTGATGTGAGCACTTCAGCTACTCCCTTATTTTTATTTTTCTTCCTTTGGTACAGCACCACGATTTTTACATCCACTTGGTTCCACATGAAGTTCCCACTCGGCTTCTTGCTTTGCAACACCTTTAACATCCTGGTCCTTTGATCCATATGGCATTCTTGCTGACCCAAAATTTTCTAGCTTGTTACATTTCAAGAATGAATGCAGTTCCATACATCCATTTCAACGTCGGTCCTGTTGGACAGACTCTTGCCCATGCAAAGACATGATAATCGATTGCTTCATGTTTGCAAAGTTGGATAGCACTCAACCATTTCAATTTCTATACCAGCTTCTAGTTTTATGCTGACCCTGCAGCTGTCATATCTCAGTTCTAACAAAAGCTGTCATATCTCAGTTCTAACACACAAGTTTGTATTTAGTTCTTTCTCTAACATGCACGATTAATGACTGAAACAAAGTCCTATCCTTTGTTAAGTTCAACTAAGAACTTGATTTAGTATTTTAGTTACTAGTGTACTAGTACTTTCTAGTTTGTGAGCTTGTGACTACGCCTATGTCATGTGGTTGTCAGCTTTGTGTGCTTGTGAGACCTAACTAAGTATTATTGTATTAAGACCATGATGTCACTTGTGGTTTTGTGTCGTGTCTTTTTATTGTCATATAATATATGTGTCTTGCCTCTTGTGCCATAGATCATTACTACAGTATTATTTTGCATGTGACCTAGGTCAATATATACAGCTATTGTCATGCTGTGCAGATTGGTGTGTAATGTGTTTATTGTATTTTAGATATCGCTTTCATGATTTTCGATCGTTATCGATGCACTTTTGATCGAATAGTTTCGTTTCCGAATTTACCGGGATATCGATGTCTCGTTTCCGACAATATCGTATCGATTTCGTTTTCGAGAAAATAATGTGAAACTAAAAATGATTTGACCTCCTACCGATCGTTTCCGATCGTTTTCAGCCCTAACCCTCGCCATCGGCGCCTACGCCCTCCTGCGGCCTTCTCCACCGTCTCCATCCCGCACATCTACGGCCAGGTGCGGTACTACCACGTCGCCGCCGCGTACGTGTTCGCGCCCCTCCTGGCCTTCTGCAACGCCTACGGCACGGGCGTCGCCGAGACCAACTTCTCGGCGCAGTACAACAAGCTGGTGATCCTGCTGTTCGCGTCGTGGATCGGCGTGAAGAACGGCGGGGTCGTGGGGAGCCTCGTCATCTGCGGCATCGTGTCCATCGTCTCCACCGCCTCCGACTTCATGTCGGACTTCAAGACGGGGTACCTCACGCTCACCTCGCCGCGTGCCACGTTCGTCAGCCAGGTGATCGGCACGGGGATCGGCTGCGTCGTCAACCCGGTCGTTTGCACTGTCTTCCACCACTTCTACGAGATGAACCCCAAGAAGAGCAACCAGGCGTCGCTGGCCAAGATCTATGGCGCCATCGCCGTGCTCGGCGCCGGCGACCTCGAGCTGCCGAAGCATCGCCTCGGCATCAGCGTCGCCTTCTTCGCTCTGGCGCTGGCCGTCTGCGCGCTGCGGGAGGTGGCGGCGCACGGCAAGTGGCGCGCGCAGCAGTACATCCCGACTTCCCGAGCGTCACCGGCATGGCGGTGTCGTTCCTGCTGGTCCCGGCCGTGTCCATCGACGTGTGCGTGGGGAGCCTGATACTGTACCTGTGGAACAGGAAGCACAGGGAGAGCGCGCCGGTGCTGGCTTCCGGGCTGATATGCGGGGACCGTACGCGCTACTCGCGATGTACGACGTGACGCCGGCCATCTGCATAAGGTTCCTGGGTCGACATGAAAACGAGCAGCTGGATGCTTTCCTGTCGAGTGGAGCTGCACATTCCTGATGAAGGAACGGGCACCTTTCTCATCGCCTTCTTTCAACGCGTTCGACCTGTGAATTCTGTCCTGTCGTCAGGATTTAGTGAAAACATGTAAGTTCCACTCTTCGCAACTATTATTGATAGTTTCATGTAGAGTGAAATGGATTTCTTGTTAGTTTTTGAGTAGTTCGAAATTTAAACCCAAGGTGTCAGCCTTCCACAATGAACTTTGGATTACAATCCAAAGCTAACCAATAAGGGTCTGTTTGGTAGAGCTCCACCAACTCCAGATCCACTAAAAATAACTCCACTACACGAATTTTTACCCAAACGCTCCAACTCCACGAAATCTGGATCCACCAAAATACTGAATCTAGCTCCAGATTCATGAAATCTATCTACTCGTGGAGTTGAGTGGTAATTACCCACCTTTTGCCACTGGTTACACACCCCATCCCATACCACCATAAAACCCATGGACAAAACAGGTTATTCCCACCAAAAACTCAGTTTCGTGGATCTAGAGCTGCTGTGCAAGCCAAACAGTTTTGTCCAGCTCCATAGTGGGATTCCAGATTCACGGTGGAGCTGTTTTTGGTGGATCTGCTGCTCCAGATTTATTTTTTCAGTGGTGGAGCTCTGCCAAACAGGCCCTAAAAATTATCGAGAAATCGAAGCAAAAAAGTGACAAATGAGGCTACCTGTTAACTATATTAGATGGCGTGAGAATCGAGCCATCAAAGAGTTTCTCAAAAAACGGCGGCGGACTGGAAGAACCATGATGAGTTGAGTTGTGCAGTTAACCATTCCTAAACGAGATGCGCGGATTTCTGTTCTCACCCCCCCCCCCCCCCCCCCCCAGCACAAATGCAAAATGAGTTCATATGGCAGATCAGCATCAATTAAAAATGATTCATAAAATAAAGCATGCGTACAAGTATAGCATTCCCATTGTGCAAAATTCTTGCCAACATGCATTATTCTATCAACCATCATAATTCACAGCACCGCCATTTTTTAAGAGGGATGATATCAACTGGATCAGCGAGGCATCTTTAGGGCAATACTGCAAAACAGTGAACTCTTCCAGAAGAGGTTTGCGACTAGCGAACAGTCTGTTGGCTTTTCTAGTCCTCACGCTCGAGGCCGAGCATAGCATGACAGACCAAATAAATGATGTGTTAACTGATCTTATTAAACAGCTGATTCAGCCAGAAAAACAGAATAGTTCACTGCAATCGGGCAAAATATTCTTCAAGGGGCAAACATCTACAAGGGTGAGGAGAAGCTGAACTGAATTCCAGTCTTTCCACGATCATGCTCAAATTTCTTCAAAATATAACAGTAGTTTATCTGGGAAAATGAAAGCCCAAGAGAATGGATTAGTCACCAAACAAACATCTACCGTCTTTTGTATAGTGAAAATTTGACAACATCTAAAAATATACCTCCACCCGGAAAAGTTTAGTTGGCAAGATAATGCCAACACCAGCAGAGCTCCTGAATGTGCGCCGAAACTCAGAAAATGAGAAGTTCTTAAACTCACTCTCAGACAACTTGGCAAGATTTCCAGCAGTAAGAAACGCATGGCCATGTATTCCAGCATCTCTGAATAACTTTAGGGGCAAATCAAAGGACAGATCAGCAAACGCTGAGGCAGCAAGATCACCGCCTAAGTAATCCCTCCCTGGAAAGACAGTGGAGTCGTCCGTAACAGATTCACTTGGGACAAACCTCCGTGGTTCTGTTGGGCCAACTCCTCTTGTTTTGAAACCCAACAGAGATGATAGCCCACCAATGCTGCATACTGGAGAAGAATGACCTCCAAGGTAAAATCTTTCAGGTATAGGTGAAGATAATTCCATAAATCCTCTGCCCAGCGGTAGAATCACCCCTGCTGATATGCCAACATTGAGGGCAGTATTGTTAAAGCCGAATGGAACAGCACCGCGAACATCAAACTCCTGCAGCAAAGAAAATACTATGCTCGATGAGAATATATTAACAAAGTATACTTCTATCTGGAAATAAAGTATACTTCTATCTGGAAATTGATTCAGAGGAACTCTGTACTTATGCACTAAATAATGCACTCAAAACGGACGCACAAGGACCCTAGTTCTTGGTTATGTATATGCACCTGTCAGGATAACACCAGCAATTACTAATCTCTTCTTCTGAGAACATAGCAATTACCAATCTCATGGGCAAGTGGGCAACCCATATTGGAAACCATATGATAAACAGAACAGAGGTGATGAAGTGATCTGAGTTTTAGGTTTTCACCAGTCATGTGAAAAGAGCAAGCCTCTACATCATGGTTGTCACGGTGGAGTCGGCGACCACGGCGAGTGAGGGACGCCTGGACGCCTAGGCGACGGGCACGGCGACGGACGTATATACTATATACTGCCGAGTGCCGACTCTCTCTCGTGTCTCCAGTCTTGCGTCTTCCGCCTCTCTCGCATCGCGTCTTCCGACTCCCTCTCTCGCGTCGCGTCTCCCCCGACTCCCGTCTTCCCGACGGCTGACTCCCACTCGTCTCCCTCCCCGGCGCCGATCTCCCACTCTTTCCCCGACGCCTCCCTCCCCTCCCCAGCGCTTCCTCCCCCGCGCGCCACCTCCTCCCCCCCCCCCCCCCCCCCGGCGCCTCCCCTCCTCGACGCCTCCCCCTGCCGCCGCCTCCCCTCCCCTCGGCGGCGGGAGCACGCTGGAGGGAGGTAGCCGGAGCACAGGAGGGAGACAGCGGCGGGAGAGAGGGAGGCGGCGCGGCCGGAGAGGAGAGGGGCGGACGGCGTGCCTGGGCTGGCGATGAAGCTAGGGTTCGGGCCAAGGCGAGGCGATCCTCCCCGGCGCCAGGACGACTTGGCGTCGTCTAGGTGACGCCGTGACAACCATGCTCTACATGCAAAGCTTAAGATGCCCATATTGTGCACTGTTAACATAATTTCCTCTGTGTGTGTGTGTGGCCAAAATCGGCCATTGGCAAATTCATCAATGAACACTGCCAAATAAGCAATGATATTTCTACATCCAAACAGGTATAATATGTGATTGTCTTACTTTCGAAATTAAAACAAAGGTTGCCACATGATACTATGTCACATCGTCAGACCCAAATATCTTCAAGCATATACATTGATGACAGAAAAAGAACAAGGCAGTAGTTCGGGTACCAAAATTCCAAATATACATGATTTTCGTCAGCCATATGTGCATTCATTTCAGTCTAATGCATTACTCAATATAAGTCATCCATGTTAAATTTGTAGACATGATTTCCAACACATGTAAATGCCAAAAAATCTCAAAATTTGGCAATCACTACATATTAACACCAGCAAAGTAATTTAATGCCATTTACCAAACCATGGGGGTACTGCACAAAGCAAAATCAGTAATTGCTTAATTGGCACTGGTTAGATTAGAATGTACAATATTATCTGTGACAACCTGGCTTATGGGTGTTACATACGCAATGGCTCTTGATACCATCATTGTGTAGTTGACTTATTGAAACCTCACCACTCTGTATAGATCAAATGTAATGATTTCTCAATTTACTGAAAAGGAAAAGCAGAAGGCAATCAGTAGTTACAACTGATAGGTACTTCATCTGAAGCGCGAACAGTTAGTACGACCATCTGAGTCTTGACTCTTAGGTCTTGTTTGGCAACTTCAACTTTATTTTACTGCATTTCTCCCACTGACATAACCAAAAACCTTTGTTCATCCCAAAAGTTTGATGACCACAGCATAGGTAAAATTAAAACAACAAAAACAAGATCCAACCTATTCCAACAGTACTTAAACTAATTAAGGGCTCTAATAAAAATGGATCTGTTAATCCGTTATCAACAAATCACAAGTGGGAACATATTAGGATTAATGACTAACTGCTAATATTGTGGCTCCGGATGGTTGGTGATGTCCTCTATTGGGATGTGGTGTTGTAACTTGTAAGTGCAAGGACAGATTTGGCAATATATTACGTCTTCAAGGGCATGATCCATTAGCAGAAAATGGTCTTAATATAAGAATAAAAAATTCTTTAAAATAGTGAAATGTCAACATATAACATGTTTATTCAAATCCATGGTAAGAAAAAATACAGTTCATATCAATCTAATCTTGATCTTTGTTCTCATCCTTGCAATTATTGCCACTGACCATCGTCCAAAAAAATTACTTCAGAACAGTGGGAGTTTTGGGCTACATAACTAATTGCAATTCTATATTGCCACTGACGAATAGAACTTATTAAGAGAAAAGATAAAAAAAAAGGTTAAATCCTGGACCCCTCACTCTTGTACACTTCCCACTCTATATGCTTTTACAGACAGTACTTATTTCACTGTACTAACAGTCCCATCAAAACACTCATATTCTTTAACAGTGCAGTGACAAATAGTAATACTAGTACAAAAGTATAAAGCCCATTCCTGGAGACTGGACTTGATGCATTACTTCACAGGTAACTCACAACATTACAGTTAACATACCAGACTAAGCGGTAGCCTGGTAGGTACTATATATTCATCAAATAAGAAAGCAATGATGAAACAAAGATAAATAGGCATGAACTTTGCATAGTAGATTAAACAGAAGAAGCCGATAGGGAAAGAACCTGGCGGAAGAATCTTAATCCTTTGCTGTCCCATAGACCACCAACTTGAGAAGTTGAGACAAATGCGTATCCTTTTGTTGGCCTGAGTTGTGAATTCCTTTGATCAATTTTATATGTATATCTTAACGCAGAAAGAAGATTATGGCCTAACTGCCTTCTTATGGACTTCGATGCCATTTGTGAGGGATCAGTTAAGGTACGCCATGTCAGATTATAAGACAAGTCATGATGCCTGGTCGAAAGCAAACCAAATGAAAAGCCAAGAAGACGCTCCTTGTATGATGAAAATTTTAACCAATCTTGAGATAGTAATGATGCCCGAACCGTCAAGGGTGTTGGTATTGTTTTAAATCTTGGTAGGGACACTCCAATGCCTATCTCTGATGACTGGTCCCACCCATATGCTCCTGAAGCATCCCAGATGTCACCATAACCAAACGGATTCTTCAGTTTGAGTGATCCTTCGAGTGACCATGATCTTGCCTAAAGATAAGCATCACATGGAAACATTTCAGATAATGAATGCAATTTAAATGTGAAGCATGTCGTAATCAAGTCTTTTAATGCATTCTTCTGCTCTTAGGTTGTTAACGTTGAGTCCTATATGCTAGACTTCAGTACCAAAATATGTCAGCAAAGCAAGAACTGAAGCATACACATAGAACCAAATCTAAATCGTAGCGATCCACGTACTGGAACTATGACATAAGAAGATTTAGGGGCGGTGTTTTAGGCTCTCAATTTAGATGGCAGGATGTAGGGCTTAAGATTTTAGCCTTGTAGGTTTTATTACAAGACTCTCATTTCTTTGATCTTGAGGAGATTTCATTCTTAGTCTATACCAACTTGTTTGTGACAAAAGGTTTTGTTATTGTTGTTGATGATGATCACTAAATAAAGAAACAACGAACTAAGTGTGTATTTGACAATAGTTCACGATGTCTACAAGAAAGAAGGTTTAAACACGTTGACAAATAGAGAGAGAAGAAAAAAGAACACGCATGACGTTCACAAAGCAAGACACTCCAAAAAATGCGTGTATTAGTAGGTTCTCAGATTCATTCAAAATCATTCACTAATAGTAGATTTCTTGATTTTGGTATGTTGTCTCACAAATAGTTATTTACCACTGAACTTTGCTATGAAGTTAGTTAATATTACAAAATTTAGAATGTGTTACTATCTACTACATTATTGATAGATATAGAGGGGAAAACGTAGCGCATAATTTTCGTCTGACCGATCGACCGAAGGCTCGTGGAACGAATACGGAAGGGGTAAATGGGTATCTAATACTATTCATGCCTAACTCCGTGGAAAAATATGGAGTAGGATACATGATAAGTGATATCCGTCCATATATATCCGTATGCCAAATAATATAAGAAAATTTGTTGTGACTTCACTTAGAAACAAAATAACATATAGACGGATTGTTATATCTAAACATATAGGAAATACTGAGTGCTCTTTTTTGACGTCTTGGAGATTAGTTTCTCTGTGCTTGCTCTGATTGCACCTTACTGTCCAATATTCTGTGCAAGAGAGCAAAAGAAACAGATAATTTTTATCTGAACGATTATGGAATGAATAGGAACGAAGAAATGGGTATCTGACATCGTCCGGGTCCGATTTCGACTCTAAGAAAAAATGCGGAATAGGATATAGCATGAGTGACATCCGTCCATATCCACTCTAATTGCACTTGTAGATGGATGCGTTGATAAGTACATATATAGAGCATGAGGCCTTCACGCCATTCATGTTCTAGATCCGCCACAGGAAATGATCACCCAGTGTTACGAACAACCGATTGAACAAAGCAGAGATCTCATTCACCTCCGGCTTGGAGAAGCACCCGACGCTTCCAGTGATGGGGCTGGCCGCCTCGACGACTTCGATGACAACGGTAGTGGTACCAGGCAGCTCGGGCGGCCCGGCGTCAAGGGTGATGTAGACGGAGTCGAACACGTCGAGGCGGCGCAGCCGAGCGTTGGCAAGGCTGGCGGAGCGCACCAGGTCCTGCACGGTGCCGGCGGAGCGGAGGAGGTCGCCGACCTCCGCCTCGATGAGCGCGTCGCGGGTCTTGGAGTTGCCCTTGATGACGACGTCATGGACGCGGATGCTGACCGGATCGGCGGACAGGCGCCGGAACACGGCCTGTACCATCTCCCTCTCCGCCGCTTCCACCGCCGGCCCGTCCAGCTCCTCCGCATCGTCCTCCTCGTACTCCTTCCCGTCGGAGTCGTCCTCATTGGACTCGCCGTGGGCAGGTTGCTCGGGGGGCTTGCGGGCTTCCTCCGAGGGCTCGTGGGGTCCAGGGTTCGGGGATTGCTCGGCGGTGGAATCCGCATCCGCATCGATCGCCATGGCTGGGGTTTGAGGCGAGAATTTGGAATGGAATCTCGCAAGCTGTAGGCCTGTAGCGAGGGTTTACGGCTTAGGAGAGTATTTCTCTATTAGGCCGAGTTGCATCTATTCATGGGCCTCGAGCCGTGGACTGTTGTAATACGCAATGGGCCTTGGACTAGCGGGCTTAGTTTGCACTCCAGCACAACAAGTGCCCTCCCAATCGAAATCGTCGTCTCCTATAGAACAGTATCTGAAGGATAGCCAAACATTTCTCTATCTCTTCTCTACCCCTAAAATCCACCCGTTCAGTTCTTTCCTACGACCACCCCAAATTATGCCCCCAACAGTCATGAGTTTTCCTGCATCCACACCAATTCGTGTCCCCAAGAAAACCAACCAGTGAAATCAACGATCAAGGATCAATTCCCACCTTTCTCTCTCCTTACCCACTCATATCCAACGATCCAAATCCAAAGCGGACTCACGATCCCCACCTCCCCCGCGCGACTCGCGATCCCAAGCGGACCCACCGCGCGCGATCGGATCACTCGCATGCATGTGATCTGTTGCAGGGACGCGCGGGTGAGCCGCTCTTTCAGGTGCAGCTCACGCGGTACGCGTGCGGCGGGCTGGTGATGGGCACCGTCTGCCACCACCAAGTCGCCGAAGGCCAGGCCATGAGCGTCTTCTACACAGAGTGGGCCACTGCCGTCCGCACAGACTCGGCCGTCCTTCCGTCGCCGTTCGTCGAACGCGCGGCCACTGCCGTGCCCCGTAGCCCGCCGGCGCCGGCGTTCGACCACCGGAACATCGAGTTCAAGGGCGACCACAGCCGGAGCCACTCCTACCCCGTCGTTCCCTTGGACAGGATCAGGAACCTCGTCGTGCACTTCCCGGACGAGTTCGTCGCCGGCCTCAAGGCCCGCGTCGGCGTGCGCTGCAGCACGTTCCAGTGCCTCCTCGCGCATGTGTGGAAGAAGGTCACGGCGGCGCGGGACCTGGCGCGGGATGATATCACGAAGGTGAGGGTCGCCGTGAACTGCCGCGGCCGCGCAAAGCCGGCGGTGCCCATGAACTTCTTCGGGAACATGGTGCTGTGGGCGTTCCCGAGGATGCAGGTCCGGGACCTCCTGTCCTCCAGCTACGCCGCGGTAGTCGGCGCCATCCGCGACGCCGTGGCCCGCGTCGACGACGAGTACATCCAGTCGTTCGTGGACTTCGGGGAGGCGGCGCGCGGCGAGGAGCTGGAGTCGACGGCGGCGTCTCCTGGCACATTGTTCTGCCCGGACCTGGAGGTTGACAGCTGGCTCGGTTTCCACTTCCACGACCTCGACTTCGGCGGTGGGCCGCCGTGCGCGTTCCTGTCGCCGGACCTGCCCGTCAAGGGGCTGATGTTATTCGTGCCGTCGTGCGCGGCGAAGGGCGGCGTCGACCTGTTCATGGCGCTCGACGTCGACCACGTCGAGGCCTTCAAGCATATCTGCTACTCCATGGACTGATCGATCATATATACGTGTGTACGTGCAACAACACGTGCGTGCACGTACATAGCAGCAGGCTTGCTTAATTGCGTGGTACACAACAATAATCTTATATTAGCAGTATTCAGTGGCGGAGGCAGAAATAATTTTCAGGTGTGGCGGAGCTCATCAGCCCAGCCATCAGACCCATGTACTGACGTATGTATATCATGTATATATACTGGTATACTACATATATTTAGTATTTTTTTATAGATTTTAGGTATGGCATCCGCCAAACCTTGTCAGATAGCTGGCTCCGCCCCTGGCAGTATTGCACGTGTTTGTGTGCATACGTATAGTACATCTCTACTTGATTTTTTCGCCTTGTGCGAAAGAGTGTACACATCTGTATGCATGGCTATATCTACATGTACTACACGTGTGATTTGAGTATACTAATGCGTAATTTGTGGTCCTGCTTAGTGTAGAATTACTAACTGCATGTGTATGTCGTCGCCTCATCAATCATGAGCGGTGTTTGGAACAACAAGAGGAATTTTAGAGGAAAAAATAGAGGAATTCAATAAAAAAATTCCTACAAGCTGGAGAATGTGCTGTAGGTTTGCTTCAAAAGAAATTCACAGTTCGTGCATGGAAGTTTCTACATTTTTTAAGGGAAAGTTTGCAAGGTATTTTCTGTCTCTCTCATTTATCTCTCTAACTGGGAGACAATTTTTACCCAAACAAATCCAATATTGGCCCTCTTATTTTCTGATTCTAACCGGTCATAAACGACTCTAACCGGTCGTAAAAAGGTCCTAGGAGGTCGTAAGACCTTCCAACAGGGTTGTATATCATGAGATTCTATGTGGTCAATTCTGAAGATCCTATGCTCGAAGTTGTGGCGGGCAGCGACTGCAATTGCAATTCAGTTCAAGTGCCAGCCGAAGCTGATGTCACACAACAAAAGGGTAAGAACTGTGTACATTATGGATCCGCTTCCTAAAAAATCAGGGCATCAAGGGTAATGATCCAAGCATCCCATATATAACTAAATTACATAATATTGCCAATAATTTCAAACTCGCCATGGAATTGGCACATCCTGCGTGGAAAGACGATATTTTTTACTGGCATCGTAAATTCCCAACATGGGTTCCAAAAACTACGGACTGGTAATAACTTATAATATGTTTCATCTTTATTATCAAATATCATTTGATTTATCTACAACAATTAAACACGTGCTCTTCTCCAGGAAATTGGAAGGCTTCCTTGTATACAGTTTCATGTGGTCGTGGAATGGCGTAAGATTGCCAGTGAACAACACTGTGAGCATATAATATTCTCTATGTATATTTTGTAGACTACATAGCAAATTAATAAGTTAACTTATTATCTACCATGCACAGCGATCACATTCACTGAGGACGAATTTCTTGGTGGACATTTTGAAGAGCAGTGAAAATGAATGTAAAGACATTATCCCTAGAGAACTCCAAGACCTACTTAAGCAAATCAGAAATTAGATGGTTCAGGCGAGACATGACTTATTATAGCCTTGTTATGCATTATAATTGGTCTAAGCTTGTAATTTCATGACCTGAACTTGCTGGTGATATACATGAGTGTTTTCCAGATTATATACATGGTGATATACAATTGCGTGAAACTTAAACTATGGAAAAAAATATCGTCATTTGGTTATTTTCATGTGCATCTCTGAAATGTCGCCGTGACGTTAGCACGGGCACTATACTAGTGGTCTCAAAAAATGCTGTGCTATATGCTATAACCGGTGGCTCCGCTGGTTAATGACTCGGCTCGACATCCACTGACAGCATAATAGGTGGGTTCGTTTGTGGATTTTTCGGTATTTGATCCACTGACCTCTTGATTTTTGAGCCTTGATCAATCAACTTCACCCGTTCTAAAAGGATCCTCAAATTTGCATTCAGCATTTCATGGCTACAAATAGTCAAAACATTCTAGAAAAAAGGCCAAGAACAACGTCGCAGCACCGAGCATGAGCATCACATCACGCAACTTGCACCGTAACAGGAGACCCGGCCCTCTCGTTTTTCCTCCCTTCCCTCGCCTACCTTTCGGCAACCTCCGCCATTAAGGCCCTCGAGCACCTTCACGGGAACGAGCCAGAGAGGGGCAAAACTCCGAGGCACACAACTAACCATACACGAAGCTACGGCCCAACCGCCGCTAATGCCACTTTTCGCGGTAAAGCATGCAGTGGCAGCATTGCCTCACCTACCTCGCGGCGGTCTTCGCGTGCACTCTTATACGTTCCCCCACGTTGCACGCCGGAGATCGATCGATGCATGCTTCCGAACAGTACGCCCTAGCTAGCTAGTTGGGTCCCGGCCGGAACAAAAACCCCATGGATATCATCACCAAGCGCCCCAAGGAGAGGCAGTGCAATGCCGATGGGGAGCTGCCGCAGCTGCTCAACTCGCCGCTCCCCACGCCGCGCCGCTCGTGCGCCTCGGCGGACGCGCGCAGCCTGCGGTGCCGTCCCGACGCCTCGCCGCTGCGCACGCAGGTGCCATTTTCTTGGGAGAGCTCCCCGGGCGTGCCCAAGAGCAGCGCGTGGAGGGACGTGCACAAGGCGCAGGAGACGCCGCCGCCGAAGCCGCCGCCCGGGCGCTGGCCGCCGTGCCCCGCAAGGAACTGGTGCTACGGTAACGCGGCCAGCGAGGCGAGCAGCGACGACGACGACACGTCCTTCTCCGACGCCCTGGACCGGTTCTCCTTGCCCGAGCGGATCGGCTCGTTCGACCGGGTCACGTCGAAGCGCTTCGAGGACATCTTCGTCGGCCGCGCCACGAGCTTCGTCAAGGACCGGTCCCGCCACGCCCACGCAGCCGCGGATGGCGCAGTCGCCGCGTCGTCCTCGGGCAGGCAACCGAAACACTGGCGGCGACTCGGAACGCGCCGCAACCATGACGTGGAGCGGCCGACGCCCCGTCAGAGCAACGACCCCGTCCAGGTGCAGCTTGTGCCACGCTTCAACGTTGAGGCGCGCGTCGATCAGATGTCCCCGAGAGCCTGCGGGCTCATGATGTTCTTCCCCTGGAGCGCGAAACCCGCGGTCTGCGGGTTCAGGAGCCCGGTGCAGTACGCGACGACTCGCGCCGGAGCCGACGCGCATTCACCCGCCTCCCACAGCCGCAGGCGCACTACCCTACGTGATGCCATACAGGAGGAGAACAGAATCAACAGTGGCCGTCATGACTTGCCGCAACAGCCGCGTGGAGAGAAGAGAAGCCGTGAGGAATGGCAGAGCCGTGGGTGGGGCGTGTCGTCGCTGCTCGACACGAGCAAGAAGTACTGCACTGATGCACGGAAGGCTCTGAGCAAGCTATCCATCGGACTAGGAACGGACAGTGGCAGCCCGAGAGTTGGCAGGGAGAGGAGGGGCGGCAAGCAGGATGTCTCGACAATGCCGGCCATGGCCGCGAAGCTGACGCAGCTCAGGACTAACACAAATTAAGGTGAGATAGGTGCTTGCCACGGGAGCAAATGTCGCGCATGCATGTATCTGCACATACGGATAACGGATGTTCTGATCTCCTGACAGCTAGAATAAATCAGACCTACGTACTTAGGGCCTGTTTGTTTCCACTTAAGATTATTATAATCTAGCTTATAATCATAAGTGGAAACAAACAGCCTAGATTATAAGGTAACTTATTATAATCTAATAGCCCAGATTATTGTAATCTAATAAGCTCAAAAAAGGAGCTTATTTCAGCTTATAGATCCACCTTTTATCTTAAGGACCATAAAACTTTAGGAATATTACCCACCTTTGCCATTCATCCATCCCCCAACTCCCTTGCCTCTCTCTCAAGGACATTGTAGTCTTTAAACATTCGAATACAACAATCCATAACTCTGATAATCCAGGCTGCCAAACACTTGACAGCTTATTTTCCACCAGCTTATTATAATCCAGCTTATATAATCTCCCACCTATAAGCTAGATTATAATAATCTTAAGTGGAAACAAACAGGGCCTTAGTACTAGTACTTACCCAAGTCGATCTTAATTGTGGTGTACATTTGTGAGAAATGTGATATTAATTTGTATTGTGGTGGTCTATGTTCGAAAGGTTTCTTTGTTCGTATACCTTCGCATTTCTTCTTCACTTACACCTAAACGGTGGTATTATGGTGGCGGCGAGAAAGTCTCTGAAATTTGTCCACCAGACTTTATCCTAACCATTGGATCTCTGGTTGAACGGTCCGTGGCAAGATATCCTAACCATGGTGTCCAGGCTCTATGATTGAGTCTTTGCATTTATGATTAAGACTTTTCATCTATAATTGAAACTTTCCATTCATTATTAAGATTTTCTATCCTGATATATTATATATCATTGCACTTGCACGCATCTAAAAGCAATACAAAGGCCGAAAGGTTTGGTGTCCAGACACCATGGTGCCCAATTTCAACTTCCTATGTATAACTAACAGGGCACCATGGTATCCAGGCTCTATGATTGAGACTTAACATCCATTATATATATCAAAAAATCATGTTTTTGCGCGTGCGTCCGATGGTGCATTTCTCCGCACGATTGATGTGACCATACCTTCTCACATGTGCACGCAAGGTATTGCCATCTATACAAATATACGACCCACAATGTCTTAGGTCCACCCTACTTTGCCATCTATCTTTCACCTTCGTCCATGCTTAGGTTATCAGACAAAAGCCAAAGGGAACAAAAATTAAAGACGAGGGCACATGCATCATGTAGCCTACTATTGTTGCTCTGAACTTAGCTGCAGCTACTCGGCCTCCCCTCACCGCACGTCATCATTGAGATATTTACTCCGATAGACTAAGGCCCTGTTCTTTTCAGCTTTTAAAAGCTGCTTTTCGGCTTTTCTACAGTAACTAGCTTTTAAACAGAGTATTTTTCAAGATAGGATCTACTAGTTAATTGTAGTACATACTTTACTTACTTCATTTATATTGGCAAAAATCGCACGTGAGTTTCTGTTACTCTATACTCTCTCGTATAAACAGCCCAAATACCAAAAGCCGCAGCCAAAAACCACAAGCCGCAGCCAAAAAGAACAGGCCCTAAGGTTCATCACACCCCCGGTGGATCAGCCCCTACCAAGGAAGAAACTTGCGCCGACTGATATAGCCATCAAACCGTAGTTTCGCTGCCCTACCTCTCACAGTTTCCTTCCTCAGACACACAGTAGCATGAGCAGAGGAGATGTTGGCAATGATTTCATACGAAACTTGCACTCTCTAGAGTCCAGAAACATTTTTTTCTGTTCACCTTGCATGAATCAGCAGGCAACAGGAGAGGAAGGGAGACTGGGTACTACAGTGGTCTGACGCAATCATACTACTGCAAAAAAAAATGTCATCATAAACGGTTCAAAAACATCATCGTCAACGGTTTTATGAGCTGTCTGAGTTTATGGATTAGTAATAATATGAAGTTATCACCAATGTTTTTGAACCATCTGTGATACATACTAGCTCTAAGACAACTTCTCCAATAGTACTAACTTTTAGCACATAGCTCATAACATAAATAGCCTCACATGACACTCTCATATAATCTTGGAATGTGTGTATGAGACTAGCTCTTGATCAAGAGATAGCTTTTCTCTCTCTTCTATTAAAATATGAAATAATATACTTAGGGCGTCTCCAACAGCTGGCTATTTAGTTAGCTAGATCTGATGTGGCAAGGAAAAAGTAGGAGAGAGAGTAGTCACTAGCGACGAGCAAATAGCTGATCTATTTCACGTAGTCCAAGAACATGAGAGAGGAGCATGTGGGTCCAACAGTATAAAATAGTCTTTGCTTTTGTCTCTCACCTCCACGTCAGCTGACTATATAGCTAGTACTAGCTATTACCATTGCGGACGCCTTTAGAGCTAGCTCAAAAATCACTATTGGAGATGCTCTTACAGACGATTATTAACTCATAACTGTATGTGATTATGTACTATGAAAGATGGTTTGTATTAGCAGTGTGTGTCACTTGGTTCAATGATATTGATGGAGCAGGGAGCTGCAACAGGGCGTGGCCCCTCCACGCGCAGAGGGAGCGGCACGTTGCATCGCATGGTGGGCGACTGGATGGGATGGGAATGAGAGGAGATCGCCGAGTCCCACCACGTGGGTGTTGCGCCCTCACTGCTCGGGCTTCTCGAGCCCAGACCTTGAGCTTCCATGCGCAACCGGCCGAGCGGGCGGCCACTGGCTGCCTGGCGACCGTGCCGTGCGCCGCTATCACCGCACGTTGTCCCCCCCCCCCCCCACCCCCGGGGGCCTCATCCCGTCAAATCGTACAGGGGTAGTGCCTGTTCCAAGTGGCAATGTGGCGTAAGCATCACATGATTGACCAATTTGCTGCCTTATCGTAATCATCACTTGATCGTAGCGTCTCATAAACTGGGAACCAGTTAGGAAAGAAAGAAAAGACCACTGGTGCATTTTGAGTCAGCCAGACGCTCGCGGGCATTCAGATTTCAGAGCGCGGAAGCGAGGAGCGGGCGCACTAGCAGAAGAATCAATCATACACTAGAAGCATCGGTCTCAGCGTCCGGTTTGGATCTTTCCCGGAACCCAACCGTACCGCTTGCTATCAATGAGGTTCGTAATGTGCCAAGGAAAACATAGCCTTTACACATATTTTTTCACCAATTGAATGGTTTTTGGAGTCAAAAGTACGCTGTACGCTGAGCTTCCAAAACTTGTCCGACCCAACGGCCACTCCACAAATCGGATCGCATTCAGACGCCGCACGAGCGCCCATTCCATTTTCCAAAAGAAAGTCGCAACCCTGCGAGAAAAGGCTGGCCCCCGAGCAAAGCGTGAGTGGTTGTTTTTTTTTTTTTTGGCCCGGAGCTCTCTAGTGCAGTGCAGCAGCCACAAGAAGCCGAACGCTACCGTTGGCGTAATACTCACAGTCCAGTGGCAGGCCAGCTTTCTAGAAACTTCAACGGTACGCCTCCGCAGACAAGCGACAGGACACCAACCATTCAAACTCAATGACCAGCGCGGCGAGCATTTTGAAAACGCCAATGCAAGGAAGGAGAAAAAACGCTCATGCCTTGGACATGTAGAAAGCTCACAGAACAATTCACGCATCTACTACTACAACATTTATATCTTTCTTAACTACTAGCAGTAACATTTATCAATCATTTACTAGAACACAACCAGATCCAGACTTACGATCTGCCTCCAACATAGCTTAGCTACGAGAAAGAAAAAGGAGCAGCCAATGAGCCAAAGAAGCAAGCAAACAAAGAACTCTTCTACTGGATCCTACTGCAACATTAGAGACGCTGATCGGCAAACGCTAAAAACTTGCAACTCCGGACCAATTGGCCGGCCACTGTCATACCAAACACCATGACACTAACAAGTAGTAGGAGTAACAGCTACACACACACCTCATTTCTTATCTCGAGTTTGATACTACGAAATTAAACATCTAGTAGTTATTAGATTGGGACCTTTGGATCTGTATCAGACGGCCGGCGGGGAGCAGTCCGGGCACCGGACGAGGCCGTTCTCGTTGCAGCCGGCGCAGGCGCGGAAGCCGCCGCCGCCCTTGAGGCTGTACCGCTTGTGGCTGCCGTTGCAGCTGCCGCAGAGCACGTAGCGCTCGCCGCCGCACCGGCCGCAGGCGGTCAGGGAGGCGGCGCCGGCGCCGGCTACGACGCATCGGAGCTCGCCGGACTCGTGGAGGCTGCGGACCTCGTCGGCGCCGCCGAGGTGGCGGCCCCCGACGAAGACCTGGGGGAGGGCGACGCGGCGGGCGCGCGGGAGGAGGACGGCGAGCTCCTGGAGGTAGCGCGGGTCCATGGCGAGGTCGCGCTCGTCGACGGAGGCCCGGAGGCCGCGCAGGATGGCGCGCACGGCGCGGCAGTCCTCGTAGGTGGCGCGGACGACGTGGAGGGAGGTGAAGTAGAGCACCACTCGCCGTTCGGCCTCGGCGGGAGGCGCATGGAGGGTGCGGAGAGCGCGGAGGGCGGAGGCGGCGACGCGGACGCGGTGGAAGACGCGGACGGAGGGGGAGCAGGGCGCGGTGTGCGGTGGCGGCGGGGAGGGCGAGGGGGCGGCGGGGTTGGAGAGGAGCAGGGCCTGGAGGTCCTTGAGGGAGGGGGAGGAGAAGGGCACGCGCGGGGAGGCGGCGGAGGAGGGGGAGGAAAGGCGCGTCTTGACCCAGGGCAGCCACATGGGAGGAGATGGATGAGCCGACGAGGGGAGCAGCGACGAGCCGTGGGGATTCGTTCGGGCTGGTGTGTCCCTAGGAGTTTTTGGCTCGCTTTCGCTTTGGTTTTGGGTTTGTGTTCACGCCTCACACACAGTTGTTTGGATTGGAATTTGAAGGGCGGTGCTCTTTTCCTCCATTGAGGGTGTAACGACCACGAAAAGAAATAATACAATTTAGTTACGTTAAATAAATCACTATTAATTACAGTATAATTTTAACAACATACAATATAATTTTAGTCATAAATCAGTTTATTTCAGTCTAACCGAGCGGCACCGATATTAAACCAACCTAAGCATAATAACCTATTTTGAGGGAAGGTCGAGCTTGTTCTGGCTTAACAGGGCAACTAATGTCTAATGGGTCCGGCTTCGGCTTCTGGCTTATTTTTCATTATTCATAAGTTTCGTCTTTTTCTGAACTTTTAGCTTTTTGTTGAGCTTTTTTGCCGGTTCTTTTTCCCCGTATTTGTTTGTATTATACGTAATGGGCTAACATATTTTTTATATTTTTAATTTTTTAAATTTAATTATGCTAAATAAACCTCTGTCAGCTACAGTGCTTTTTCAGCCAGCTACAGTGTTTTCAGCCATAAGCCATGAGCTTTTCAGCCGAACCGATCACCACCTAACTCATACCAAGCTCAGCTTGGTTTCCCACGAAGCCTCATTTTCTCCTCAAATCTCGTAGGAATGACGGTGCATAAAACATACAAGGAGAACAGGTGAAATGGGGGGGAAAAGTCAGCATCTTCATTATATATGATTAAAAAGAGAATAGTTCTATAATGGTGAAAATCCGTAGCATGACCATGACCCATGATTTTTTTTTCAGAGGAGAAGAGGATCATCCATGAATATTAGTCGAGCTGTTACCGAAGTGATATGCTTTGAAATATGGACATGGCGACAGAGCATTGTGCAATTTGATTGAAATGGAGGGGTTCGCTGGCCAATGGAAGTATCTACTTAGCCTTGTTCTAAACAACCCCTGACTTCAAAAACTAAAAGCCGTTTAGAATGTAGTGGCTTTTGACGTGGCTTTTTTCTTCTCTCTTTTTCTTTGTATTGTTCGTGAAGATATAACCGTATTTTTTATTTTCCCTATATTTATTTATTTTTCTTTAATTAAATACTATAAAAACTAACCAACAGTATTATATTATTCTAGCCAAAAGTCATAATACGTTTAAATGAAGCCTTCGTCTGGGGTTAACGCAAGAGCGGGGAGGGAGTGGCAGGAGGCCGCGGTGGCCGGTGCTGATTCGTGGGAAAAGTATGGCCCAGCGTGTGGGTGGCTTTTCTCTCTTGTTTATGTTTCTGCAAGTACCATTAATGACAAACATGTGAGCTTACACGTTCTCACCTCCACCCATTCAATCCAACCCAACCACACTGCCTAGTGGGTCACCTTATCTGTATTGTGCTATTTAAAACTTGGAGCGCATACGGATCAGATGACCAAATTCTTAAAAAAGAGAGGCTGTTTACATCAAATTCTAAAAAAAGAGTGGCTGTTTACACCCTGAAATTCTCGCCTTCTGAATAAGCATTCTGAATAAGGCCTTAGTAGGAAATCCAGATGCAAACTTAGGACCCGTTCAAAACGACTTAGGCTTCTGATTTATTTTTCACTATTCAACAATTTTGTTTTTTTCTGGTTTTTTAGCTTTCTTGAGCTTTTGTCGGTTCTTTTTTCCCGTATTCGTTTGTACTGTCTATAATGGGCTAACCTGTTTTTTCTTTCTATTTTTTAATTTTTTTAAACTTAATTATGTCAAATAAGTTACTGTCAGCTACAGTGTTTTTTCAACTAGCTACAATGCTTTTCAATCATAAGCCACTAAAAAACCCTTTTAAGCAGGGCCTCGTAAAATCTTTGTTCCGTTCAGCGAGAAGGCAAAGTGTTTGAAAGTTTTGTTAACTTCAATCAAATTAATAGCATTCAACCATTTTTTAACTCTCTTGTGTAGACTAATGGACGGTGCCAATACCGTGTACTAATAGACTATCTCCAATATTATGTTTTAGTCAGTTCAAATGAGAAAAGACGTTGAATCGATTCAATATATTGAATGGGTCGATTCCAACAAAAAAATGCATAGAATCGGACTCCATTTAGGAGTCGATTCAAATCATTAAATAATTCATATGAGCATTAAACAACTACATAGAAGGAAGTGCGGTTGAGAGAAGATATTATTATTTTGTAGTTTTTAATGTAACGTAATTCTCAGTTGTTTGTATGAATCGGTTCAATATATTAGAGAAAAATAAGTTTAAGTTTCTAAAATACTTATGTAGTATAATTTTAAATCGACATCGATTCAATAGACTAAGGTGCCGCTCGGTTGGACTGAAATTGCACTATAGCTGGCTGAAATTACACTGTAGCTGATGGTGGCTTATTTGACGTGACTAAATTTAAAAAAATAAAATAGAAAAACATATTAGTCCAATACGGATAACGCAAACGAATACAAAAGAAAACCATAAAAAAAAGCTAAAAAACTAGAAAACCATAAAATTTTAAAATTTAAAAATAGTAAAAAATAAATAAAAAATTAAAAGTTCAAGTCAAAATAAGGTCCTGTTTGGATCAGTTTTAGATTCTTGAAAAACAGCTATTACTTCTAGTTTTTAAAAGTTGGTTTCTAAGCAAAAACTGATAGGGTGTTTGGATCCCCTAGTTTTTAAAAGCTGATTTCATTTATGATTGGTGCTAATAGACTATTATACCCTTACATTTATTGCTCTTGAACAGCCTGCATGTGGTCTTTAATGAGGGTAAATGGGTATTTGTGCAAAAAAAACTGGCAAAAGCTGGGTATCAACAGTTTCTTGGTTTTTAAGAATCTGGGTAGGTAGATTTTAAAAACTGCCCCAAAAACTGGTCTGTTTGAATCCTACCTAGTTTCTAAAAACCAGATTCTTAAAATCTGGATGGATCCAAACAGGCCCTAAACATGTTAGAAATGCTCTCAAATGTCTGTTCAGATCGGGTACTCACACGGTACTCGAGACAGTATGACAGTAACTAATACGGTTCGCTTTATCTGTAAGCATTGGAGTTCGGTTTGCAATGTCGAGTTATTGCGTGCCGGCTTTTTTCCTACGTACTGTAGTACAATCGGCGAAGCAACAAGGAAATGAAGAATTTTCAGATCGAGATGGGCATTTGTTTTCGTTTGCCCATTTTTCTCTTTTCGGTTTTCGTCTGTACCCTGAACCGTCTCTGCTATGACTGTCACCTGGCAACTACCGAACTTGCCAACGTACTATCGGAAAACCATGCTTCGAAGCAATGACAGGGTGAGTGGCGACCATGAGTGGTAGTACTTATTAGTCAATAGTTTATTACTTATTTATTTAATAGAATATTATTTTAATAAATAATAAATTCATCAAAGTAGTTACAATAGAATAATAATTAGAGATAAATTTACTTTATTCATTACAAACCACACAGGGCTTTGTGATCTAGATATATAGATGTCCAAAGTTATTACAATATTAATTGTTTACCACCAATAATTATACACATATATATCATAGTACCCGTCCGATCCGATACGACGAGCTACATGTCATCAAGTCCTCCCAACTACCGTGTAAGGCCTCTACCTCGTCGTACTTGTTGTAGATTTTACAGTTTTAGCAAATATTCATATTTAATTCCAACAAAAATTAGAATAATTAATGCACAATTCAGGCAGTAGTTACATCAAAACAAATAAAATCAGCATAGAGCTCAGGTGAAGTATTTGTTTTACTATCAGATGAGGAGTTATCGAATATTAAATCTTCGCCTTCTCACTTCTTGTCAATATTCTTCACTAATCAAATAATGATAACTATGAATCAGACTCTGAGCTTATATGAAGATTCTCTTCTAAAAGTCAAGAACAACATAGACTGATAATGATCTAATACCTCTTTTGACAAACAATCCAGAACAACATAGACTGATTATGATGTTTTGCCTCCCTTCTTATCCTCCCCTCTTCTATTCTATGCCGCACACATTCGGCTCACTTGTTGGTTTGCTTTCTCCTCTATCGGTGCCTCCGCTAAGCTCGGCCTTGCCGGCCATGGCATTGCCACCGGCAAGCCTCCCTCGCACTACCTCAGCTCACCTCACCCCCTCTCAGTGTTCCCCCTTCCTCGGGCACTGCCATGCTCCAGCTTGCCTGGTGTTCTCGCCGCCTCCCTTCTGCCACCGATTCAAATTCGACCATCCCCCCTTGTGATTTCAGGGTTTGGCTTCTTGGATCTGTTATGAGGTGAGTGGATTTGGTATTCTCTGATTGGATTTGTTTCCCCCTTTTTTCTGTTGTGTATCTTGTCATGGCTCTTCGATGTATTGTACCTTCTCGTGGTCGTTTGGCCCATCGATGCTATGCGTCTAGTCGTCATCGCCACCACACGCCCTTGCAGAGCCGAAGCCCTATCGACGATGTTTAGCTACGTTGACTCTTCCTCACCAAGTGGCATGTTACGACGGTGGTGAGCCATTGACTCCTAGCCTTCCTGTCGGCTATTCATCGTTGGTGCCATGTACTGGTGCTTGTGGTTTCACCCTCCGGCTATCCTATGTCAACACCGTGCACCTCGGTGGCCATGAGCCACCGACGCTCGGTCCTTGTTCCTCGGCTCCTCGCGGTTCTTTCTTACCCTTTACTCCTACAATACTGCCATTTTATTCTAGTTCTAGTTTGTTGATTCAATTTGTGAATATGTGGTATATGGATATGTGATTAGTCGTGGGGTTGTTTTGGTTTTGGGGCACTGGGTGAGTAATCGTGAGGTACTGGGGCCTTGGGCATGTGATGGGGAGTATGTTCATGGCCCGAGGGCTCATAGGATGGCCACCCACCTCCCTTGTTCTAGTGTGGTGAGCCGAAGTCTATTGCCTCAATGTGGCTTGTTGGCTAGCTCTAGTGTTAGCAAAAGAAGAGATGGCAGGCTCATGACTTTACCTTACTAGTGTTGTTGGCTTGAATGTGGGGGATGTTCTTGCTCTCACTAGGCTATACTTTCTTGATTTGGTTAAGTTATTTGGAAGATTGTCTTGTGGAAGTGCTCCCTAGCCATGGTACTCTTTGGTGGTCTTTCGGTCTTGGCTTGACTTCCTCTTCCAGCTATGCTAGGGTTCT
Source organism: Dendrocalamus latiflorus (assembly GCA_017311315.1). Lineage (NCBI taxonomy): Eukaryota > Viridiplantae > Streptophyta > Magnoliopsida > Poales > Poaceae > Dendrocalamus > Dendrocalamus latiflorus. Next base: position 52,030,111 of record CM029664.1, on the reverse strand, counting down.
TGTGAGGATGGGGGTTTAAAAGGGCATTGCTGCCTCTTGGTCGTATGTTGGCCGGTGATGGCTTATGAGCGCTATGGGCAGTGGCTGCTTGGGGTGACTTGCTATGGTGGTGCTTGTGATGGGTGATGGCAGTCCTTTGGTGGCAAGCTTTGTAAGTTCACTAGAGGCTTATGGTGGTGAGGTGTGGCTCTTTTCTCCTGTTGGCTCTTGTGGACTTTACTCATGTCTTTGGCTAGCACTAGGGGTGACCGGTAGCTTATAATGTGGCTTGTGCATGTCATTGAATGGAGTGACTCATCAGGAAGGATATAAAGGTAAAGGGTAAAAGGTAAGAATGGTAATTTTACTGCCAAATGATGAAACCCAATACGTGAGAGGTGCCGATTGGCCTCGGACATAGGACTGTGCATTCGGTTAGTTCGGTTCGGTATATACGGTATTGTTAGTTCAGTAGTATACGATATTTTTGAAAATACGGTTCGGTATTAGTCAATCCCAATTTATTTCGGTGTGGTATCGGTAAATACCATATTTACCAAAGTTGACGTAAATTGCAAATGATATAGTGACTAGCGAGACGAGTAGGCGACAGTATATATACTACGAGTCGTCACAACGCCGGCTACTACGAGTGCATTCACATACACTGCACGGCATGTCTTAGTTGACATGGCTGGTGAGCTTGAACTCCATCATGTCTGCTTCTCATACCCATCCCGCCCAGATGTGCAAATATTCAGAGATCTATCACTGAGAATACCATCAGGAAAGGTACCAAATGCCCATTACCATACCAACCAAATCTTGCTTTTCTTTTCCTGTAACATATATACTATAGTATGTCTGTACCAAGTTATCAACAGGTGAACCAAAGGTATTTCAGTTAGTTTTCTTCTGCAGATGGTTGCCATTGTCGAATAGAGCGGTTGCAGTAAATCCACGGTCATAGCTCTCCTGGATAAATTTACTGACGCCTTCCAATTTCGGTTTTTTTGTTTTTAGTCGGTTTTTCCCGAAAAATCCGAACACCAAAAAAAACTAAAATATAAAAACTGAACTGAATACCGAAAATCGGTCAAACCGAGCTGACCGGTTCGGTTCGGTTTTTTCGGTCCAGTTTTTTCGGTTCGGTTGAGATGTGCACAGCCCTACTCGGACAATCCTAGTATCTCAGTGAGCGATTGCCTTTACGCACATTTATTAAAACCGGGTTTTGATGGCAATATATTATTTAAATTCATTTTAGATTTATGTTTTGGCTAACATATTCTATAGGTATTTAAATTTTGGGTCGGCTACAAAGATGTGGATTTATTAGATGAAATTTGATGTATTATACTTGTATAGATTCATTCTAGTATGAAATGAAATTCAAGTTTGTAACATTGAATTGTAATACTTTATTCTTTTGTAAATCCTGAGATTTGAGATTCTGTACATTGTATGTGGTAAAGTTGAATGTATGCGGCATTTATTCTTGTAATTAGGTTTTCTGTAAATTTGACTTTGATTTTAATAAATTCTCGTTTTATTCCAGCATTGAATGTTTAAATGTTAATCTTTCTCATTTAAATGTTAATGTTCTTATTAATGTATGAATCACTTCTCAACTGCGTGTTTTTGATTAATTTGATTTTGAGGGTTATCACAGTGAGTGAGTGTCAACCAATAGTAGATGAGTGCGTTGCAGGCGATACCACCATAACTGTGTTAACGTCTTTCTTGGCAAAGCCTTGTTATAGCTAAAGTTAAAGTTTGTACTATTTGATCTGTCTCCGTGTTTTCCAGACTCGGTTCTATGCGTAACCAGGTAGCACTGTAGCAGTAGCATGATTTTTCTCATTTCCAACCCTAAGAGATCTTACTATATTGATAGTTTTGAGGTGTTCATATTGGTTGCGGCTGATGGCTTTTGGCTATAAATAAATAATAGTGGTTGAAAGAAATAACTTTTAGAAAGCGGGGGCGAGTGGTAGGGAAAGTGAGGAAGAGATGTGTGTGGAAGATGGGAACGAGGGAAGTAGGGTGCTTGATACGCTCGTAACTTCCTATCTTATCATCAGAGCGAGACAGGAGCAAAAGGGGTTAGAAAGCCGCTTCAAAAACCGGGTGTTTATGTTGTCTTCTAGCTTCTCTAAGCAGAATCTAATATATAAAGACCCTTTGACACACTTCAAGTTAGTAATGATGTAAGAACCAGGTAGTAAGAGAATCTTTTTTAGTACAACTAGGACGCACTTACGCACTCATATACACACACGACGCTATACACATGCCCACATGGATGCGTCCAATGCACACACTTAAGCAGACGGAAACCCAAGAGTCTCCGGAGCGCGGACACGTGCTTTGACCACTGCAATCACCCACGTGTGTGTGCTCAGGAGTACTATTCATATAAACAGTCAGCTGACGTCCGCAATGGTAATAGCTAGTACTGGCTATATAGTCAGCTGACGTGGAGGTGAGAGACAAAAGCAAAGACTATTTTATACTGTTGGACCCACATGCTCCTCTCTCATGTTCTTGGACTACGTGAAATAGATCAGCTATTTGCTCGTCGCTAGTGACTACTCTCTCTCTTACTTTTTCCTTGCCACATCAGATCTAGCTAACTAAATAGCCAGCTGTTGGAGACGCCTAAGAGTACTGTACTCCTAGAAAATAGGCACCGTAGGCTTCGAATCCAGGTGGCTGGAGTACACGATGACACCTTTTGTTAACCAATCCAAGCTCAGTTCCCTAGTAAGAGAATCGTGACGACTCTACCATGGGAGAGGTTTTAACTAGAGGTGGAAAGGTGCGCTTGTTGCTCGATTCAGGAGTTGGTTGCATTGACCATCCCTAGTAAGAGAATCTTGACGACTCTACCATGGGAGAGGTTTTAACTAGAGGTGGAAAGGTGTGCTTGTTGCTCGATTCAGGAGTTGGTTGCATTGACCATGGTCCATGGACTGAAAATATTGCAGTACTAGTAGCACTGACAAAAGTTAGATAACCTCGCGCCATCGGCAACATGTCGAGAATACGCATACGCTAGCTTGCTTTGCTGCATGCCGCGCTCACGTGACGGTGTGCGCCGGAAAGATAAGAGGGCTGCAGAAGCTTCTACTGCAGTGAAATTAGTATTTGGTAAACAGGCATGTGACGTACGTGCTGTTGCCATGCAGCAACTTGGACGACCTAGCTAACCTTCAAACACAGGCACGCAGCCGATCGGAAGAATCGAGCGGTTAGCCGTGAGGTGTATGTATCATAGGGTGACATGGCATTGATGGCAAGATCGTGTCTCTTACCGACCTTTTGCTGTGAACTGTGATTACAGCTGCGGAGGAAGGAGTGAACGGAACTATGTGACAGACAATCCTGATGCGTGACTTCACACCTAGTTGTCAGAACGTCACGGCAAATTTACCGATGCTGATCGATTGGCATTGCTTTTGCTTTAGAACATGGGATGATGGATTGATGGGAATGATATTGGCGCTGTGTCCCTATATTGGTCAGAATTTCAGCTTAGCTCGTTTCACACAAGTGAAAGCTGAGTCGAGTGGTATTTGTGTTGTGCCATACCAGGTGATCTCGGCCCATTGTGCTCGAGAGGAGACAGATCAATTTGGCCCAACTCCAATGAGGGTGAATAAAACTTAGGCCTAGTTTGCGGTTTCCATCCAGGGACCAGCTGAGCCCAACCAGCTTGCGTCAAAAAGAGTAGCACGGTCAGCCGTAACCGTTATCTGTCTCCACTCATAAAACGAGAGTTTATCAATGCACCACTTCTCTCCTTCACCTTCACATAAGACTGAGACATGAGTTATTATTGATAGTGCAGACTAGACATGTCAAATATTTTGTCAGTAAAAATTTTTAAAATCTGCTTCGAACATAGGAGTACCGTAAGAAATAGTTCAAATATTCCTGCAAAAATTAGAAAAATCTAAAACAATCCTTAGTTTCAATTTTTGATTAAATCACTTAGCACAAGTTAATTTGTCTTGAGTTTTATAAAACACCATATTAATAAAAAAAACTTTCACATAGCATGAGGCCTGAGATAAACCCATAACCTCACGTTGATTATATCTATTATCTTTTTTAAAAACACCATTATAACACACAAATATCTTACTAGTAATGATGTAAACTCGAGAAGAAGCGGCACTAAAGCAGAAACACAGTGCTAAGCAGGGGGCTTAAACAATCTCTTCTGTGTCGATTAAGGGAAGCAGTACAGGAGGTTATCACTCATGAGGATTATTGAATTGTTAGCACATATCATGCAAAACTGATAAGCGCTTCGTAATCTAAGCAAGTACCAAGATTAGGCAAAAAAAAAAAAAAACGTAAGTGCGTTTGCCGGGAGCCGAACCGGGGTCCATTACTTGGAAGGCAATCATCCTATCCGTTGGACTAGAAATGCTTCGATGATAAGATTCCAAACTAATCCTACTTAAACTCGCACTGTATCAGCCAACAGTTGACTATCTTGCCGTGGTGGTCTGGTGGATACCATTTCATGCCCCAAGTGTTGATGACCATGAAACTATTGAGAAATAACAAACGCCAATACAATCCATGCAACCAATCATCTGATAATCACTAGAGAATAATTCGGGAAGAACACCAAGGAAACAAAGTCTTTATTAATCTCAAATCTCTTCTCCTTGTACATAGGCTTGTTTATTTATAGTCAAAATCCCTCAGAGGTAATTTTAATATTTACCCACAACGTAACCTTCTAAGTTTTATAACACTCCCCTTTGGACGAATACCACGATATACATATGCCTCATTAAAAACTTCTCCCAAAAACTCAGTGGAAAAAAGACTGTAGAAAAGAGTACATCGCATCTGTTTCTTGTATCGCACGGGTTGCCTCATTAAAAACCTTCACGTGAAAATTTCCAGAAAAACTCACGAAAGGAAAAAAGAGAGTACAACATTAGATCTTTAGAATCATGTAAGTCTTTTAGTCTTAAATAAAGGTTATGGCTCAAGGATTGACTCCCTTGACCCTTGTAACTCTCTAAGTCACCTTATCCCTATGCCTCGTATGTACTTCTGGAAACTAGAGGCTGAGAGAGATTTTGTAAATAAATCTACCAGATTATCACAAGACATATCTTTTAATATCTTTATCTCTCTATTCATCTGGAGTTCATGAGAACAAAATAATTCAGGAGCAATACGCTTCATGATATTACTTTTAACGAAGCCCATTTGCATATGCGCCACACAAGCTGTATTATCTTAATAGATAATAGTGGGGTCATCGACGGTGTTTATGCCACATGACTTCTTGATGTGGCTAATCATTCGCTTGAGCCAAACACATTCTTGTGAGGCTTCATACAATGCGATTATTTCTGAGTGGTTAGTAGACGTAGCTAACAAGGTCTGCTTAAATGACCGCCAAGAAATGGTTGTACCTCCACAAAGAAATACAAATCCTATCTAGGATTTTGTATTATGTGGATCAGACGGATATCCTGTATCTGTATATCCAACCATAATCAAGTCTTGATTCTTCAGGGAAAACAATCCAAGATCCTGTGTACCATGAAGATACCTGAGGAGAGTTTTCATGCCAGCCCAATGTCTTCATGTTGAAGCTGTGCTTTATCTGGCTAGTAAATTAATTGCAAAAGCAATGTCCGGCCTTGTGCTATTAACAAGATACATTAGTACTCCCAATGGCACTCAAATATGGAACCTTTGATCCAAGAATTTTCTCACTTTTCCATCCTTGGTCTAAAAGGATCTTTGTCCATTTCTAGGGATCGGACTGCCATCGGGGTTTGTAATGGATGTGACTTGTCCATATTAAATTTCTCTAACACCTTTTTGCCATAAGAGGATCGGTGTACTAAAATCCCTCTAGGGAGGTGCTACAGATGCAAGCCTAAGCAAAATTTGGTTCAACCCAAATATTTCATTTCAAACTCATTAACAAGATAGGAACTTGCTTCTTTTATGTCCTCTGTCGTCTCGATGATATTCATATCATCGACGTACATCGAGATAATACAAAATCCATTATGGGATTTTTTATAAACACACAAGGACAATCCTCATTATTATTATTGTACCCTCTCTTCAGGAGGAATTCACTAAGTCGGTTGTACCACATTCTTCAGGACTGTTTTAATCTGTACAACAACCTTTCCAATTTGACGCTATACATGTTGCAATTTAATTTATTTGAATCCGGAATTTTTACTCCTTCTAGGGCTTTCATATAAATCTCCGAGTACAGTGACCCATATAAATATGCAATCACTACATTCATTAACTGCATACTTAAATTCATACATGTTGCTATTGATATTAAATATTGGAACGTTATTCTACTCATGACAGGAGAATAAGTTTCATCATAATCGATGTTGGGTCTCTGCATGAACCCCCTGTGCTACAAGTCTCGCTTTATATCTCACCACCTCATTCTTTTCATTTCTCTTCTGGATGAAAACCCATTTGGATTCTACAGGGAACACTTTAGGTGGTGTTTAGGCTACTGGGTCAAACACTTTTCTTTTATTTAGTGAGAGTAATTCTACCTCAATTGCTTCCTTCCATTTACTTCAGTCTGAGCGCTTCTAGTATTCAGCTAAAGACTTTGGTTCTGGATCTAGTTTAAGGTTTTTAGCAATCTTCGAGGCAAAATATGTGTCAACAATTGTAGTCTTTCTCTTATATAATCTCCTGACTCAACAAAAATAGTGGATATTTCTTCATTTGGTTCATCCAGCTCCTCGTGATTTCCCACAACGATGGAGTCTGATTGTTCCAATGTCCCAGTATTAGACTGTGCATGCACAATTGTACTAGGGTTACTGTCTTCAGGATCATTCACTTTAGGGATTTTCTCAATGTTAGGTTGAGTTCCTTCTACTGACTCGGGAGGTAGCTTATTTTCTTCGAGTTTCTTTTTCTGCGAACGTCTCCGCGGAATTGAGGCCTCATTCTCCGATGCTCTCCCCCTTTTCTTCATATGAGGTGTTAGAGTGGTTCGAGTATCCATCTAGGGTACTTTCAATCTCCCTGGGGCATTTACTGCTAGTATATAAGATTTTGTTGTTCTCTTTTAATCAGTGAAGGCATTTGGCAGATTGTTTGCTATTTGCTGCAGGTTTATAATTCGCTGAACTTCTAGTTCAACTTCTCTAGTGCATGGGTCTAGGGCTTGGATACCCGAGACATTCTGATCTATTTCTCGGCATTTTTTCAGTGAGGTACTTTCCTCCCTAATGCCGAGAAATTATCTACATTAAAAATGCAATCAACGTGACAAGCCATAAACATGTCTCCAGTAATAGGCTCAAGGTATTTGATAATCGACAGGGATTCAAACCCTACATAGACTCCCAACCTCCGGTAGGGGCCAATGGTCGTATGTTGTGGTAGTGAAATTGGCACGTATACAACATAGCTAAATTTTCACAGATGGAAAATACTTAGTTCTTTTCCGCGCACTAGTTGTAAGGGGGAAATCTGGTGGTATGCAATCAGTCTTAAGTTTATTAGAGTGGTAGCGTGCAACACTGCATGGCCCTAGTAGCTGGTGAAAAGCCTACAATTCTGCAATGGTGTCCTGGCAATAGGCATAATTTTTTTAATGAATGACTCTGCAAGGCTATTCTGAGTGTGGATGTGTGGTACTAAGTTCTCTACTTTAATGCCTAAAGCTAAATAGTAGTCATTAAATGCCATAGAGGTACATTGTCTATTCTAATTGAATTAATCCTTTCCTCTAGAAAGTTTGCTCTTAATATGATAATTTGTGCTATTAGTTTAGCAAAGGCGTGGTTCCTAGTAGACAGCAGGCATACATGGGACCACATATTAAAAGCATCCAATACCACCATAAAATATCTAAAGGGGCTCGACAGGGGTTGAATAGGTCCACAAATAACATCATGCATTCTCTCCGGGAAAATAGGTGATTCCCCCTTAATTTTTAGATAAAAGGGTCTAGTTATGAGTTTTCCTTTGGCACAGGCTGGGCACAGGAAATCTTCAGGTTTAGGAAAGAATAGAGTTTTTAAGCTATGGCCAATAGAATTGCTTATAATTTTCTCATCATTTCTACCCCAGGATGCCCTAATCGATTGTGCCAGATCTTAAAGGGCTCCGTGGTTTTATACTCTATTTTCATTGCAATATATTCTTCAGGTTTGATGTAGGTATATTATAACCCAGATGAGGAGGGAAGTTTTTCAACCACTCGTTTCTGATCGCCGTCAGACTTAGTCAAGAGGAGATATCACGTACCCCTTTCATTATCAGCCTCTACATGGATAATGTTTAAGTAAATATAGTTGAAACTTAATAGGGTATGCTTTGATTCGGGATACAGGAGAGCATCCTATATCGTTATTTGGGTACCCATGGGAGATTGAGTGTGACCCTTCCAGTGCCAACAATTAGAGCATCACTTCCAGCGATAGTCATGACATTTCCCATTTTCTTGGTTAACATTTGGAAATACTTGGTATACCTTAGAATCGAGTTGGTGGTTTCACTGTCATCGGATTTAAGGAGTTGTTCTATATAGAGTATAATATAATCAAATAATAATTCAATAAGAATAAATCTCAAAAGAACAAGTAACTCAATTTATTCATATAGAATTAATATTTAAGTCCTAAACAATTAATGCTCCACAAGAGTACAAAGAATCCATTATTCTCATAGAATAACCTAAACTAATAATGCAAACTTAAGGAAAGCATGACATCTGGAGTTGCCCAGGGGAGCTGCCTACAGACTACTGCAAGTTGCCATATAAGTCAAGCTCCATGTGATCACCCCCTGCTGTAGTGTCAGGCTCTATTTCTGCATTCGGTGCATCACCCTTGTCAGTGTTGGGCTGATCGACAAAGTGTGACTTTGCCTTCTTCCCTGGAGCCTTCTTGCTCTTGCAAATGGACTCCTGGTAGAGATCTATCAGATGCTTCAAGGTGCGGCAAGTACAAGACCAATGATCTATACATCCACACCTATAGCAAGGCGCAGGGGGTAGGCTACCTTGTTGCCTAAGTCTGGTTTCTATTGCTTTTCTCTCCCTTGCCCTATCCAGTAGGGTTTACCATTGCTCTTCTACACATCTTACTTCTTCCACTTTCCACCCTTTTGCTTAGGTCCCTTTTCGTTGCCTTGGCCACCACTAGTCTTCTAGAAATTAGCATGAGATTATGGCAGTGGCTGTGACCCAATGGGGTGAGTCTGGTAGTTCTTCATCAGTAACTCATCATTCTTCTCAACCTCGAGAAAGGTGTTAATCAGTTCCAAGTGCTTCTTGTACTTGGCCTAACGGTACTGCTGTGAGTGTCCTGAGTGGGGTGGAAAGTGCTCAAAGTCTTGTGTATCATCTCAATGTCTATAACATTTTTGGTTAGAGAACCTAAGCTTTGCAACAAGCTTATGAGTGACAGAATTATATGCTGACACCTTCTTGAAGTCCTAGAACCTTATGTTGGTCCACTCACACTGTGCTTCAGGTGGCATGATGGATCTTTGTTGGTCATACCTTTCCTTCAAGGAATTGCACAATGCTAACGGGTCCTCTTCTAGCAGGTATTCAGACTTCAGGTCTAGATGGATGTGGTGTCTCAAGAAGTACAGTGCCGCACATTTGGTGGCCTCAGGAATGGCGGGAGCCCCAGCTGCTGGTTGGGTATTGGTAGCGCCTAGTGACCGAGCTATCAAGTTGATCTTAGCATCTATTGACCATGTGAGGTAGTTGCTGCCATCTAGGGCGAGCTCAGTAAACTCCTTCCTAGCGATGTCAGACATTTCCTACATTATACATGCAACTTTTTTTGATTTTCCTACATTTACGGTAGGTAAAAATGCATGAATATTACTAAATCAATAAGTTATGGATTTTTACCTATTTAGTACACATTATATAGGATTTTTTGGTAATTTAATGAATTTTTACTATTTAATAAGCAATTTTTGGAATTACTAATAAATAGAAATAACATACGAAAGAAAATAAAACCAGAAAACATGATAACACAACAGTGCTAATAAGATTATAATGCAGCTCATATAATCTAAAAATTAATTTCTTTGCTAAGAAAGTCAATCTGCTGGACCTATTCGTTATTTTGACAAACTTCAGGATCAAAATTATAAAATTACCACATTTTCAATAGGCATATCTAATTTTCCCCAAAATCTAGGGGCTAAAACAAAAAATAGCCAGCCCCATTTATTATTTTCTTTATTCAGCCGGATTGGGCCCGTGTGGCTCGTAAACGTCTTGCCCAAAAGGTCAGTGGCTAGGGTTTCAACCCTAGCCATCGGTCTCCTCTCCCATATAGCGGTGGCTACCAATGGGCATAGCAGTCTCCTTGAGCGCGAGTGCGGAGGCTCCCGGTGTGGTGAAGGCCGATCATTGGTGACGTGGCTTTGAGCGGTATCGTTGTCCTCGTGTGCTGGCGCGAAGGCGACGGTCGTCCTTGGGTGCAAGTGCGAAGGCAGTGGCCGTCCTTGGGCATGGACGCAATGGCGACTTCGGGCGAGCGGCTTCAGGCGGTGGGGAGAGCGGAGGCTGGGTGAACGGCCTCAGGCCATGGGGAGAGTAGAGGCGGCGTTGGCTTTGGGTGAGAAGGAGGCCGAGCATCAGTGGTGCGTCTTTGGGCACGAGCGCGATGGCCGGCGGTGGCAGCTGTCCTCGGGCGCGGGTGCATAGGCCCAGTGGCAGCGGCCGTTCTTTGGTCGGGCGATGACATGTGACTTCCTCCACAGTGCCAAAACCATGTGTGTAAATCTTAATCCAGTGTGTGATTTAATGCATTGCATGATTATTTAGTCCCGATTTCCGTCTCTCTAAGATCGATATAGATTCTAGTAGATTTATCTTACATATTCACAGAAGTGCATAAAAACCATGCTTGCAAATTATAGATCAATCTAAGACTAGAAACAACTAGAACACATCTGATCTAATCATGGCATTGCAAAGGAATATAATTTTGATCTAGATTGATCTACGAGATTGCAATGTATAATAGATTGGTTTTGGAGTTTGCATACCTTACACCTTGTAGAGCGATTTGTGTTGATAACGTGTTGAGAAATAATGAACGCCAATGCAGTTCACACAACCAATCAACTGAGAATTACCAGCGAACAATTGTGCAAGAACACCAAGGAAACAAAGACCTCTTCTCCTTGTACGTGGGCTTGTTTATTTAAAGTCAAAACCTCTCAGAAATAATTTCAATATTTACCTACAACGTAACCTTTTATATTTCATAATAGAAACTGTAATGTGGTGTGAAGGTACTAGTCAGCGTCCAGTGGGCACCAATTTGATCGTACATGCCTGCAGCGGCGGATCCACGAGTCACGTTACTCCAGCGACCTTGACACAATCAAAGATAAAACTCTTCTATATATGCAGAGAGGACCCTAATTGTCTAATTAAATTTAGAGAGTGTCTATATAACATTCGACTATTTTTGAGAACAAAAACAGTCAGATTTTGAGCTGTTAGATGGAGATCCAACGCCCTAGATCATTTTTTTGGAGGGGGGCTTGTATGGGTGGATCCGTTGGATGGAGATCTAACGTCTCAGATCAATCTGACTGTTTTTGTCCTCAAAAATAGTCGAATGTTGTGTAGACATACACTTAAAATTAACATGTGATGATATTGGCGACCCAATTTCTTAGATCCGTGCTACATGGATGCATGCACGCATCAAATAGGGCAGGCAATCGTTCCCATTCTATTTGCATGTATGAATTAACGGATTCAAGATTATTGTTGGAACTTGCAGATAAAGTTGTAGAATTTTTGTTAAATAATCTATTTTTTATTCTAAACTGTAGTATTATATTTGTGCTTTATTTTTTGCAGTTTTGATCATCTATTGCTCCATAGTTGGGCGATTGGATTAGTCCAAGTCGCCCAATGGTTGAGTGGCTTAAAATAATAATATAATTACTTTATTAATCCAATGAAAATATTTGTGAGAGAGTAAATGGTAATTTTTGTAGGTAATATATTTAACACATCTTGTTGTATGTTGTTTTTTAAATAAAAAGGCAGACAATATCGGTTGGTCCGTTTGTGATTTTCATAAATTCTGAAAGGTATGAAATTTGTTAGACTTGTAATAACATTTTGTGATCGTCATATGTTGTTGTAGTGCGATAAATTTCTAAAGAATTTTGTGAGGATGATTGAGGTAGCAACGATTCGTAAGTAAGAAGGTAAGTGATATTGCGATGCAACAGAGAATTCATACACGGAAGAGAAGTTTGGATAATTGGATAAATGGTGTAATGATAACATGAGGGAATTCGTACATAACCATGTCATAGTACTAACGAAGTAAAATACATACACAACGACAAAAAGTACACAAAGCAGGAGAAAGACCCGCTACTCGTCACCAGCTACCCCACCCGTACCACCTTCTCCGTCGTCGCCACATCCTACCCCTGGTCGGTGCCCACTCATATTGCCCCACTTGGCCTTCCTCAGTGCGGGGTGTCGGCGCCCCGACAGTGTGAGGCAAACAGGAGCCCTGCTGACCTGTGCTCCCAAAGCCTCGAGGGTCGACTCTAGCTGTGGCTACGCGGGTACTGGGGCACCACTGAGCTGTAACCTAGAAAGAACCTCGATGGGTACGGGCTCACGTGCTCTCCTGACCTCCGCTGAGTCGTCCGCGAGAAAGTCACTCACGTCCTTCGGGAGATCCTCATGTGGGGATAGCTAAACTCCTAGCTGGGGTGCCATATATGTAGGACAGATATTGTTTATTTCTGTAATATATCAACGTGAAGAAATCTCAAGAGATAAAATGTACCTTCCACGTGGGCCATGGCCTGCAGCCAACTATCGTACACGCCATATCTGCCCTAGTCGAACATGTACTGCCTTGATGCTTCTAGGTAGGGGTCCAAGAACGACGGTGGTGCCGGTGTATAGGCACGTGCCCACCTTGACCCTTCGATCTAGCTCGGTGACGACAGTAGCAGTGCCCCGGGGTAGGCATGTGCCCACCCTGACCCTTCAGCCTAGTCCAACGATAGCGAGGCACGTGAACATGGCCCTCTGGAGCCTCCAACCTAAGTAGTAGGATGTGGTGGCCTCGACATACATGTCGACGTTGCCACCTCCGGAAGCGTCCTGCACAATAAGAGGGCGATGACATGCCTCGATGCAGTGTAGACCCGATAGACAACTTGCAGTAGCTCATCGCGTGTCACCTCCAAACCATGGGCGACCCTACTGACGATTGACCTGTTGTCCCTCGCAATCCTGGTGGCAACGTCCATCTGCAAAAAGTACATGAATGTGTCAAACTAGTAATTGTGGTAACCATACTCAGACACTTTGAAACACGAGAGTAACTACCGCGAGAGAGAAGTTCCACGCTAAGTGCACGGGGTACGCATCGGTCAGTGCTAGTACATGAGCGAGGGGAGGGTCAATGACATACACCAGTCTGGTGCGTGTCTACAGAGCATACCAGCATATGTACTCATTGTACACACTGGGGTCATACGCAGTGCCCTCCTGCACGAAGTCCTCAAGTGCCTCCGCCCACTCTACCACCCACGGCGCCATCTTCCCGGCCCAGCTCGTCCCACTACCACCCCTTCTACTGTGCCTGCGAAACGTACAACTATAATTAGAAGGCATCGTAACAGAACTGAAAAAATATAGAGACATGTGTTGTGTGTAACTCACGCGTGGACCGAGTCATGCACCTGATGCCCAACAAGACTGTAACAACCTGGAGGAGGTTGAACTAGCGCATCACCATGTGCATCGTGTAGTCCTCGATGAAGACGCCAAAGACAAGCTTCTTCTGCGTGAACCAGTATGCCTGGTCATGCCAGCATAGTGATGAGAGCCCGGCGGGGGTGTGGTTCGCTATCTCCTGACTAGAGTACGTCTCTTAGCGTATGTCATCAGCGGTGAGGCGGTTGAGGTGCTTGACAAAGTGCCCATACACATGTGTCACCTACAGGTGTGTAAACTGGGCCTGTGAGCCAGAACAGTGGTTAGAAAGTATCACTCGTAATGCAAGTATAGTAAAGATCCAGTAGAGCATGTACCCTTCTACGGCACCAAATGGAGCCTATGATCGACTGATCCACAGTGCCTCATGGTACATGTCCCTGTGGTACGGACTATTGTCGACTAGCATCGGCCATCCGAGGGAGAAGTGCTTGAATGACCACAGTGCAATAGGAGGGGGTAGCCTGTGAGGACAGAGGTCAACCTTGTCCTGCAGCAAGCATCACACATGCCGCGATACATTATGGCAAGTGCGGCTGATCCCCAGCTGGCATACACCTCCTCCCCGTCGGCGATGGCCCTCGCATACCAGACGAGGCGGGCGTCAACGGAGTCACTGTGGCTGCTAGTAAACAATACCCAACTGAATAGCCACAGCAAGTATGCCTCTAGGTGTCGCGACACCTGGTGCTCGTCGGCATCCAGGTCCATCTGCTTGACCTATCCACAAATGAAAAAATAGTAAGCCCATCATATGGCTAGTATAGTGCATCGCTAAACAGGAAAAATAGATAGCACACGAATCCAGAATTGTGAAATCCACTGCATGGGCAGTCCATGCCTTTGTCACGTTGGGAAGATGTGGTACGCTGTCGTGGTCTCAGCTAAAACCCCCTCAAACCTGCCTAACATGTCATCGCGCTGGTTGGCAGGCGTATTCAGTAGGGAGGCAGCCTCTCCCGCGATAGGCAGGCCGAGCAGCATCATGACGTCTTGCAGACTGGGGGCCATCTCCCCAAATGGGAGGTGGAAGGTATGCATCTTGGGCCACCACTGGTCAACAGAGATATCAGCAATGACCGGTCGAACGAAAATCATCGTGACCGCTATGGGCCGACATACACCTCCCTGTCCTCCTCGACCAAAGCGCCATCCTCGTCGGTGGCCTCTAGCATCTGTGCAAAGCCTGCAAAGCACGAAGAAATAAGTACATAGTGAAAATATCATAAATAGATGTGCCATAGTTTGCAGATAAATCTGTCTCTCCAGAGTGGGTCTAGTCTCCAAGCCCGTTGGGGTATCCTCATATGGACTACCCCTAACTAGGTCGCCTCGTCTCTTTCTTTAGGATGCAGGACACGATGGCTCGCGCAGTGCTGCGTGTCGATGTGCTGGTCCAGCAGGCCAAAAGGCTAGTCCAAACAACCAAAGTCGCAACCCATATCTGCAAATCAATTTGAAGTTAGCAATTACAACATAATTACTGGTTTAATTATTGATATCGTAGCAACAAAATTCTTCAAATTTAGTTGCTTTGTTGCATAAACTGCATATTCCTCAATGTATATAGCCATCACCACATTTCGGTATTAGGGTTTTAGGGCTTACAGTTTTACGCTTTTTAGTGTTTAGGGTTTATGCAACTATTTACCACTATTAACAATATGCGACGTACCCGACACAACTGTGCTATTTACAACTATTAACAATATACGACGTACCCGACACAACTGCATGTAAAATGTTTTGAGTTGCTAACCTACCATGGTTTCAAAAGTACAACTATTAACAACTAAATTGTCGTCAGCTCTTTGACTATATTATTTACAACTATTAACAATATGTGACGTACCAAACACTACACATCTAATAATTTTAATCATTAACATATCTTAGTTTCAAAACTACACATATAATAATTTTAGTTTTATCTTACTATATTTCAAAATTAAATCTAAAAAGAAATGCAGGTGACTCAGCGTCGTCGATATACAGATCTCTCCTTATCTCTTTCCCCTCCCTCTCCTCTCCTTTCCTCCTCTCCTCCCTCCTTTCCTCTCTTCTCCTCCTTTCCTTTCCTCCTCCCCTCTCTCTCTCTTCTTCCCTTCCTCTCTGTTCTCTCGGCCGAAATGAGCATATGGCGCTCGACCATGCACATGTAGAGATATAATACTATAATCTTTACTATTATAAAAATAGAAGTTGGTGGTCGTCGATCTATTCTCCCTCCTCTCTTCTCAGCCGTCCGATCAAATATCAACCATCTAGATTCACATGTAGATAGTTCTTCCGCTTCTTGTAGAAAAGGTCAGGCCGACGTGTAGACCGCGCTCCTCCTCTTCTCTTCTCCCACATCCTCCGCCTCCGGCAACCACTCCACCTCCCGCAACCGTCACCTTCTTCTCTCCCCTGAACCCTCGTGCTGCACCTCCTCCTCCTCAGCACCGCCACTAATTTTGTTCCCGTGCGGCAGCGTCTGGTCACAGTCCCCTATCTTCCCCAGCAGCGTCGCATCCCCCCGTCGCCGCCTCCTCTCCCCATATGCCCTTCGCTGCCTCCTAACCTCCACTTCCTGCAACCGCCGCCTCCTTCTCCCCCGAACCCTCGTGTCGCGCCTCCTCCTCCTCGGCGTCGCCACCAATTTCTTCCCCACACGGCAACGTCTGATCGTAGTCCCCCCAACTTTCCCCGGGGCGCCTCCACAATTCCATCTCCCATCGCCCCTCCAACCAGCGGCACAACGCTCGGCAACAGCGGCCGGTGGATCGGAGAGAATGGCTCTTGACGACAGCGGCCAGTGGATCAGATAGAAGAGCACTCAGCGATGGCGGCGGCTTCCTCTTACTACACCCGCCCACGTGGCTCTCCCAAGCCGCTGCCCAGCGGTCGCTCGCCCGGTGAGCTTCTCTACCTCCTCCTGCTCTTCGCTCGGAGCCTATCACGTTGTCTGGCGATTTTGGTCTCCCAAGCTGGTCGTCGAAGTCGGTGCCGTGGTCGAATGGGGTTGTGGTCGAGGGGCCATGGCCGAAGTCGAGGGGCCGTGATCGAAGTCGAAGCCATAGTTGAAGGGGGCCATGGCCGAAGTCAAAGATCTGTGGTCGGAGTCGAAGCCGTGGTCGACGGGGCGGTGGTCAAAGTCGAAGGGCCGTGGTCGAAGTCAAGCCGTGCTCGAAGTCGAAGGGCTGTGTTCAAAGTCCAAGCCGTGGTCGAAGTCGAAGGGCCGTGGACGAAGTCGGTCCGCGGTCGAAGTCGAAGGATTGTGGTTGAAGTCAGGCCGTGGTCGAAGTCGAAGGGTCATGGTCCAAGTCCAAACCGTGGTTGAAGGGGCAGTGGTCAAAGTCGAAGGGTCGTGGATGAAGTCAGTCCGTGGTCGAAGTCGAAGGTAGTCGAAGTTGAAGGGTCGTGGTCGAAGGGGACAGTGGTCGAAGGGGCAGTGATCGAAATCGAAGAGCCGTGAACAAAGTCGGTCCGCGGTCAAAGTCGAATGGCCGTGGTCAACGTCGGGGCCGTGGTCGAAGAGGGTCGTGGTTGACGTCGAAGCTATGGTTGAAGGGGGCCGTGGTTGAGGGGTTGTGGCCGAAGTCGAAGATCCATGGTTGAAGTCAATGCCGTGGTCGAAGGGGGCAGTGGCCGCAGAGGGAAGTGGTCGACGTTGAAGGGTCGTGGACATCGAAGGGGACAGTGGTCGAAGTCGAAGGGCCTTGGTCGAAGGGGAAGTGGTTGACGTTGAAGGGCCATGGTCGAAGGGGACAGTGGTCGAACGGGACAGTGGTCAAAGGGGAAAGTGGTCGACGTCGAAGGGCCATGGCCGTCGAATGGTCGTAGTCAAAGGGGACAGTGGTCGAGGGAGACAGTGGTCGAAGTCGAAGATCTGTGGTCGAAGTCGTAGGGCCATGGTCGAAGTTAGGCCGTGCTCAAAGTCGAAGGGCCGTGGTCAAAGTCCAAACCGTGGTCGAAAGGGACAGTGGTCAAAAGGGGCAGTGGTCGAAGTCGAAGGGCCGCGGACGAAGTCGGTCCACGGTCGAAGTCAAAGGGATGTGGATGAAGTCAGGCCGTGGTCGAAGTCGAAGGGTCATAGTCCAAATCCAAACCATGGTTGAAGGGGCAGTGGTCAAAGTCGAAGGGTCGTGGATGAAGTCAGTCCGCGGTCGAAGTTGAAGGGTCGTGGTCGAAGTCCAAGCTGTGGTCTAAGGGGACAGTGGTCGAAGGGGCAGTGATCGAAGTTGAAGAGCCGTGGACGAAGTCGGTCCGCAGTCAAAGTCGAAGGGCCGTGGTCGACATCGGGGCCGTGGTCGAAGAGGGTTGTGGTTGACATCGAAGCTATGGTCGAAGGAGGCCGTGGTTGAGGGGTTGTGACCGAAGTCGAAGATCCATGGTTGAAGTCGATGCTGTGGTTGAAGGGGGCGGTGGTCGAAGAGGGAAGTGGTCGACGTCGAAGGGTCGTGGTCATCGAAGGGGATAATGGTCGAAGTCGAAGCTGTGGTCGACGTCGAAGGGCCATGGTCAAAGGGGACAGTGGTCGACGTTGAAGGGCCATGGTCGAAGGGGATAGTGGTCGAATGGGACGGTGGTCAAAGGGGGAAGTGGTCGACGTCGAAGGGACATAGTCGTCGAAGGGTCGTGGTCGAAGGGGACAGTGGTCGAAGTCGAAGATCCGTGGTTGAAGTCGAAGCTGTAGTCGAAAGAGGCCGTGGTCGAAAGGGAAAGTAGTCGACGTCGAAGGGTCGTGGTCGTTGGAGGGCCATGGTCGAAGGGGATAGTGGTCGAAGGGAGTAGTGGTCAAAGTCGCAGATCTATGGTTGAAGTCGAAGATCCGTGGTCGAAGGGGGAAGTGGTCAACGTCAAAGGGCCCTGGTTGAAGGGGACAGCGGTTGAAGGGTGTAGTGCTCGAAGTCGAAGGGGGTAGTGCTCGAAGTCGAAGGGGCAATGCTCAAAGTCGCAGTCATGGTCGCAGTTGTAGCGCCCGTGGACATGGTCGTAGTCATAGTGCCAACCTGGAGGGCACCTGCTGGTTCATCCACAACCTCCACCGCTACGAGTTCCATCGCTACCCCTATGTCACCCTGAGATCAAGCTCCCCACCCTCGACGGCAAGACCCACAAGGTGGTCGAAGTCGAAGCCATGGTCAAAGGGGGAAGTGGTCGATGTCGAAGGGGACAGCGGTTAAAGGGGGCAGTGGTCAAAGTTGAGGCCGTGGTCGAAGTCGGGGCCACGCAGGCTGGCGCCGGCAGTCGGGCGACAGGGCACAAGCGCACTGGAGGCCTACCAACATACGACCACCAACGATGGTCGACCGTTCCTGACCTACGATCACGCGCAATAGTCAACGGCTTCTAACTTACGACCACGAGGTGTGATTGACGGCTTCTAATTTACGACCATGAGCACTGATAGATGTGTTTCGACTTACGACCACGAGGTGTGGTCAATGTCTTCCGACTTACGACTATAAGTGCTGGTTGATGTGTTTCGACTTACGACCACGATGTATCCTCGATGGCTTTCGACTTACGACCACGAACAATGGTTGTCGACTTCCGATGTACGACCATGAGCTATTGTCGAAGACTCCTGATTTAGGACCACGACCGATGGTCGACCGCTACCAACTTATGACCACCAACGATGGTCAACCACTTCCAACCTACGATCACGCACGATAGTCGACAGCTTCTGACTTACGACAACGAGGTGTGCTCGAGGGCTCCCGACCTACGATCACGAGGTGTGGTCGGTATCTTCCGACTTATGACCACGAGGTGTGATTGACGACTTTCGACTTACTTGACGGATTTAAAAACTTTTAGAACATATTTGTATGCATATTTTAAAAAAATTTACCACCCGTGAGTTTTAAAACATATAGTATGATAAATTTTAAAAATCTATAATAACGTACGGGCATTCAGCTGGTTTATAATAAAAATAGATTATGTAGAAGATTCTAAAGTGGTAGCCCTAAAAAAATAGTGATGGCACGTTATGGAATACTCCATCGATCATCCCACACCCAACTTCTTCATTTCTTTTCCTCGCGTCACGTGGGGAGTATGCAGTCATGACATGTTCAGTCTTCAACCTCCTATCTGATGGCAATGGCATGTCGTAGATCGAGCTGGATCAGTGCGTTTGAGTTAAAAGGAAGTGCTCCTTCCGGCTGCTTAAGTTTATAGTTGTAGTTTTTTATTTTGTTGAAATTGCACGGTTGGCTATTAGCTTTTTTTTACAAAAAAAAAGAAAACATAGAAAAATCAAGAAAACATTATGTCATTACGGACAATGTAAATAAATAAAGAAAAAAGAGAAAAGACAGAAAAAGTTAAAAAACCAAAAAACTAAAATTAAAAGCCAACCATTTCAAATAAATTATGGTTTAAATAAACTGAAAGCCAAAAAAATAGAAAGCAACCAAAACAAGGGCAGAGTTCTACTGCTTACACATGAAGTACGGTTGCATAATAAAAGCAGGGAAGCAGAATTGTTGGGTAGCGGCAGCACCACTCGGATCAGAGTATTCTACTCCCTGCCGGGCCTCTGCGCAGTGCGCAGGCGCATACCACCAAGCTGTACGCCGATGTGGGCTGCAGGCGCACGCGTCAGCCGCGGAAAAGGCCAAGCCCCGTTTCTGTGCCGATTCGTGTCGTGCGCGACAAACGGCAATGGGACGGGCAGGGCAGCAGCCAAGGCGCGGCACATGGCTAGAGTCCGACGAGCCGCGGGGGCTCGCCAAGCGGGCCAGATCCTCGCTGGGCGCGCGCGGGCGCGAGGCCGGAGCCTTCACGTGGCCACTGTAGCGCGCGCGCTCGGCGTGATTTGCCACCCGTTCTGATGGGACGTGTGGTAGGCCGGTAGCTAGCCCGTACCGCGGCGCTCCATCATTCTCTGCTGGTCCCGTAGTTTATCATGCCAACGATGGACATGCCGGATCCAGCGAGTCGGCACGGACCGCAGGCGATGCTGTGACCGCTTCAAGGAGTAACTTAGGATGTGTTTCGTTGAGCTGTGGTTTTTAAAAAAGCTGCTGTGAGTTGTGGGCTATGGAAAAGCTGCTGTAGGTTGTGGGCTGTAAAAAAGCTGTAAACTACTTGGTTCAAACAAGTATAAAACTTACCTTCTATCTCTATTTTCTTTGAAACAACTGTGAAACAGCTCTCTATTTTCACCATTTCAAAAAGCAGAAAGCCAAAAGCTAAAAGCTAAAAGCAGGGTCCAAGATGATTTCAAAACTGTACTACCTAAAAGTAGCTGCTTCTGAAAAAGCAGCTTCTGATTTCTACCCCTTTAGTTAGCTTTTGGCTTTTTAGAAGCAAAAGTAGCTCCCAAAAACTCAACCAAATGCACACTTAGACCCGCTAATTTCACTGGTACGATACTATCGTAAATAAGTCATGTCTAACTGGACCTATGTAATTTCACTGGTAGTCTGGTACGATACTATCGTACGATGCTTATTTACGATAGTAATTTTTTTACTACGATGAACATATAAAACTACTTTCACTGGTCAACTAACCAACCGACGGTCTTGTTTTCTGGCACAGAAAATCAACATTCCCTCCACGCCCATACAGCGTGACATGAAAAGCGTCGTCCTTGGAAGCCAGCCACCGCTCCATGCTTCCACTGCTCCATTCCACTCCTTGCTAGTTTCTACCTAGCGAGAAATGGCCACCACGAAACCAGCCTCCCCAACAACCGCCGGCGCCGCCAGTACCCCCACAGTCGCCAACGCGCCGGCACCTGAGCAGCTCCTGGAGGTGGCGGAGGACGAGGTGGTCATCGACTTCAAGCCCAACTCCAAGTGCCGCGCCGAGCTTCGCCTCCGCTCCCTGCACCCCTCCCTCCCCGTCGCCTTCAAGGTCCAGACATCCTCCCCGCTCAAGTTCCTCGTCAGCCCCCCGCGCGGCGCCGTGCAGCCGCTTTCCTCCTTCTCCCTCCGCGTCGTGCTCCGCCCGCAGCCGCACGCGCCACAGTCCTTTCCCCGCTCCCGCGCCGACCGCTTCCTCGTCCTCTCCTCCCTCTCCGCCGCGCAGCTCGACTCCGCCGCCAGCCCCAGCAGCGCCAGCGCCATCCGCCTCCGCGTGTTCTTCGGCGGGCCCTACCTGCTCCGCCTCGCGGTGGACGCCGGGGACGCCGCGGTCGTGCGCCTCATCCTGCGCCGGCAGCCACACCTCCAGCCGCTTCTCGATCCCGAGGCGGGGGTTCCCGACGCCGAGATGTGGGCGCCGCTGCACGCGGCGGCCTCGAGGGGGGACTGCGGAGAGGTGAGAAGGCTGGGGCCGGAGGCGCTGGCAGCGCGTGACCGGGAAGGGAGGACGGCTCTGCACGTGGCGGCCGCGGCCGGGGAGGCGGAGGCAGTGGCAGCGCTGGTGGACATGGGCGCCGACCCCGCGGCGGCCGACGCGCGTGGGAGGACTCCGCTGGACGTGGCGCGAGAGAAGGACTATGTAAGTTACCAGAAACTGCCTGTTTGTCCTTCTTACTGTCCAGTTCTTAGTTCAGGGAATTCAAATGTTGCTTGTTTAATTAGACAAAGATTCGTGATAATAAAAAACCTTAAGAGTTACGAGCAGACCGTCTTTACCAATACGAGTCGCAGGTCGTAACAACGATTTGGCATGACAAAAGGGAATTAATTGTAGCGGTAAACTCTTAAGCTTTTGATTGGTTTGATCACTAACGAACAGAGCAGATAGAGATTAGGAAGCATCACGCCATGGACCAGCTGGCAGCTGTACGTAACTTGGCTTATGTGACCTGCGTCATTGTGCTCGTGAAGCTTGGTAGGAGTAGCACGACGTTATAGTAGTGCAGCTCCATTATTGTCCATCTGAGATGCATAATCGTATTTGCTCCACAAAATGACCAGTATCGTTTTTTAAGGTGCTCAACCCTGCATATCAAACAATGCTGCTTGAGTATTATCTGCATGGCTGGATATAAACGCAGACAATCAATGCTGTTCTCGTAGTATTGTTTTGCAAGAAGCCGTTGCCTCCAATTTCGACTTCTCAAAACTAAACTACCTAAGATTGTAACGACAATGCTGTTTGCTGAGTACAGCAAGAAGTGGTGGACATCCTGGAACGGTGGGAGCTGGTCATGACGGCGGCGAGGCGAGGCGACCTCCAGAACCTCGAGTCCCTCCTCAAGAAGCGCACCGGCGTCCGCGGCCGCGACCAGTACGGCCTGACCGCGCTCCACTTGGCCGCTATCAAAGGGCACTGCGACGTGATGGCCTTGCTCGCCGGGTCCGGCTGTATGGACATTGAGTGCGAGGACGTGGAAGGGCACCGGCCGCTGCACCTCGCTGTCGAAGGCGGCTGTACCGAGGCCGTGGAGCTGCTGCTTGACATGGGCGCTGACGTCCACGCCAAGACCAGGAGGGGCGCGACGCCGCTCCAAATGGCCGTGACGATGGGGTACGATGCAATCTCGCAGCTGCTGCGCAGCCGGGGAGCCGAGGCGGCAGCCGCGCCGGCGTTGTGCATCGCATCCTCGTCTTCCTCGTCGATGTCGTGTGCCTAGATGTGCTGCGTTCGGTCCAGAGTTGTTTGTAGGAGGAAATTTAACACTGCACTGTATAGTTCACAGAAGTGATTGTTCTGTTTTTTTTACTTTTGTTGGTATCTGTTCTTATGCAGGACGGATGTTTGGCTTGCTTTGCTAAAGATGCAATGTGTTGGTGAAAACAATAAAATGTAATTGATTGCAATGCTTTGTATTACATTTATGTTGGAAACTTTTATTGCTCCCTTTCTTGATATTCATACTTAGAAAATAACTTTATGCATTTCTGGAAATAGCTAATTTACCAATAAAGTTGCTAAATCAAACATTTTGCAAGCTTGCCTGAACTAAAAAGCACGCATGGCAGCCTTGCTAAGTTCTCCCTTGAAGAAAAATAATTTTACTGCTAAAAGAAAACTAACACAGAAGAGTTAAAATATAACAAGATTATGTGTTCAAATTCCTGCCATCATTTTGCTCATTCAAATAAGAAAGGGGCACTGAATTGAAATTACGCTCAACCTCAAAAGTTTCTAACCGACCCTCTTAAGTTATCAATAATGTATCAATAAAATGAAGCGATCACTCAACACTGCCCATATCATAGTGAACTGAAAACTTAAAATCTATGTTTTGTTAGATTATGCTACAAAAGATTGCACTGTTCTCTTTAGCATCTTATCTTGGCAAACCATAAGACTAGGAGCCTCCTTCCAAAAGATGAACCAATAACACTGTCCTGCATCAGATAAATACAGAAAATCAAATATTAAAGAGAACAATAACCGGCACTACTACAGTTTTTTCAACGGGCAATAGGGTTGCACTGGATAAAAAGCTTACTAGAGGGCAATAACGGTACTACTATAGCACAAAAGTTGAGAACAAGGCAATATCTCCGCACTTGTATATGAACTCAGAATGGAGGAGCAATGGCTTCGGGATTGACAAAAGATGGCCTCTTTGCATTGTAGTAGAAATGGGCAATCATTTGAACTAATTCATCAGCTGTTCTTATCTCTGTAAACTCAATCAGTGAAGAAAAGAATCAGATACTGCCGGAGTGGATATTTCCACCACTAAAATAGCAAGCATGGCTAAAAGGTGCAACCTACCAAATGCCGCCTTTAGTTTTTCAAACTACCAACCTCGAACCTGATATATATCAAAGGCACACAAAAATATGGGATTAACAGATGCTGCTTCTGATAAATGAGACTAACCTTTTTCTCTGTATAAGATTTTGTTTCCCCTGAGGAACAGTAATTGTGGGCATTCTTTTACTTGAAGTGCATATGCCAGGTCTCTCTCGATATTCATATCAACCTTCACGGTCTGAAACACACAATCAAATTTAGCACTTGCCCAAACACCAGAACAACATTGCCAGAGTTAATCGAATAGTAACCATGCTATGATTCTCACACACCCGAGGAGGTAGCCGATCTTTAGCATTCCAGTACACCTTAGCAGCCTTTTCCAATTCTTGAAGAAACCTCCAATTGTCAGCAGCCCTGTAAAACACGACATTAGCCACAGTTCAGTACTTCAATACAAATTATCAAATCATCCAGCAAAGAAACTCAAAATGACATCATTTTCTGAAGCAGTGCATAACTAAGCTCATTTGTGGATCAGTCACAGGACAGTTCTCACCCCCTCATTCTTTTTCCCTTTGGCTCATTCGATTCACAATTCACATGACATCACAAAGGGCAAAGCCTGATTCTTCTGTTTACGAATAGAGACAGGACAGGAACGAATTATTTTTACCGGTTGTAGCGCTCAAAGACGAGGACGACGAGGGGACTGGGGTGGAAAGCGAAGCTCTCCCACTCCAAGCAATTGATCTCCTTGACCCAGCCCTCCTCGACCTCCCCTTCCCAATCGATCTCAACCCCGTCCACCGTCACGTTCTTGATCGAATGCTTGTCGAAGTACTCCGACGCTCGGATTCCCCATCCGACGTCGGCGTCCAGCGGCCAGCTCGGGTCCTCCTCCTCCACCACCGCCTTCTGTTCCCCCTCTTCCTCGCCGAGTTCCCCTCGTTCCTCCTCGCCGGAGAATCGCCCGTCCTCCTCCTTCTGCCTCAGGATGTCGCCTTTGCCTTCGAGGATCTCCGGGTCGCGCTCCCGGATGGAGGCGACGACCTGCTCGAGGCGGCCGCGGACGAAGTCCTCCACAGCCGACGCCTCGCTGCGGCGCCCGCGGCGCGGCTTCCGGGGCTTCATTGTAGGGAAGGCGGCGGCGGCGGCGTCTTCTGGATTCTGGCGGCTGGTGCGGTGTTCGGGTTTGGGGGGCTCCGGGGTTGGATTGGAAGGGCGTGGCGGCCGCGGCGGCGGAGGGGTGGGGGAGGCGAGGAGGCGCCTGGGGCACCGGCCATGGTTGCGGCGGGTGGGGTTTAAGCCGGTGGTGGGGGCCGAGGGTTTAAGGGGGAAGAGTGTGGGAAGACGAAGCATCACGCTCGGGGAGGGGAGGTCGGCGACGAGATGAAGGGAGCGGCTAGTAGTTGCTCTCGTGCTATCCGAATTGCTGTGTTTGCCACTTCGCCGTTGTCCCCGCGATCCCCTCGAATCCAACGGTGCTTACGCTCTTCTCAAAAAAAAAAAAAAAAACGGTGCTTACGCTTGTGCAATAGACCTGGCCGCAAAGGCGGCCGGCACGACCTGACATAGGTCCAGTTAGACACAACTCATTTACGATAGTATTGTACCGGTCCATGGATTTAGTCTTGCACCCAAACATGATCCGAGAAGGTTTACGAGTCGTGCCCCAAACACGTTTAGTCTGATGGACCATAGTTATCCTATTTTACCGTATGGACCTCGACAATCGACACTAGCAGCGTGAACGAGGATGGTCAGCAACGTGGACGAGACTCAAACTTGTTGACGGCGCGACGAGGACTTCATCCCGCTCGCATAGACGATGTCCGACATGCACGTCGAGAGACACCGCCGTCACCGAGGGCTTCTCCTTGCTTGCCAGTCGCCGATCGTTAGCCGCCTAGAAGGCGTTGTCCTATTGCCGGAGGGGAGCAAAAAGTCAGAGATAGAGAGGAGGTAACGAGGAGGAAGGAGCTGAGGAGAGGATAGAGAGGACGGTGGGGGCGGCCGAGTATTGGGAAGGGGGATAGCGCAGAAGGGGAGGGGAGAGGCGACCAAGAGAAGGGGGAGGGGGTGGCAACTGGCGGGAGCGGTTGGGCACAGAAGAGGGGATAGGCCGATGAGGGAGGGGCAATGGTGGCCGAGAGAGGGAGAAGGGGTGGTGGCCAACAAGGGCGACTCGGCATAGAGGAGAGGGGATGAGTTGATGTGGGATGAGGAGCGGTGACCGAGAGAGAGGGAGGGGCCAGCTGGGCCGTGTCAGGCCGGACTAGCTCAATATGCCAAGGTGTTGACCTAAGCATGGCACGACTCGTTTAGCCATGGGTCGTGCCGTGCCTAGGTCAGGCTAACATCCGACCCATTTGGACAACTCTAGTTGTGCACTCTGACATGTGAAAAATCACACTACACTAGTCCTGAATTTGAACCAAATTTCCCAAGGTAAAAGTTTTTTATGGATAGCAAGGCAAGGCTTCGTGGGACGTTGGATTTTTTTTCTAATTTTTGCGGAAATTGAGTTAAATCCTATGAAATTCCTACAAAATTCTTGTGAAACCTATATATTCTAAACAGGACCTAAAGTTAACGTGGCCTGTTATGTCTGAACATGGTCTAATCGCACATGCATAAAACCTAAGGCCCCATCTGGAACATACGAGTTTTTACGGAAAACAGTTTAATTTCCATGTTAATTGGAAAAATTCTTGAGCTCCGAACGGACTTAGAATTGTTTTCCTATAGCTAGACATGTTCATGGTAGCCCAGCCTGATTATATTACGGGCTCAGGCTTGATCATCGGACCTATCAGGGCCGGGCTGGGAAAAACCTAGTGTTGGCATTCTAAGGTTGGGCTCAAACTCGGCTTCAGGTTTAAACAGGTGTACCTCCTACTCAAACAAAATATGTATTTCTGCAACTGGTGCCTGTATTAGTAGCAGGTGGCTTGTATCATCAGGCGAATTGCTCTCCCTCTCTCCGTGTGGTATTGGTCGGACCCACCCGGCCCAGTGCACGTTTACCAGTGGGCCAAATCGCAGACAGGCCCACTAATTTACGTCTGAAACTATTGTTCATCCTGGCTACGATAGATTCCATTGACAGTGCAATCTTGCACGGTTGCATGATGTGTCTGTGTGTGTGAGAGAGAATCCGATGCGGGTGAACTGTGATCAGGACGTACGTGCTAGTACTTGAGAGACGGGCAAGCAGAGAAGCAAGAAGCAAGACTGCAAGAGAGACTGTGGACGCCGGGACCGATCTGAAAGGAGACAGTCAGATCAGATCGCCCGATCGATCGAAAGGCGCTTGCCTGCTATGGCTAGCCTAGCCTAGCCTGCGACTGTCGCTCTCGCTCTCCTGTCCGCCTCGCGTCATTTGGTCCGTCCGTGCGAAGGCCAACGTCGATGAACATGCGCGGGGTGTCAGACCAATGCACTTGGGCTCGCCGAGGCCACGGTCAGGCCGTCCCACGACAGCGACGTCAGGCGGCGTCGCCCGGCACTGGGTCAAACTAGTTCTGATCCCACTACGGCCTGGGCGCCCGTCCAGCTGCCTGCCCCCACCGGCGAAGCGCGGCAGCTGTTAAGCGAAAGATCAGCTGGGCGATCACTGATTAATTGACTTGACATCATGCAATTACCTTCGTCAGAAATGTAGATAGTACTAGCTAGTAGCTTAGGCCGGGTCCTTTATTTGCGCTCCTTGACTTACCTGCACCAGCGAAACGTGCTGAGGACGTGGCGAGACCAGTTCAATGAATTCCTCTGCTATATAAAAGATAGATCAATCACAAAACAATATAAATAGTATATTAGAAACACAGAGATAGGAGAAAGAACTTCTGAACTTTTTTTTATTAATTTCGCTTTCACATGTATATAAAATAGCTAATAAAATTTTCTATTTATAATCTAATAATAAGGTACCTACCATAACCAAGGTTTAAGCACAACCCCATGCTTCCCAACAAACCGTACGCAACGTCGACCGATCCAACAGGTTATTCTTCAGCTCAGCTCCAAACGCAAATACTATCCACTTCCGGCCTGGACAATATTTTTGCCTACTCCATATACATCTGAGTCTGACAAGGCATACAGCCCGTTCTCTCTCTCGTGTTTGCTTCTTACTCCCTCCGGTTTATAAAAATAAGTTATTTTAGATATCAATACGATCACAAAACCAAAATTCAGTTTTAATCACTAATTATTATTGTAATATATCTGTAAAACTCAATAAAAATTATAATATTACTAAAGTACTTTTTAAGACGAATCTATACATATAATTTTTATGTATTTAATCTATATATTTAAAATGATATTGATACCTGAGTTTGCAAAGTTTGACTATATACATTACAAAATGACTTGTTTTTGTTAACTGAAAGGGGTGCTAACTCCAAGGTGACTCATACTTTCTTAAGCATAAGTCGTATTTTTTAAATAATTAGATCAATCTAAAATTAGATACATGTATTTCAAATCTAATCCGAAGGCCAATAAAGTCGACCTAGAGTAAACACCAAATAAGAAAACTTATAAATAGCAAACCCATACCTTCAATTAATGTAGAATCTTGGAGGTAGCAACTACCACGAGGAGATAGAATGAGCTTTTTGCTACAACACATATTTTGGCCATGAGTTTGCCAAAAATCCAATCAAAACTTGCCAAATTAGCAGGGGTAAGCTAAACTGACATGATTCAAAGTACAACCGCTAGCCAAAATAACGTAACATGGCCAAAATTTGGCAATACAAACTAGGAAAATCGGGAGTCCTTTTGACCAGGGGCGGACCCTCCCTACTGGCGAGCTCGGGCAGCCGCCCGAGCTCCGTCGCCGGCCATCCCGTAATGAAGCTTAATTTGGTCTAATTAAGGAACAATCCGTACGTACTAATACCAACAGGCCAACACTAATTAAAGCTCACATGGTAGGAGTACTTAGTTGCATGCATGCTGTGAACTGGTTGGAGAGTGTGTTTACACATGCATATATGTACCGGATAACCAGGCTCTATGGACAGTACTGCGGGGCATATATAGCTCACACACTATATTTTGTGCAACTCGATACTAAACATACGATCTTATGCTTTCCAGAAAAATACGATCTTATTCCTCTTACTTTAATTAGGCACGATAAAGTTAGGGGAGATCTGACATATGCCCTAGTGATATACCCCAAACATGTAAAATTGAGTTAGTTCCTTGGGAGGGGTCTCATGCCCAACCGTCGTCCATTCTGGAACACATGCACACTAGGTGCTCGACGTTATGCTTGTGTGAATTCTCTTGCTTGTTATCACTTAGTTTTTTTGCTGGTATTGTTTGGTAATGAGGAGCACTGCGTTGGGAAGACGATTGTATGGTGTTCTGCTGTGGACGACACCAAGGTCATCAATGGCATCACCCCAGCGCGGCTGGAGGCAGAGCTGGTCGGAAGGACCATCACCGTCGCCCGGCGTAAGGGCAAGAACATATGGCTTGCGCTCGACTCCCCGCCCTCCCCCTCTTTCCAGTTTGGGCCGTCTCCAGTCTCCACCAACATGAAACTACTTCCATTTGGGTTTTTCTTCCTTTCCTTTCTCAATTGATTGATTGATTTATTTATTAATTAATTTTTAAGAATAGCACGACTCTTGTAGGTTTGAACTTTTTTTCTTCTCTTTTTACTTTTTTGGGTACCATTTCGGGCCCTTGTGTGATTGTGTCCAAGATGTTCTTTGGGGGGTTTTTTTTCATATCTCTAGGGTTTTGATGGTTTCATTTTCGAGAAGAGCAGTGGAAATATATATTTGTAGCATGTTTACAATAATGTGCAACTACTTGATTAAATTAAATATGTTTACATGATGCTTAGTGGTCAATTATTCGCCCTAGCTAAAATTTAGTTCTGGGTCCGCCACTGCTTTTGACCAATTACCAAAATAATAGGCATTCTCTTGGTTGGAGATTTATGTCATATTTTATTGTGGAAAATATAGCTACAAAATTCAAAACTGCTTTGTCGCTAGAAAAATGATCTGCCTAAATATCCCCAAGCCCCCCAAACTAGCTAAACATTAGCAAAACGAATTATTTAGTAGGATAACAGTAGAAAGAAAATATCATTTCTGTTCCTTTATTTCGTTTTAGTGTCTTTTGGTCTTTCCTCTGTCCCATTGAATTGTGATCCAAATTTTGTTGATGAAGACAAGGCATTCTCTGGAAACGCTACACCCTCTTTTTTTATATATATAATTACGAATAATCTTGAAAAGAAAATTTCATTCGTATAGTTCTGAATATTCATCCCATAATTCTTTAGATTCTACTAGAAGGTCAAAAATAGGGGAGAAAAATGCGTTGAGAGAGTGACACTTTAACTGTTGAGCTTGTATGGTAAACAGGAACCCCTTACCTCCTGGTCAGAAGAAAGAAAAATGAAAAAGAATGGGTTGTCGCGCGCTCAGTGGATGGCTGCTGTTTGGACTTGCCAAATTGACAGATACAAGGAGAATACCCAACCTTCTGAGGTACATATATAACAGCTATCCGATCAGTACATAGAATTTGCAGAACCAGAAAAAAAAAACTCCCTCCATTCACAAATCACAACCACTATAGTACATAGAATTTGCAGAACCAGCAAATAAAAAAAACTGCCTCTATTCACAGTCACCGTGTCTTCGACTTCCATTAGTTTTTCCTTATTTAATGCAATAACTATAGTTTAATATAGGCCGTTCTAAATAGCTTTTTTCCTTCTGGCTTCTGAGGTACATGTATAACCGTTATCCGATTAGTACATAGAATTTGTATGAACCAGAAAAAAAAATTAAAAAACTCCCTCTATGCACTACCACTATCTTCAACTTCTATTAGTTTATTTTCTTATTTAGTGCAATAACTATAGTTTGATATAGGTCCTATTCCAAACAGAGATATCTTCTGAAAGTCAGAAGTTAGCCGTTTATAACATGCTGGCTTTTTAACACAGTTTTTTCTTTTTATCTTTTTGGCTTTGCATATCCATAGAGATATAATAATATTTTTTTATTTTTTTCCATTTTTTCCCTATATTTAAATACCTAAAAAATAAACATCCACTCCAGTGTCATTTCAACTAAAAACCAAAAGCCAAAAACCACATTACTTTGAAACATACCATAGAATCCATATAATCCATAGTAGTGTTCATATTAACACACCATAAACTACAATGACGGCCGTAAATAAGGACACTTGCTTGGGAAAACTAAACTCATAAAAGAACCATTTGAATTTTTTCCTTGTTAGCTAGGCAAACCATCACTGGTCGGAGGTGTGCGCAATTGCATGCGATATGCATGAACAAGACCACAGTTTTTGTGCAGGTGGGACGAATATTACGCTGGATTGGGCATAGTGAGTTAGACAGAGATGAATGACTCTTTTAAATTTTTTTTGGTATTAGCAATTTAATATAGTGAAAACTTAAAACTACAGGCTCTACCAAAGCTAAAAACCAAAGACCACAAAGCACCTAAGACAACAAAGTCTCACTGGTCTGACCACCGGCCAGAGAGCGGTCGGATTGCTTGGCCGATCTGACCGCAGGTGTCACACTCATCGGACCGGTTAGGGCGGTCAAATCACTCAGGTCACAACGGTCTAACCGCTCGCCGAACAGAAGTTGAAAACAACACGACACACAACAAGAAAAATGCTAACTCTTAAACCGCTAATCCAAACATGATGAAATTTGGTACAAATCATCCCTAGGATATCAGAAACCTATTCTAATTATGAATCAAAAGATCAATACTGAAGTTTCGACCTTTACCAAAAACAAATAATGTTGCACCAAAACCGGACAAAAGAGGGAAACCTTGATCTGCTCTTACTCGTGTGTTCTTGATGATCAATATGATCTTAAATGGGTTTTCATATATTATAGCAAGTTATATCACAGCGCAAACTCAAGCCAAAATGCCCACAAGATCAAAACCCCAAAATTACTCATCTATTGAGCAAAACCAGGCAATCATAAAAACTTTCCAAAGAAAATACTTAGATGGATAGGATCTAATCTTCAAGAGATATCTCCACCCTTTAGATGTTCTTGATACCAAGAAAGATCAAGAGATGAAATCCAACCAAGAAAACTAAACAAATCAAAAGCACAAAGAGGAATCCATTATACAACCCACTTGGACGGAGTTTGAATGTTCATTTCACTTTGAGAGGAATGTTTTACAGTCACTCCCTCATGGGGGACATGGTTCTAAATCTAGAACACACACAAGACTTCCACCATAAAGAAACCCTAACCTCTCTCTCAAAACTCTCCAAGAGCCTCTCTCTTCCTTGAAACGCTCAAGTCCAATGGCACACAATATGCATACACTTGTCTTATCATGATCCTTGTCTTTATCCTGTGTTTCTCCATTTGAGATGATGCTTCACCCTGATTTATGCGACCCTCCATGGCCTTAGGGCATCTCCCCTAGTCTCGGTCTTACTGTTGACCGCAATCACCAAGTATCCTGTACATCAAAGAACAAACAATCATCCCTACCATAAAGTGACATATACTTGACTCTCATCAACAAAACCGATAAAAACATGCACGACTTGATACTTGCATCAAAATTCCCACAATGCATGGACTCCCACTATGACTAATATTTGTATAGACTCCCACCATGATTAACACAGTCGAAACCAACTCAACTCAGTACTGGCCAGTCTGACCGCCAACCCCGCCAACCAACGGCCGGTCAAATCGCTCATGCAAGCCAGTCAAACTACTCATACACAGTGGTCAGATCGCTTTTGCGGACCGGTCATAATGCTGTCTACCAAATGAAAATTGAGAGCAAATAACATAAAATCAAACTCAAATTTTGATAACGTAGCATAAATAAAATTAAATAGTCATCACACAACATGGGTTGCCATGGGTCTTACACATTACCGCAAATTCGAATCAACCGAACAAAATTGATTTTTGAAAAAAAAACGTAACGCCCAAATTAGTTAGCTGTCAAGCCTTGGAAAGGCTCGGTCGTAGGTTCCGTTACTTCTTCTTTGCTTTCCTTTTCATTTCTTCTTTCCTTTTCATATCCATGGTTCTCGGCTTGGACTTACACTTGGTATGGTGATAGCAGCTCTACCCCGAGTCCCTGAACCATCTACATCCAGCCAAACAAACCCAACGCATGTATAACGCCTCCCTCCGATTGGAACCTTGCCCAAATACAGAATGCGTATGAATACACACACTGTCAATACCATTCCATACCATGCAAATACCCCCACAGACACATGCGCTAGGTATACATACGTGCTCGCTGTACGTAGTTTTATACGTACGGACGCACGTATATACACCCCGGATTGTTCCGGCACGGGGGCCACCACGTGGATGCCGCGGGTGCCTCCCATCAACCTCACCTCTCCGCTCCACTTCAGTAACATCCAGCTCCACCCTCCTCTCCGCCTCCGCTCCCTCCCCTTTCCAACGTCCCATCTCGGCCCACCACATCGAGCCCCCCAGATCTCCTCCTTTACTCCCGCTCGGTGCGCGTCCACTCACCGCGATCGCCCGCGCGCGCTAGCTCTCCCTGCTAGCTGTTGCATGGATTCCTCCGGACCCGGCCCGTCCTCCCGCGCCGGCGGCAACGGAGGCGGAGCGCCGGCCGTGGCGCCGCCGCCGCCGGCGGCGCAGCTGAGCAGGTACGAGTCGCAGAAGCGGAGGGACTGGAACACGTTCCTGCAGTACCTGCGGAACCACCGGCCGCCACTGACGCTGGCGCGGTGCAGCGGCGCGCACGTGATCGAGTTCCTCAGGTATCTGGACCAGTTCGGCAAGACCAAGGTGCACGCCGCGGGGTGCGCCTACTACGGCCAGCCCAGCCCGCCCGGGCCGTGCCCGTGCCCGCTGCGCCAGGCGTGGGGATCCCTCGACGCGCTCATCGGCCGCCTGCGCGCAGCCTACGAGGAGAGCGGCGGCACGCCCGAGTCCAACCCCTTCGCCGCGCGGGCCGTCCGGATCTACCTCCGCGAGGTGCGCGACTCGCAGGCCAAGGCTCGCGGCATCCCGTATGAGAAGAAGAAGCGCAAGCGCGCGCAGGCGGCGGCCACCGTCGAGCTGTCAAGCTCGTCCGCTGGCGCCGCGGCTGGCGGCGGGGACGGGGGCAGCGGTGGCGTCGCGGCTGCGTCCGCTGCTCAAGCTGGAGGGAGTGGCAGTACTGCACCAAGCACCTCTTGAGTATAGTAGACCCGCAAACCTTGTCTATTAATTTGGTTATCGTCTCCGCGTCGCAATATCTCAGCTTTCTGGTTTTGGTATGCGTTGTTTCTTCTTTCGTTGTTCATTGCCTCCTTTCTCTTTTTCAGTCCCTTTTTTCCTGATTAATTAGGTTAGTACGTACATGGCAATGATCAGTTGGAGTAGTAAGGGAAAATGAATTAATCGGTGCTGCTGTTTGTTCATGATCCCATACATATCCTTGGTAAAGAAATGAAGATTTGAGGTCATATTAATGGCTTCCTAGCTAGCTATATATTTCACCTTGATCTTCCAGGTCTTCTCCTCTCATCACACGATTAATTTCTTGCTAACTGATCTAGCTACATATATTGTGATGCACTCACACATCCATTGCAATCTAATCTCTTGTTGCACACAATATTAATTATTTCTATTGTGGTTTCCATCGTTTCTTGCTTAATTTGCACTTTTGCAGCACTCGATGAATGGTATATTCCTCCTAGGATGGACTGTGCAAACGGAGAGGGATACAGGCAGAAGCTAGGCCTGCCTTTGATGGCGCCCTCCCTGTCACACATGCGCGCAGGGCCCTGACATGCGCTACAGTCCCCGTGCGGCCTCCTTCCCCAGCCGGCCCATCTCTAGCTCCTCCATTTGACCATTCCCATTTCCTATTTCACGTACGCACAGCAGCAGGCATCTCTACCCAAGACCGAGAGAGGGAGGGAGATGCATGGGTCATTCATCAGTTCTTGCGGTTTGTAATGGCGAGAGAAGGAGAGAGAAGGGGAGGAGGTAGCTGATAGGGCTAGGCATGCAAGCGCGAGGGGTTTGTCCGGAGCGCCTTAGATAGAAAAGAGCGGGGGGAGGAGGGGGGAGATCTCTGCACTGCACTGGTCCCCGGCGGATTGGATGGGACCGTAGGCTACGGATGGGCTCTCAAGTCACAAGGCCCATGGCATGGCAGGCAGGCGCTCAGTCTCTGACCACACGTGCACTACTCTCTCTCTCTCACAGTCACACTGCCGCCCTCTCTTTCTCACTGCTTGATTCGTGCCGGGCTGCCGGCCTCCTCTCTCGCTCAGACGAAAGCATGCATCTGCATGGCCTGCCAGTGGGCGTGCAACTCCTTTGGTACCTAGTCACTCCCACTACTGATCAATTTGTTGCCTGCATGCGTCCTCTCTTTGCTCTGTCCTTCGATCTTGTCTCTTTACATTCATGGTCGCTCTCTCTCTTTCTCTCTAGTATCTTCATTCCTTTTATTTTTCCCTGTTCTAATTTCGTTTGTATACATATATACCATGTCCCAAACATGGCTAGTGAGCACAGTTACTCTTGTCATTAGCTGTCAGATACACACTGGTAATAGAATTCTTTCCTGGTATCAGATCAGCCCTTTCTTATGTATTTGCTATGTGTGATCACCTGACTATTTACTTGCTTCCTTTGTGATATACATGCGATCGAGGAAGAAGATGAACAGTGGCCAGCCTTAGGATTAGCTAGCCTTTCTCTCTCACTTTCTCAGCAAGGGGTGGTGGACCAAGGCGAGGCTCGCTCATGTCCACACTTGGCCTGGGAGCAAAAAGGAAGGACAATGAATCGCTTCCTTTGTCCTTTGCGTGGCCCGGCCCCCCGTCTTCTCTCCCCCAACGCGCGTAACGGCGTACGTCTCTCAGCTCTCGCGCGCCACTGTAGCGCGCTGTTCATGCGTGCCTGCCTGCCTGCCATCGATTGCCCAAGTCTTTTCCTCTCTTTATTACGCGTTGCCGCGCGCTCTGCCTTAGCTCCGTCGCGCGCGTCCGGCCCCACCTTGCAATTTCAGCCGGGCAGAGCGACCTCCTCCTCCTGATTCCTGGCCTGATCGATCGATCACAGGCGCCCCGTGTGCTTGCTTGCTTTCAGCTTAAAAATGTCAGGTCTCGTCTGAAATTATTGTGCATATGCCCTCGCTTGCACCATATGGGGCAAGATGAAGGCTTAGCTACTACTAGTAGTAACTATTGGATATTTAATTTCTTGCAATGAACTGTGCCTATCTATCTGTCTATCTACATACAGTAGTAGCATGCATGTGTATAATCAAGTAGGCACGCTCGTCGATGGGGGCGATGTCCAATTAGCGTCGATCTTTCTAATATAGTAATCTATTAATAAAAGCGCGCTGAGTGTGTTTAACTCGTTATAATTAGCGATGCGATGTTCGACTAATTAATCCTTTTCTTTGGTACGGGAGAATTATCTTTCAGGGAAAGGAATCGTTGTATTCTTCATCGATGATGATTGTGTTGTGATTTTAAAACCTGTGGTTAGGCACCAGAGCCCTGTACTGTACTACTGTGTGTATGCACGGGCGTACAAGCCACCATCCGTCATATATATCGTTGCTTTGTTCATTATTAGCTGCTCCGGTGGGTACCAGAAAACTAACTGCAAACGGCTAATTGGATCTCAGTTGCTGTTGCTCTATACAACAGCAAAGAAGCATACTGCTGCTTCTATTTAGTGGCTAGTCATCCATAAATATATGTCGGATGCCTGTTGTGCTAACCTACAAAGACATTCTATATATAATATATCATTTGCTATATATGTCAGTGGTTGCTCGTAAATAAGTATAACTGCAGTGCTTGCGGGTATGCTTCCATATTTTTCATCGGTGTCTTCTTCTCTTCACTCTTCAGACAGAACTTGCAGTTTAAGGGTTCAGATAGAGCTTGCAGTTGAATGGGGGCATACTCATTAATCAATGTGCAAGGTGTAACTATATAGATGCTGATATGGAGAAGAAACAGAAGCTTGCAGCTTTTGCCCAAGAATAATATAATACTGATGTGCCCAATCGAGCAGGAAAGCACAAGCATTTTTCCTGTTCTTAAAGTTGAGGCAACTAATCTGACCCTACACCTATCATGATGTTCCTTCCTCAACCTATCGATTCAGTATTGGTTTCCGCCTTTCTGGTTCGGCCCTGTACATGCAAAGGGTGCCTCCACCTGTCAGCCCTTTCTGTTAAACTAATCAATTTTGGTTTGCAGTTGCATGCAGTTGGCTGAATATCTAGCCTAGGTATTGGTAGGAAGATCTTCCTGCCTATTTTATTGCTGGATTGATCACTACCAATCACTGTATTCACCATTCTTTTTTTATTGCTACTGTTTCTTGACTCTCAATCAGATCTTCATACAGGTTTACTCTCCTTTCTTGAGCGGAAAAAGGGAATAACAAACTTTTTTTAATTTACACTGTAATGGCAGCGTCGGCCGTCTCAGAAATAGTACTGCTACACTCGCATAAACGCATGTCTAGAACAATTATAAGATCACTAGTTCTCGGTACTTCATGCTGATTTTGCAAGCAAGACTATTTTATGTATGTTCTTGTTTCCCACTAATCAACAAGCACCTCCATTTTGTTTGTCGAAGATTCTTTTAGGAGATAAGAGCGTATATAGGATATGTTTACTTTTCCAGAACAAAATTGTTCATGTACTAATTCCTAAAGTAGTTACTGCATGCTAATAGTTCGAGTTATAGGAATCAACTCACTGATATATATGTCGTTTAATTTATTCCTTGCAAAAAATGTCGTTTTATGACCGATGAAGCTTTCTTTTAAGAAGACAATAAAAAAGCTTTGTTTTCTAAGAAGGCAAAGAAGCTTGCACCTCTATTTAAATGTTTTTGCAAATTTTCATTTCATTTGCTTTTCCAGAACAAAAATTGTCCACGTAAGAGCATAAATAGGATGTGTTGACTTTTCCAGAACAAAATTGTTCATGTACTAATTCCTAAAGTAGTTGCTGCATGCTAATAGTTCGATTTATAGGAATCAACTCATTGATATGTCGTTTAATTTATTCCTTGCAAAAAAAATATGTCGTTTCATGACTGATGAAGCTTTCTTTTAAGAAGAGTATAAAAAAACTTTTTTAAGAAGGCAAAAAAATCATGCACCTCTTTTTTTTTTTTTTTGCAAATTTCATTCCATTTGCATGTATGGCCCACACTAATTGAAAAAAAACTGCATTTGACTATGCAAATCCGTTTGACAAATGTTCCTGCAGTTTATTGTGCTTATTTCATTGGCTTTTCTAACCAGCACAATAAATAGTAGATACATGTAATTCGAGTTGCTCGTTTTTCCTTTTGCAATATATCCTCAAATATATACTGAGATGAATGTGTAATCCAATATAAAATGCGTGCACGGAACCTACTGATGGTGACGCGCTCTATCTGATAGTTAAGCATTGTTCTATTGCGGTACTGGATATGTGTATAAAATAATCATTAGTACAAAGTTTGATGAAGCTACGTAAGGTAGAATGATGCTTTCTTCAGTGCACCAGCCACCGAGCACTCAATATTTGAGGAATAAAAGTGGGGGCGGATTGAGATGATTTCCTATTATTTTACTCAAATTATGCGGTATGATAAGATGTACGGATCACTTTAAGCCTAGAGAACTAGACAAATGTATGTATCAACGTTAGCAGACAGATGGTTCATACAAAAGTTCATTATAAGCATTATAAAAGGACGTTTCCTAGCATTTACCTATGAACTACAGCGCATAGGAATAATTTGATCTGAAAAAAGTGCACAGTCGGCATGGCAACTTCAAATAATCTGCCAAAGGCAATAAATCTGGTTCTCGTATTGTTTCAATTAATTTATCTTGTACAGTCAAAATTAAGTTGGATTAAAATTGTATTATTAATTTGATTTCCCAAAATATATCTTTCATGTAATAAGTGCTTAATTGGCCCATAACAGTCGTACAACTGTACACAGTGGATAACAGCAAAACTTTTAATTGAACACTTCGAATCCAAGATTTGCCAGTAAATTAATTTGTATTGCTACAATTTGATTCACCAATCTCTCCAATAGTTGATCATAAAGCTTATTGGATAAAAGCTATTTAATTTGTAGATCTTGTGAGTTTTATGTTGCATTGTGCCTTGACATTCATTCAAAGATAGCGTTGGCATTTTCATCTGAACTTCATCATGTTTTGTACTTGCCAAATATCTCAGGCCACCCCTTGAGATATGCATAAATTTTAAAGCACACATCGATGTGGATTCCATCTCTAAACCCTTCAAGTGCTTCAAGTTTGTTCAACTCATTGAAGGGGTGAAACATGTAAGCACTGCTCACTATATGATTACATACTACATGCTGAGCCAAAATATCGAATTAAACAACATCATTTTGTAATTATTTAACAGAACACAATAAGTTAAGTTACACTTAACCAAAAGAAAAACATGGACTAGTAGTTTGAACTACCCGTACCAGGAAGATTAATTGCATGTTGACTTGTCGTCGTGCCATGCATAAAAATGGCATGAATATGTATAATGTTGTTTGCCGCATGAGGCTGCCGTTCTAAAATTAGACTAAAAAACATATATGATCATCAATAATTTTTCATTTAGTGCTAAAAACTGGATCTGGTATATATTTGTCAGATATTGGAATATATGTTTCATGAAAGCGCTACATAAACTAAGTTTGTGATCATACATTCTCGAGTGAAAATCAACTGACCTAAAAATAAAAGCTAATTTGCATTTTAATATTTTCGAACAAAATACCACAACATTTCGTTGGAGCTAAAAGCTATATATCACAGAGTTTTTACCCACAAAATATAAATAAACTATACATGCATGAAAGCATAGAGTTCAAATTTGTTAGATCTATAGATAAATAGATGAATCGTTCAAGTATTGCACAGCCCAAAGGGGCAATATGTAGTAAAAGACTCAAGGGACACAAGGCTAAACACTAGAAACTAGAAAATACCACAAATAGCCTTATATCCTTAACGCCCCTCAAATGCAAGGCGTATGCAATAGCATTGCATTTGAAGGATTGACACTAAAATAAGTAAAATCCAAAGTCCAAGTCTTGAAGATGTCGTCGCAACGTGCAGCTCATGAAAATTGTATCTAGGCTAGAAGATCTCCATCTGGCGTCGTGCAGTAGCCCCATAAAGCACGATGGCATAGAACGAAGTTCGAGACGACGGAGATGTGAAAAACTCAGGGCGGCGGCTCAAAAAGAAGCCACGGCCTTAAAACTTCTACAATCTGAAGCAGCTCAGAGAGAAGAGCAGTGGCTGCGGCCATACAAAAGAAATAAACCACACTCGATCCAAGAGGACGAACCATTGCTAACAAAGCAATCGATTGACTAACACAGAAATTTGTGGACTCGTATGGCTTTGATGAACTAAAAAAAGATTAGATTTGGATAGACCCAATGAAAGAGAAAGTCCAGCCGACTCATCCCCACTCAACACAACAAAGTCCAACCAATTCATCCCCACTTAGAACAGCCAAGAGAAAGTCCACAGTCTTCCTCCCCATGCCCCTTTCACTCTCCCAGTAGATACACACACACGCAAGGGAGATAGAGGGTGAAGAGTTGATAGAGACGGAGAGGAGGCCACGAGCCACAAGGAGTACACCGACAGCAAAGCGGGTGCAGCAGATCTCGGAGACCGAGGGTCGAGGTGGCCGGAGATGAGGCGGCAATTATCGACGAATAAGCGACAAGGGTCGGTGACCTATGGCCAGAGACAAGGCGACGACGGCCCAAAACGAGGTGGTAGTGACCGCCGAAGAAGTGACAAGCAGCGGCAAGATGTTGCTGTGGTGGTAAGAGACAAGCAGCCAAATCAGGCCCGCGGAGGCCAGATCAACGATGATCTGGGTGAGATCTGCCAGATCCGGGAGAGACGACGGATCCAACGCGGAGGAGGCCTCTGGCCGCTGTTGGTGACAGTTGGATCTAGGAGGTGGTGGCAATCCAAGAAGACGGCGGCGGCGGCGGCTCGAGATCGGTGAGACCGGTGGCGAAGAGGGCCAGCACTGGACAAAGATCAGCGAAGACGACCGGAGGTGATGAAGCCCGATGGTAGTGGTGTATGTGGTGGATCCTGCCGGATCCTTTGAGAGTA
Organism: Dendrocalamus latiflorus; assembly: GCA_017311315.1. NCBI lineage: Eukaryota > Viridiplantae > Streptophyta > Magnoliopsida > Poales > Poaceae > Dendrocalamus > Dendrocalamus latiflorus. The sequence goes on along the minus strand of CM029664.1, from coordinate 51,988,499 downwards.
AGCCAGAGTGTCGACTGGGGCGCGTCGGTGGCCACCCTAGGAGTGGAGAACACTCCTCTTAGGGCGGGGGCAGTGGAAGATGCACGGAGCTAGGTTTTTAACTTTGGCTCTGATACCATGTTAGATCTATGGATGAATAGATGAATCGTTCAAGTATTGCACAGCCCAAAGGATAATATATATAGTACAAGACTCAAGGGACACAAGGCTAAACCCTAAAAATTAGGAAATACCATAAATAGTATTAGACCATGTGGATAGGTTGGGAACATAGTGATGATGAATAATTAACATTTGGGTTGCATTGAAATTTGCGTTTGTAAAAATTCGAATCGATGTACTATTGTAAAATAGGAATTGTTGGAATATTCAGGTTAAGCGGTTTGACCGCCTTGTATTGAGTGGTCTGATTGGCAGGCTTTAACCACGGGCAGTGGTTGGAGGTGTGGATCATGGTCGGTAGTCCGATCGGTAATCGGTAATCATAGGCTTCGACCTCGGTCAGACCGATCGTTAGTCGACAGTCGTAGGCCTCGACCAGGATGGTCATAGCTATAGTACATGGTCGTTGGTCATAACTATAGTACATGGTCCTTGGTCATAACTACAGTACCTGATCATTGGTTGTAGCTAAAGTGCATGGCCGATAGTCGTAGCTACAGTACATGGCCGATGGTCGTAGCAACAGTGCTTAGTCGATGGTCATAGTTACAGTGCTTGATCAACGATCGTAGCTACAGTGCCTAGTTGATTGTCGTAGCTATAGTGCCTGGTCGATGGTCGGAGCTACAATGACTGGTCGATGGTCGGTTGACATTGTATGATCGAGGAGGCAGATTAGAGGTAGTGAATAGTCAGTTCTAAAAATTATCTTCTTAATTAAATTCTATTTAAACTATTTGGTTAAAACCAAGAATATAATGCAGAAACTTAAATCAATTTGGTTAGTATAAATAAAGTCTAAATCAACTAGGTTCACCTAAGTGCACCAACAACCTAAGTCTATGTTAAATATTTGTAATAGTAGAAAGACAAGCAATCAATTTAATTTTATGAATATAAATTACTTGAAAGTAAATTGAACATAAGAAAACAAACCATAAAAACATTGTATCTTTTTACTGTGGTGTTTGGAGACTTATCGGTCTCCCTTAGACCACGTTGAGGTTTGCCCAAACGAATTGAACCGGCTCCACGAATTACACCAAAACACATCAATCCACTAAGGTTCCTCTTCCTCCACTCTAGAGATGGCGAGCACCACACCACTCACAATTTGTCGGGACTTCTCATAATCTTCTTTGAGAAGCTCACCATGCACGACACCTCCAATGCCGTTTAGGAGTCGGCAAACTCCAAGAGTAATAACTCAAGCCTCTCTCTTGACTCATACCACATGCAACGAATGCACAAGCTCAAATGGACACTAAGTTCAACTCTAGATGCAACACATGCAATCTAAATCCCTTCTCCTTGCTCACAAAGTACAACACGTGCACTATTAAGAGAAGAACCTCATACTAGCTCAACAGAGTGAAAATGAGTGAAGCAACAACTCCTCCAACCGGCCAAAAGGGGGTATTTATACCCTACACAAGAAAACCAGCCGTTGGAGCCAAATCCCTGAAAAATCAGGGAAATCGAAAGTACCACCGTTATAAGGTTGGTACTTCTGCTCCCCTCGTAACGGTCACAAAAACTAGCTGTTACAGTCAAAATCAAAAGTTCCGCCATTTATATTCCGTTACTTCCGATCATCAAAAGTACCGCTTCACACATGCGGAACTACCGCTCTCGTGGGGAGGAGAAGACTACCACACAGATATTTCTACGGAAAAAAACATACCGTAGGAAAATCCGGAACTTTCAAAGTCTGGTAGTACCGCGCAACACACGCTGGTACTTCCGCCTCCCGGTAGTACCGCTCACACAGAGCCAGTACTTCCATCGGCCGGACGTCTGCTCACACAGAGTCGATCAGACCACCCACATCCGGTAGTACTGTGCAACACATGCTGATACTTCCGATGTCTGGTAGTATCACTCACATAAAGCCGGTACTTTCGACCTACGGTAGTACCGCTATATACACAACGATAGTTCCAATTTTCCTGACAAGTGCAAATACTTCAACAGATTTTACAAAACAAATTTACAAACTATAGTACCATTCACGTAAGGATCAATCATGATTCCCAATAATTTATAAAACACATTTGCATACTTTTGAAATCATGACACAAACAATAGGTACACGGACTCCTTACATTTGCAAAACACATGCGCAAACCTAAGTCATATGCTACAAGGATTATATGTGAGCTTCAACCATTTGTAAATATAAGTTTCATACCACAAAGAATAGGAAACATGGACTTCAAACACTTGCAAAACATATTTGCAATGTATATTCCTATTTCCCATGTTACGAAGATTTAAACATATGAGCTTCAATTATTTGCAAAACACGTTTACAAATATAAGCATCATGCCAAAGAAAGTTAGAGTAAGTGAGATTGAGATATCAACACAAGATGAGACTCAAACTATTAGACATGACTCCTCTTAATAGTACGACAACTTATACTAGTAACCGGGTCTTCCAACTAAACATCAAGACCGGTAAAAGACTAGGAACACATTCTTAGCCCTAACTAGTCATACCTTTGCCTTGAGCATCCTATTGAAACTTGATAATGCACACCATCACTTCAAGTCCGGGTTATCGTCTTGACATATATCAACACTTGATGCATTCATTTCTTGAACTCCATCAACACATGATGGGTCTTTGCTTGACATGATGATCAACACATAATCATCTTCTCTTGGACATGCATCAATTCTTGATGCATCTTCTTCTTGATGGTCTTCAATGTATGAAGCCATCTTCCATCACACATCTTTACTTAATGATCTTTAACAAATGAAGTCATCCCAAGTCATCCTCATTTGTGGAATTTAACCTATTCATCCAACTCATGGAAAATGTTAGTCCACAAATCAATTGCCATTAATTACCAAACTTCACCATTAACATATAATGGAGAGATTAGATTCAACAATCTTCTCTTTTTAATAATTCATGACAATCTCAACAAATAATGAGATAGAAATATTAAGTCATGAGTATACAACATGTACACAATACTTGTATATGCTAAAATAAGCTTTTGAAACAAAGCTTACTTATCCGGTTGTCATTAATCATCTAACCATTAACATATAATAAAGAAGTTAGATGATAACCTGATTACAAATGAGTATATATGAACTACATAAGCTATATGTACTCAAAGGATGTGTTTCAAAGCAGTGGCGGATCCAGGAAAAATTTTAGGAGGGGCTGAACAAAAGCGATACAGCGACATAACTCCACTATGCCCCTCCTACACCATACATCCATAGCTAAAAATTTATAGGGGGGCTCCAGGGGGGCTCCAAGGGTTCGGTAGCGGTAGGGGAGGGGGGGGGGGGGGGGGCTCGAGCCCCCCCGCCCCACTGCTGGATCCGCCCCTGTTTCAAAGTAAATATTCTAAATATGTGTATTAAAGAAAATATGGATCAATACTTGTGAAATCCTAAAATATAGAGTGAACACCCCCTAAATGTGTGCATACAAATATGTGTAATGAAGAAACATGCACATATTCATTTTGGACTATCTGTGGAGTTCAATCTATATTTTGGATTTAAGGAATGCACTAATATATAAGAATGTGATTTTGCATAAATATCCTTTTGATTTCACCTTTTTATCCAAATGAGACTAATCAATAATATACCTAAATAAATATATTAGTCTCACATATAGATTTGTCATTTAATCACATATTTAGATGTGTGGAATGCAACAAGATTATAAGAAGGATATTGAATGCAATCTCAATGATTTTACATTTTTCATCCATATGAGACTAAGTAATATCATAATTAATAAACAAGCTTAGTCTCATAAATACAGTAATCATTATCACCAAAACATCATAATAGTATTTCTCATTATCACCAAAACTAACTTAATAGAGCTTGATCTTTTAGTCATATGGTTCAAGTGCTACAATTCTTGTGAATTTTGAGTGCCCCAAGTACTCGTAATCTTCGAGTTCTCGTGTTGGGCCAACAGTCTGACCGGCCTATGGATGGCGGTCAGATCGGTCTTACTGGGTGGTTTGAGGTTGCTTTTTGGAAAGCGTGAATATTGATTTCGTGATTGATTTGGTTCGTGTTTATTGTTGGTTTGGGGCGTGATATGCGTATGTGGACTGATGTTGATGAAGTTGGAGAGAACTTGTGTCGAGAAAAAGTTCTTTGGTCTTTGCATGAGCAGGTTGGGCATGGAGACGGTCATCGTCGATGACAAGGAGGATCGAGACTAGGATGGGGAAATATGAGGTTTAGGCGGTCGAGGATGTCATAAGTTAGTCGAGCTCACACTGGAGTACGTGGAGATTAAAAGTGGATGATGCGTGGAGAAGCTACGGGAGGTGCGGTCCTGGAGACTTCGACACATGAGAAATTATTGAATGTATCCATAATTGGAAGGTTTAGAGATTTTGGAAAACCCGTGTTCAGAAAGGTTTCGAGTCCCTTGATTTTTGGAATCGATAGGATTTCATGTCCATGTTTGTGAGGATACGGTTTAGAACTCTAGCATATAAAAGGAGGGAGAGATTAAGAGTTAACAGAGGACAAGAGAGGGCTTTTTAGATAGAAAGCTTTTAGTATTTTTGTGCAAGGGTTTGAGGAGTGTCGTGAGGGCACTTTGTAGCCATAGAATATGATTCAGAAATAAAAGACCAGATATTATGGAAAAATTAGTCAGCGTCGGTGGTGTGTTTTTCTAGGCGTTGTCTTCAACTCGTCGTCCACTTGATTGTCACCAACAGCATCGGTGTCGAAGTGTTCGAGCAGAGGAAGATTACGACTGCGTTCAAAGGGGTTGAGTGAGCGGTCAAGCGTCTTACGATCAAAATCTATATCTGGTAAATTAGATTGCTTTTCAGTTCAGAATAACGACTTACCGTGATCAATCCTACAAATACCCTCGTATTCTTGACAAAATTGGCCTAAGTTTAACTTTTAACAATTAAAATAGTATTAGATTTAGAAAACCACGCGCACCTATTACAGTTGTGACCTTAGGCATCATGCCTAGCACTTCCTCTAGTAAATTGGAGCAGTTAATATAGCAATGATAAGTGGGAACGATTAGTCATCAAAACTTACCTTACAAAAGGGGTTATCCTGACAAATAAATAAATAACCCATCCAACACAGAATTGGTCATTGTGTGCAGCAAATCCGGTTACCACACTGTTGGACTTACGAGCGACTTGTGTCCATGGCTCCTGCACTGCAGGGTCCTCGATCATCGTGCAGTGTGGTCGTAGTTGTCTTACCCTGCTAGGGGAACCTCGGTGTTAAAGAATGCATGGCAAAATAGATGAGGGTCACAAATAGAAGATATGGATTTAATATAAAAGTTCTCTTTAGGAAAAAAATCACATATGCACATAGGTGAATATACTATATGAGGAGAGTTATAAGCACAAGATGATATGACGTCTAAAACGTGTGACACAATGCTCTCACAATGTGCTCTAAACATGAGACTACCGTGATATATTTATAGACCAGGGAATAAGAGTCTTGAACAGAAAAGGAAACCGATGTGGAGCCGGTTTGCGCCACTTGGCACCACGTCTGGCACCGATCAGTGTCGTGTCCAGCACAAACACTATGATGGATTTGGATAACACTTTAATAATCTCTACCTTGAGCCAAGTTCTCTTTAGTAGTTGAAGAACACAATGAACTCCTCCAAACAAGTCTTCATCAACAAATCTTATGCCTCAAAAGTCCAAAGAACTAATCTCAACTAGTAGGACTTGAATAGTCTTATCCAACGTTTTCTTATGAAGCCAATATGAGCAAATCATCAGCATGTCTAAACACACAGCTATCAATAAAGCAGACGAATAAATATATGTCTTAATCAATTCATAACCTTGGCATAGTCTAAATCTGTATAATTGACCTTCTAATCAGTAAATGCTTAATCATCAAACGACATACGCCAAGATATCATTTGTGACGCTAGATAGACATAGTAAAGAACTCATCTCAGGAAGTTGCACAAGAACTCTCAACGTGCCATCAGCAAAGTAGAAACAAACTTTACAATATACACCTCATATGGAGTTATGATAACTAGAACTTATTGCACCGTAATATCAAACATTGTAGTATCTATGCAGATAATAAACTCTTACATTTAAATTCTTCACCCCCGAACTTAAATTTAGAGCATAACCTTTACTGATTAATAATAACAAACTCTGAAGAGTATTATGTTGGCGGTGGCAAACATACATGAACTGCATAACTTACCAAATTGGAAGAATGTTTGTTGTCTTGTCTCGAAGTCTCCTGGATCGAAGGTAGCCGAAAGTAACTACATAGCAGTGGCAAAAACAAGCATCTTCCATGTACACCACACCATATCTCCAATGAAAAATCGCTGGCATGCAAACTTACTTGAAAAGGAATTTGGAGATAATAAATCACGCCCTTGATTGTAAAGAAACTTCACAATAGAATCCCCACCAGAACTTCTCGATGAAGATGATCGGAAGTATGAAAACTCCAGTTCATTGGTACAATTGAGTGTGTGCCTAGCAAGATCGTGGGAGCCTCCACGGTACGCCTCTATGTGCATCTAGCAATAAGCTACATTATCCTTTGGTGCACTATGTGTACGGGAAGCAATATATTGCTTTGGTACATCAAGTTTTGTACGCCTAGCAGGAATCCAATTGTGCACGTAGCACATGAGGGCAATTCCACCTCTGTTCGGATGAAATCAGAGCAAGTTTAATAAGGCTGACTGTGCTAGCTATAAGGGAATTCATGTCAGCATAGTCCTATGTGGAGGGGAGAGAAAAGGAGAGAGAGAGCCAAGCCGGCTCCCATGCAAGAGTCAGACTATAGCACAGGAAAAGAGGCGTTATCCATACATGTACCAATAGAACTACTCCCTCCGGTTCCCTAAAGCAAGTCGTTTTGGACATGATTTCAGATATCAAGGAGTGATTAATTAGGGTGTATATTTCCTACTTTGCCCATATTAAATAGCCTCAAGGGGCACCCCTCATTAATACTATCTCTCTGCCCGATTGGTTAAAGCGTGTTGATTAGAGCTGTGCGACCAGAGTTCAAGTCCTGGCACCCTCAATATTTTTTGCATGGCGCTGTTTTTTGCCGTTGCTATTTTTTGCCGCGCCCTGGCTGGTCTTTTGGCGCTGCGTAAATTTGCTTTGGCGCTATTGTTAGCCTCATCATGGGGTGCCTACTGTTAGCCTCATCCTCTAAGTGCCCTTGTGCTGTGTTTAATCCCTCTATTTAATCTCCGAATGGCTAGCTGTTGCAAACACACCCAACCAGTACTAGCTCGTCAAGATGGACCTGAACATTGATCTGAACATGGAGCCACCGTTAGATCATAACATTGGTAAGTGTAGTGTACTCCTTGTTGCTATCGTTTTCTTCTTTGTTCGTTTGCATTTACACGTCCAGATTCTCAAGCTTTTGCATGTGTACATATTTTTGTACTAGGCTTTGATTTGAACTTAGAGGCACCCCATGATGGTTTGGATTTGAACTTGCCACTAGAAGATGAGAATCACGTTGCTGATCAAGGTGGGATCGACTTGAACATGGAACCACCTGTGGCTGCAGCTCGTAAGTGATAATTTTCCTTTCTTTTTCAATTGTGTTCCATTGCCATTGTCGCCACCAATAACTAATGACCTTCTTGACGTTTCTGTAGGTAGGAAAGATCTATTAGATGTAGATAGAAGAAGGATCTACCAAACTTTGTTGGCAAAAGCACAAACGGCAAACTGAAGAAACATGTGACCAAGGAAGTTGCCGAGCAATTTGGAGTACATATTCGCACGGTTCAGCGTATATGGTATCAAGGTAAATCATCTCTAGATCAAGGCATTCCGGTGGATGTTTCTAGTAGAAAACGTGGTAGAGTTGGCCGAAAGACAATTCCATTGGATTTGGAACCATTACAAAATGTTGCTCTTAAGGATAGAACCACATTAGAAGATGTTTGTGCTATTTTGCATATTAGCAAAAAGAAGCTGCTCGCATACATGCGTCAAGGTCTCGTTAAACGTCACTCAAGTAGTATAAAGCCACACTTAACGGATGAAAATAAGAAAGCAAGACTACAATGGTGTTTGGATATGCTTGATCAAGATAGCATGCCGAATGATCCAAAGTTTAAGGTGTTGTTTGATGTTACATTCATTGATGAGAAATGGTTCTATCTTACTAGAAAATCCGAGAGATACTACTTGCTTGCAGATGAGGATGAGCCCTTAAGAACATGTAGGAGTAAGAACAACATTCCTAAAATTATGTTCTTATGTGTGACTGCTCGGCCAAGATTTGATGAGAATGGAGTATGTATTTTTGATGGAAATATTGGATGCTTTCCTCTAGTTACTTTTGAGCGTGCTAAGAGGAGTAGTGTTAACCGGCCAGCTGGGACAATGGAAGTGAAGCCGATAGCATCAATTACAAGAGATGTAATTAGAGAATTCATGATCGATAAGGTTCTTCCTGCTATTCGAGCTAAATGGCCACGTGAAGATGTTAACAAGCCTATCTACATTCAACAAGATAATGCACCTTCTCATATAGAACTGGATGATCCACAATTCCTTGAACATGCTAAGCAAGATGGTTTTGACATTAGGGTCATTTGTCAACCACCAAATTCACCGGATTTTAATATCTTAGATCTGGGCTTTTTTCGTGCTATCCAAGCTATTCAATATAAGAAAGTTGCAAAAACCGTTCAGGACCTTGTTCCAATCGTCCAACAAGTGCACTCTGTACTAGTACAATTTTGTTTCTACTTTACTTATTTCTACTCAAATCAATATCATTATAACTGAATTTGATTTCATAAACAGGCCTTTCAAGAATACTCTCCACGCAAGGCGAATCGAATTTATCTCACACTACAACTAGTGTGGAAAGAAGCGATGAAAGTGCAAGGCTCAAACAAGTACAAAATTCCTCATATGAAGAAACAAAGCCTAGAGAGACAAGGACGTCTTCCTGTTCAGATCGCTTGTGAGGCTGAATTAGTTACTGAAGCTAGTGCCAAGCTTGCTGCATAGAACATGTAAAAATGTTTAGAACAACCTTCTGAGTTTTGTTCATTTTACTCTTGCTCATTTTCCTCTTGCGAATCGGGCACCTCCGTGTCGCCGGCCATGGAGTTCGCGATGAACAGAACATCGTCGGAGTCGTCAACCTCGGCGCCTTCATGCTTGCTCTTGGCCAAGTCGTCAAGAAATTTGATGACATGCTCAAATAGGAAGATGGTATTGCCGTCCATCTTGTGTTCATTCAGATCGGGAATGAGTAAGTTGCAGTCGAAGTAGTCGAGCCCGTAGATCCAAGCTGAGATCGTGTACTCGCAGTGAATGAGACCACAGCGAGGGCATGGTCTGTTGCACAAGCATGGAACCTTCACACCGTGGACTTTGTAGCAGTGAACACATTTCTTAGTTACCTCGTCCTGGACGACGTCGCCGTGCTGCTTCTTCGACTCCACGGTGCCGCCGGTCACCTGGCCTTCGAGCTCGACGTCGTCGGGCTGCTCCTTCTCCACGACGCCACTGGTTACAAGGAAGTCGAGCTCGACGTCGCCGCGCAGTGCCTTCTGCTCCATGGTGCCGAGGACCAAGCAGTAAGGAGTTGAACGGCGCGGCGAGGAGCAAAGTGTGGAAGCTGCACCGGCGAGCAAGCAAAGTGGAAGCTGCGCATGATTCGGTGGATTAAATGGAGGCGGCAGCGTGCGCGGCGCGACGAGGAGGCCAGCCAGGAGCTGAACCGATGCGGTGGATTAGTTATTGCTGCATGCATGCGTGGGAGACGAAGCACATGCAGGGGCACTGTAGTCTAGCACTGATACAAAAAAGCAAAACGACTTGATTTGAGCCATTCCAACTCCCACCCTCCAGCGACATGCTTTAGGGAACCGGAGGGAGTAACTGTTATACCCATGCATGTATTAAATGACCAATACCCATGTATGTATTAAATGATTGAGAGCTCTTGTAGAGACAACTTATAGCCAGCTTATTGTATGAGTTGGCTGCATCTTATCTTTTGATGACATGAAAATGTATTAGAGGTAGCAGCTATCTATACTATTAAACTTGCTCTCAGGAAGCAATCACCGATGCCTCGGATTTGACATCGCAGGGCGTCTAGTGAATTTGATGTTCACGTTTTGTGACAGCAGGGTTGGTTCTCGATTTGCTTAAACTCGTCGCCTGTTGCATGCGGGAGCAAGCCTTTTCTTTCTCTTCGGTTTTGCGTTCGGGTCCTTGGTCGTCTCAATACTCGAGAACACGCGAGTGATGCGATTCGCCATCGACGAGAACCATATGGATAACCTCCTGACGCTTCGAGACTTGGGCCTATGCATCAGACGTTGTCGGCTCAAATGAAACACAGTTGTTCTTTCGAGTATGTTGCGGACTTTGACAGCTTGATATCGCGCTGATGCCCCCGGGATTCCGACGAGTCTCGTCGGTGAATATATATTTGTGGCGGAAGTGCGTCTCTCTTGGATGCTATGCGGACACCGCCCCGGACGCTACGTGGACATCGTGCCGCCTGCCCCGCTAGTCGAGATAGCTCCCCCAGGATAGTGGTTAGTGGATAGGGTATCTCCAATAGTTCTAGCTAGCAACTAACTAAAAAACTTTCACATCATTTATATAGTATACACTAAAAGCTAACATTCTAAAGAACTATCTATAAGGATAGCTATTTGATGCTTACATGCACACACAGAAAAGGACTATTATTTATAGAGCCTGCCTCGTTTTACGTTATAGACTAGTGCTTAAGGAAGAGCTGGCTCGGTTTTTTTTGCATACTCTCTTTCCTCCACATAGGATATATGCTGATGTGTACATACATATAGCTAGCTGACTCAGACCATTGGAGATGCCCTTAGGGTTTTACACGCGAAGCTGTGATGCTATTTATTATAAAACACATAATAAAATAGACGACGAAAAGAATAACAGATTGAGATTTAAGCATAGAAAATCTTAATAGAAAAAAATTGAGGTGGTATGAAAGCAAATATTACTGTTATTAGAAGAGTTACAAGCACAAGACGATTAGATATTTGAATCATGCAACACAATGCTCTCACAACGCACTCTAAACACAAGATTAAGAGAGTATATTTATTGACTAGTATATAAGAGTCCCAATATAGAAAGAGTCCCAATATAGAAAAAGCCGACAAGGAGTTAGTTCGCGCTGCTTGGCGCCACATCTGGCACCGATCAACACCGTGTCGGCACACACTGACCAATTCAGATCACATTTAAGGGTGTGTTTGGTTGCCCGAACATGGACGGTCGGATCCCAGCTGCACCGTATATTGCAAAAAAATCTGGTGTTTGGTTGAATGAATTCACTGTAGCAGACTGGATCCGCTCGTTCCGCATACGGTCTCGATCCCGGACCAGCGGAGAAGGCCATTTCGGCCGAACGTGGCAATCCAGGACCGAGGGAGTCCAGAGAAGGGCGGGCTAGGATTACCTCTCGCGCGCTCTCCTCCGCGTCCTCAGCGTCGGTGGAGTCGCCGCCGCCTCGCGTGGTTGGAGGCGCAGCCGGCCGTTGCCCCGGCCGCTGCCGCCACCCGCAGCGCCACCGCCGCCACCCGCGGTGCCTCCTCTCCCCTCGCCGCTGAGATGCGGCAGCTGGCTCTCCCCGCGCCGCCGCTGGCGCGAAGGTCGGGGAAGGGGGAGCCGAACGGTGAGGCGCGGCGTTGCGGCGCGGGAGGCCCAGGGCGGCACCGGGGTGAGGAGAATCGGAAGGGGAGGCGCGGGAGGCCCAGGGCGGCGCCGGTGTGAGGAGAATCGGAAGGGGAGAGAGAGAGAGCGCCGAGAGCAAAGAGAAGGGGAGGAGTTGAGGCGTCGGTGGAAGAGGTGAAGAGAAAAAGGAAAACCGAGAGAAGTGGAAAGAAAAATAAAAATAGGGAAGAAAAAAGGGAAAGGTAAAATAAAGTAGGAGAAATAAAAGAATGTGCAGATTAGAATTTTCCTTTTATTAATGTCTTTTCATTTAGAGTAAAGTTGTAAATATTTCCCTGATATACATCATCATATTGTCAAATACGTTCTTTTCAGAAGTTAAAAAAAATTAATATGTCATACTGTAAATAAATTACTATTAGGAATAACTTAGTTTGTGCAAAAAACTGAAAAAACATGTGAAGGGGGTAACCACACCACCTCTCACATTCGACGGTCACTATACCCCACTATACAGCCAACCAAACACCTTCTCAGCCTACTGTATCCGCTCATACAGCCTCATATACAGCCTACCAATCACAGACTCATTTAGCCTGTATCCATAGATACATCGAACCAAACACTCTTCTTTTTCAAAATACGACCCTCCTCATCCAGCTTCCCCTCATCCAGGATATACGATCCCAATACCCAAAAGCAACCAAACACACCCTAACACTCCCCTCGCGGTCTGGCTTGATCGGAATGGTATCGCGGTCTCCTATGTCACAAGACTCAACGCATGTGATCGATCGACGTGCATGTACAGTGCCCACCCTGCAGGAGTAACCAAACAGATTTGCCTGTATGCCGCAGCAGCAGTACTCTCTGAGCGTAATCAGCACAGCCGGAACATGCGACATGCACATGCGACGTACATAACCGTAGACGTACAGCTACACACAGGCGCCAGGAACGTACATAACCGTAGCCGTACGTCCGTGTCCCGCCTCGCGGTGAGGGCGTGTCTTCGTGCAGTTCCGCACCGCCGCTCGTTTGAACGTGCGCGCGTACGCGGCTGGGCGTGTCCGATCGCTTCGTTGCGGCCTTGCAGGTGAGCCGGCCGGCCAGCCGGCGGCAATCATGCTTCATGGCCCAGGAGGCCAGCGAGCCCCGGCCGTTTTCCATTTCACCAAGCGTCACCTCGATCGGGCAGGCACCGATCGATCGACAGGCTCGTACGTACGCGTGGGGTGGCACGTACAGCCACTCCCGACTCCCGAGCTGTGCCCGTGCGCGGCCAGAACGATCGATTTGTCGGGGACTTTTTACTTCGGATCATCGGTTCACAAGAACACGGAGTGCGTACTGAACCGCCCGATTTCAATGCAGTGTACGAGTGTAACGTCACGGAGCTCAGGTCCTCGTATTTTCCCCCTTCCTCCACGGGTGTCCGAGCGACGCTGACATGAAAATGTAGGGCCTGAAGTTGGTTGGAACGGCTAAATACTTACTGGAGTAGTACGGTGTATTATGTATATATATTGATAAGCTGGCGCCTGGATCTCTCATCTGACCGGTCAAACTATTTATAGCGAGTAAAATGGAGCTAGTGCAGCTGCTATTTAGGTGGTGTTTAGTTCGGCTGAATTTTTATGACTTATGATTGAATTTCACTGTAACTGGTTGGCTGAAATTACATTGTAGCTGATGGTATCTTATTTAGCATAATTAAATTTAAAAAAATTAAAAATAAAAAAAGGGTTAGCCTAGCATATATAATGTAAACGAATACAAAAAAAGAAACAACAAAAAAGCTCAAAAAATCCAAAAAGTAAAAAAAAGACTAAATTTAGGAATGGTAAAAATTAAGCCGAAAACCAAAAGCCCAAATCTAAATGAGCATGACCTTAGATTGATGTAAGCAGCAAGCTATAAGTACAGGTTCACCGCATGGGCTAGACTGCATGAACTATAACACAGTAGAAATTCATCCTTATTTTAGGGGCCATTGGTTCCTATTGTCTTTTACTAATAACTTTTAGCTGTGACTTATCATTTTTGACTAAAAATAAATATTAACAATTAAAATGAGTGACTTTTACTAGGAGTGTGCGAGCGGAGAAAAAAAAAAGGAAAGAGATGCATACGCGCGACAGGAGAAGAGGAGTGAGATATATGATATACCTATTATCCACTGTTTTATCTTCAGCGAGACGGTAGCAAAAGAAGTAAAGAAACTAGGTGTTCGTATTAGCTTTTAGATTTTTTAAATAAAATCTAGAAACAAAAACTAATAAAAACGGGACCTTTGCATGGTTTCTTCAATGCCGAAGTACCTTCGGAAAGATCTTTTTTTATTAAAAAATTTCGGTGCCAAAGTAACGTTATCTATTCTCGAGTGGATTCAGATCCGGCATGTCCATTTTAAAACCATTGTTCGGCAGAAAGCAGAAGTAACGTTATGTATTCTCGGGTGGATTCAGATCCGGCATGTCCATTTTAAAAACCATTGTTCGGCAGAAAGCAGAGTATTTCAGTAAAGATTTTAGCTCCATGCCTCTGATCGGTACAGGCTCTCGAGTGTCGAATCTAAACAAACGAGTCAACCTGGGACGGTTACAAATATCCAAACCCGACCAATACGGAGCAACAAAGTAAACAGTTGGGAGCTCAAAGTCATTACTTGCAAGGCGACATAAAAATTTTATTGCTAAATATACAGAATCACCGAAGCATAATCCTCCAAGACATGCTTCCAGAATCCACCCACGAACTTGTTAGCACTAACCTATTGGCTATTATTACAGCCATGGGTTTAATTTGCGTGACAAAAAAAATCAGTTAGCAAACTCAAATGACAAATTGCAGTAAATGCAAACAAACCTACAAAATGCCAACAAACTAATCATTGATATGGGGCCACTGTGTGTCATCGATGCTATACGAAGAATCGATGCTATCAGAATTTAAAGAATCGGTGTCACTTTTGTTTACCAATGACACCATCTGAAGGAGAAGCAGGAATCACTGCGACTAAGAACCTGTACTGTCAGGTCGCCAGAAAACCTTGGTGGCAACAAGAAATTGCAGCTTCACAATTGAAGTCTTGTAATGCAAAGAGCGAAGAACTGGGTCCATCTTTCTAATCACTTCTATAGTGTCTTGCAACACAAACCATCTACCGGGTCTAAGTATCCTGTCAATTTCTGCTGCTACTTCAATGATATCACACCTAAAATACAAAAGCATAAACATAAAGCTTGCTTGCTCTAGTATATAAGAGAATGTTAGAATGTAAACAGTAACAGTTCTTCAAGAATCAAGACAGGCTTGTTTACCTATTTGTGAGGCCCTGAAGGAGATTACTCATGTGAAGAAGATCATAGGTCCGTGGATATGTATTAAAAGATTCACACCAGTCATGATATACGCCAATCAAACCTCTGTTGAAAACGATAGGCAAAGTGTCTGGCTGATCGAAGGGTACAACGTTCATAACCCATAAAGGTCGATCAATGAGTGATGCCGCAAATCTGGTTTAAGAAAGCATCGTTGATAAATATCTCACCATGAAACGAAGCATCTGGCTATGTTGATTATTATTTTTAAGAGAAGGTGGGTCCTTGAAAAAAAAATACTTCAAGTGAAAGCAATATCGGCCATAGGAATCATGTAAACATATTATCTGTCCTTTGAAGAAAGTTAGATCCTTAATTTCAACAAGCTAGCATCCAAGCTACAATCTGGGCCTAGAAAGCATTGATAACTAGTAAAGAACAATCGGCTACGCTGTCACTTAAGCATTCCAAGAAGTTAAAGCCAAGGTTTGTGAAAATTGATTGTTGAAAACAATTAAACAACATTGAACAGCATGTTCCTCTCTTCAACAAGCAAAGCTATTCCAGAAGGATTGATGGGCACTGGGTCCAGTACCTCAGTACCTCTACACATCAACAATCAGGACATGAGCCAACTAGTAGTCTAAAAGCATTCAGGAAACATGGGACAAAAAACTTCACAGGGATGAAACAGAAGCACTGAAGATTGAAATATATTGTCATGGCTTATGGAATAATCAATGAGTCTATTGCATAAAAGCTCAAATTAATTTTTTTCTTACCCTCCAAAACCAGCATTCATGTCCATAACATTGCGAACGCTAGACCAATTAACTGCAAAGTCACTAAAATATACTTCTGAAACAAGGTCATTCCAGTGCTTTGTATCAGAATCAATTTTTTCTTGAGAAAACTGAGCAGAGGAATTGTTAAATGTAGTTGAGTATCCGATGTTAAGCCTTCCTGGCCAGGAAATAGGCCAACTGTTTCCTTCACCTGAACTTGACACAGCAGGCAACAAGAGGCAACTATCGAGAGGCGTATACCTGAAGAAGGAAACATTAGAACATTAGTATATCTGGCATAAAAAAAATCATAGGTGTCACAGCAATGGGCCCAAACAGAATGATCCTAGCCACTAATGGCTACTAAGATTGGCACCAATTATAAGTCCAAACTGTATGTGAAATAAAAGAAACAAAAAGACATGTCAAGAAAATGTACCAAGGAGTACGTGATCCCTCCCTCCCAGAGCATAGAGGTGGTTCATTATTTTTCCTTTCGAGGTAGCAAGAATTTGATGTCGGCTTTTGATAAATAACAACACCAATCTTATTAACATCCTGAGATTTTACCACTGTCCTCCAGCAGATTGATTTGGTCAGAGTAACCATCGCTGCCAGAAGTTGATCACAAATTCCAATTAGAAAGAAGAGGTTGATCTCTACAAATCATAGGATAGATTTGCAAAATAAACAGGGTTGTAGGCCTAAGTACATGTAACCTAGGTATTAATGCAAACCTATTTTATTAACCATAGTGGAAAATGGTGTCCATTTTTTAAAAGTGCCACCGCTTATCACAAGTCATATATGGTAACAGTCACATGTGTTGTAATCATTCAAGCATAATGACCATACTTTTCCTATGAATGAAACAATGAATTCCATCAACTGCATAGCTACTGCATTTCCCACACTGTTTTTGTTGGATTCACCAACTGTGTTGCATGGTGACATGATAAAATGTGAAGTATAAATAATACGGGATCATACTTTTTGTATCCTTAACATATGATTCTATTACATAGGGGCATCAGGATACAATAAAATCTTATGCATGAAATCCTTGTTAACACCAAATTATTTCCGTATTCTGCAAACATGCATAATCTGTTTGACATACAAATGCTAGGCTGAAAACATGTAATGATAACAATCATTCTGATGGGACAAGACAGCGCTTGCTAACCATTCCAGTCATCTTCATCTCTTTTGCCATGACGGTAGACAGGTGTTGCAGACCAGATGTAATATCCTCCAGGTCTGAGTACTCTATTGAGCTCCAACAATGGTTTTCCACCTGTATGCCCCAAAGTAGTAAAATCTTAACTAAAAATGTATGCATAACACAGGTCACACACACACGTTTTGAAAAAGCAAAGAGAGTAAGTGAATCATCTTTAAATATGAGTAGGAGCAGAACTATAAAACAAAATAGCAGGAATGGTTCAAAGTACTTGCCATCAGCATACCAGTGGACCCTACACCTTGCACAGTGGATGACATCAAATGCATTATCAGGGAAGGGAAGTTTCTGTGTTCCAATCACTGCCAACAATGCCGGAATTCCACGCTCTAGTGCAAATTGTATCTGAGCTTCATGCTCATCTTTGGGTGCAAAAGACATAGTAATGACATTCCTGTCAAGCAAGTATCCACCAAAGCTGGCAACACCACATCCAACATCCAGGACAGTTCTTGCATGAGCTCCCCATTTAATGTTTGGCATGATCTATTGAAACAATGACTGCAAGCTGTGAGTTATGACAAATAAAACGGGGGACAACATTATATTAGCAATATTGAAGTCACAAAATTTCAACTTGCAGTGATCATCCTATGAATGCAAGTACTCATTTTCTTTTGACCCACCAGGTCTTGAATGTGAATCTTCGAAACATAACATTGAAACACTAAACTTAGGCTGCAAAGTTGCCTTACAGTCAAGCAGCACCATGAGCATGCATAAATAGATTGATTATTATAAATGTTACGGAACTTATATGGAAATTAACAGGTTTAAAGGTACATAAAGGGCACAAGTGATATTTACCTGTTCAATGAATTGAATGTATCTGGTCACACCTGCTTTAAATTGAGTTCCACCTCCAGGGAAAACAAAATAATTACCAGACTTCCTAACCCAGTTCTGGTCCTTCTTGTATTCCACTAGCTTGGGGTGAGGAACATTGTTATACCAAATCTGAAATTTGCAAAAGGAATATGATATCACAAGGAAGCCAGCAATGGTAGATATAAAACACATAGCTGATTGCAAGTTTGAACTTCAGAAGGACGGTGACAAAGTCTATATTTGCCGGAAAGGACATCAGCATACATGCATAAATTGAATTCTCATCTAATGGACAGTATCCATATCCAGACACATATAGCCATGTGCCAAAGGGTCCTTTGCCAGAAATGATAAAAAAAAATTGTGCTTTTGTAGGTATTACCACGTGGATACACACAATTCCAAACCTGGCAGAGTTTTAAGGCTACATCCCTAGCTAAAAGAGTTCTCTATTATGCTTACAAGGTTCGTTTGTACAGATGGGTTCACAACAGTAGCCCTTTTAGTGGAGTAACAAAAAAAAGAGATGGAACCCATTTTTGCGCTGTTATTCTGTTTGGAGAATGTTCAAACATGCCCATTTGGGTCTTTATGATCAAGGCACTGGCAAACCACATTGGCACAACACTACCTCTTAATCAGAGCATAAGAGCACAGATTAGCAATATTAAATTACCACTAGTAACAATACTCCACCATTGCGGAATAAAAAAACAAGCAGGAAAACCCCTTCCTCGCTTACCGAAGAAGGCAAGCAGGCATCCTCACCATGTCACGGCTGCGCGGCCACGGCACGGGAAGCCGGTACCCCGCGGGCAGCGGCACGAGACACCTCGGCCGCGGCGCGGTGGGGCAATGCCGCTCCCGGTGCTCCATGTGCCGCAGGGACTTGAGCGCCTTGACCGCCTTCACGTTGTCCAGGCACGGTATGTAGTCCGCCGCCTCCACCCCCTTCCCCACCTCGCACACCTCCCACGACGGCACGTCCACTGGCTCCTCCCCACCACCGCCGCCGCCTTCCCCGTCTACATCTCGTTCGCCCGAGACGGCGGTGGTGGTCTCGTTAGCGTCTACCGATCCACTCATTTCGGCAGAGACAGGGGGCGGCGTTCTGTGATCTGGTTCGGGAGCGCTGGCGGAAACGTCACTGGCAGGGGTGGTGGTGTCTAGTTGAGGTGGATCGGCGGCGCTGTTGTTGTTCCCGTCGGACGTGACGGCGATTGGGGTTTCGGGAGGAGATGCGTCGGCGGAGAAGGGAACTGGGGTTTGGGGAGGCGGGAAGGCGGCGACGCGGAAGGAGGAGAAGAAAGGGAGCGCGGAAGGGGCAGGGTTGAAGAGGAGGAAGAGAGAGGAGAGGAGGAGGAAGAGGGAGACGGAAACGACGATGGGGCGCTTGCGATCGGAGAAGGAGAGGGCGGAGGGGATGGCCATTTCTGCTCTGGTTGGGAAGTAGGAAACGGAAGGGGGAATAGAGGAGGGAGAGAACTCGGCGGACGGCGGCGACGGCTGCCGTGGCCGGGGAAGGAGGTTGGGCTACTTTTGCATGTTGATGGTCGATTGGCTTCAGAGTACAGAAAAGAGCATTCTTTTCTGCTTTTGATTATGCCTTTGTTTTTTCCTGCTTCTTTTATTTTTTGGGAAACGCAAGTTTTTTTTGCTCCTTTTAAATTTAAAAGTACTAAACGTCAGAATAATCTTTTGAAGATGATTCTTTAAACAGTTTTCTAAACTCAAATTGTGTATATCATCTATATCAATATTCCTATTATTCACTATTATATTAAAAACATAGATAAAAATCACCGGCTAAAACAAAAAAAAAACATCAGTGCAGCCCAAATAAACACCCCATGTTCGTTCTGGAGTGCGAGATACTTCCATGATTGGCGTGGGATTGCCATTAGTCATATACTTATCGCTGAACTAACCATCTTTTAATGCAGACAATCACTCTGAGGCTCCCAACCTGAACCCTGCCTTACCAGCACAACGTGTTACCCATGTGACTAGTGCTCTCTACTAATCAGCACGACTCGATAGGCCGGCGAGCCCCTTTTTTTCTTGACCGCGCGGCCTCCTGTGACCACTATTGCACGTCTGGCCGATCTGGCGCGTACGTACGTACTGCTAGTAGAAATGCCGATGCGGCGATGCCGGCGAAATCCACCGTACGACGGTATGTTACGAGTTCCCCGGCTACCGCAGATCTGATCAGGTGTAATCCATCAATCTGGAATCACGTAGATTGCGAATAGACCTGGCCATAGGGCTGAAAACGGTCGGAAATGATCGGTAGGAGGTCAAATCACTTTCAGTTTCATATTATTTTCTCGAAAACGAAATCGATACGATATTGTCGGAAACGAGAACGACATCGATATTCCGGTAAATTCGGAAACGAAACTATTCGATCAAAAGTGCATCGATAACGATCGGAAATCATGAAAGCGATATCTAAAATACAATAAACACACCAATCTGCACAGCATGACAATAGCTGTATAGATTGACCCAGGTCACATAAAGACACTGTAGTAATGATCCATGGCACAAGAAGCAAGACACATATTATATAGCAATAAAATGACACGGCACAAAGCCACAAGCCCACAACCACAAGTGACATCATAGACTTAATACAATAATACTTAGCAGACTAATGCGAATTTGTGATGGTCTTGTCTTGGAGACTAGAACAGATATTTGATGAGTTTGAGGTCAAATCTTGAGAAGAGAACCTCATGGGAAATATGATGATTCATCTTAGATTTTGGTAAAGCTTTATGCGTTCGTGCCATTTAGAAATCAGAATGGCACCCAAAAATCAGTCTTCATTGAATTGTAATAGAATAGTCTAAGGTCTTGTTTACCTCGTAGGCTTTTTGGCTCAAATCCATTTTTAGTTGTTACAGAAACTGTTAGCTTAACAGCTTGACTACGTGAAATCAATCAATACATGAGACTTTCCTCCCCTCTTTTTGTGCGCACTGGTGTGTTTGTGGCTTTGAGCATGCAGTATCTTGGTTGTGGTTGTCTCAGGCTCATTTTCTGCTTGGTGCATTAGTCTGATCAAGCACATTTTCTCTATGAACCATTCATGTCTATTCTCCTGAAGTTGCTATGACTTTTGAGGCTTAAGAGATATCGGCAAATTGCAGAGTACCAGGTTTAGTGTGAAAACAAAAAACGTGAACTTGATTGCAGTGATGTTGAGCAGGCCAAAAACAGTGGTGAACATCAATCATCACACAATATGAAGAATTCAAGTTTGCATATCACGGGGCACAAGATGAAATGGTGTTCAAAATTGGAAGAAAGAAGTTTGATCTAGACTAGATAAAAAGAAATTTGATCTAGAAAAGATAAAGAGCATGACATGAAGAATTCATTCGTTTCTGTATCCATCCAAATTTCAGATTCGTCATTGGATACAGCCGCTAGAACAAGTGAAACAACATTTGCATTGAATCGCAAATTAGTTACTTGGCCGTCCGTATAATCTATTTCCCGATTCCCATCCATGATCCATCCCTCTCCTCTCTTTCAATTCAGATCGCAGGCAGAATCGTAGCAAACTAAACTGCTGACAAACAAGAGCAAACAAAACTCCTCCTACAGTGGAGTGGACTGGCTGGCTTACGGAATCAGTCGTCAAATGCGACGGAGGCTCCGGGGTCGGCGAGGTCAGCGAAGCGGGCGGAGGAGGCGGAGGAGAGGAGGAGGAACTTGCGGACGTAGGCGCGGACGCAGTCCTCCTCGCGCTTGCCGAGGGCCTTGCGGTAGAAGGAGGTGACGCAGTCGGAGAAGCACCTCTGCGACACCCAGTTGTACAGCCGCATCCTGTTTCTCCGACCAATACACACCACCGCGCAAGCATTAGTTAACAACTGTCATGGAGGCGTGGGGATGGAGGCGTGGGGATGGCCGAATGGAGGCGGCGCCGGCGGCTGGAGATGGCGAGATGCGGATGGTCGGATGGATGGCCAATAGGCCGAGCCGGTCCGGCACGGATGTGATAGAGACATGATCTATTTATGTCTGCCAAATAAACCGATCGTGTTATGTCGGTCCATGGACTGCGGTCCAAGCTCATGCACGGCCATGCCGTGCCGATCTCTCACATTCTGGTTTCACCGGACAACGCTTCACTTGGATCGACCAAGCCACATGGTACAACCTATTGCTCGAACTTCCTTTCAATATTTTTCGCATTTCTTGTATCATACTTGAGTTCAACCATTTTACTCGGTATTCTCGATTATTTTGGGAGCATAGCCCCGATCCTCACCATTGACCACAGTTGACTTCAAGCCTCGCTGCACATCCAAAGACAAATAAATTATTTTTGGGCATAAGTTCTTCATAACTTAACCCACGTTAGGTGAAACATGCATCATGCAACAGATATTCATTGACTTAGGTCAAACCAAATAAACCCATGACCAAAATAACCAAAACTCCAATTTTTAGCCGAAATACCCTGCCCTACCGATCAGACCGTCTGCCCTGGCCGGTCTAACCGCTATTGGCTACTGGTCAGACTGTTGGCGGCAACCGGCCTAACTACCTCCTCTGGCTAGTCTGACCACCAAGTCTGCAACTTGTCTAGAAAAACTATACATTTGCAAAATCCAAAATTCCACTCCTCCAAAATAGCAATGATTTATAATAACAAAACTATGTATCTTCTCACATGGTCCTTCTGTGTCAGACCTGGATTTTTCAATCTAGAATCTACTGTGTTTACTGCACTATTCCCTGGATCAGTAGATAGTGCGCACAGGTACATTGCTGAATCACATCATACATCGCATGAACATTAATAATAATATTACAGAATTAAATTACACCTCATCGGGTGAGAGTTTACAAAAGGGCCGACTAGGCCAAATGTCTTCATTACAAACAAGCAGCGGAAACAGAAGTAAAAGTAAGTCCATAACCACAGGCAAGCGACTGGAAGGGTAGTGTGTGCAATATATATTACCGGGACTCCGATAATATACGTGCACACAAAGCCAAGGGTCAACTTGTCTATGGCTAAACAACGTAACCTACGCCCTAGTTCCCTTCATTTGTCCTTCCTTCAATGGTAGGGGTATCATCATGGGCGTAATGATCATGCGTCCCTGTTTCTGAGTTGGGTAATGCGAGTATGAGCACAAATTCACCATGCTCAGCGAGCCAACACACAGAATGCAATATTTAACATGCTCAGCTTATCAAAGGAAGGCTTGGGCTTATTTTTATTTTGCGTAAAGTGTTTTTGAATACAATTACTTAAAAATCCCTAGAACCTAGCTGTTTACAATCCATGACTTGAGTTCGTGAAATATGACCAACTTATTATTGACATAGATTCCATCCACCATTACATGGCATCTGCACCATATATCATCTTTCAGCGTTATAACCGCTTAACTTACCACTGGGACGACACCCAGGACAAATCAAATTAGGGCTTTCCGTTGCCCTCCATATTTCCATTCCCATTCTTCAAAATATTTTTAAATAGAACTATATATAGTTAAGTTCCCATATCCGCCCTTAACTGTGGGCACAACTATTCGAATAGTTTTGACTCTGCAGAATTTGCACACTTTACCCACAAGAGACAGTTCACTCGTTGCCCCACACGATTCCTTAGTCATGCGGTTGAGCAAACCATCACAGTAACCGTTCAAAGTACCTCGCCCCTCCCATCATCTCACCCTATGGGTTGCTCCCATTTGCAGTGGGTCCCATTCATTGTGCTGGATGTTCCCCTCCTATGCGCCTAGCAGCTGGCTACCCATACTACTAGCGCGTCGCAGAAGAACTTCACCCTCAAGCCTGCCACCCAGGCCGCCACTTGCGGGTGTCCCATTCAAGCCTGCCACCCAAGGCGCCACTTGCACTACTTCCATGATGATGACTTTCAGGGTCTGGTAAATTTACTAAGCCAAGTTGTATTTTACAGACTTGTGGTTGTACTTATTTTACACAGGAGGTCATGACAAGATTCGGTCCTTAGGATTATCCGGGCGGGTCTACCACTAACCACTTTGTGCTTCCACTGCACCACTCTGATCCACCCAAATAATTAAGCAACTTGAGGTTTTTGGGAGCATAAAATATCCATACCAAATATACCAGTCATTTCCACCATGACTGCCCAAACCAATTTCTCAAGATTCAAAGTGAGACTGTAGGGCATTTTTGGTGCCCCTGATATCTAAGCAGTACTAAGCATGACGTATAGGTAAGGACTTATTTTCAAAAGCTACATTATTATAATCTTGCTACGGCGATAAGGTTCATATGTCCAAAGTTTCAACGGAGTATTACTATCAAGCATAATATTAGGAGCATAACTATCATCTTTAAAAATGAATGTAATCTACCATATAAAATAACAACATGCATGTGGATAATCTAAAAGAAATAAAATTTGCATAAACATGGTGTTGTAGCTACTGGCTAAACAGAGAGAGAGAGAGAGGAGACTAGTAGAAGGAGAGGAGAGCTACCGCCAGGAGGATATGTGGAGAATAATGAGAGGAGGCCCCTCCCTTTGCCCCTCCTGGGGGGCTTATATATATGCGAGTGGGGTAGAATGGGAAATCCCCATTCTACCCCTTAGTATTTGCAAAGGATGGGGGTATACTGGTATATTTACATTGTTATATTCCTCTACACTATTGGGCCTATTACATGTTGGACTAGTTGCACGGCCCAATCACGGGGGGTTGGGCCACCCCTACAACAGTACTCCCTCGACAGCAAGCGCTGAGGTCCCGATGGGCGATCTGACGCGATCAACCACCCCAGCCCCCCGTTCCCTGACAGCAAGCACGGGGGTGCCGATGCAACTGATAGCTCGTAGACCCTAGAGGCCATGCTTATGAAGGAACCGGTGAAGCGCTGGAGACGTCGTCGGGCGCCGAAGACGTGCCATCCCACCGAGGTGATGTCTACAAGGCGGACGGCGGAGTCGAGCGTCGAAGATGTGCCGTCCCGCCGAGGCGATGCCTACGAGGCGGACGGCGGAGTCGAGCGCCGAAGACGTGTCGTCGAACGCGGAAGACGTGTCGTCGAACGCCGAAGACGTGCCGTCCCGCCAAGGCGATGCCTACGAGGCGGACGGCGGAGTCGAGCGCCGAAGACGTGTCGTCGAACGCCGAAGACGTGCCGTCCCGCCGAGGCGATGCCTACAAGGTGGACGACGGAGTCGAGCGCCGAAGACGTGCCGTCCCACCGAGGCGATGCCTACGAGGCGGACGGCGGAGTCGAGGCCGAAGACGTGTCGTCGAGCGCCGAAGACGTGCCGTCCCGCCGAGGCGATGCCTACAAGGCGGACGGCGGAGTCGAGCGCCGAAGACGTGTCGTCGAGCGCCGAAGACGTGCCGTCCCGCCGAGGCGATGCCTACGAGGCGGACGGCGGAGTCGAGCGCCGAAGGCGTGTCGTCGAACGCCGAAGACGTGCCGTCCCGCCGAGGCGATACCTACGAGGCGGACGGCGGAGTCGAGCGCCGAAGACGTGTCGTCGAACGCCGAAGACGTGTCGTCGAACGCGGAAGACGTGCCGTCCCGCCGAGGCGATGCCTACAAGGCGGACGACGGAGTCGAGCGCCGAAGACGCGCCGTCCCACCGAGGCGATGCCTACGAGGCGGACGGCGGAGTCGAGGCCGAAGATGTGTCGTCGAGCGCCGAAGACGTGCCGTCCCGCCGAGGCGATGCCTACAAGGCGGACGGCGGAGTCGAGCGCCGAAGACGTGTCGTCGAGCGCCGACGACGTGCCGTCCTGCCGAGGCGATGCCTACAAGGCGGACGACGGAGTCGAGCGCCGAAGACGTGCCGTCCCACCGAGGCGATGCCAACGAGGCGGACGGCGGAGTCGAGGCCGAAGATGTGTCGTCGAGCGCCGAAGACGTGCCGTCCCGCCGAGGCGATGCCTACAAGGCGGACGGCGGAGTCGAGCGCCGAAGACGTGTCGTCGAGCGCCGAAGACGTGTCGTCGAGCGCCGAAGACGTGCCGTCCCGCCGAGGCGGTGCCTACAAGGCGGACGGCGGAGTCGAGCGCCGAAGACGCGCCGACGCTGTTGTTCCCCTTCCTTCGAAAAGGAGTGCCCGCGGGGAGCGGGCGCTTGGAGCGTAGGCCAAAGGCACTACGCACGCCGAGGTAGGGAGGCGAGAACGCCGTTCCCCTACCTTCAAAAAGGAGTGCCCGCGGTGAGCGGGCGCTTGGAGCGTAGGCCGAAGGCACTACGCACGCCGAGGTAGGGAGGCGAGACCGCCGTTCCCCTACCTTCAAAAAGGAGTGCCCGCGGGGAGCGGGCGCTTGGAGCGTAGGCCGAAGGCACTACGCACGCCGAGGTAGGGAGGCGAGACCGCCGTTCCCCTACCTTCAAAAAGGAGTGCCCGCGGGGAGCGGGCGCTTGGAGCGTAGGCCGAAGGCACTACGCACGCCGAGGTAGGGAGGCGAGACCGCCGTTCCCCTACCTTCAAAAAGGAGTGCCCGCGGGGAGCGGGCGCTTGGAGCGGAGGCCCAAGGCACTACGCACGCCGAGGTAGGGAGGCGAGACCGCCGTTCCCCTACCTTCAAAAAGGAGTGCCCGCGGGGAGCGGGCGCTTGGAGCGTAGGCCGAAGGCACTACGCACGCCGAGGTAGGGAGGCGAGACCGCCGTTCCCCTACCTTCAAAAAGGAGTGCCCGCGGGGAGCGGGCGCTTGGAGCGTAGGCTGAAGGCACTACGCACGCCGTGGTAGGGAGGCGAGACCGCCGTTCCCCTACCTTCAAAAAGGAGTACCCGCGGGGAGCGGGCGCTTGGAGCGTAGGCCGAAGGCACTACGCACGCCGAGGTAGGGAGGCGAGACCGCCGTTCCCCTACCTTCAAAAAGAGTGCCCGCGGGGAGCGGGCGCTTGGAGCGTAGGCCGAAGGCACTACGCACGCCGAGGTAGGGAGGCGAGACCGCCGTTCCCCCACCTTCAAAAAGGAGTGCCCGCGGGGAGCGGGCGCTTGGAGCGTAGGCCGAAGGCACTACGCACGCCGAGGTAGGGAGGCGAGACCGCCGTTCCCCTACCTTCAAAAAGGAGTGCCCGCGGGGAGCGGGCGCTTGGAGCGTAGGCCGAAGGCACTACGCACGCCGAGGTAGGGAGGCGAGACCGCCGTTCCCCTACCTTCAAAAAGAGTGCCCGCGGAGAGCGGGCGCTTGGAGCGTAGGCCGAAGGCACTACGCACTCCGAGGTAGGGAGGCGAGACTGCCGTTCCCCTACCTTCAAAAAGGAGTGCCCGCGGGGAGCGGGCGCTTGGAGCGTAGGCCCAAGGCACTACGCACGCCGAGGTAGGGAGGCGAGACCGCCGTTCCCCTACCTTCAAAAAGGAGTGCCCGCGGGGAGCGGGCGCTTGGAGCGTAGGCCGAAGGCACTACGCACACCGAGGTAGGGAGGCGAGACCGCCGTTCCCCTACCTTCAAAAAGGAGTGCCCGCGGGGAGCGGGCGCTTGGAGCGTAGGCCGCAGGCACTACGCACGCCGAGGTAGGGAGGCGAGACCGTCGTTCCCCTACCTTCAAAAAGGAGTGCCCGCGGGGAGCGGGCGCTTGGTGCGTAGGCCTAACGCACTACGCACGCCGTGGTAGGGAGGCGAGACCGCCGTTCCCCTACCTTCAAAAAGGAGTGCCCGCGGGGAGCGGGCGCTTGGAGCGTAGGCCGAAGGCACTACACACGCCGAGGTAGGGAGGCGAGACCGCCGTTGCCCTACCTTCAAAAAGGAGTGCCCGCGGGGAGCGGGCGCTTGGAGCGTAGGCCAAAGGCACTACGCACGCCGAGGTAGGGAGGCGAGACCGCCGTTCCCCTACCTTCAAAAAGGAGTGCCCGCGGAGAGCGGGCGCTTGGAGCGTAGGCCGAAGGCACTACGCACGCCGAGGTAGGGAGGCGAGACCGCCGTTCCCCGACCTTCAAAAAGGAGTGCCCGCGGGGAGCGGGAGCTTGGAGCGTAGGCCGAAGGCACTACGCACGCCGAGGTAGGGAGGCGAGACCGCCGTTCCCCTACCTTCAAAAAGAGTGCCCGCGGGGAGCGGGCGCTTGGAGCGTAGGCCGAAGGCACTACGCACGCCGAGGTAGGGAGGCGAGACCGCTGTTCCCCTACCTTCAAAAAGGAGTGCCCGCGGGGAGCGGGCGCTTGGAGCGTAGGCCGAAGGCACTACGCACGCCGAGGTAGGGAGGCGAGACCGCCGTTCCCCTACCTTCAAAAAGGAGTGCCCGCGGGGAGCGGGCGCTTGGAGCGTAGGCCCAAGGCACTACGCACGCCGAGGTAGGGAGGCGAGACCGCCGTTCCCCTACCTTCAAAAAGAGTGCCCGCGGGGAGCGGGCGCTTGGAGCGTAGGCCGAAGGCACTACGCACGCCGTGGTAGGGAGGCGAGACCGCCGTTCCCCCACCTTCAAAAAGGAGTGCCCGCGGGGAGCGGGCGCTTGGAGCGTAGGCCGAAGGCACTACGCACGCCGAGGTAGGGAGGCGAGACCGCCGTTCCCCCACCTTCAAAAAGGAGTGCCCGCGGGGAGCGGGCGCTTGGAGCGTAGGCCGAAGGCACTACGCACGCCGAGGTAGGGAGGCGAGACCGCCGTTCCCCTACCTTCAAAAAGAGTGCCCGCGGGGAGCGGGCGCTTGGAGCGTAGGCCGAAGGCACTACGCACTCCGAGGTAGGGAGGCGAGACCGCCGTTCCCCTACCTTCAAAAAGGAGTGCCCGCGGGGAGCGGGCGCTTG
This sequence comes from Dendrocalamus latiflorus, assembly GCA_017311315.1. Lineage (NCBI taxonomy): Eukaryota > Viridiplantae > Streptophyta > Magnoliopsida > Poales > Poaceae > Dendrocalamus > Dendrocalamus latiflorus. The sequence goes on along the minus strand of CM029664.1, from coordinate 51,959,703 downwards.
GAGCGTAGGCCCAAGGCACTACGCACGCCGAGGTAGGGAGGCGAGACCGCCGTTCCCCTACCTTCAAAAAGGAGTGCCCGCGGGGAGCGGGCGCTTGGAGCGTAGGCCGAAGGCACTACGCACGCCGAGGTAGGGAGGCGAGACCGCCGTTCCCCTACCTTCAAAAAGGAGTGCCCGCGGGGAGCGGGCGCTTGGAGCGTAGGCCGCAGGCACTACGCACGCCGAGGTAGGGAGGCGAGACCGTCGTTCCCCTACCTTCAAAAAGGAGTGCCTGCGGGGAGCGGGCGCTTGGTGCGTAGGCCTAACGCACTACGCACGCCGTGGTAGGGAGGCGAGACCGCCGTTCCCCTACCTTCAAAAAGGAGTGCCCGCGGGGAGCGGACGCTTGGAGCGTAGGCCGAAGGCACTACACACGCCGAGGTAGGGAGGCGAGACCGCCGTTTCCCTACCTTCAAAAAGGAGTGCCCGCGGGGAGCGGGCGCTTGGAGCGTAGGCCAAAGGCACTACGCACGCCGAGGTAGGGAGGCGAGACCGCCGTTCCCCTACCTTCAAAAAGGAGTGCCCGCGGGGAGCGGGCGCTTGGAGCGTAGGCCGAAGGCACTACGCACGCCGAGGTAGGGAGGCGAGACCGCCGTTCCCCAACCTTCAAAAAGGAGTGCCCGCGGGGAGCGGGAGCTTGGAGCGTAGGCCGAAGGCACTACGCACGCCGAGGTAGGGAGGCGAGACCGCCGTTCCCCTACCTTCAAAAAGAGTGCCCGCGGGGAGCGGGCGCTTGGAGCGTAGGCCGAAGGCACTACGCACGCCGAGGTAGGGAGGCGAGACCGCCGTTCCCCTACCTTCAAAAAGGAGTGCCCGCGGGGAGCGGGCGCTTGGAGCGTAGGCCGAAGGCACTACGCACGCCGAGGTAGGGAGGCGAGACCGCCGTTCTCCTACCTTCAAAAAGGAGGCGAAAAGGAGTGATACACTCCCTGGTGTAACGCGCTCGAAGGTGCGACATCCAGGTGCCGCTTCACTAGGGCGAGGCACTCCCTAGTGTCTCGGTCATCGCGCAATTTTTATACTCCGTAGAGTGCGTGAGGGTAATTGGTGCGTGCGGAGGCGGACCTCGGCGCACGACTTAATTTATAGTCCGCGGACTCTCGCGTGCGGAGGCAGACCTCGTCGCACGACTTAATTTATAGTCCTTGGACTCTCGCGTGCGGAGGCAGACCTCGGCGCACGACTTTATTTATAGTCCTTGGACTCTCGCGTGCGGAGGCAGACCTCGGCGCACGACTTATTTAGAGTCCGTAGACTTGCGCAGGGACAACACCTGCGTCTTATTTATGCTCCGTAGAGAGCGTGGGATCAGAGTCCCCGTCTTGTTTATACTCCGTAGAGTCGTGCGTGCGGAAGCTGAGCTCAACGTTACGTCTTATTTAAAGTCCGTAGACATCATGCGTGCGGAGGCGGACCTCGACGCTACGACTTCCTTTATAGTCCACGGACTCGCGCGTGCGGAGGAATGCCTCGACGGTCATGTCTTTTTTAAAGTCCGTAGACATCATGCGTGCGGAGCTAGGCTCAACGCTACGTCTTTTTTATAGTCCGTGGACTCGCGCGTGCGGAGGAATGCCTCGACGGTCACGTCTTTTTTAAAGTCCGTAGACATCATGCGTGCGGAGCTAGGCTCAACGCTACGTCTTATTTATAGTCCGTGGACTTGCGCGTGCGGAGGAATGCCTCGACGGTCACGTCTTTTTTAAAGTCCGTAGACATCATGCGTGCGGAGCTAGGCTCAACGCTACGTCTTATTTATACTCCGTAGAGTGCGCGCGGAGGCGTCCCCCCGTTGCGTCTTATTTAAAGTCCGTAGACATCATGCGTGCGGAGCTAGGCTCAACGCTACGTCTTATTTATAGTCCGTGGACTCGCGCGTGCGGAGGAATGCCTCGACGGTCACGTCTTTTTTAAAGTCCGTAGACATCATGCGTGCGGAGCTAGGCTCAACGCTACGTCTTATTTATAGTCCGTGGACTCGCGCGTGCGGAGGAATGCCTCGACGGTCACGTCTTTTTTAAAGTCCGTAGACATCATGCGTGCGAAGCTAGGCTCAACGCTACGTCTTATTTATAGTCCGTGGACTCGCGCGTGCGGAGGAATGCCTCGACGGTCACGTCTTTTTTAAAGTCCGTAGACATCATGCGTGCGGAGCTAGGCTCAACGCTACGTCTTATTTATACTCCGCAGAGTACGCCAAGGCGCAAGGCCGTCGTGCGATTTAAAATAAAAAATGAGGACCAAAAGAGAGGCATTAAAGAAATGGCCGAAGGCGCGCGACAGCAAAAACGCTGCAAAAAACGGTACCAGCCAACACACGACCAAATCAAATGCTCTCAAAATGGAACTGCAGCCGCAGAAAATGATACTATGAAAAACCATTGCCGCGGATGTAATGCGGTATGAGCCCGTGCTGCAGGAGTGCGCGCATGGAGCAAATACGCTACGCGCATGTGTGAGTACATGGGTGTATGCGTGACGTACCTAACTGCATGCACGCCATGCAGCATGACTCCGAGGTCTTCAACAGAGCGGAGCCCGCGGCCAGAGCGGCCTTCGCCTTGCGCGGAGTCCGTGCCGAGGGAAGGGGTCAACGACGCGGAGGCCACCACCTAGGCGGACTTCACCCCGCGCGGACTTGTCTGGCCCGGGTCCGCGAAGCGAAAACTCGACGAAGACTCCCTCGCGAAGACTGCGGAGCTGGTGGCTCGGAGGAGGTTCGGCGCGGAGGCCCAGAGTCGCTCGGGGTCAGCTCCACCGCGCACCCCACGCACGCCCGCATCCCGTAATCCGGCATCACCTATTCACCTCCTTGCCGGAGGGGACTTCGCCAAGATGTCACCAATCGCGCGGCTCGGAGGAGACCACGCCGGGACCTCGCTGGAGCGTCGCCGGCGTGGGGCTCGGAGGAGACTTCGCCAGAACCCCACCAAGACATCCGCGACGTGGGGTCCCGCGCAGGCGTAGGTGCGTAGGCGAGGCCTCGCTTGGTACGCCGTACGCGGGCGGCCGAGGACCTGGTGATGCTTCGCGGAGGGGCACAATGCATGGATGTTTCGGAGAAGGATCCGTTACTCCCACCGTGCGCCTGCGAGCGGAGACCAGCTACAATGCCGGACATTGGACGAGGACGCTGCTACACACGTGAGGGCCGACGTGACGAGTCGCAGCGAAAGCCGCGGCGTGGAGGCCCGACGTGGCGACCTCACAGCTTGATAGTGCGGCTCGGCCGTTGGAGTCGAAGACGTGGGGCACCGCCGTGACCCCGTTGGTGCTGCCTCCCGCTCAAGGTCGCTCGGGGTCGGCCGGAGGCTGTGAAGCGGAGAATCGGCGAGGCTCAGGCCGCCGAGCGAGGTCCTGCACGGAGACTAGATGCGGGGCGCCGGGCGGCTGTGCGCGACGACGTGGTCGGTCGGAGTCTCCCGCAGGTGCGCACAGATGGATATCTCACGCATGCAGCAGATGTATACTTGTGCATGCATGTAGACAGGAGGTCCATGCCTGCCTGTATGGCTCCCATCCTCCCGTACCTTGCTGCATGCGTGCGCACATACGCTTCGCGAGCGAAATCTGGCGGAGCCCGCCTGGGCGTGGGCGGAGGCATCTGACAGGCTTCGGACGGCAAAGACTCCGGAAGACTTGGCGAAGACTTCGGAGCTGCTTGCGCGAGGTTGGCGGAGACTCCGGAAGACTTGGCGGAGACTTCGGAGTTGCTCGCGCGACGTTGGCGGAGACTCCGGAAGACTTGGCGGCGACTTCGGAGTTGCTCGCGAGACGTTGGCGGAGACTCCAGAAGATTCGGCGGAGACTTCGGAGTTGCTCATGCGAGGTTGGCGGAGACTTCGGAGTTGCTTGTGCGACGTTTGGCGGAGACCCCAGGGCGGAGACTCCGACGCAGGAGGCTACGCCGAGATCTCGATGCAGAAGGCCGCGACTCCGTGACAGCCAGGCCCAAGCGCGCGGCATCACTGGTGAGAAGAAACGCCAGAGCTTGCGCGCCGTGCGGCTGTACCTCCGCTTGGCCTCTGCGGCGTGGGGAGGACAGAGTCGGAGCCGGTGCCTGGCAGCAGCGCGGAGAGAGACGGAGCTGGCGCCTGTCGGGCGGAGAGGCCCAGGAGGCCGCCGCGATCCGTCCTTCAGGATGCATGCCTGGGGCGTCCGGCTCTACGCGAATTGTCCATCCAATGGCCGAGGCACGATGTTGGCTTCGCGGCTTCGCGCTGAGGGGTCCCACTCCCTGGTGGCCTTTGGCGGCGAGGTGGAGGGCCAGTGCGAAGACGGACAGAAAGCAATGCACCCTTCGGCGAGCGCGGAGAGCCGGTGGAGGCCAACGCCAATCGCTAATGGTGATGCCCGAGCGCACTACCCGGTGCGGGTTCTGGAAAAGCGGCGGTGGACGTCGCGGAGTGGTACCCGCGTGCGCCGCGGGGGGCCGCCACGTTCGCGCCGCTCGGCCATCTCGTATTCCGGCTCCGGGACGAGCTCGCTGGCTGCGCCGCCGGGGTGCACAGCGAGGTATATTCGTCACGGACGGCAGGCGGGCCAGTAGTCTTCGCCCGAGCGGGGGCTCGCGGACGCCGCAGTCGGAGTACGTCTCCGCATCGACGCCGAAGTGAGCGGCTTCAATCATACGTCTGAGAGGCCGTAACGTTGGCGCGGAGGCTTGACCTCGCGGAGGGGGGGCCGCGACACGAAGTCTTGACGCCTTCACGTATTACTCACGTACGCGACGCGGGGCTTGGCGGAGGCGTCAGGCAGGCCAACTTCGGAGGAGACCTCGCCGTCGCGGAGACCGTTGTGGTCACGTGGCCCGGAGAGGTGACCTCGGCTCGTCTGTTCCCTTCGGGCCCCGGAGACCTCGCTAGCATCTCGCCGAGGCAGGGCGTGGCGCAGAAACGTAGACTGCCTCGGAAATCTGACGCGGAGGTTGCGGCCGGAGGCAAGACGCGCATGCGAAGTCCGAGCGAAGGCCAGCGCTTCGCCTGCTTCACCCGCGGAGTCTGACGCGGAGGCTGCAGCCGGAGGCAACCACTAAGCCATCCAAAGCATGGTTTCCCTGCGTGACCACCCCCAACAGAGCGGAGATAGCATGAATACAGAAATAGGTGATTTGATCAGATCTATTCACTACTACACCTGGGCGATTCAACTAGATCTAGCCAATATCACATCCACAAAACAAAGTAAAGTATACCGACGAAGCCCATACACCTCCATAGTTAGGATGGTTAAAATTTTGGCAAGCGAACTACTTATCTGTCGTACAGATGCCATGAGTGAAGTAGCATGCTCTCAAGAGCAGGAAAGATCCAGATAGCTGCTACTTTTGTTGAATATTGAAGAAATCTCTTCCACACGTAACTTCTAGTCGTCCCCACGGACGGCGCCATCTGTTGTAGCTACTGGCTAAACAGAGAGAGAGAGAGGAGACTAGTAGAAGGAGAGGAGAGCTACCGCCAGGAAGATATGTGGAGAATAATGAGAGGAGGCCCCTCCCTTTGCCCCTCCTGGGGGGCTTATATATATGCGAGTGGGGTAGAATGGGAAATCCCCATTCTACCCCTTAGTATTTGCAAAGGATGGGGGTACACTGGTATATTTACATTGTTATATTCCTCTACACTATTGGGCCTATTACATGTTGGACTAGTTGCACGGCCCAGTCACGGGGGGTTGGGCCACCCCTACAACACATGGGTTCAACATGGTCAAAGTGTTAACTCGCCTGGGTCACAGGGATCGAGGTCTTGATTTTCTTGAGCTTCTAGGGTGACTGCCTCGGCCTCTTCCTCTTGAGCCTCGTACGCTATTTTATCGTGCACGACATTCAAATGAAAAGAAAAGCAATAAATCACTCAAAATATCACCAGAAATTCAAATGAACTCTAAAAATCATGATTTCAGTTTCATTGGGTAGATCTTGAAGTTAGATGAATTTAGAAATTTGTCTCACTCAATTTGGAGTTAGATTGAATAAGTTATGTTCATTTGAAGTTCTCAGTCCAATGAAATTCCAGAAAATAAGAAAATCCTAACAGGTGGGTCCCACTGACATTTTTAATTCATTCATTTATTTTTAATTCTTATGTACTGTACTTATGACAGGTGGGCCCAGAGGCTATTTTATTATATTCGGGTTATGGCCCACATGTCAGTGAGGAGTATCTACTAACCAACCATTACTGCTAATCAGACGTGTCTCTGACAGATGGGTCCCTACTGTCAGCGAGCCACTCGGGGGCTGCTGCCACTGACTGCTGGGGCACACCTGTCAGCCCGATATAAAACGCAGAAAACTGAACCTGGCGCTGCGGAGCCGGAGGCTCGAACGCGCGCGGCCGGGGAGTCGGGGGGAAGAGAAGTGAGCGTTGCTAGCTAAGTGAGCCCAAGGGTGTTGCTTACCCTTATAGGAGATATTATCCCCTTATGCTAACTCGCGGAGGGAGCGGGGTAGAGGAGACCGAGGGCGACGGTGGGGCTGCGGTGTCGACGGCGAGCGGTGGTCGGAGGGAACCAGGTGACACCCAAAATGCGTCTCCGGGATCACGATGGTGTCGGTGGTGCGGTCGGCGAGGGCCAAAGGGGCGCGGTGGCGGCCGGCGGCGTGCGGCGGTCCAGGAGGGGTTATCGGCGCCGGCGGTGTAGGGCCTTCGGGAGGCTCTAAGGAGGCCGGGGGTAGATCCGCGATGTCCTGAGGGTGGTGTGGGTGGCGACAATTGGATTCTAGTGGCGGCAATCGGCGGCGAGGCCTACGGCCGGAGCTGGGGAAGAAGGTGGGCGTGGCGGCGATTTGGGGAGCTAGACCTCGATTGCTTTCTACAGTAGGAAGAAGGTGGCATGGGGATTTCGAGGAGGCCCTCAAGGGTTCTTATAGGGGCGTGGGTGATGCTGGCATCGGGAGGCCGCCCATTTGGTCCTATCGGCGCGCAGCGGAGCAGGCGGCGGGCAGAGGATAAGGGAGATCTCACGGGGATTTGGCATGATTGCCTGCGTCGCTTGTGCCGTGCGGCAGGGAGCTGGCGCCGCGCACTGCCTGATGCGACTAAGCGGAGCGGGGCAGGGAAAAAGGCTGTCGAGGGCGGCGGTGGCCAGATCGACGCGGTCGGAAACGGACAAGGCGGCGGCGACCTTCGGTCTGAGGCGGAGGTCCGCTGGTCCGCGCGCGCGAGGGGGAAGACGGGCTGGGCTGCGGGAATGGGGCGAGCGCGGGGCTGATTGCGGCCTGGGAAGGGAGGAGAAAGAGAGGGGATCGGGGAAGATAAATAGTGCAGAGGCTTGCTCGGCAGAAGAAAAACGAGGGGGACGGGGTGGGCCGTTCGGGCGGAAGGGCGCGGGTGAAGGCGGACCACGCGCCAGGGAAATGAGGGGCGCGGGCGAGCTGGGCCGGCCGGTGGAGGAAAGGCGCGCGGGAAGAGTGGGAGTTGGGCTGGGCCGAGTTGGCCTGGTCTGACTCCCCCTCTAATTCTTTCTTTTCTTTTTATTTTTAGAACCTCAACCAAAATTTTCAGAAGTACCTCATAAACTCCAAATTCAAATAAAATATATAGCAAAATATTCAAAAGCTTTATATTTTTAAATTCAAATTTTCAGGATGTTACATTCTGTTTCCTTTGAAGAAAAACTAGTAGTTTTGATAGTTCAATACATCGGTAGAAATTATATACTACAAAAAAAGAGGGAAACAGTAAGGGAGTGAAGTACAAACTATAAAGGGGTGTTCGTATTTGCTACAGCTGATGTTTTTTAGCTGCGGCTGATGGATTTTAGCTGAAAATGAATAGTAGTGGTGATGGATTTTGGCTGAAAATGAGACTAAGCAATATCATAATCAATAAACAATTTAGTCTCACAATTAGATTTATCATTATCACCAAAACCAACTTAATAGAGCTTGAACTTAAAATGATGGCCTGATTATTCGTGGCCAGCAGTCTGACCGTCATGGGATAAGTGCTCAGATCGACCATATGGCTTTTGGTAATTGCACGTGTAGACATGTTTAAGGATGTGTTTGCACTAGGTGTCACCTAAAATTGAGTTTTGAGCTGAAACTAGATAGAGTTTGACCAAAATTCTAGAAAGGGTGTTTCTTAGAGCTCTTAAGCGATCAGACCGACCAACCACTAGCGGTCTAATCGGCACGATGCCAACGGTCAGACCGCCATCGATGGTCTGACCAGCTGGTAATGGCGGTCAGACCGGCTTTTCAGGAATTGCTGTTAAAATTATGCATTTTGGTTTGATGTTTGGTTCTAGGGTTAGGATCAGTATATGAGTATAGTTGAGTGTGTGCGCAGTATGGGTGCCGATGTTTTGATGTGATGTATTGCATGATGCACTGTTTTGACTAACGTGAGTCAAGTGCATGGAATTTGTGCTCGAGATGGTTGCTTGGTCTTTAGAAGTACAAATGGCTTGGAGAACATTAGCAGACAGCGGCAAGGGACCGAGTCTAGGCAAGGGAGCTGAGGTCCATGCGGTCAAGTAAGTCTAGGTGAGGCTATGTGGCTCAAACGGGAAGCACAAAGAAGACAGGGATCATGAAGAGATGAGTTCATACATGTGGTACACCAAGTGAGAAGGCTGATGCTCGTAGAGATAGTTTGGGGAGTCAGAATGCATAAAAACATGATGGCTAATCATTGGACACCATGAGTTATATGTCAAAGCATGCGGAGATGCTTTAAGGTGAAGGTAAGGATTCTTGACTCATCAATTATGTCAATTAATGATTTTGTGTGTTGTGTAGTGCTACGTGATAGTTTGCTTGTTGTTGTTGGTTGCAGGAATTCGGAACTATGTCATGGTGAGGCAGATGGGACCGAAACTAAGCTAAGAGGCTTAGGTCTAGAGTGGTCAAGGGATTGGAACTAAACTGGGGGAGCTGAGGTCTAGAACGATCAAGGTACTGTCAGAAGATGACTGAGGATAGCGGAGTGATTACAAGACGGGAGAACAAGGAACTAAAGCGGGAGCTACCGGTAGTGGACATGATGGGCAACGGTAAGGTGGATTAGAACTAAGCTTAGAAAAGAGTTGAGCTCTAGAATGGTTGGGGAAACCGGGTGCCATCATGGTGCATGGGGAGGCATGTGGTGCGCTAAGTGATTTAAGTCCGTTTGTAAGTGATGATAGTTCGGTGGGATCCAGATGCATGAGAGTCTTAACAGTAAATCATTGGGGTCATATAGAGTTGAAGATGAAGCACATGGTTGCTTCAAGACGAAGGAAGTGTGAAGCTTTGTGGAAGAATGGTAGAGAGGAATTTGGTAAATTGCCTAATGCCGGAAAGTTGCAGTGTGCGAAACCGCAGTAGTGGCCTAAGTAGATCAGGTAAAGGTTGGAGTTTTCATGAAGGCCACTGAATGGCAAATTTGGGCAATTAGAGCCAAGTACAAGTTGCGATTTGAGAAACATGCATGTGTGAGCGTAAAACCCGGTATAATGTTGGGTTAATGGGTTAGCTCATATAAGAGAGATGAAACCCAACTAGAGGTGCTGGTTAGGTTTTCTTGTAAGCCTCCACTATATAAGGAGGTGAGTTAAGGGAGTTAGGGTTATCTCTCTAGGAAGCCAATTTGAGGAGAATTAGGATTCTTGAAGAGAACCTTTGAGAGATGATTTGTAGCTCTTTATCTTGAGCTTTTTGTTATCATTAGGTTTTGTATATTCATCTCTAAGTACCAATAAATATAAAAAAAATCGTTCAAGTCTTTAACATATTTGCTCAAGTGTTGAAATCTTGATTTGGCTTGATTTTTAGTGTTTCTTTTACATGAGTAAGAAATAGAAGATGAGCCTAGTTGATCAATCTTCACCCATCTAGATCACTTATATTATAAGACTCGAGATCAAGCCTGGTTTTGCTTGTGCTTGTTCTTGGGTCAAATTTGGATTTTCGTGGTCAAGATAATTTTATCGCAAATTCATACCTAAATTAGTTTGCTATGACATATAGGAGTATATCTAAATCATCCTTTCGATTAGAAACTCATTGAGGAAGAACTAATTTGGATTTTAGGATTTTGAGTGTTCTTAGACCGAAATTTGATTTTCTTCAAATTAGTGAACCTTAGTCCAAAAACTTTGAGATTTTTTATTAGTTTAGGTTCCTAATGCTATGAACAAGTTTCATGCAAAATTTGGGATTGTTTGAATGAGATTTGAGCAATTTTTTGAGATTTGAGTTTGACCCAAAAGGTTTTTTTAGTCTAGGAACAGGAGACCGGTCTTAAGCCAACAATCAGACCGACTCAATAAGGTTTTGGCCCACTTGTTGCTTCTTCTGCTTCCTTTGTTTGATGGCTTCTATTTTATCGTTGTTTTTACTGTGCATCTGATCTTATTAGTTTCTCATAGATAATTGAGTAAAGAAAACTATGCATTTAATCTTATTAGGTTCTCATAGCTAATTGAGTGAAGAAATCAAATAGATTGATTTTATTGAAGTTAAAAAGTGGTAAAAATCATTCACCTCATCTGATCTCCGCCTTCGGTCCTACAAGTTGGCATTCATCCTGCCCAAGCTGCAAAATTAGGTAAACAGAAGCATATATGCTGCAAAGGAAAATACTTCAGTCCCTTGCTGTACGAATTATAAAAATCTATGCTTTGTAATATGTGAGTAAAAGCTTGATACACTGAATTCAAAGTGTTAAAGCACTACAAACCTCATATTATTTCCCAAATGCTTTAGCACTCGATAAACGGGGTGGTAGCTGACCACATTTCACCAAATTCAAAGTATTAAAGAATTAGCTACAGTGTGCCAGTTTCATATGCAATGCAGTACTAATTTCACCAATGTTCTCGTCGTCCAAATAATACATTTCAACCGAAGAATCAAATTCACCCCAATAGCCCGATTCTCTCTCAAAAAAAAAGAAACAAGCAATTCTCACAAAAATAAGTCTTGCAAAAGAAAACCGTTTCAAGAAGAGAATCTGAAGGACCATGTGAGAAGATCTATAGTTTTGTTACGATGAACCATTGTTATTTTAGATGAGTAAAAATTTAGAATTTGCATATTTTTATTGATAGCTTGCAGATATATTACTGCTAATGTAGGTCAAGTTATAAAGAATTTGTATCTAAAAATGATTTTGTTTTTACCTTTGGATGTATAGAGTCACTTGGAGTTAACTATGATCAATGGTAAGAATTGGGGTTACGCTTATGGAGGACCCGAAGCCTAGAATGATCAAGAATGTCGGGTGATATGGTAAGCTCAAGCATTGCACGAGAAAGGTGAAAAATGTTGAAGAGAAATTTGAACGGCGGGTTTGCACCATGTGGCTTGGTCAGTTCAAATGAGACATGGTCCGATGGAACCAGAATGAGAGAGACTTACCGACGTGTAGCGAGATAGTGATGCACCTACACATGGCAAGCATGACAATTGCTTGCAATGGAAGGAAATGATCGGGTCAAGAAAGGGTATTTTAGTAGTTTGACCAAAATACCGAAAACTACCTTGGAGCAAAACAGTTGCATTTGAGTGGCACTTGGGAGAGAAGTTTCTAATAAGGAGAAGCCGAGAATATCAAGTTGAATCAAGACTAAGGACTTAGCAGATTTGGGCTTGTGCACTTTTAAAAGCATGCATAAATGTAGTGTGTGAGTTAAAATTTATGTGTGTGGGGTTATCAGGTTTCTTCCATTGTGCTAAATAGATAGTATCCACTAAAAGTTAGATATGGATGACTAGTCCATCTATTTAAGGGGTTGAGATGGAGACTTGTGGTTAACTATTTAACCATCCTCTCTTGAGACCAAGTATTCATGAGTTCTAGGGTTAGGATTTAAGATAAGTTCAGTGTTGTGGTATATTTTCTTGTCCTCCAAGTGGAATCTTTATTCATCTCTATGAATCTCTCTTATGTTAATTGATTTGCTCTTGATTTGGTTGACTTTCCTCTTGTCTCTCCCCTTCTTGATCTTGTAATGCCAAGGACGTGCAAGATATGAAGATGACCTCTAAAATCAATCTCCACTAATCTAAGCACTTGATTGGCAAGTTCATGAAGAAACCCAGTTTTTGCTCTTTTTATCTTTTCGAGTGATTTCTTGATTTAGCTGTTTTCTATCTTGATTTCTTTGCTATTCTTGCTTGTTGGGACATGTGAAAACACATCTAAAGCCACCTTGGTCGTCATTCACCAGCGAGTAAGTCATATTCACCTTTTGTGGTTTTTGACCTGCTTTTGGTACAATCTGCCTTCAAACGGAAAAAGATCAAAACTTTAGTAACGATTTTCTTGATATTGATTAGAATAGGTTCTTGACATCATAGAGAAATTGTATACCAAATTTCAAATGATTTGGTTTTGATTTGAGAGTTGGCTCAACTTTAGATTTTGGCCCGTTTTGGTCCAGCAGAGCTTCACGAATCAAAATATTCCAATTCTCTCAAGTTCTTTCAGGTTTTTGGTTAGGATAGGTTCTTAAGATCATAAACTAGTCTTGGTTCAAATTTCAAGTCTTTTGAATTGATGGATCAAAAGTTCCATGGGTTTTTTGAAGGATCTAAGTTGTTGGTTTTGTACCAATTTGTAAGGATGAAGTTGTAGGTAATGTACCAATTTGTAAGGGATATGAACAGGAAGATATCCAGTGACACATGCACCCGGGTTTGCAATTTTGGAATCTGTAGTTTAAGGATTTCGGTTCTCCAAAACATGACTAGAAGAATGAAAGCTTATCCCTTATTTAACATCACAAAGTCACAAATTATACGAATGCCTGTTCAAATGGCTCTATAAATCCTTTTTCTTTGTCAACCAATTTAGAAGCCTGTACTTTTACTACACACTATAATGCCACAGCAATGATATCCACTAAGTATGTGATTGTTTCGGATGATTGTTTCGGAATTTGTTTTGAGTATTCAGAGGAATATACTACACCAGACTACTTGATCACTTTCAACAGTGTCTTTGTCAGTTAATCACTTGTCACGATAAATTTGCAAGTTTCAAGTGAACTCTCTAAAAATCCTTATCCCTTCATCTGAATAAGACTTTTGCAGATAGAAAATCAAATGTAAGATTGTGATGGCATTATCATAATTAAAAAAATGTGGCAACTTTTTGTCAGTAATCTTGCTCACTTTACCCAATACAATGCTGGAAACATTTCTTACACTATATAGGATATTTCTTATCTGATATTTCAATTGTTCATATTGGAGTTTGTTGGCCTTGGCTGCAGCAAACCGCTGCTTGATTGAGGCCTTCTAACATCAGCTTCCCATGATTGAAGGCACTCAAAATTGAGTTTCGTGAAGCCAAGCCATCACAGGATCCCAGACAGAAACGAATTCGCTAATTCTGAGCCTAGAAATACTGTTTTCCTCATTGTCATATGGAAGCAGACTTTAGTATGTACAAATTATTATTGCGGCGAAATTTAATTGATCCATCTGTTATAACCATACAGGAACAGGATGATCTGTTATAACCATAGTTCAAATCAACCAACTTTAGCAATAAAAAATTCAAAATAATTTTCTAGCCAAATACAAAGCTAACAATTCTGTTTCTGAAGGGGCAAGAAATCCTGGCTATTTGCCCGCACTCCTTCCTTAGCAGAAGGGCAGTACATTGACTTTTCAGATTTCTCTTGATAATAATGCATGACGCAACATCTGATTCAGACGTCAAAATTTAGCATAGTTTCATCACAGACAAGGCACGTCCTTCACTGAGTGGAACGCAATGCGTTGTGCGTTCGCTCGCTTACTTTCCAACAGCAGTATGACTTTTGTTCATCACGTTTCCAAAATTACAGACGCAGCTCGCAAGTCAAAGTATAAGTACACGACAGAGTGCGTGCTCTACGTAATCTGCATTACGCAGTTGGAAATTCGAATTCCCTGTAAACCTAACTCGCGGCAAGAGTATGAAACGATGGAGACAACTGAACGCAGAACACCGGAAGGGTGTAGAGAGGGGGCTCAGGAGAACGCGTCACCTTAGCACGCAGGAACTCGTGGCGGCCGGCGGCTCCGTCGCCGACGCCGACGCGGGCTCACGGGATTTGCGGCTTGGGGAGGGGGCGGCGGAGAGTTGGGGGCGTGGGAGAAGGAATGGGGCTTCCCTATCCCCTCTCCCTGTTCCCCTCCCTATTCCCTCAATCTAAACCACTCACATTTTATCTAATGGTTAGTTTTTTTTCACCATTTGCTCATCCATCATAAATTATAAAAAAATACAGAAAAAATAAAATTTATTTTTTTGTTATAATTTTTTTACAGAAATTATAATTTTATTTTTTCCTTTAAAAAAATTATAATAAAAAAATAAATTTTATTTTTTCCTGTATTTTTATTATTTATGATGGATGAGAAAATGGTGAAAATATATAAAAAAACTAGCCATTGGATGAGATTTGAGTGGTTTAGATTGAGGGAATAGGGAGGGGAATAGGGAAAAGGGATAGGGAAGCCCCATTCTGGGAGAAGACGGGGGAAGGCGATGATGGGCTGGATTGGGCCCCTAGTCCTTTTGCGTGTGGTTTTGGACCGAGTTGGGCTTATGGGTTTTGGATTTAGTCCCAACTCGGAGGATTTCATTTTTCGGCTGAAAAGTACTTCTATATTTTTCTCTGAAACAAAAGTAGTATTAATATCAAAGTATATAAAAAGGTAAGTAATATAAATCCATCGTTCATCGTGCTTTTAAAAATTATGCAAATCATTATTAAAAAAATATATAAACACCTTCCTTTTCAGCTTTGCCTGCAATTTTCGAAGGCCTCATCAGTTCCTTTCTTCCGCAGTACAGGAACTTAGGAGGGTTCCGTGCGATTAGAATTTCAGTAGTATCTCTTTCCAAAAAAAAAATCAGTAGCATCATGGGTTAAATCAAGGAAATGTAATGAATGATCCATCTAGCATGCATGTAACCGGTGGAATGTCTACAAAACTCAACTTCTCATCTCTTGTCAATGCTCGGTATGACATCGCCATATGCGCACGGTGAGGCCGGCAAAAGTCACTAGATGCATCAATGCATCACCCTACCGTGCAATTGGCTATTGGCCTCGGCAATTTGCAAGTCTCCGAGATAGATCACATCCTTATCCTCCATTTCTGCTTCAAGGCCTTGAAAATTTGCACACTCTTGCCGCTATTAAAATGGCCGACAAAACATCATGTCAAAACTCGCAAATGTAACGCAGAACGGCGAATTCTTCCCTTCATTTCCACGCGATGCAACTTGCACACTCGATGCGACTACCATAACATTTTATCCACGGAGTGTTGTATTACATACACAATATACACATAGCCCAGACAAACTGGCATGCATGCATGGTAATATAATATTCCATTAGGCCAATTAAACTGATTACTGATGGTTCTTGTCCAAGCTAGTTATATAAATACTAGTGCTCACGCCACTAATCAGCTAGCCATCCAGAAGCTGGAGACACTGCTGCCAATGTGACATTAGTTCGATCTACTAGCTAGCTAGCTTCTGCGTACGTACATCGAACAGAGACTTGTAGAAGAAAAACGAGCCACTTGCAGAAGCTAGTGTGCGCACCATGAACATCTTTTGGCAACTTGGCCTAAGTTTAGTCCCATAAAATCATGTAGGATATATGGTACATTGCAAGATAATCTGGGGGGCCAAGGAAAGGCATGTTGCCGTACCCCCCCGGGGGGGGGGGGGGGTTGACATTTCTTCTAACTAGTAGCTAGATTCTTCTAAAAAAACAAACTAGTAGCTAGATTTTGAAGAGCCTTTTCTTTGAAATGTATGAGGCGCAAATGGGTTCGCAAGATTCCTCTAGATTGAGACGTGAAAGGTGTGGGATGGGTGTTGAAGTGTCTAGCGCCACCGCGCAAGTTGTCTGTTTATTTTCCATGAATGTCACAGTTCAGCGAGACTTGCTGCGCATCAGCGAGACTATGGAAATTTTCACAGCAGCACGGGTGATGTTAGAAGGTGAAGGGTGAAGACTGTTTGACTTGGTGCACGCGGTTTGCTTCAGATTAGAGTACTGCTGCCAGTGCATTGGCACGATCATTACGAACGTCCTCATTTAGTTTGTGCATAATTTGCAGTTAGAAGCTATACATATATAAGTAGTACAAGAGCTAGCTGACCAGAAATCTGCAATTTAAGTTCAAGCAATCAAGCTTTTGCAAATTGCAGTCCCATGGGATCGTGCTGCCAATGACAGTGTATATATCAGAAATAGCAATATTGAAAAGTTGTATGCATGAGATCATGCTGTTTCTGATCATAGAGCTCTCCAGCAGTATACACTGTCCATATATATATATTGCTATCCTATTGCACGTACATGAGATCAGAAATCTATATGCATCCCCGTGCATGGGACCCCATCCCACCGGTCTATATACATTTTGCAACAATTGCTTATGTAAGCTGAGAAAGAAAACTTACAAGCTCATCAATTATTAGCCTTGGAGTTACGATAAACTATAATTAAACCATATTTAAAGATGTAGAGCGATCGAATAGGATGGCTCCGGCCGGGATGACAGTTGACAAGTTGGCGTGCGGACTTTCCTATGCAAAACAAGGCGCAACTTGTAGGGTAACTTGCATGAATGTCATGCTGCAGGAGAGGGAGGGAGAGAGAGAATACTGAAAACGAATTAAGAGGTACTCCCCCTTGGCCTGCAAACAGGAGTACAGAACTTCAGGGAAGACAAACAGAACTGCTAATTGACCAAACGGGGAATGCGTATATCTCAAAATATTGCCATACAATACCAGAAACTGTTAATGTCCCCATCTTTTTAACTTATAATTTCTCTTGAACAAATAAACGGAACAGTTTCTTCGCCTTTTTTTGAGCGGTTTATCAGGGTAATATTTTTGAAGTGGCTTATCGAATTTTGATTCATTCGCATGAGCTCGCACTAGGACTATAAACCATTAACCACAACTATAAGCAATCAATCACAACCGAAAAGAACCCAGAGTGCCTATTTATTTCCCAAGTGTTTATATGTAATGCATATATATGAGGTTTGCCCTAGGCATGTGTAAGTACTTCTTTATATATGTTGTGTAGCAATTGCGCACAGCTACAGATCTGAAAAAATGTATTTGATATTTTGATATACGACCAATTTAATTATACAATTGGAATATGATTTTTTATATTTGATTAATCTATACAATTATAATATAGACCTGCGAAAATATGCATATGCATATTGGCAAGTGTTGACATATATCCATGTAGTACTTTGTACATTTCTGTAGGAAAGGAAGAAGAAATAAGGCCCCATTTAGAACATAAGAATTTTTCTCGAATCCTGTAGAAATTGAATGGTTCGATGTAAATTAAATTCCTGTGTTCTAAACGAACCAAGAGGAAATTGGGGGAAACAGCCTTAAACACTATACATACCCTAATCTACCAATTAAGGGAGAAATTTAGCAGAAGAGGTCAATAAAGTATCAAGAGAACCCCAAAAAACGGCGGCCCAACCGTGGTGTCCGGCAGGCCGGGCATCAATTGACGCGCGGCACTGCCTGCGCGAGCTGCTCGGCCGTGCGCGCCAGCGACTGGAGATTGCACCGCACGATGGTGTCCACGAACGCGCGCGTCTCGTCGTTCGTGTTCCCCGGCGGCACGTCCACCATGTACGACTCGACCACCACGGTCACGAACGGCCCTGCCGCAGACGCCGCCTCGTGCACGGTGGTCACCGAGCGGTAGTTGGCGAGGCGGTGCTCGCCGCCGACTATCCGGAAGCTAAGCACACGACGCTCGTCGTCCAGGATCTCGAGCCGCTCGCGGCTGCTCGTGGCGGGCAGCCCGGACACCACGCGCACCTCCCGCACCGACCCCACCGCGCCGCCGTCGCCGTCCACCAGGTGGCAGCTCTTGATGAAGTGCTTGTACGCTTGCGGTCGGTCGAAGCGCCGCACCACCGACCACACCGCGTTGACCGGCGCCGCGATCTCCTGCACCACGGAGGAGCAGCACTGCCCCGCGCCCACCGCGTGCTCGTGGTACCGCGCCACCTCGCCCGGCACCGCCGCGTGCCCCGAGCACGCCACCAAGACCTTACCGCTGGTGCCGATCCGGCTGTGCTGCGGCGGCGACGGCCGTGCAGCTGTGTACGGCATTTGTACGAGCCTTGAGTAGTTCTTGTCTCTCTGTACGTAGAGAAGAAATTAAGAGGAGTGGGTTAGGATTAACAATGAGAGTTCTAGGCTTTGGAGATTTTATATATGTCATATGCGCTCGAGACAAGAGGTGGATGGTTGCAAGTTAAATAGTTAATTTTTGGATTTTGTTAAATATCATCTGGATGTTTTCTTTCTAATTATCATTCAGATTTAGGACCGTTGGATTAGAGATTCAATGGTCATGAATTCTCTCCCTCCCTCTTGAACTCTACTCCCTTCTTCTTGAAAAAAATCTCCCCCTTTAAAAAACAAGAGACCCCTTGATTTCTAATCCAAGGGTCATAAATTTGAATGATAGTTAGAAATAAAATATCTAGGTGATATCTAGACACTCTCTTAATTTTCTTTAGGAAGTCATAGACTTGATTTCGTTACTGTGTGGTTGGGTAAGTTGATGCGATAGTTTAGTGTTGCTTGGGAGAGTTGGCCCTGGGAATAGTAAGCTCAGTTAGGGGATGGGAGTGCTTTGACCTTGTGAGGTTTGTGTTGAGGAACCGTCGCTGGCGACCAGTTCGAGCGATTCCTCTGTTTAGAACAAGAACGAATCAATCACAGAATAATAGATTGAACATACATAGAGGGATAGAGAGAACACCTGGTCTTTCTTTATTGCTTTCATTCATGTGTACATAATGAGGGGGAATAGGTCCTTATTTATAGTCTACGGTGGGGTGCCCAAATATGTCAGGACTCTGGCCGTGAGCCCAATTTCCTAACAATCCCCCTTGGGCACTCACCCAACATGCTCATGCCTCGTCAAAACTCCATAAAAACCCAGTGGAAAAAAATTGGGGAAAGAGTACATGATACATGTGATGCTGCGATGCACGAATTGCCTCATTAAAAACCTTGGTCGAGAAACTTCATGGAAAACTCGTCAAGGGAAAAAGAGTACAATTCACCCTAATTCATTTGGTCTGCAGGACTTTATTTTTTGGGTACTTAATCTTCACTAGTAGTGTGCCCGTGCTAACGCTACGGTAAAATACAAAACAAGATAAAATTTGTAAAAAATAAAATGAACAATCAGATTCATTAAGATTCACGTATCATATATTGTATAACCAAATATTTTTGTCACAAAATGAATGTCACATAAATACGTGACCGGTCGGAACCACCCAACACGCAATGCTCAAAAGCCTACGACCGATTCCCAGGTCTTGCGATCGCTTCGCGAGACCATACGACCGGTTAACAGAAGCTACGACCGTTTATCGCGTGATTTAAACACCTTCCCGACCGCATACAACACTTTTCGTCGTGGTCGAAGCCACTTCCGACCATGTGCACCGAGTTTCGCGCTGGTCGAAGCCCTTCCCGACCACATACAACACTTTTCGTCGTGGTCGAAGCTACTTCCGACCAATGTGCACGAGTTTCACCATGGTCGAAGCCCCTTCTGACCACATACATGGGCTCACAGTGGTCGAAGTCCCGTCCGACCACGTCCTGAGCACGTCACAACGTAGTCGAAACTTCGAAGCCCGCTGTGGTCGAAGACGCAACTACGACTACCGACTTCCGACCACTGACAATGTGGTCGTAAACCCTTCGGCTGGCTTCTGACCATGACCAACGTGGTCGTAATAGCTTTCGACCACTTGTAAAGGCTTCAGCTAGCTTCCGACTCCGTTTCGCGCTGGTCGAAGCCCTTCCAGACCACATACAACACTTTTCGTCGTGGTCGAAGCCACTTCCGACCAATGTGCACGAGTTTCACCATGGTCGAAGCCCCTTTTGACCACATACATGTGCACGAGTTACTGGCAAATAATCACAAATAGTTGGACACCACAATAATAATAATGCTAAGTGCAAAAGGGAGAGAAATTAATTTATTTCATCTCCACTACACAGATATAGTTTGAAACAAGTGAATCAAGATAACTCTAGCAAAACCTTTCAAACAAACGAAACCAGAAGAAAGCTAGGCACCGAGATGTAACAGAGCAGCATAAAGAAACATATCACAGTCCTACTGTCTTCCAATAAGACAAGCCTTGCAAGTTGCAAGCCTACAGTGAGATCAGGAACTAATAAAATCTCCTTACTTAGCAGGAAGGGGCATGCGTAATATGTAGAAGATCAAAACTCAACTGGGGGTTGATTCATACAGCTAAACAAGATATCAGTCAAATATAGAAGAACACCACCAATTGAAGAATTACACATCGAAAGGAGGTGACCAAGAATCTATCATTACATTCAGATTCTCTGAAATTTTGTATTGACTTTGAACTGATGTCTTCATTACAACATTACCTACGTAACTTCAACTATCTAGATAGATCACTTCAGTACCAAAGAAGGGCAGTCTATGCCTTGTTAAATGCCAGTAAAAAATTTTATGACAGCCCTAGCCTAATATCTGCCTACTTGCTGCTGCTAAATTAGATTTCTATACTCGCAAAGCTCTAACATCACTTTTGAATCCACATTCTTATTGTAACATCCTCAAGCCAACATTGTATTTTTCTTGCTAAAACAGACATTGACACATATCAAAAGTTCTTTCTCGCTGCCAGGTTATGCTCACTGACCTTCGTGCCCCAACTGTATCTTTTTGCTACTTTTTACAGCCTCAGTAAAAAATGTTAGCCTTACCATGGAACACCATTGGTACAACAAAAGCTAGAATAGATAATGTTATTATCACCTCTTAATTTAAATGTCGATCATCTAAAAATAAAAAACTATGCACAAGTAACCTTACCATGGAACACCATTGGTACAACAAAAGCTCGCATGGGTGAGACTGGCGGAGGAGGGCCTGTGAACGATGGAGCAACCGATAGTGGCAGGGGCGACGGGGGTGTACCCCGCATGTAAGGCCCAATGCCCATTGGAGGCCCACGGTAGAAGCCCTCAAACCCCCCTCTTCAGCAGCCACCACCAAAGGAGCCACCATGGTGAGCAACTACACCACTCGAGCCACTGTTGCCACCACCCCTCCTACCACTGCCGTTATGGTGGCTTCTCTAACCACTCCTCTCGCCACCACCACTTCCATGGTCCCAGCCACCGGTGCCCCGCTCAGGATGGTCCCGTGGGGAGTGGCACTCTAAAAAAAGATATGGCGGGGGAACGCACCGTTATAAAATTTTGGGCTGCAAATATGATAACCAGTGATCATGAAACACTTCTGTAAGCTCAGAACACATAAAAATAACAAAGTTTGAACTACGATATTGAAGAAAAAATGGCGTAAACAATAACAAAGTGTGAGTTATTTTACTTTGTCAAGAAAACCATTAAATCAAAATGCAGGATCTGCAAGGAAATAATAACAAACATTGGTCAGCAGTGACACAAGCAATAAATTTCAAAAGAAAATACACATTTTTTTAGAAGTGAACTCCCATATTTCAGTAAATGCTTTGGAACTAAATGCAAATTTGGTTTAATAGCCTTTTAGTACACCCTAAATTCTTTATTCACAAGAGAAAGCTGCAATGCAAGGCATGCTGATTGAATGGTAAAATAAGGGGGATGGACTCTCGTATATATCTATTTCTTCCTTGTTTAGGCCGACGGAATGAAATGTTAGAACTACATCCATAATTTCTTTTCTGAAAACCACAAAAATGGTCACTTGTAAGAGGGGCCAGCACCTACTAAGCACAAAGAAATGGCATTTCTGAAGAAAAGAACTCAACTAAAAGTAAGCATCATATGGCTGCGGGAGTAAAACATTCAGGTGAACAATGAAGGAAACATTCAGCCCAACTATGAAGGAATCTCTGCTGGCTTTCTGGCACTACAAACAAAACAATATTAGCATATGTATCAGTGTAAAGCCAGCAATCAAATGTTACCATATGCAGAAATTTGTGATTGCACAAAATTAAATCATGAAGTCAAAGATTCTGTTATTATAAGTTTGGGTTTCAGTCAAACAGTAAGTTTAGTTTCCATCATCATTGACTAAAAGCACATAGTCTTCTATTTGATCTCTGAAATAAAAGTCATCAACAATTCACTGAATTAGTGCACTAATGGAGTAACTGCACACGTAGAAACAAATGGTCACATTGCATTAAACATTATCCTAATAAAGAAGCTCTTATATCAGAAGATCTGATGTTTTCATTTTCTAAACTACTGATAACGTGCACTATAGCTACAAAAGACAATAAAGCAACCCATAAAGAAATTGACATAAACCTCACCTCAGTGAGCTATGGCTGGCAGATGCGGTGTCCACTCAGTCCAGAACTTTGCTAGTAGTGCAAAGAAGTGTTCATGCTTGTCTGTGTTGCGTGTTATTGAAGATGTATGCAGATTCAAAGGGGATACAGCAGAAAGATGTATGTAAAGCACAGTGCAACAATTAGGCCAGAAAAGGCATGAAATTTGCAATCGGGCATCATTGTGACAAAAAAAACATTACAGTTATTTGGACCCTTGCATGCATATCTTGCACCAACATGCCCGTGCCCGTGCTTGCCGAACCCTTGGGGCATGCATATCTTGCACCCTTGGAGCTGAATTAAAGTATTAGCTCTGGACTCTGGTGCTTGCCGAACCAAGAACAATCAGTAGACTGTTGATTCAAGAGAGCTATCGAAGGTCCAGGGAGCTTTAAAAGAAATATGTACAAGCCAATACAGCTATACAGCACAGTGACATTTATTATTGCCAATTGCTGCCTACATATGTTAATATTCAGGATTACATTGTAAATCTTGAACTGAGAATTAGTTAAAGCCTTTATGCTCAAAACTCCAGTTTAGGGGCCTATTTATTCTGTTTAATATCACTCACTCTTGAAAGAACAAATTCACTCTGCAGACTGGAAAGCCAAGGCATGAGAAGTGCCAAATAGGCTATTCACTGTAATAAGCAAAGATATCGTCTGTTAAAAGGATTAGCTCATGGAGGACCAAAGATGCAAAGTTCACGAGAATTAACCAAGTTTCAGAACACAAAATAAGTAACGCTGCAATGACATGAAACTAATTACCTCCTTCAATTGATGAAATACCAGGAAGAACATTGGAGATCATATCTGATTACAGCATCTTAGAGAACTAACTGTACTGTCCAACTGCCTGAAAAGAAAAATAAGCTAAGGAGATTTACAACTCTATAATAATAATAATAATAATAATAAATGAATGTCTGCATTATGTATTATTGAACCCTAAAATCTATTAATCTAAGCACACTATTTTTAGAATGGCACTGATAATGGAATTTCCCACTGGATGCTTATCTTAAATTGACAGCAAATCAATGACGACTAAATAATCTTCAGAGATCATCTCAACTGAAAAAAAAGAAGAAAATTTTAATTGTTTTATTGACCAGGTTTGTCACAATAAGATGAAATAAGTAATGGTAATGTCATGTGGGGCAAGACATACTCCAGGCGTCCACGTCCGGAGAAGGACTCTCCAGCTTCCGGCAATGACGCAAGCGGCAAAGCGGTGAACGGCTACAGTCCGTAATTGCATAGAGTTTGATAGGCGTTTATGAGTCGGAGTTGGTTAGCAATCGGTAAAAGGTGTAAGAGTCCGAGTAGGTTTCCATGAGAAGGATTGAGTCCAGTCTTGTTATATATATCAGACCAAATAGTTTGGAGAGAAATAAGAAAGAAGTCTATTATCTACCTTTGTCTTCCTGATTGCTTTGCTCTGGTCTTCCCGTTCCTTCCTGCTCTGCGTCTTCCTCGTCTTGTTCTGGCATCACGGGACCTCCTGGCCGGAACAAGGGCCCTACGTCCCGGCCACCGGTTCAGCACAACTACAACCTCCGCTCGCTCGCTCGCCGGTGTCCGTGACAACTTGGTATCAGAGCCAATGGAGGTATCGTCGGAGATGGCTGCACTCATGCAGCAAATTGCCGATCTCAATGCAAACATGACTCTCAAGATGAGGGAGTTGAAGGATGATCTAACTGGGGAGATCACCGGAATAAAAGAACATATCACTGCATTGGAGAAACGCCCAACACACAGGGGAGATGGACTGCTGCAAGCGCCACCCACCCACCCCTTCCACCGGTCACTTTTCAGACCAATCAACAGCACAATTCGCTCGCCCCTCGCTACCATGCAATTGAAGTGGTATACCATAAAATTTGCAAGTAACCTACAAGGTTCCCACTGAGCAAGAACTCTCTGATACAGGACTCCTTATGAGCAAAGCAGCACGACGCCAGTAAAAGTGGCCAATACCGAGAATTCGCATGATATTAGATAGTACACCACCATACCACATCTACCCTACTGGCTAATTAGAGATTTTGTAATTGAACAACGAAGGGACGATTCAAGGGCTGAACAGCTAGGAGCCTAGGATAGCCTACCGACTCAACCCAACAGATCATCTAGATATCCCAGATCAAAGCATCAAAGGCAAGCCTATAAACTTCTAGAAATGGGGTCTAGATCGGTCTGTGCAAGGAAAGACTGCTGGTCGGGGGCAAACCTAGCAGAGAGGAGAGGAGAAGGGGCGAGAGCAAGGTGTAGGACGGTACCTTGCGACGGTAAGATCTCGCGAAGGGGTCGCAATCACACCGGCGGGCGGGGAGGCTCGCGTTGCTGCCTGCTCGATTTGGGGTCTGGACTGCTTCGCTGAATCGTTTATAGCACATAGCAGATCATTTATAGCACAATACAAATAGGTAGCAGATCGTTTATCCAACCTGACAAATGCCCAATTCAACAAACGTTTTTCGAGAAATCCCCAACAATCCCGCCCAAAAGCGGCTAGATCTGAAGAAAAATAACCAACCTGTGTCCGACGAGGATGGCCTGGACGGAGATCTCCCGGTCGATCTACTTGCTGCAGTAGCGCCGCCACCTTCTAGCCGCGGTCTCGCGGAGTCCCTCCACGTCCTACGATGCCGCCGCCTTCCACTCCAGTCGGCAGGCGTGGACACTCGTGTCGCCGGCAAGCCCAGCGCTCTACACGATCGCGGACGCGGAGCAAAAGCCGATCCCGCCTAACTAACGGGAAGGGGGAGATGGGCTCTAACTAACGGGAAGGGGGAGATGGGCTCTACACAGCCCGCCGATCCCGCTGCTGATGACGACGACGTCCGCCTCCGGCCTTTCGGCCACCCTGACCGACCAGAAAACAAAAGGCAACGACGGTGAACTGAACCGCGCCTCGGTTTGAATGGTGAAGAGCTGGTGCGGGTGGGCGCGGTGCGGCACGTACGTACCCGGAGAGCGCGCGGTCCTCACCCTTGGGGAAGGAGGGGTCGATGGAGAGCTCGTCGGCCGCCACCGCCAGGCAGCGCACTGACGCGGCGACCGCGGCCGCACCTCGGCGCGGCCTTGGAGCGGTGGTGGTCGCTGGATGCGCGTGTGGCGGGGGGACGGGAGGGTAGTGGCGGCGCGGAGGCCGCAGCGCGCTGGAGGCTAATGCGGCGGAATCCATCGCGGTCTCGGAGCCGGAGAAGTGGAGGGAAGAGGAGGTGGCGGCGGCGCGAGGTGGGGAGGAGTAGGCGAGGGCGGAGCGGCGGATGAGGGAGGGGAGAAGGCGAGGGCGAAGGAGGGAGGGGAGGAGGCGGCGCGGAGAACGGGGGGAGGAGCGGAGGCGCGGATGGAGGAGGGAGGGGAGGAGGCGGCGTAGAGAACAGGGGAGGAGCGGAGATCGTGGGGAGATGGGGTAGAAGGTGGGAGGAGGAAGCTCACACGTAGCGCGGGGTGGGTTCAATGATGCATGAACCAAATGATTTTGGCCTTAGGATCTTCAATGAGTAAGAGAAGAAGATTTGAGGAGAGATCCAGGCCATTCATTTGTATGAAGTTAGATTACTTGGTACACAAATTTGTGTGGACTTAGATTAGGCATGACTGTGGGGGTGGTTGAGGGGGTGGATTTAGCAAAGAAAATTTTGGTGTATTATAAAGTAGGGTAGATGATCAAGATTTATTAGCGGGCTTGTGAGAATTCTCCCCCTGAATTATGCACTTCTCTAAGTCTCATCATTCCAATTCCACGCACGCACCTTTCAAAGCTAGATGTGGGGGGTGACTTAGTGAATAAATCTGCGAGTTTTTCACATGACTTAGTATGCAGTACTTTAATCTCGTCCATCTTTTGCAATTCATGTGCATAGAAGAACTTAGGGTTAATATGCTTCGTGAGATGACTCTTCACATAGCCCGTTTGCACTTGTACAACGTAAGCTGCATTATCTTCATAGATTATTGTGGGGGTTTGCACAATGTTCATCCCACATGACTGCTGATGTGGTGAACCATTCGGCGGAGCCAAGCGCACTCTCGTACAGCTTCATACAGTGCTATGATTTCTGAGTGGTTCATCGAAATAGCTACAGGGCTTTGCTTAGACGATTTTCATGAAATTGCAGTTCCACCACACAGAAATACATAACCAGTTTGTGACTTAGCGGTATGCGGGTCTGACAAATACTCAGCATCTGTATAGCCAATCAAGTTCAGATCTTGATTCTTTCTGTAAAACAATCAAAGGTCCTTGCTTCCTTGGAGGTATCGGAAGATGTCCTTTATGCCCTGTCAATGCCTTTTGGTGGGCGCTGCACTGTACCTTGCTAACAGGTTCACGGCAAATGCAATGTCCGGTCTAGTGCAGTTTGCTAAGTACATGAGTGCTCCCACTGCACTCAAGTATGGGAATTCCGGTCCCAGGACTTCCTCCCCCTCTTCCCTAGGTCGGAAAGGATCCTTTTCTTGCTGTAAAGACCTACCGATCATCGGTACTTTCGAGGGAAATGCCTTCTCGAAGCCAAACCTTTCAAGCACCTTCTGGGTGTAGGTCGACTGATGTACCAAGACTCCTTCGGGGACATGCTCAAGCTGCAGGCCTAAGCAAAACTTGGTCTTGCCTAAATCTTTCATTTCAAATTCCGACTCCAAGTAGGAGCTTGCTTCTTTTATGTCTTCGGCTGTCCCGATGATATTCAGATCATCTACATACACAGAGATTATATGGAATCCATTCTGGGATCACCGTATAAATACACAAGGACAGTCTTCATTGCTCGTGTAGCCTTTCTTGCAGAGAAAGTCGCTTAAGCGATTATACCACATTCTTTCAGATTGTTTCAATCCATACAGTGACTTTCTGAGTTTCACACTGTACAGATTTATATTTGCTCTGTCTTGGTTCGGGAGAGGGATTCCTTCAGGGACTTTCATGTAAATCTCCGAATCCAAGTTACCGTAAAGGTATGCAGTTACAACATCCATCAATTTCATTTCTAAGTTCAAGTTCACTGCCATTGAGATCAAGTATCTAAATGTAATTCCACCCATGATTGGGGAGTAGGTTTCTTCATAATCAACTCCAGGACGTTGAGTGAAACCTTAGGCTACCAGTCTTGCTTTGTATCTCACTACTTCATTTCTTTCATTTCTCTTTCGAACAAATACCCACTTGTGGCAATTCAGTGTGCGGGCATACGGGCCCAAACACCTCTCTTTTATTCAAAGATAGCAATTCAGTTGCTATTGCCTTCTTCCAATCTTTCCAATCTGATCTTTTCTTACATTCAGCGAGCGATGCAGGCTCAAGATCAAGATCGATGATGGTGGCAATTTTCTTTGCGAAGTAGATATCGATATTAGCTATTCTTCTATTCAGGGACTCTCCCGTGTGCACATAATTTATAGCTATTTCTTCATGAGTTGCTTCTTCTGGAGCGATTGCTTCTGCTGGAGCTTTACCTTGCACATCGCTTCTTTCAATTGCGGTGGCAAGTCCCTTTAGTTTTTCGGCTCCGCTGTGTGCGCACACATCCATGCCGATGGGGATATTCAGATCCGGTATGCCCTTTTCTGAAGGTGTCATACTTGTGCCAGGTCTCAACTGGCTCCCCCTCTCATTCTGGGGGACCTCAGTGATCGGCTGTGATAAGTCCTTCTTACCCTTTTTCATCAGGCGTCCCCGGTTACTAAGGATTAGAGGAACCGGAGTTCTCGTCCTCATTTTTTCTCTCTCTAAGGCCTCTGGACGAGATTAGGGATACCTTCTGCTTTCTTTGGTATTTCAACCCTCTCCAGTGCAGTGCGTGCAGGCACATGCGACTTAGTCATGCTCTTCAAATCACTAAAGTGATCAGGCAGCTGATTTGCTAATGCTTGCAAATTTATTTTGTCTTCTGGACTTCTCTTGTCTTCTGGACTTCTATTGTCTTCTGGACTTCTCTTGTGCGCGGGTCTTCTGCATGTATTCCCCAGGCTTGCCACGTAATTTCCCGACATTCTTCATCAAGGGGTTGATTTCCTCCCATTAATGTTGGGAAATTTTCGGTGGTGACCCTTGCGCTAGTTGCATAAGCGAATGGATGTTGTAGACCGAAGGTCTAAAGTTGATGAGATTCGCTGCATGGAGGACTACGTGTCCCCACCATGTAGCTGGCAAATTACAATTATGTAAGAGGGGTCGGGCAATAAATTTAATTCTTTTAATTAAAGCCTCTGCCAAACCATTCTGGGTATGGACATGCGATACTGAATGCTCAACTGCAATTCCCATCGCCATGCAATAATCATCAAATGCTTTCGAAGTAAATTCTCCGGCGTTGTCCATTCGGATGGATTTGATATGATGATCTGGAAACATATTTCTGATGCGAATGATCTGCGAGATCAATTTTGCAAAGGCATAGTTTCTTGTGGACAACAGACCCACATATGACCACTTTGAGGAAGCGTCAATGAGCACCATGAAATACTTAAATAGCCCTGAGATAGGCTGAATGGGACCACAATGTTTCCCTGGATGCATTCCAGGAATGCAGGGACTTCATCCTTCACTTTCAGAGTGGAGGGTCTAGTTATTAGTTTCCCGGTGGCACATATAGGGCATACAAAATCTTCATGATTCGAGAAATTCTTCACATTTATATTATGCCCTTGGAAATTGTTTATGATATTTCTCATCATCCTAAGATCTGGGTGGCCTAATCTGTCATGCCAGAGACAGAAGGGTTCAGGCGCCTTAATTTGGTATAATATAGCCCAGTTTCAAGTGAAGGAAGTTTTTCTAATATACTTTCCCGTTTCATTCTCTTCGCGCTTCGTAATGAGCAGATATTCCTTACCGTACTCTTCTTCGGTCTCAACGTGGAAACCATTGGCGAGAATATCATTAAAACTTAGGAGAGTTCTAGTCAATTCTAGGTACAATAAGGCTTCTTCAAATGACCAAAGTTGTGCCCATTGTGGCTCTTCCTGAACTAATTATACATGCATCGCTTCTGGCGATTGTCGTAAGACTGTCAGTGCTCTTACGAATTGACTAGAAATACTCAATCTCTCTTAAGATGATATGCGTTGTGCCGCTGCTAGCTAAGCACACTTCCTTCATAGGGCGCTACACGTGTTCTAATATAGGGTATTTATTAACATGTATGAGAAGGCAATCAACACATAAAAATACTCCAATATCAGAACATATCATGCCATCATAAACTGAATAAATGAATGAATTCTTCAAATATCATTCAACCATCACGAGAAAATAACAATTCTTAAGTACCATCCATGCAAATTCTAACATATTCTTCCACACAAAATAAATGACAATTAAAGTCTAAATACATTATGTACACTGGACTTCTTCTGCTATTCTCTCGGGGGTGACATTCTCTTCAAGAGAAATCATGGCGGTGGCTGTTTCTAGGTCGAGAGGGGGTGTTGCTGCCGGGATGGGTTCCACCTCCATCAACTCAGACAGCTGCTCAACATGCTCCCCCTCAACTGTTGCAAAGTGGGCTTCAGGCTACCCTTTGCCATCCCGCTTTGGCTTGATAGCCTTATTCTCACGTGGAGCATCTGATTTGCCTTTCTGGGCTACGGCCTTACCCTTCCTTTCACTTTTCTTTATCAAGGGCTTTCGCTCCTTGTAGCTCCCGGCGTTGGCTTCATGGCCAGCGGAGCTCCCAGGTGGCTGAGTGACGTAGTTCTTACGGAGAACTTCGTCCTGAGCCTCCGCAACCTGCATCATATCAATCAATTTGGCATATTCCTTATAGCCGTCATGATGATAATTGCATGCGGATTGTACTGCATTGGGTTGGAAGGTGGATAGGGGTATTTCGATCTTCTACTCGTCTGTGATCTGCTTGCCACAGAGTTGAAGACTAGTACAAATCCCGTGCAAGGTAGATTTGTACTCCTCGACCGTCTTAAAATCGGCAAACCTCAGTCTGATCCACTCCTACTCTGCTTGAGGAAGAATGGTGTACTTCAGCCTCTCAAACCGCTTCTTGAGTGCGATCCAGAGTACTAGCGCGCTTTTCTTTGCCATGCACTCATTCTTGAGAGTGAGACGGAGATGGCGCCTAAGAAAGTGAAGTGCCTGATCATTCTCCTCAGGTGTGGGTTGAGCGTCATTCAGTCCGCCAATCCCAATAGCAGCGCGGAGCTTCCTGGCTCCAAGCACAATCTCGACATCGGATGCCTACATCAGATAGTTTTGGCCATGCTGGACCAGCTCCTCGAACTCCCAGTTCGTGATGCTAGTCATCTAAATGTGTATAAGTCTACTGCTGGTAGACATGCACGAAATAATTCACTGCGGGTAAATAAATGGTACAAAAGGTTCTCGCAATGTTCCAGAATTTTCTATGCATTTTCTATAAATTTTACTGCTAATTCCAGTGATTAAAAGTAATTTTCAGTAATTACAATTAACCAAAAACAGAAAATAATACATAAAATACATAAAACAGTAATTGCATAAATAAATAAGCTTCAAATGATAAAAAATAATGTAAAATTCATATTCCCGAGGCCCTTTTATGCTAAAATATGAAATTTCAGCAAATTCTGCAATTTCAGAGGGTTTCTACGCAAATTTCCAGTTCAGAGGAAAATTCGCGCAATTTTCTGATTTACTGAGGGGTTTTCTGCAAATTTCTGGACCCATACGTAAGTCCGAGGACCTATCGGTAATTTTCAGAACGACCGAGGCCCTTGTGTAAAATTTTGGGACTCCAATGCGATTTTTAAGGGCTTTTTCAGTAATATTTATGATTTTGGGGCCCTTTTGTAATTTCACCGTGACCCCCACCGGCCGGCCTATCTTCTCTCGGCCCATGTGGCCTTTCTTTCGCCCCCCGGCCCATCCCGTCCCCCCTACCGCCCCGGCCCATGCCGTCCCCCCCTCCCCGGCCCATGCTGTCCCAGCCGGTCGGCCCACGTGGCCTAGAAGGCCTGCCCGCATTACTTGGGGGGAGGGGTATGCTTAGGGTTTCCCCTCCCCTTAATCTACCGGCGGCGGCCGCTGCGCCCGGTCCGTGCGCTTGCTTGGGCGGCAAGAGGGAGGCCGGGCTCGGGCGGACGAGGCGGGGAGGCGGGCCCTCACGGCAGCGGCTGCAGGCCGGCTTTGCGGGCGGCACGGTCACGCGGTCAGGTGGCGCGGTGCGGCGGCGCGGGGCAGCCCGAAGGTGAGGTGGCGCGGGGCCAGCTTCGGGCGGTGCGGCGGAAAGGGCCCGCTTCGGGCAGTGCGGGCCGGACGGTGGGCACGTGCGGCGGCGAAGTCGAGGCGGCGCGGCTTCGGGCCGGCGCCCTCGACGGCGAGCGTCCGGGACGCGCGTGCGGGCGCGGTGAATCCAAGGTGTCGGTCGACCGGAAGGGGCGTGTGGGTGCGCGTGCGGGCGCAGCTACCCCGGGCGGCGGCGGTGGGAAGGTGGACCGGCTTCGGGCACGGCTTTGGCCGGCCGGTCGGGAATTTTGAGGCACACACTGGGGTCCCGGTCAAGCTGAGTGACGGAGGCTTCGAGCCTCGGCCGAACCGAGCGGCGGCAGCAGCCTTGCGGGGCGGCGGCGGCTCGGCTTCGGGCCGGCACGCTTCCAGGCGCGTTCGTGCGGGGTGGCAACTACGGCGAGCAGCCGGGTGGACGACACGTGGACCGACCGCAAGCGCGTGCAAGCGCGGGCGCTGAGAAAAGCCGGTGCGGCGCACTCGGAGGTGACGGCACGCTCGACGATGGCGGTGCCATGCGGTGGCACAGCCCATGCGAAGCGCGCGGTCCCAACACCGAGGCAACGGCGACGACACCTGGAGGCCCGTGCGGGGGCAACGGCCATACAGGGGCTGTCTGTGCTCTTCGACCAGCTGCTGGCCGGCAGCCGTCAGCACACATGCGGGTGCGGCGGCGCCTCGTGCGGGAGGCGGCGGCTGGCGGCAGGCCGGCGGCAGGCCGGTGGCCGGCAGTTTGCATGCGGTGGCCATGCACGGCCGAATCATGCGTTTTTCTTTCTTTTCTCGTGCATTGATCGTGCAGAATCAAATAAAACAATGCAAAAATTTCGTTATAATCTATGATGCAATCAACATCTACCACTTTTCTCAATCTACCGATCGACATTGTGCCGGTGATTTCAGATCTGCTCGCGGTAGATCGGGGCGGATTTGCATCGTTCTACAGTGCAATCAACATCTACCCTATTTCATAATCTACCGATCCGCATTGTGCCGGTGACTTCAAGTCTGCTCGCGGTAGATTAGGGCGGATTTGCCCCGTAGAGATTCAATCTAGAACACGGAAAGAAAATATAGATTCAAAAAGCGATCTAGAAAATTCAATCTGTGCTTCGATGATTACCTCGTTCACCAGAGCGAAGTCGTGCTGATAACGTGTTGAGGAACCGTCGCTGGCGACCAGTCCGAGCGATTCCTCTGTTTAGAACAAGAACGAATTAATCACAGAATCACAGAATAATAGATTGAACATACAGAGAGAGATAGAGAGAACTCCTGATCTTTCTTTATTGCTTTCATTCATGTGTACATAATGAGGGGGTATAGGTCCCTATTTATAGTCTACGGTGAGGTGCCCAAATATGTCAGGACTCTGACCGTGGGCCCAGTTTCCTAACAGTTTGTTTCTAATGAATGGGTGGTATAGAGAGGAAAAGCCAAAAAGGGTAGTTGGTTGAGCGATTTATAGGGAGGTCAAAAATCAGAATGGAATGAGCTAATTGATGTGCCTCTTGGTTTTGGGCAATAAAATAGGAGCCATGTTGTTTGGGATTATCCTTTTTTACACAGCAACTTTTGTTTTTGAGATATTTTTACATAGCAACTTGAAGCATCGATCGTCCATGGCAAACTAATTAATCTGGCAAATAACAAAAAAAGTAATTATTATTATGATGTCAAAATCGATTAATTAATGCCAACTTTCTTTTTTTCTGAAGGATACGCTCACTTTCTTTAGCATGTGTCGGACCACCTTTCCTTCTATCAGAAAACTACTATCTCCCAAATCCCAATAGGAGTCAACATGTTGTTATATGATGATATATACTGTTTCTTTGAATGATTGAATTAGTGAATCCAAAAGAGATTTTTTTTAAATGATATAGCATGCCTAGCTGCTAGCTCGACTGGTTCTGCTGCCACTTCGCCTTACAACAATATATATATTTGTTTTCCTATTCCAAGCTAGATGTCAGAATTAATATTCCAGCTTAGACCGTCGCAAAAAAAATCTAGCTTAGATATGATTTTTCATCACGTTTTGATGCTATAGCCTGGACCTGAATTCGATGGAGAGGTTTCTGATTGATCGGGACCGATCAGCATGACAAATTAAACAAGTTGCATGGCCCTTTTTTTTTAATATGTTGAGGTCCCCATCGACGTTCGGTGCAGATTCAATGTTCATGTATTATATATACGAAGAGGAGAAATTTTCCTGATAAATAATCGATAAAGTATGGGAGATGAAACTAATCTGGACACTTAATTAGGAAGTGTCACGGTTCAATTCCGGTGTGCCAGCTAATGAATTGATAAACATGTAGAGGAGAATTGCAATGGAAATAAAATGAAATGATTGAATTTTAAATGAAAGTAGTATGCGGCTGGCATACGTACTGGCATACCATAGGGCGCGCGCAATATGTGGTGAAGGTTTACAGGGCATAAAATTCAATGACGGTGAAACTTCTCGACCGTGAATGGTCTACGTACGTTTATCCACCGGTTGGTTTCATTATTCCATACCCAAAAATTTGACATGAACCTGCCCGAAAATTCGAACTTCATTTGCCCGTGCACACATGAAAAGTCAGACTAGATTCAGGGTGTGTTTGGTTGAGCTGTGGTTTCTAAAAAAGTTGCTGTGAGCTGTGGGCTGTGAAAAAGCTGCTGTAGGTTATGGGCTGTGGAAAAACTGTAAGCTGTTTGGTTCAAACAAGTATAAAACTTACCTCCTATCTCTATTTTCCTTGAAACAACTGTGAAACAGCTCTCTATTTTCATCATTTCAAAAAGCAGAAAGCCAAAAGCCAAAAGCAGGGTCCAAGATACTTTCAAAACTGTACTACCCAAAAGTAGCTGCTTCTGAAAAAACAGCTTCTGATTTCCACCTCTTTGGTTGGCTTTTAGCTTTTTAGAAGCAAAAGCAGCTCCTAAAAGCTCAACCAAAGGCACCCTCACAACAAGGTTCGATCATGAACCGGATTATAACGTTTATTGGTAAGCACGAAATATCAGGTGACTATCGTTTATGATTTATGACTAAAATTTTAGAATTTTGAACTGTTACAGAGGAAATACATAGAGATAAATAGTCCTATACGATTTTGACTGGTATAACTGAACTCAATATAATTTATACTATAACCTATCTGTAGATTCCGTCTAAAATGTATACCATTTTAAAACAAGTTACTACGTCATAAGCTATCAGCGGTGCATGCACGGAGCTAGCTGCCATCTCGTAATCGGAAGAAATAAATAATGGGCGCAAGGGTAACCACACAAGTAGAGTAACCGAAGTAGAGAACAGTTCACGAATCATGATATCACCTGAGTTAAACAACTTCAATTAACCCGGAACAATTTTTTTCCCCTTCCAGAGAAGCCTTGCCAAATGCCTGAAGTGGGTTGGGCTGGCTATCGACAGTCGATACCGTCCTTCGAGTTATCGGTGGGCCGACCGACTCTTAGTATTAGCCCAGAGACGTGATCGGCTCGCGCCATGGGCCGACCAGAGAGGCACCAGTCCCACTCGCGTGCGCCCAAGGCTCGGGAAATTCAGTCCAGGTAACCACCGACGCGGAAGGCAGGGCGGCGGCGGGCGCTGGAACCAGCGGACCGAGCCGAACAAACGCTTCTAGGTTGCGAGAATCGCACCCCGCGGGTGGGAGGCAAGCGCGGAGGTGGGCGCCAGTGGGCTGCGATCACATCCGCGCTTGCCGAGGCAAGCGCCAAGTGGCGGACGCGATCACCGGACACGGCCCAGTTGCGCGTAGCCCGCGCTACCCGCGGTCCGTTTGCGCAACTGAAGCCCGATCACGTCGCTAGCTGCCGTCCGCCGGTGGTGCGCCTGTGTCAAAGCAGGAAAGGTACGCGGGCCTGCGCCGAGCCCAATGGCGCTCGCTGTACGGCCCAAGGCTCATCCGCTCATGTACGAGGCCCGTGACATGGGGGAGGGTAGCGCACCGCGCACTGCGTCCGGACGACCGGACGTGTACTCGCCCAGGATGACGTCCAAGCAAACCAAAACTTCTGCGCAGGTCAATTGCCCTCTGATTCATCTAGCACACAGATGCGAGGCTGCCGGTTACATGTTGGGACGGGGCTAGCTACACAGTGCTATTTCTTAATACTGTGTCAGCTACCTAAATTCTGCAAGGATTCTACGTTCCACCAGCCCGTGAATTTGCAGTTTGTCCCCATTCCTGACCAACCCATCATCTCAACCAATCATTAACAGGGATGCCACCAAACCAATCCATCATCCATATATCGTCGTGTATGTGGAGTACAGTTCGTCTCACAGCAAATATTGATCTGTACATTGTTTTCTTGTGCCATATACAAATACTGCTTTCCCTCTTCCAAACAAAAAAAAATAGGAAGGATTTCTTTCAGTCTTTAGAAGGGTAATCATGACAAGCTTTTGGAGTATCATGCGTTATCACCAGAACAACTTTTTCATCCAAACACACTGGCATAAGAACGCAAACACTTACCTTACACTTGAGCAAACCATATTGGGATGCTCACACCATACGAATTCTAACCTTGGCAGCACGCATCTGAAAAGCAGAGATCGATCAGATTTCAGTGGAGTTACTCCAAGATCAATAGTACTACTACCATATAATGCATCAGCATGTTTGCTCTCTGCCAAATTCTGCACACTGCACAGTAACCAACAAATACTTGCATTCGGTTCATCTAGAGTAGGATACAAAATCTCCAATTCTGCCAAAAACAACCAAATCATGAGTCACGAAAAGGACATTAAATTCATGCGATAAATGCTAGAGAACTGATATCCAGAAGATATATATATGCATTAGTTACAGCAAATCACCTCACTATGTCCCAAATTTATTAGTCATGCATGGCCCCTCCAGAAATATAATAAGAACCAACTGGAGAGCATTAAAACCCAGGCAAGCAGTTCTTCTGATGGCACATCCTGTTCTTCTCCTAGTGCTCCTCCTCTCTTCCACTACAATTTCTACCTCCAAGAGACCTCAGCCGAAGTTCTCGGCTATCTTCTACTTTGGCGACTCCGTTCTTGACACAGGCAACAACAATCATATTCCGACTTTGGCTGTGGCAAACCATTTTCCTTACGGGAGGGACTTCCCAGGAAAGAAGCCAACAGGGAGGTTCTCTAATGGCCGGCTTGTTCCAGACCTCCTCAATGAGAAGCTGGAGCTCAAAGAATTCTCTCCACCGTTCCTGGAGAAGAACATGCCCAACAGTGACATCATGACAGGGGTGAACTTCGCGTCGGCTGGTTCAGGGTTCGATGACCAGACATCGCACCTGTCCAATACTCTGCCGATGTCCATGCAGGTGGACCTCTTCAAGGACTACCTCCTCCGACTCAGGAACATCGCTGGGGAAAAGGAGGCTTCCAGGATCATTGCCAACTCTCTGATATTTATCAGCTCAGGAACCAATGATTTTACACGTCACTACCGTTCCTCAAAGAGGAGGAAGACGGACATAGGTGAATACCAAGAAACTGTGCTCCGGATGGCACAGGCTTATGTCACGGTAAAAAAATAGGCATTGCCTGAGTTGTTTCTACTCAACTATTTTGTTCCAATTCTCTAACCTAGAAACTCTTTGATTTCCCTAAACTGGAGTGCAGGAACTATTTAACCTCGGGGGGCGGCAATTCTGCTTGGCAGGCCTTCCACCATTTGGTTGCACACCTATTCAGATCACATTGAGTCGAGACCCTGAGGACGAGAGGGCATGTGTGGATGAGCAAAACAAGGATGCCCAGGTCTACAACTCTAAACTTCAAAAGTTACTCTCAACATTGCAAGGCTCACTCTATGGAAGCAAAATTGTGTACTTGGATGCATACGAAGCTCTCATGGAGATCCTTGATGATCCTACTAAATATGGTAAGGTTTTGCATTAATGTCATGATACATGTTGAGTTAGAGTAACTCATATCTAGTATTTTAGGATTTGAAAATGTGTGATGTAAAAAGTTCTAGATAAATCATACTAGGATTGCAAGCGGGTTGCTAGGTGTGCGTGGCCTATCCAGAATGTAGTTAGGTCTGAGCCAGTTTGGACCCTAGGGCGTTACAAATGGTATCAGAGCCGACTCTCGCGGTTACATGGGCGCGTGCGGGTCAGGGGCGCGGGCATATGGCGCATGGCGCGTGTGGGCCCGGAGTGGACACACAGCATGGCATATGTGCTGGCACTGAACGCACGGACATATGCCAAGAGGGGAGATCCTTATCATTTGCCCCGGTGTGGGTATATTGGTCCGACGAGGACGTCGGGTCCTTTAAGGGGTGTATGTGACACCCCGGCCCATGTTGGCTCATGTGTGTGTGCACATAAATTTCTGGGTTAGTCCCACCTTGCTAGCTTACCTTGAGAAGCACTTACATATAAGCCTAGGAGTTCCAATGGTAGCACCTTCGGTTAACCGTTTTGCGCGAAGCGAGGACGAAAGTGCAAGCGGGTTGCTACGTGTGCGTGGCCTATCCAGAATGTGGTTAGGTCTGAGCCAGTTTGGACCCTAGGGCGTTACAAGGACTATGAAAGACTATACAAACCATGTGGGGTGACCATAAAGAGGAACTAAGTAATCAAGCCTACTCATCCAAAGCAGAGTGCGTTGGGAAGACTAGAGGCTAGGATATTCTTAAGCACTAGATTCTTTTATAGGGCAAGTATCCGAGGGTTCTAAAAAATTCAAGAGGGTTATGAAGTAGCGGCGATCGCTTGTACTCTTCGCCAAATTTTTTCTATCTCGTTATGGTTGCTTCAACGTCATTATTTTGGTTTTCTCTACGAGATTCATCTTTTTCGTTCTTGATACCGTGCATACTCATGTTGTATCCCACAAACTCTAATTTGATTTGAGGGCTGTTGCGCGTAAGAAGGGGTATCAAAGTGTAACAAATGGTACCAAAGGCAAGGCCGGATTAATTTGATTTTTGAGAAGGTCAGTAAAGCGCCAGGTGGCACAAAATCAAGATCGATGTCAATAATGTGGAATCAAGTAGATAAATTTGACGGTAGAGGAAACTTTAGCGTGTGACAATACGTGGTGAAGGATGCCCTTGTCTAGTAAGTGCTAATTGATGCTCTTGAAGGGAACAGTCTGGAAAAGACGTTCAATAAAGACTGGAAAGTGATGGAGTGGAAGGCTGTCAATACAATTCGTCTGTCTCTTCGACAAGGTAAACTACTCGGTAATCAAGGAGAATTCGCCGAAAAAATTATGGAAGGAGTTAGAAAATTATATATGGTAAAGTCGTAGACAAACCGATGGTTACTGAAGCAATAACTATACATGTTGCGCATAGAGAAAGGTACACGGTTTGTTGACCATCTCAATGTCTTCAACAAGCTTATCATATAGCTGACTATTATGGATGAGAAAATTGAGGAGAACGATAAGATCATCATCTCTACCACCATCATTTAGTGGATTGTAAGGAGTATGCAATTACTAAGGTAGGAATGATTACATTGGAGATGTATGATGGAATACATCACACATTGAAAGGAGTTCAGTATGTTCCCGTTTTAAAGAAGAATTTAATATATGTGGTGTTGCTTGAACTCGAAGATTATGAGGTATCACTTCGAGATGGAGTCTATTGCGTTACTTACAAATGACAAGCATGAAAAGTATTTGGAGCAATGGAGGATATCAACTAAAGGATAATCTTAAATGTGCAGCAACCAATGGGAGGTCTGATAAAAATCCTGATCAAGAAAAGTACTTAAATCTCATCTGCAGTTATATGCGGAACTACAAAGATGATTGCAAAATCTAGCAGATGAAAAGGCGAAGGTGCGAGCTGTTGGAAGAAGAAAGACGTGGTGGGACTAACCACACAGTACCTGTGTTATGGCCTATGATTCCGGCGATGTACGACAGCAGGCGTGTGGCACTGCAACATGCATGAACAGTATGCTGGTATTGTAGCACGGCTCATGGTACTATAGTGAGGCGGGCGGTATTGTAGCACCGCATGAACATTACTCACGTTGGGTACTGTAGCGCATAGGAATTTGGATAGTTTGATAGCATATCACGGAATATGACTATAATAATTAGTTTTCTTACTATTTAGATTTGTTCTATGTATTAGAGATAAATTTCATATTATTAGGATTATTTTCCTTAATATAGAGATAGGTTTCTTAGGGGTCAAATTTAACCATCCCTATATAAAGGACTTCATTGTATCGTTATCATTAAGTAAAGAAATAAACAAAATTCTCTAATCTTCCTCTCTTCTTCAATAGGCCTCAGAGTCTTGGCGGCAACATGGCCGACCGTTCAAGAGCGAGTGCCCTACTCTCGGTCCTCGGACCCGTATCACAACATTTAGTATCAAAGTCACCATGGCTTCCGATGCTAAATTATCTCCTTTAGATATGTTGATGGCTAGCAGCAAGAAAAGAATGTCCTTACTCGACAACATGATGGACACCTTAGGCTATGAAGTTGGTGGACAAGCTGAAGGAGCAGGTAGAGGTGTCGCGTGCCATTGCAATGGCTACGCTGCCACCACCTTCCTAGGTGTCGATGCTCGCACTGGTCACGTTGGCATCCCCCACCATCAAAAACTCCTATCCCAGCCAGGCTGTCATTGGCTACGCCCTTAGCGCCTTTGACGAGGAAGAAGAATGTCGTCACTATTTTGTGGGCACCTTCGCCATGTTGTTGGCCGATGTTGTGCTGTTGGTGCTGTGGAGTACGACAGCTTCCATGTAGGGGTCATCAACATCGTCGTATCTCTTTCACAACCGTTGCATCCCGGGGCAAGAAGGATGTTGTTGCTGCCCCGCGCTGGTTGCCCATGCTTCTAACGACTCCTAAAACATCAAACCACGTCTAGGGCGCTGATCTTCTTCCATGCGACATGACATCATGCCCTTTCATCGATATGAGGTTACAATGGACTTAACCATGGCCACCACCTGACAGCTCGAGGACATTGTTCACGCGCCTGCTATCGTACATCACCAGAATCAACAGGCCTCAAGAGTCTTGGCAGCAGCATGACCAGCCGATCAATGGTGAGTGCCCTACCCTCAGTCCTCAGACCCGTACTACAACAACCTGCGAGCAGGTAGAGCTCAAAGGCGTTACAAACCTATGGCATGGAAGGTTGTAGGATTAGGAGATGTAGTTAATTAAACTACATAACAAAGGAGCTCTCAAGTGAAGGGTCCAGGCAGGCTAACCCAGACACTAACACACATATTGTGGTAATATGCATGAGCCCCCTGTGGTAGGGGCACTCCAAGGGTGGGAGAAAAAGAAAAAAATGTGGAACCAACTTGGAGTGAATCTTTGAAGGAGCATAGTGACTTCAACGGATAAGAGTTAAGGCAGAGATTGTTGAGTTAGAATGACTCATATCTAATATTTTAGGATGAGTTAGAATGACTCATATCTAATATTTTAGGATATGAAAAGTGTGATATAAAGAGTTATAAATGAATCCTACTAAAATTAGGACTCTTACTCCTATTTAGATTAGAATTCCTACTATAAATTGAAAAAAAACTAGATGGACTATATAAACCATAGGGTAACCATAGAGAAGAACCAAGTAATCAAACTTACCCATCCAAAGCAAAGCGCGTACGAGAGGATTAGAGGTTATGATATTATTTAACACTAGATTCTTATATAGGGCAAAAATTAGATGCTCTTAAAAGATTCGAGAGAGTTATGAGTGAGCGACAATCCCTTGTACTCTTTTGATGTGCTTAAAGAATTTACAATCGGCTTCACCAAATATTCTCCCTCGTCATGGTTGCTTCAACGTTGTTCTTTTGGTTCTCTACAAGATTCACTTTCTTTGTTCTTGATATCGTGCACACTTCTGACATATCTCATAAATTCTGATCTAATCCGGGGGTTGCTGCGATAAGAAGGGGTATCAGAGTGTAATAATTCACAATTGTTGAGTTAGGTGACTCATATCTAGCCTTTTAAGAGTTCGAAAGATATGCTTCTAGATGAATGATATTAGAATTAGAACTCGTATTCTTATTTGGATTATAATTCCTATTATAAACTGGAGAAAGGTTAGGAGGGACTATACAAATTATGGGGGTAACCATAGACAAGCAACTAAACCTACTCATCCAAGGTACGGACGCACGAGAGGATTAGAGACTAAAATATTATTTAGCACTAGTTTCTTGTATAGGACAATAATCCGAGGGTAATAAAAGATTCAAGAAAGTTGTGAGTGACAATCCCTTGTACTTTTTTGAAATTGTACTTAAAGAATTTACAGATAGCTTCACCAAATCTTTTCTCGTCGTAATTATTTCAACGTCGTTATTTTGGTTCTCTTTACAAGATTCATCATTTTCGTTTTTTATACTATGTACGCTCATACTGTATCTCACAAATTCTGATCTGATCCTGAGGTTGTTGCGCATAAAAAAATGTATCAAAGTGTAACAATAACTTATCTAGTAAATGCGTTCACTAGTAAATGATCACTTACGAGCAAAAACACCAGGAGAGCGTCTTAACTCTCAATATTAGCTAAAGAAGAATTGGTAAACACCATGGTGCTAAACTTGTCCGCCAACAACTAGAAGCTGGCAGAAAACCAAACAGCTAACAACTTAATGACAAAAGGCAGATGTATCAGCTTTTGTTATTTATTCATGTCAACCTAGACTGCTTTCTTGTAATAATAGCAGTTCTCACCAAAGGCTTGCCATGGTAACAGGATTTACAGAGACAACACGAGGATGTTGTGGGACTGGGCTCAGAGAGGTCGGACTGCTTTGCAACGCATTTACTCCTACATGCACGAATGTGTCATCCTATGTATTTTACGATGCTGTGCACCCAACGGACAGGGTCTATAGGATAACAACTTATTACATACTGAAAAACGTTATCCCACAGTTTTAATGAATCAAATGTTCAAATAAGGGTTCCAAATAAAAAAAATGCTCAAATGAGGTTTTCCTACTTGTATTAATGCATTCGGCTAATTCTTTTGGATTTGTACTTGAAGTCCACTTTTTAGGAAAGAGTCCTTGGAATGTGTTTCATCTATCATGTTGTGCATAATATGCTTTACCCCTTGGCCTTGTCAACAGTGGATTTAAGAATGGAAATACAGAGCTCGAAGAAGGCATAGAACTGTCTGGATTAGAGAAACTCGGGATGGCTAGTTGACTACACAAGGAAAACGACTACAGGGTCTCCTGCAGAATGCAGACATGTGATCCACAATGGAAATTACAGTTGCGTGTATATATATATATATATACACACACATATATACATACACACACATATGTATACATACATATGTAAACAACAGTAACTTTTCGGTGCGCATTTTATACCTGCATGCAAAATAGTATGTGTGTGTGAGGTAAAAATAACGAGTGTTCCTTAGTGTCTAGGCACCATGGTCTAAAATAGATATGTATCGTGTGTGAAAAATTTTAAAATTTCTTGGATGTTAAGTTTAACTACTTTACTAACTAGTCCAAACAAGTTTAAACTAAATTCCGAATTGTAGTTGCCTTTTTTATGATAATTTAATTGTAGGTATATGCTAATTATATATATAAATCAGCAAAGTATGTAATCTAAATTCATTCAAAACTTTGAATTTGAGTATATTTTTTCAAACTTATACATTTCATTTGAATTGTTATAGATGAGTATATACCCTAAACTGATATTTTCAAAAAAAAATATACCCGAATTTAGATGGAATTGATGCATTTGAAATCATGGTGCCCAGCACCATTATTGCCCTATTTCTGCTTATATAGTGTACC
Source organism: Dendrocalamus latiflorus (assembly GCA_017311315.1). Classification (NCBI taxonomy): domain Eukaryota; kingdom Viridiplantae; phylum Streptophyta; class Magnoliopsida; order Poales; family Poaceae; genus Dendrocalamus; species Dendrocalamus latiflorus. The sequence goes on along the minus strand of CM029664.1, from coordinate 51,916,223 downwards.
AACTGAAAGAAATGGAATTGCAATTGCTCATAGTATTAGTCTGTGAGAACGATGAAAGGAAATTTTGTATATTTAAACAGAAATGGTGTAGGTCCAACTAAGGATTCGTCCTAAACAAAAGGTTAACACAGCCCTCAAATTCCTTCAATACAAATAAATAAACAGAACCCTCATATGGATTCAGCATGAAAAAGACTACAAAACCAATCGTTGAAGATCAACTTACAGCATACATTTTGGCCATTATTTTTGAATGCTTGTTCATATATTGGACAAGTTTAATAGTGAACATAACTTCTCTTTAATTATAGTAGATGAAAAAACCCCGACTAAATCAGTACAATAGTATATCAGCATCGGTTGCTACGGGACTTCGCATGATCCTAATTAGCCAAACATTAACCACTATAACACATATATTGTGAAAATAATACTGGTGACAGAGTTACAGCGACACACCTTACACCGTTCTCCCTGAGAAACATTGAGCACAAATCAGCAAGTAGCAGCCAGAAGAGCCACACTCCTATCACCAGGCCATTGCTTTGGACAACTGCCGAATCTGTGACTGCACATCCTCAGGTCGCATATATGGCTGTAGGCTGGAATGACGGGCTCCTCCACCAAAATGCTCAAATCCACTGCTTGCTGCTTCTCCATCAATACCGACCGTGACTGCATCTGGCAAACTGCTTCCACATAGTCATTGAAATGGCTCAGCTTCTCCATCATAACATTAACATTGCTGTCAAACCTTTTGTCCATCTCAAGTATCATGGCAGCCTTCCCCCAGGTAGCCCGATATTCCAAAACCAATTGGCGAACCTTTGCAGATATTACCCTGGTCCAATCCTCACCCAGCAAGACCTTAAGCTCACAACCATTGACATTTTTGATTATATAGATCCCGTTGTTAGTTAGAAACACACAACTGAGAGGGACATGACGATAAATCTTGGATTTGGACTCAAGATTCTCAATGCGCACATCCAAGATCCAAGCAAGGCGGACAGCCAGTGATGATGTTGGAAGGTCAGGGTCTATTGTGTTATGAATATATTGTGTATATTGATATGAGACCCAAAGTGCCATATATATAGGAGAGTACAAGAGGATATGCCATATAGAGATAAGGTATATATGGAATAGAATACAACTCTATCTCCTAATACAACTCTATCTCCTTAACACCCCCCTCAAATGCAAGGCGTATGCAATAGCGTTGCATTTGAAAAGGGTGAACACTTAAATAAGAAAAATCCGAAGTCCGAGCCTTGATGATGTCGTCGTTGCGTGCAACCTTTGAATAAACTGTCAAATCAAACCGAAGAGAAATAGATAGATGCATGACGGCACAGATCGAAGCCCAAGAGGTGGCAACGCAGTGCACAGAGAACGCGCGGCGGCCTTTGAAGCTTGGGGCGGCGGCTAAAGAAGCGGCGGCATCATAACGACTTCTACGATCTGCACGCGGCTCAAAGAGTAGAGCGGCGGCTGCTACCATGCAAAATAAAATTCCGACACTTCTATGACTGACAATAATTCGTGGACTCGCACGGCTTGGACGAACTAAAAATTACGGACTTGAATGAACGCAGCGAAAGACTCACGAGAAAAAAACTAAAGACTGCCTCACTGAACTCAGACACTAAAACCGAAAACGGACTTGGATGGACACAAGAAAACTCAAAGCCCGACTCTAAGCAGGGGGGAAAATCCGTTCCCCCTAAAAACCCCTTCTCTCTCAAAACCCCCTCCCCTACTGTCTCTTCACGCCTCCCCTGCGTACGCTCTCCACTTCGCACCCCCCTCCCTCCCGATCCTCACTCCATCCCGTCTCGGAGATGCAGGCACAGCGGCCAGGAGGCGACGGCGCGGGCACGTCGAGGGAGGTGCGGGCACGGCGGCCATGAGGCGGCGGCGCGGGCGCAGGCGGGCGCGAGCACGGTGGGAGGAGCCGGAGGCGGCGTCCGAAGGCAATAGCGCGGGCACGGCGGCCGGGAGGCGGCGGCGCGGGCGCGGAAACGGCGGCGCGGGCGCGGGAACGGCGGCCGAGGCAAGGTCGGCGACGGCTGAACGCGGCGAGGCGCGGGCACGTTCGACGGCGGCGGCGGAGAGCGAAGACGGCTGGTGGCCGAGAGATGGCCGCCCGAGGCGGACGCGGGGCGCCGACGCGGACACGGATCCGCCCGGATCTGGCTGGACGAGAGCGCAAGAAGGCCAGATCTAGTGCGGGGGACGACGGCCTGACGGAAGAGACAGCCAGATCTGGGGCAGGCGGCGGCCGGTGCAGAGGCGGGCGCAGCCGGATCTGGCGCACGCGACCTTCAGCGGCTTCGGGCGGACCGCGAGCGGCCGGAGAAGGCCGGATCCGCCCGGATCTGGGGCCAGATCTGAGCTAGGGCGGCCGTCGTCGATTCGGCCAGGCAATGGTGCGGATGGCAGCGCATTTGGGAGCCGGCATCGGAGCAAGATCCACCGGCGTGGGAGCCGGTGCAAGCGATGGCGGGCGACCATGACGATGGCCGTGGGCGACGGCGTCACCTCCAGGAGGATGAGCTCGACAGGAAGAAAACGTGGCCGCCCAACGAGATGGCCGCCCCCGGGAGAGATCGATCCTCCCGGGGGCAGCAGCAACAACGGAAGTAGATCAGTTAGGGTTTTAACCTAAGCTCTGATACTATGTTATGAATATATTGTGTATATTGATATGAGACCCAAAGTGCCATATATATATATATATATATATATATATATATATATATATATATATATATATATATATATATATATATATATATATATATATGAGAGTACAAGAGGATATGCCATATAGAGATAAGGCATATATAAAATAGAATACAACTCTATCTCCTAATACAACTCTATCTCCTTAACATATTGGACGTGTTTTAGCACAACCAAATTCCAACATCATCACTTCTTCCAAAGTATGGCGAGATACACATGCTGCCATAAGGTAGTTCATTACATACCTTGTTATCGGGTGCACTCCACCATCTGGTGGAGAAGACTCAACTTGGATCACGGCATATCAGATTTTCTAGAGCCATAAAGATGCCCTTAATGGACAATCCAAGGCACTCACGAAGAGACGCTACCTCTTGATCGAAGGCTTCATCAAGGACAGGAGGTATATCACTTACAGCATCATACATATCAACTACGCCAAAGAGACACTCTGGATTCTGTCCAGCAGCAGCAATAAAATTGGCCAAGGACAGGGGTTGAAGAATTGGCTCACACGCAGTGGCAAAGGCAAGGCCATTGTAGGATGCAAGGTCCTCGAAAACACAATCACATGGCGGCGTTCACTTGGGATTAAAATGTGGAACATGCCACAAATTGCAGGGATCCCGCGCATGATCTGAGTCTCTAGTTCCTCCCACGATGCTGACTGGAACGTCTCTGCCAAGTGAGCATAAACCCCAAGGCGGGCAATGCTCTCATCAATGAAGTTGCGGCGTGCAGCAGCATAGTTCTCAGCACATGCATCACCAAAACCAGCAGCAACCATCCTTCTTGCAATCCAGTTTGCCTCAAAGATCACACCCTCTGGTAAGGTATCAATGATGATGTCAAAGTTTCTAACCGGCAGTGCTACAAGGGTGTGGCTGTCATCATCATCATGGCTTTTCTCGATATTGTGGTAACCACTGTTGGCATCAAAACCAGAAGTATCTATCAATCAGGTACTGGAACTAGTCTCCAAGCCTCGTGACACAACGCTCTAGAAGATGATCAAATCTCTCAAGGAGGGCATGGTCCGCTGAGGTGTTGTCGAGGCAGTGGGTGGAAGTTAGTTCATCCACAGCTTCTAGGAAGGCATCAGCATCATCAGAGCCAAGCTAAGGAACTGGGAAATCAGATCATCAAGTGCTTGCAGAGTACCCTCCATGCCAGTCATCAATGCTAGGGAGTAACCAGTCTTAGCTTAAGTCTCTTCAGATCTGTAACTTTGTGAATATATGGACCTCCTGAGTCCTGAGTCCTCAATGCAAGCAATAGAAGAGGATGGTGGAATCCAGTCCAATCATCTGCAGCTGACAAAATTGACTAGATCAAACATTTTATAATTCATACTTAACGTTCTGAGAAATGTGATTGCAAAACATACCTCAGTGAAAGCGAATTTTGAAATTGAGGATGCAAAAGATTGTCTACCAGTTGTCGCACTGAGATACATACATATTAATCTCCATGAAAATGAGTTCTTGATGATCTAAAACAATACACAATCTTAGCGGACCACCATTTATGTAAGAGGGGCAAGGGGTTGTGCATATGTGGACAAAGCCAGAGCAGAATTTCAGCAAATAATAAAGCTGTTTGTTGGAGGGTCAAAGGAGCTTACATCAAGATAACAACATCCAACAGTTTCATTGAAGAATATAATTACAACGCATTGTTTTTCGGCAATTGCACCTTTTGACTTTTCTTGAAACCAACAGCAAGTTATTGAAAACTAAAACGCAAATTCTGACAAATAGCACATAAGTTAAAAAAAAGATTATATTTGCTAAATGGGTAGGTACCATCTTTTACAAAAAAAAAAGGTACATGATGCACTATTCCAAATTTGTGATAAAATTCAGGGATGTGCTACATACCTGCAAAAAACTAAGATCAAATTCATTCATAGTTCAGTAACCAAAGAAAACAATCACTAGTGCACATATATATTCATAAATTGTGTGTACTGTTACTTTTTTTTAGTTATCTCAATTAGTTATTGAACTCTTGAAATTTGCAGGTATGTATTATTATTGGTAGCTGTGTATCTATAATTTTTCCACGTTTTGGATGTAGTACATGCGATGTGTAGTGCAACACATGTAAGTGGGGATAGATACCCATATGGGCAGCAGGCTATTTTTTTTAATAAATAATCAATTTACAGGTGATCAAACACATCCAACATGTAGTTACAGAAGACAGGAATAAGCATTTGTTACATGCTTGGCTGCTCCATACTGCCTCACCCAGAAACATTTTTCCACAAGCCTAAAATTCTACATTTGAACAAGGAACCTCAGTCAACCTTAGATTATGCCTGATGTATTCACACAGTTTTTCCTTATCTTCTTTCAACTGTGTTAACAAAACTGAATTTTAGAAGTTGCCCTCAGTAACAAAATTCCTAATTATAGCGTCATCCATAACACCTTTTTTTAACAATTTTATGACGAGAGTTTATTTCACAAATGGAATAAATAATAATAATGAAAATTATATATCGATGCAAACATAATACAGGAGAAATATAAATCTGTTTGGGAGCATCAACCCACAAGTGAGAATAAGCAGATTAGCTTGACATGCTTTCTATGATAGGGCTCTTAGTCTCTTACTACTCTTAACCATCATATAAGTTAGGTCATACACAATATCACAATAGCTAAAGCCTGATGGATCTGAAATTGAGATAGATGCTACTCCTTCATCACTTGAGGTCATACACAATATCACAATAGCTAAAGCCTGATGGATCTGAAATTGAGATAGATGCTACTCCTTCATCACTTGAGCACATACGCTGATTTTGAAAGAAGGTAACTAAACAAGTATTTGAAATACATACAATCAGCACACTTGATTTGCGAAAATTAAAGGTGCAATTAAGCCAAAAAGGAACTGATAATATGGCGAATAAGATTTACCATTACCAATTGATACAGAAACACCTACAATAATTTACACAGTTGGAGAAACCCATGATTTGCTCATCTAATATAAAGCCCAACCTTATGGCATAACACCATCAAACCCAGAATGTCACCATTACCAGTGCTCAGATATCCGCCACAATAGAAATGGAATCAAAATCACAGATATAGCAGCATTATGCTATAATTAACTAATCACTTGGCCACTCCTTCGAACAAATGTTGGATGCATGCCTCGACATCCTCTGGGGTATGTTTGATGAACAAGTCCCGCGCAGCTTCTGGAGATGATCTCAACCTCGTAATTAAGCCCGTATATGCAGGCATCACGGAATCTGCTATTGCTGCCCTAACATCCGCACGCAGCTGCTCATCTACGATTACCCACTCTGACTGCACCGCACAAATCTCCTCCAAGTAGCCGTTGAACATCCGCAGTTTTTGCAGCATGGCCTTGGCAGAGAGACTACCAATGCCAGGACCTCCTGTCTGGAGAACTGACATGACCTTTGCCCAAGCCCCGCGCTGGTACTCCATACTCCACCGGCGCACTCTACTCATCATTTGCTTCATCCACTCATCACCAAGCAAAACCCCAAGTTCGCTGTCATTCACCTTGTGAATAATGTACTTGCCATTATTCATCAAGAAAATGGAAGCAAGCGGCAGGTCCCTATATATCTTAGACTTGGTTTCCAGATTTTTGTGAAGCACATCCATGATCCACGCAATGTGCACGGCAAGTGATGAAGTGGGGCGATCAGGATCAACAGCAATAGCCGCCCCGGCAACAGCACCGAAGTCACCTTCCATCACCTCTTCCAGTGTCTGTCTTGATCCACATGCGGCTCGGAGATAGTTCATGACATACCGAGTGATTGGGTGTATGCCACCACCGGGCACAGCAACACGGGCTGGGTCACGGCGGATGAGATTTTCCAGCTCCATGAATATACCTTTGATAGAGGAACCAAGGGTGTTGCATACGGCGGAGACCTCGGCGCGCAGTGCTGCAGAGTAGGGATCAGAGAAGACAGGGTCAAGGTCAGGGAGGAGGTCCCGCACTGCCTCGTACATGTCGATGACACGGAAGAGGCGATCTGGCGCGCGGCTGGCAGCAGCAACTGCGTCGCCGAATGAGATAAGCTGCAGTGCCTGGGTGCGAACTGCGGCAACAAAGGCGAGGTCCCCATAGGGGGCGAGACCGTCGAAGACACGGTCGCAGAGGCGGCGCTCACTGGGGATCAGGATGCGGAACACCATCTTGAAGGCCGGGATCCATCGAGCAATGTCGAACTCGAGCTCCTCCCACGGTAAAGAGTGGACCTCGTCGGCAGTACGGGAGCGGATGCCGAGGCGCGCGACGCTCTCGTCGATGAATCCGCGGCGCGCGGCCGCGTAGGCCTCGGCGCACTCGCGGCCGAAGCCCGCGTCCACCATCCGCCGTGCGATCTGGTGCACGTCGGAGACGGACCCCGGCGGGAGAGCGTCGATAACAACGTCGAAGTCCGAGACTGGCTTGGCGATTGGGATTGGCTCGTCGCCATAGCCGTCGTCCGCGTCGTAGTCTTCGTCCTCGCTCTCGTCAGACCCAAATCCCCCGGGCGCGGCCGGCGCCGCGTCGTCGGGGCGCTCTATGAGCGCCCGAAATTCGTCCTCCAGCCGGGCCATGCACCGGCTCAGCAGCTCGTCGGCGCGGTCGAGCAGCCCGCGATTGGTCCCGGCCGTGTCCAGCTCCTGTACGGTGCCGATGAGGTCGTCCACCGCCTCCAGAAACGCGTCCGCGTCCGCGGAGTCGGCCCATATCAGTCTATCCATGGTCACGAACTGTGAGATCTGCCGGTCCAGCGTGCGCACGGTCCGCTCCAGCGACGTCACCGGCGGCATCGCCGCCGCGGCCGAGGGCACCGCGGGCGGAGGCGGCCGCGGCGGCGAGGCCGGCATGGAGTGCTCTCCACCCCCACCTCCGGCCGCGGCCGCGACCACCGCCGCGGCGCGCGTAGCGTAGAGCTTGTCGAGCGAGAGGCGGCCGTCGTAGTTGGAGAAGACCTTCAGTATGTCCTCTGTCATCGTGTCGGTGCGGCCCAGGGTCTTGACGATGTGCTGCACCGTGGCAAGCAGCTTCTCCTCGCCGTCCTCCGCCATCGGCTACGCGAGGAACCAGTCGCCCGAAGATTCTCCCGGCGACCTTGCGTGTGGTTTCGGGCTAGGGATTGGCTCACGCCGTGCGGCCGTGGGGCTCCAGGCTCCTTCCGGTTGCGGGGACGCGGACGTGGTGGGGGTGCGGCCGTCTCGCTCAGCTCTCACTGGATGGGCTGGAGGGGCACCGTTGTAAATCGTAACGCCGGTTCGGAAATTTACCGTCCGGCCGCGGGGTAATTCGCGGTGGGCGGTGGATGGGAGGGTGGGTTGCTCAGGTGGACGGTCGGATCAGATGGAGACGCGGAGGTGGTGGTAACAAGGGAGTAATAACTGCGGTAACCTCGGGAGATGAGAAAGGTGGACTGCGACTGGGTGGTGGTGGATTGGTGGGTGGGGGAAGCATAAATGCGGACAGCAACGCCGCTCGCGAAGCAGCTGAGGACTTAAATTCTCGCTGACAGGTCGGGCCACAGGCGAGGGACTGGTGTTTTGGTGTCACGTCGAGACGGAAAGGTTTTTGTTTGACAAAGTGGGACGGAGGTGGCGTGATTGACGCGAAAGTGGAGGTGGACTCCTAAACTTGGGCTCGGGCTATTGGGCACTAGGAAGTACTAAGGAGCTGTTTGGTTACCAATTATAGTTTATCATGCTTAAAGTTAGTCAAATTTGATTAACTTTGAGAGTTGTTTGGTTGCAGCCACAGTTGTGGCAAGATTCCCCTAGGTCCCACGCGTCAATGACTCAAAAAAGTATGGTAAGATTCCCTTAGGCTTGCTAAGGTGTGGCAAAGAATTTGAGCACCTCAACTTAGGCAAGTGTGGCAATTTTTGTTAGCAAAGTGTAGCTAGCAACCAAACAGCCCCTAAGTACGCAGCCCCCTTGTGGTTTCGGGCCCAACCCAAATACAGTCCCAGTGTGAACAAACATTGAGAGCATGGGCTTCCAATTGTGGTTGGGTCTAGGCCCACTCATAAAGCAATGACGCGTTGGTCCCGAGTTTGTCCCGCAACACACCCAGTGCGAATGAAGTGGAGACGGGTATAGAATCACCAGTCCGCGGACATATAAAACAACTCTCTTCTTACGGGCTAATCTACCATGATCAATTCCCCACAACTAACGCCATGGCCTCTGCACCGGTGGCGCTACCCTTACTCCCCATGACCAACCCAACCGCCAATAGTGGTGGCGGCTCCACGCCGTCCTCCAGCACCAGCCTCTCCTATGTGCCGCTCGCCACACCGGCCTTTCAGCTCTTCCTCAACTGGCTCTCTGACACGACGCAGTGCTCTCTCACGGGCCACCGCTCGTGGACGGAGCTGCTCTACCGGACGGCCTTCTCATGATCGGGCTCCCTTGTTGTGGATGGAGCTGCTCTATCGTTGTGGCCTTCTCCCTCGCGACCTCGTTCCGGGCACACCCCTTCTCCCTCCTCGTCCTCCTCGGCACCTGGTGCTTCCTCCACGTCTTTCGCACCTTGGACCAGCCCATCATGCTCTTTGCCCGCACCTTCATGGACCAAGAGACACTGCTCGGCCTCATAGTTGCGTCGGTGCTCGCCTTCTTCCTGACCTCTATGGCATTACCCATCATCTCTAGGCTGCTCGTCGACGGTGCGATCATCACGGTGCATGGTGCCTTTCGCATGCCTGAGGACACCTTCCTTGATGATCCGAGCGCTGGGTCCAATGGCAACCCCACAAATAGGCTACTCCTTCCTCACGTCGTCCGAATCTGGGGTTTGAGGTGGCGCAAGATTCGATAGGGTTCTTGAGCTCATGGAGTTTATTTTAAGTTGGAATTGGTATTGATCTGGTCCGATAACTGTAGCGAATTTCTTCTCACTCTGCTGGTACTTAATTACGAATATTTATGGACATGCGGATCTGATTTTGGTTTTAATATGTGCCTTGAATTATGAGAACATCTGCAACAGTTGTACTTCTCTTATATATTGACCAAATGTGGTGACTGCATTATCATATTGTTGGCATGTATCTCTGTGCTCTTTGAAACAATTGAGCATCATGACAAATTCCATGGTTCTTTGGTCACTTCCTGCGCTCTTTAGAACATTTGATCTGCTTGTTAAAATTCATTGTGATATTTGAATATTTCACTGTGGGGTTGTGGTGGAATATTTGCTCGTTTTATGTCTTAACTTATATATTGCCCTACAGTGAATTGTGTCGGAAGGCTAGGTATAACTCATGCAGTATACAATGTGGATGTTGTGGGGTGCCCAACCCCTTAGACCTCAGAATTGGCCAGTGGGTCTTAAGACAAGCCCACTAGCACAGTGTCATACAAAGGAATGTACCGATTTACCTTTGTCTTTTTTATAATTATTGTGGGGTAGGATAGGAATTTCTTATCCTACCCTATTCATGTATATAAACCCCCAAAGGGGGTAAGGAATAGCCAGTTCTACTCATTTTTCCTACTCGTCGGCTCTCGCTCATGCGGTGGTCTCTAGCTAGTCCATATCCTTCATAGAGAAGGGTACCAAGTACCCACTGTTTTGGTTCATGCCACAATAGTTGGCACTATCCGTAGAGAGCGTGCAAGAAGCTATGTAGGCAAGGACCACACAAGAAGCAGCGTGAAGAAGAGTTGGCACCGCTAGGGAGTAGGGAGTCCTGTCACCGGCTTGGGTGAAAACACAACCCCAGGCTTAAAGGTAAGAAAAGGCATAAGGCCTGTTTGGGAGGCCACAAGCCAGCCGTCTTTTCGCAGCCGCTACAGTACCTAACTTTTAAACGGAGTATTTTCTCAAGACGGGGTCTACAAGTTAAACATAGTACACGTTAAAAGCTCAACATCTGTACCAGCCAAAATCGCAAGTGAGTATCGATCTCTCCGTAATCTGTACCGTAAACAGCTAAAATTTAAAATTTTCAATCAAAAACTATAAGCCACAGCCAAAGTAAACAGGCCCTATGATATATCTCAACTACTGCACAAACGCATCTATTGCAAAACCACTAGCAGATGGTCCACCAAGGAGGTCACCTATATCCATCTCCCAATCGAGTCCTACTTCTGTCATCTCCATGGATGTGGCAAAGGCTTTCTCAACTTGCGTCAGACCTCGTCCGCACGAGCCCACGTTGCTGAGCCACCTCCACACCGACGCCAAGGAATAGCAGTGCATACACATGCATGCATGCCTAGTGCATGTACGTATGTAGGCACGTGAATTTTTGGTACATATTACTTATGAATTAATATCACAAATAAAACCAATTCTACAAACATAAAAATTAAATCAAAATGATAATATTATAAAATTCTAATATTTGAATTCTTTTGTAAGATCTACAACTCTTTATTTTTCGCATATAGTTCTTTTAGAATAATGTCCGTGCAGGTGCATGGGCCACCATGCTAGTTGTGTTGAATAGTGGAGTAATATATCGATCATTTGCCTACCTGTAGAAAATTGTATCAATCAGTGAAATTTTTAGGTCTTGCTTTTTTTTCCTTGACAGGGATGTTCTTGCTTTTCCAGTTTGAAGGAATGTGTGGTCTGTAAATAGTCATCTGTATGGTGTCTCAATTTATCACTGGTAAAGGGGGGGCTGTCCCAAGCTAGATTTTACTTGCCGGTCACAACTCTCGAACCTGAATGGCGTGTGGTAAAATTTCCTGAGTTTTGTATGTTACATGGAACAACAACATCTGGAGCTGGATAACCCTCCAGTCCAGTGTCGGATGTCGAATCCTAGTAGACCATTGCTTCTACTGGAACAGCACCTGGAGCTCTATATATATTCCACCAGCATCAGATGTTGAACGGTCAATAGAGCTTTGCTTCTATCTGGACCTGTATTTAAGAATGAGTCATCCCAGTTTGCGTGAATTTTCTTAAGGCTTGGGCACTTGCTAAGACTTTTTTGGTATGTTCTTGAGGTTGGAGATGTTTGATACTTTTTTTAGAGGTTTGATGCTTGATGGGAAAGGAATTACGGGTTGTAAACTGTGATTCTACTGCCAGAAGAGCCTTCGCAACTTGCAATCTTATCTCACTTATGTTTCTTACTGTGCTTTGCTTAGCTTGCTACTTCCACGTGATCACGTATGAATGGCAACAAGTCGTTGATTTTGGATTTTTCCTCAGGGTCAGCATTTCAATTTGCCGTTGCACATATGCAGTGATTGCTTGAGTTACACTTGATTAAAAAAAAGGAATATTCTCAAATAATACACGAAAAATCACTTAAAATTATATAAATTTAGAGGGGAAAGTTCAAAACCAAGCTGAAAAATCAACCTCCCTAGTACTCAAGAATCAATATCACAAAACATACCCCCAAAAAGCAGCAACTGAAAATACAAACATGAACCGGCTTCCATATTCTTAACGCAGTGTCTTCTGCTGATCATGATCATTCGCACATTGGAAGATCAACTGGAGGCGCCTCCAGGGCATCCAGTTTGCCATACCCATCCTCCACCAGGAACGCCATTGCCAGGCCCCAGGTTATGTGCACGTCGAGATGGCAATGCATGAGCCACACCCCCGGGTTGTCGGCGACGAACCGGATGACCGCCCAGCCGTTCACCGGCACCGCCACGGTGTTCCGCTGGGGCGGGTCGACGAGGTTGAACTTCTCGGCGTCTTTCTTGGGGTTGAAGTTGCCGAAGCCCTCCGCGAGGATGTAGAAGTCGTATCCATGGATGTGGATGGGGTGGTTCTCCGGCGTGACGATGCTGGTGTCCTGCAGGACGACCTGCACCACGGAGCCGAACCTGACCTTGTACAGTTTCGTCGCCGGGACCGGCTGCCACAGGTCGCGGCTGATGCTCTGCGCCGTGTAGTCGAACTGCACCGGCGGGTAGGCCGGGAAGTCAGTGGTGAACACGCCTGGGATGCCGTAGTAGTGCGCGTAGAGGAGGGAGGAGGTCTGCGGGAAGACGAAGGAGACGTTGTTCATGCTGGCCGTGAAGCGGGTGTTGTTCGGCCCGGCGCATTTCTCCCCCGGCATGCAGTTGAACAGGCCGAGGCCGATGGTGAAGAAGAGGTTATCGTCGACGGGCCCGGGGACCTTGACTTTCGAGGGGCTCTTGATGCCCGCGGCGAAGGCGGTGGCGGTGTCGGTGTCGTTGAACGCCGGAAGGCTCGGGAACGCCGGCGGGATCGTGGGGCCGAAGTCGTTGCCGCAGCCGCAGTCGTACTCAATGACGGCCGTGGTGGTGGTGTTGTCGAAGGCCACGCCCTGTCCGCTGACGTAGGCGCGCGCGGCGATGTAGTAGCGGGTGGGCGCCTGGTCCATGGTGACGAGGACGTCGGTGGTCTGGCCCGGCGCGAGCATGAGCACCGAGGTGGTGAAAGGCTTGGTGTAGGACGCGTCGGCGCCGACGACGGTCATCCTGTGCTGCGCGATGGAGACGAATAGCTCGTGGTTGAGCGCAGAGTTGATGAACCGCAGCAGCGCCGTCTCCCCGGGCTTCACCGGGATAGCGGTGGTCTCTGCCGACCAAAACGCCCATACATTGTTAATTGTGTGTTACATCACAGAGAGACCGTGATGTGTGTCATGCAGACTGACATGCACGTGAGTCGTGGGATTAGCACCTTCTTTGGAGCAGCCGTAGAGGTCACCGGGCTGGCCGTTGATGGTGAACGCATCAGAGACGTTGGGTGCACCGCCGGTCCTCTGAGCCTCCCGAATGACATCGACCGGGTTCGCGTCCCACCATTCCCCTGTCCATCCATGCATCATCGTCAAGATTTTCGGTGCCATTTCATTCACAGTGGTAACAATCTATTAGAGCAACTCTAGCAGGACCCCTACTTAAGCCCTCATCCTACTTTTGAGGGTCAGGGGCAAAAAACTCACTCCAGCAGGACCCCTACTTGAGCCCTCAAAAGTAGGGGGCCCTCAAATCTCCCCCTCGAGCCCTTATTCCTGGGGGGTCTGGAGGGAGCCCCTACTTTTGAGGGCTCAAGTAGGGGCCCTGCTGGAGTGAATTTTTTGCCCATCGGCCCTCAAAAGTAGGATGAGGATGAGGGTGGGTTCTATGTGTCATCCCCTCTAAGAATGACTTTGAGGGTCCTGTTTTGAGGGCTCCTGCTGGAGTGTAGCCCAAAAAACAGAGCCCTCAAAAGTAGGGAGAGCCCTCAAATAAAAAGTAGATGTCCTATTTTGAGGGCTACTGCTGGAGTTGCTCTTAGCAGGTCGTTGTTACGTTCTGGTCGTCGCTTAGATAATTAGATTCGAAAAAACGATGGAGGAGAGAGAGAGAGAGAGCTAGAAAGAGTCGAGACCGAGCAGGATGGGGACTTCGCGCGAGGGCTTGGCGAACGGGTAGGTCTTCTTCTCCTTGGGGCGGATGATGAGGGCGCCGTAGACGGTGGCCCGGAGCCAGGAGCTGTGCGCGTGCCACCACAGGGTGCCCTCCTGCCCCACGATGGTGAAGCGGTACTTGTAGCTGCCGCCCGGCTTGATCGGGCACTGCGTCACGAACTCCGGCCCGTCCGCCCACCCTGTCCTGAACTGCCGGATGCCGTGCCTGCAGATATATGCATGCCGCGCCGCGTCGCGTGCCAGCATACGTACATGCACAGACACACGAGAGAGCAGATCACAAGTTACTAAAATGGCGCGCGCGTTTACCATTCGCGGTGATCGATCAGGATCTAGATATGCCGTGCAAAGCCGGAAAAGTGGCTAGCAGTACCAGTGGATCGTGACGTTGTACTGCGCCTGGTTGACGACGTTGACCACGAGGGTGTCGCCTTCCCGGACCTCCAGCGTCGGCCCAGGGAACTGCCCGTTCACCGTGATGATGTTGTGCGTCTTGCACAGCCTCTTCACCGGCGTCTCTTGGACCTTAATCAATCGTCACCACCGAAACAAACACGCCACGCAACGTGGTCAGAACTGTATTCAAGAACAGCAATAATACCATTGCTAGGGCTAGGAGAGACAGGATATGATCACGTACGACGAAGTCGTGGTGGTGCACTTTCGCGTCGGCCAGCAGGGCGAACACGAGGCAGCTGCACGAGAGGAGGAAGAGCAGCCGGGACGACGCCATGCCGATCGAGCGTTGTTGTCGGCGTACGTCCGCGCACCGTACCGAATGGGGGCTAGCTAGTAGCTTCTGCCCGGAGGTTTCCGAGTTGGCAATGAGACCTTCGACAGTGCGGGAACGGTATATATAGCGCTTCAAAAGAACAGGATTCAAGTGCTTCGTCATGCTGCTGCCCTGGTTGGTCGATTAGGTTTTGATTTTTGCATGGAGGAATTTCTTTGCGGCAGCCGTCAGAGTGCATTCTAAATTTGCTGCGAGATCGTGTGTTCAACCCTGCAGATGGTTTGGTTGGTGCACCCACTGGCCTGCCTCCGTTGGCGTGGTTTCACAGAACAGTTTAGTACTTCTTTCACACGCTTCTCTGTAAAGCGGTGTTTGCACCGTGCTTTTGTTGCCATCTCATTCGGTTATTCACTTCTTTGCATCGAATCTGGAAATATCATGGTTCGTTAACGGTCCGTAAATCGGGAATACTTTGTACTTGTCGTTGGAACAGTAGATTTTCGCGAGCAGGTGAATATGAAAACGTTGCTCTTTTGATCTGTCATCTCGGAAGCAACTATTTCACGCAAATGAAGCATGGTTCTGTGCTTGGGTCTACTGTTCTGATCTAGGATTTGCTCACGTTAATCCTTCTACATGCATCTCTAATTTCAAACGGGGCAGAGGTCAGGAGTGTTTGTTGACCATCTATCTCATGATTAGTTAGTATGGCACTATCAGAAGCTAGCTGGGAGAAATATTATATGTCCCTTTTCATATCATAGTTGCTAAAACTTGTGGGCAAAGGAACTTGGTTTTGAAACACAATGATTGGGAGTTAACTGTCACATTTTTGTCTAATATTTGTTCCTGCCCTATGAATTGTTGGCCAGCATAAATCTAACACATTGAGCTTCGTCACTATGCCTGTGCTTTTACAGTTGAATCGGATTAAAGTCTTATTGCGATGACTTTAATACTACGGAGGTGGATTTGGTCGCCTATTTTGCAAGTGTCAATATTTGTTCCAACAAATCTTCCGAATCAATCTTCTGACGATCACAATGACACCGAATCTGATTGCTCAGTCCAATTCTAGATGCCTCGTGTCTGGTCTTGCTTTCATAAAATGAACTTGGGAGCTAAGACTGTACACATGCAGGACCTCAGCCGCCGTGAAATGAACTTTCACTTCTCCTATCCACGAACAACCACTCCACGAATCACTATCGCATTAACCTTTAGCATATGAAGTAATGAAATGATTCCCTCTATCGAAATCGAATGCACGTCTTCTGAATTCTTGAAAAAAAGATGAAAACAAAGCTTTTGCTTCAGCAGTTGACAATTTCACATGAACATTGAACTCTGAACAACAACAATAGAAAGGCACTTGTTATGAAAACGCACGGTTAACGTGAAAAACCCTTGAAAGAGAAAATAAAGGTTTACTATCGGTGAAATCATTGTACGAGAAGAAGTTACAGAATACTTTTGGTGTATATGTGATTTCACGCCTTTACCAAGTAGCTTACAAATGATATAATAATCTTGGGAGCAAGAGTCTCAGACGAAGAAAGAAACAGAGTCCTAGTCGGCAACAAGAACAATAACCTTTTCGAAAATAGGAACCACGCTCCACTAGGAGAGCCTCAAAAGATAACGGTGAATAATTATAATCGAAAATACCATAAGTAGCCACGTCCGACTTCAGTCACTGCATAGGCCATCTGGACGTATAGATGACCCCAATCATAATCTCGGACTAATTCTCATTGCTTTGAATGAATACTGATTGGACTCATCAAGCGATTGGAAAGACCATCAATGGTCGGACCCGACCAAATTCACATAACAAAATACAATAATCTCCTCATTGAGCCTAATTCTCCTGTAGCGAAAAGAATGCAATAAACTCCTTCATGATGGCCATGCAAGCGATCTAAATTGTCATGCAAGCGATCTAAATTATAACATATCCAAATGATGAACGGAACACCAAATTCAGTTGTCCTCATAGCTGACATTGATTTTTTTTTCTCAAAATCTTCTCGATCAAGTATAGCCCAAATTGTGTTAGAAAAATCTACAACTCCGCTTTAGACTCCTCATCTACAGATTTTGCTGTAGCAATCCATAAAAGACGATAGATCATCGAAAAAAATCACCAATGATTAGTTATATATGAATGCCATCAATAATAGACACATTGGCTTGAATTACAATAAGCTCAACCTCTAATAGAAATATGTAGAGCTGATGATACAACTTCTTGATGAAAACGACAATCAATTGAACAGAAGATTGTTGATGGAGATGGCATAGTACGACGCTAGGGCATGGCGTTGGACAGCGGGAGCAATAGTGCTAATGAACCTAGTACTAAAATAATCGCCGAGGTAGAGCGCGAATCGACACTTAATATGGAGTTGAGTTGTGAAATGAAGTTGAGATGAGTCCTCAATGTTGCACCTTGGTAGCTCATAGGGCCGCCTTGTCCATGCAATGGATGCCCCGGAAGTCTCTCCTCCTGGGGCATCAGCTTTGATCTTGAACCTAAAGCACTAATATCACTTTGTTATGAAATTGACTAGACAAGATATGAAACAATAAAAAATAATCAGGAGCACAAGACAAAGATTTAACATGAAAAACCCTTAATGGAAAAATCATGGATGCACAATCGATAAAATCATTATATGAGAAGAAGTTACAGAACGCTCTTAGCGTATATATGATTCCACGCCTCTACTAGGTAACTTACATAGGATATAAATAACATTAGAAACAAGAGTCCTCGATGAGGAAAGGAACGTAATCCTAGTTGGTAACAAAACAAAGACTTATTTAGAAACTGGAACATGACATTCTTGGAGATAGAAACAACATCCTACTTAGAGAGTCTTAGAAGATAACGGTGAAGAATTGTAGTCGGAATCACCTTAAGTAACCATGTCTAACTTCAGTCGATACATGGTCCATCTAGACACGAAGATGATGCTAATTATAACATTTGATCAATTCTCATTGCTTTGAATGAATACTGATCGAACTCTTTAAGCGATTAGAAAGATCGGCACTGGTCGAATTTGACTAGAAATGGTTGGATCTGTAACGCCCCCGACTTTTGGGAACAGGGACGTCGTACGGCCCGCAACAGCCCAGGAGTTCTGTTGCGGCTTAACAGTGTATCAAGCCTGCTCACGCACAGTTAAAACAAGTTAATTTGATTGAAATAAGACCTAATGGCTAATTTTAATAACAATACGGGCGTCCAAGCCCAAAATGTAACTTACATACAGTAAAAGCCGAAGAAAACTCCACAGGAACACTTGAGTGCAGTCGTAACCCTAACACGAAATCTTGATTTGCTTTCTTTCCTTCTGATATCTGTTGAGAAAGATTATGCAAGCCTGAGTACTCCAACCCCGTACTCAGCAAATCACATGTGGAAAGTAATATATAGCTATATGCCAGGATTATCTAGGGATGGGAATATAGTTGTTTTATTAAGAGGTGGATGTAATTTTATTTGCAAACAAAGAAAACTTTAAAACAATTGCTCCTAAAGATCAGGGGGGTTTCTGTTATCAGATAAAGTCTCATTATTACTCAAATTAACAACATCAGAAACACTACTTATGCCTTGTTGTTGGAATCACCCAATTAACACAACTTCATTAACCGGAAGCACGGCGTATTCGAATACCATTTATTTCACTCTGCAGAGCTGCCCTACTTTACCCACACGCAT
This sequence comes from Dendrocalamus latiflorus, assembly GCA_017311315.1. NCBI lineage: Eukaryota > Viridiplantae > Streptophyta > Magnoliopsida > Poales > Poaceae > Dendrocalamus > Dendrocalamus latiflorus. The sequence continues at coordinate 51,897,617 of CM029664.1, read as the reverse complement.
CCTTAACCCTCATGACTGAGTTAAGGAACCGGGTCTTTTCGCTGCTCAACCCTTGGTATACACTCTACCTGATAGGTTAGGCACCCACACACCCTCGGGTATCCGTTGGCCCTCACGGAACACTAAGCCCAAGTTGTGGGGACCTATCGTTGTCTTAGCCTGAGTCCACAACCCACACCGACTCTCAATGCGGAGCTTCACTTAGGTTGAGCAACTACTAAACCAGGGTTGACAAGTCAACACCCGTGGTTGGACGATCACTGTGTCTTTTACTTAGCACAATGTTCTTGTCCTTATATTTTTCACCTGAGGCACTCAACCACTAACTTCCACTGTGCTCAACAGCACTAAACCAACCAGCCTCCATCCTCGGGTAAAGCGATGGGCTAAATCCGTTACCCGGAGCCCCACCAACCTCTTTACCCAAAGTTCAACCCTAGGATAAAGAATTGGGCTAGATCCGCAACTCGGAAACCCCAACCTCTTTACCCTAGGTTCTGTACATTAGCATCACCGGCCTAGGGTACGGTGTCCCATACCACCCTACCCTCTCCGGGTTTTTCAAACCTACTGGCCAACGGCCTAAGTCACTTAGTAGTGTAAAATGTTGAATGAGATGATGGTACATACATTTATACAATACTTTAATAATTACTAAGGTTGTCAAGGTGAATATGGCCTTCAAGGTAAACATGGCTTTTATCAGTGGTAGGACTTATCTAAATAGCATGTCATTCTAAACATTTCATGTTAAGCAAATAGCATTTCACAAATATTCATAATGAAACTATATTACTTAGATAATAGGCATGTCATGGGATTCAACAATGATCAAAAACATGTGACTTGCCTTCTTGTTGTTGCTCTTGATCAGCTTCAAATGTCTTTATTGCCCTTCCGCTGACCAACTCGCTTGGTCCCGTCACTAGCGTAAAAAAAATGAAATCAAATAAGTTCCTGCTTTGCAAGATGCAAGCTGGGAACAAAATACAAATTAAAAACAAGAAAGAGTATAAAAAGAAATGAGCTGAGTTGGGAGGTCGAAGTTCAACGATGCTTGATGGGCTGATACAGCTAAATTGGATTAGATTAAATTAGGACGATCGAATAGGCAATATATGTGTTAGGCTAATGTGTGGAAGCAAAAGATAGACACTTAAAAACGAATGATTGATTTTTGAATTGGATGGATTCGGATTTTACTGAGATTTAATTTGGTAACACAAAGGAATTCGGATTTACTTGGAGATGAATAAGGTGGAAGGGTGACGTTTGAATTAATAAAACTTGAGTTAATAATATTTAAATTAATAAGGTTTAAATTAATATAATTTGAATTAAGAAAATTTGCATTTGAAGAAATGGAGGCCAAATTTGAATTCAGGGTATTAGACTGATTAAAATGATGTATTTTGGTATTTTTGGGGTTTTTTTAGATTTTTCTGGGATTTTTAATCATTTTTAATCAATTTTCTGAGTTTTATAATTCGGGTGAACAGTGTGCTACAGTGTTGAGCCAGCCCAAATAAACAGCAAAGCCCACGCGGGATTTTAAACCTGAGCGGTGGAACGGGCCGGCCGGCCGGTTGGCCCAGCAACGCGCGGCCGAGAGGACCCAGATGCGTGCGCGCGAGGAGCTTCGCCCGATGGGCGACACGTCGCTGGCGTGAGCGGCTCAGAGGCGCACGGAGTGGACGGCCCGGATGGAAAGTGGTAACGGTTGATGACTGAGATGCAGCCACGTCGCCTCGCCCGAGTCGTCTTCAACCTCTGGCCATCTCTCTCCCGGCCGAAACAGAGGAAAGTGGCTGCGGTGGCATGGCGACGGTAAGGCATTAGAAGAAGAGTGGCTCCACCAGAGGACACGACTAGGACTCAAGCTTCCATTTTGGGTATTTGGAGAGTGGACAAGGAAACGGCGGTGGCTAGCGGTGGCCGAAAGAGTGGTGGCCTCCACGGCGGTGCTAAAGGTCCTCAGTGACTTTCCAGTAAAATTTGGTGGGGTTTCGCCATCTACGGAGTACGAGGATCATTGGGGAGGTGGCGGTTGAGCTCAGGGAAAGCTCAATTGAGCTGGCCACGAAGAGGCCTCATCGGCCGGCAGCGACCTTCGTCGCCACGACCACAGGCAAATGCTCAAGCTCCAGCGGGCGCATCATTACATACTAGAGACAATGAGGATCGTGTGAGAGCACCGAATTGAAAAATAATCGACTCAATCGTGAGAATGGTTCTAGCCTCTAGGGCTCACCGGGCTCAGGGGTGATTGCCGGCAATGGAGCGATGGTCTTGAGCTCAAATTGACGGTCAGGGAGGCTATAAGGGAGTAATAGAAGACATGCTACGGTGGTCTTAGGGCTTTATATGCACGGTAGAGCGGGGCCACAGAGAGAGGGTTCGGGACTGCGCTTCTAGGGCAAGGGGAGGGGAATAGGGCGGTCTCTGCTGCTGTTCAATGGGTAGAGGGGAACGTGGCACCTCTACCTTGCTAGGGAGTACGGGTACTTTGAATTGGCGCTGTGGTAGAGAAGGGTCGAGAAGAAGGGAGCTGCGGCTAGGGGAGGTGAACTTGACGGCGGTTGCGCGCGGGGCAAGAAAGAACGGGGAGGGGAGGCTGATCAGTGGGGCTGTGATGGCGGGATGGTGCGAGCGCTCGAGGAGCGGCAGCTGCAATCGGGGCAAGGAGGGGAAGACGCGTGAACGGCCGTGGCTTCGGGAAAGAATGGAAGAAGCGACGCTCGCTCAGGGACGCCAGAGAAGGAAAGAGGCGGAAATGCCCAAAATAGGAAAGCGGATTTTTGAGTAATTTGCCAAATTGGGAAGGAAATTGCATTCAAACAAGATTTACAAAAATAAAAAAAAACTTGAAATTTTGGGGTGTTTCAGGATCCACCAAGATTCAGATCATAAAATAAAAACAGCAATGCGTCAGAATATCTACTTGGTGCGCCCAAGGTCTTCCACGCCCGCGTTGCGATGCGTCAGAATATCTATCTGGTCAGTCTCTTCTCGAGTTAGGAACGGCAGGTGAGAACAACAACGGGAAAACAACAACTCCGATCCAATCCCAAAGCTCCAATCGCTTGGAGGAGAATGTCAGACAAGGTAGTTGGACATGCAATCATTTCTGAGATTAATTATCACTCGATGATTGCTGTCTTTCTCTATTGCCATGCCACATGTGGCTAATTCTTTTTTGGCAGAACAGCTTTGGAAGTTGGAGAAAAATGCCATGTCCATGCTATGTCTGAACCTTATTATCAGGGTTGGATAAGGCATGCTTTTTTGTCTTCTAAGTACAACTGCAATTGCAAATGCACTTGACTATCTGTACTTTGAACATCAGGATTGAATTGGTCCTTTTGCTTACAGCATGCTGCAACTGGCGTTCTGGTTATGTAGATTGATTTTGAGCTTGAATTTTTGATGAGTTGCAGTTCGTGTAGATCTCTACGCGCGTCATTCTTCTCCAAATTGTTCAGAAGTTTTTGTGTTGTTACTTGTAACCTGCTGAGTTTTGCACAAGTATGTTACTATGTTACTACTACAGTAGTCAGTGCGACCAGATCTCGAAGTCAAAGAAAAGAGATGCTTACCTGGGCCCCACCTGCCATTGAGTGTACGCGATGCGAAAAGGTCGCGTACTCGTGGCGTATCACGATTCACGACGCTCATCTTTCTTCCCCATCAGATCCCCCTTTTCCCCAACCCTAACCGCCGGCGGCAGCCATGATGGCCGCCGAGTCCTCGACTGCGGCCAGCTCCGCCGCCGACGAGGACCTCAAAACCCTCGCCCTCGATTCCTCTGCCGCAGCCGCTGCCTCTCCCGACCCCCTGCTCCACCCCCCTCCCTCCCCCTCGTCTACCTGCTCCTCTCCCACCGCCGCCGCGAACCACGACGCATTTGTCGACGGGGACGGCGAGGATGACCTCGCGCCAGTCCCCACTCCCGACGCCTCGGTCATTTCTAGCGAGGCATCCCCGGGCTTCGCCCAGATCACCGTTTCCGAGCCTAAGAAGCACGCGGAGCCGGCCACTGGAGCAGCGGGCGTCATACCTGGCTCTGGAAGCTACTTCTCCTACCTCATCACCACCCGGGTCTCCGACGGCGGCGAGTTCCGCGTGCGGCGGCGCTTCCGCGACGTGGTGACCCTGGCCGACCGCCTCGCGGACACCCACCGCGGCCTCTTCGTTCCGGCGCGGCCCGACAAGAGCATCGTCGAGGGGCAGGTCATGCAGCGGCATGACTTCGTGAACCAGCGTTGCGCCGCGCTCCAGCGCTACCTCCGCCGCCTGGCCGCGCACCCTACCGTCGGCCGCAGCACCGACCTCCATGCCTTCCTCGCTGAGCCTAGCGGTATCCCCACCTACGCGGGTGAGTCACCGAAGTGGAGTCCCGCGATGAGTGCTGCCACGTCCACGGCTATTGCCATTCCAACGCCGCCTGCAAAGAGCGGGAGAGACTTTTTTGGGCTATTTAAGGACCTGAAGCAGACGGTGGCGAATGGGTGGGTGGCGGTGAGGCCACCTCCAGTGGAGGAGGAGACTGATACAAAGTTCCTCACGCACAAGGCCAAGCTCGAGGACTTGGAGCAGCAGCTCACGACGACATCTCAGCAGGTAACTGTGCGTGTTTATGCTGTTTTAGTTGCAACGTTGCATGTTGGAGCACTTAGGTTACTCTTCTGCATAATTAGTGTAATTGTGAATTGTCATTGTGGACAGAAACACAGGATAAATGAAGCAAGTGACTAAATTCTGCGTGCTTGTTTTGAAAAGTACATGTACTACATTACATTTTGCAACTTGGGTCAAGAAATGGATCTTGTTCATCATAAGTTTTCAGTACTATGCACTAGTGTCAAAAGCACAGATTACAGAAGCTAATCTTTTGCATCATTTGTAGGCAGAGGCACTTGTTAAAGCTCATGATGATCTTAGAGCAACTACAGCTCACTTGGGAATGACATTCGTTAAGCTGGCAAAATTTGAAAGAGGGCAGGAAATAAGCAGTTCTCAGAGAAGTCAAGCTGCTGATATTAACAATTTTGCAAATGCTGTTGTTAAAGTCAGTAGATCGCAGTCAAAACTAAATGCTGAAATTGTGAAACATCTGGTATGTGGGGAACTGGAATGGTGGAACATTTGCTTGGATATAGGTTTTTATGATTGTGTTTTTTTGTTTGAATTGTAACATTGTTTATCCTTTAACAGGGCACTATCCATGAATACTTGGAGACGATGACTTCTGTTCATAATGCATTTACTGATCGCTCTAATGCTTTGCTTCATGTGCAAAGTCTGTCAGCAGACTTATTTCTCTTGCACACCCAGGTGGCAAAACTTGAATCTGTGTCATCGAGAGGAATTGATCAGGAGAGATCGAGGTATCAGAAGATTGAAGAACTGAAAGAAACAATAAGAGCAACAGAAGACACAAGAAGCCATGCATGTAAAGAGTATGATCTTATCAAGGTAAATCACCCAAACTAATGAAGTAAAGTAAGTGTGCAATTTGTGTTTTGTACTTATCATAGTGGCCTGCTCAATGTTGAGTTACTATTCATGATTTTCCTTTTTTTTAATTGCATAGTTCAGGATTGTTGTGGTATAATTTCAGATGACAAAATTAACTAATATATGGTTAATATTCTTGCAATGGTTGCACAACATATTTATCTATTTTGGGAGGAGCAATAGCTGCATACTGCTGGATACCTAACATGACTATAGTCTGTTCAGTTTGCATTACATTAGAGAGTGCTGTCTTAAGTTTTGTTTAACACATTACCTGGCACCATTTAAATGGCATGAAACATCAGTCTATCCTCTATATATGTATCATTCATTCATTCACTCATTCTGAACAAATGTTGTTTACCTTAGCTACATGTGCTATGGAAATGCTCTATTGCTCATTAGCGAACACAGTGTTGACTAAGTCAAACTAGCATTTTTTTCCAAGTTAAGCACTCAGGAGTCAGAATGAATTTAGAGCTGCGATTACTGCAGCATAGGGATAGTAGCTGAATGTTGCTAAAAGAACAAGAGAAGATTGTCAGCTCCTAAGTATGGTCATGTTTGAGCTGCGTTGAAAATATTCAAAGTACATTTATTGCTAGTGACGTAATTGAAGCTGCTATGTATGGAACTATGGATTGACCTTAAGTCCTTAAGTTTTCAAGACACAGCTTTCTATAATGTAACTGAAGTTGCTATGTACGGAACTATGGATTGACCTTAAGTTTTCAAGGCACAGCTTTCTGTAATTTAAATGATGATAGTACCAGGCATGACTTAGGTATGCTAGCTTATGTGTTGGCATATTAGGTCCAGAATTCTTCAAAAATGTATGGGCTTTATTTTTTATAGGGAATTTGTGCTGTCATGACAATATTGGAGTGTGCTTAAGCCTGTTGTTCAACCTGGAGATCAGGTTAGCATCTGTTTGAGGTGATTGCGAAAATATCGGGAGGCATAGCTACATTGATCATCTTGTTTTTCTCTGAAATATAATAAACTGGCATGTCCCTTTGTAGAGTTATCAAACCATATGTAGGATATTTGGAAATGCGGACACGACTGCTGTTGAATTAAAATTCTAAATTCGTTGCTTGGCATGGACATCTGGGGCTTTTCTGATATAACTTTTTATGATAATGCAGGAAAACAACATGAATGAAATTATAAGATTTAACAAAGAGAGACACCAGGATTTGGTGGAGATGCTGAAAGGATTTGTAACAAATCAGGTATAAATTTTACACTTTGATTACAAATTTATTCTTTTGGCTGCTGTTGCATTATCATTTGAATTTTGGTTTAACGAAAATAAAAAGATAAATAAATCAGTTGAACTACCTGTCTGCTGTATTACTTATTCATTGCTATTTGCTGTAGATCTACCTTCATAGCTCTATTGTTTTCAAAAATTTGGTACCTGCTATTTAACCCCAAAAAATTTCCAATACCATTACTTAGTGTTGAGATGGAACAATATTTGTTCTGATTGTATAGAATAGTATCTAATTTTAAATTGAAAGCTAGTACATGCCTAGTTGCTTGCCTTTCTGTCAATGTGCAAAGCAAACACTTTGAAATTGGCATGTGCTGACCATGATTGTATGAAATTTACCTCCCGCAGATTTGAATTCTATATCTGTATCCATGTAGAAGTGATTTGTCGGTACAGTTGTTCTTTGCAGTCTCACCTTTGGTTATCTTTGTCATTATTAACCTAAGGGCATGTTAAGTGTGTGTTTTCATGTTTCTGCTGGTAACGCTAGAGCTTGAGCAATGAGCACCACCTAAACAATTTTCAGTGCTTGCAGAAACCATGTGCACCTAGCGACCTTTGAGGTTGTGTAGGAGGGGGTCAAATCGCAACAATGTTGAAACTAGGACTAGCAAGGCCCATGCAGTGTTACACGGGATTGGCTATACATGATTTAGTAGATTGTTATTTGTTGTGTTTATTTCTATAGAGCAAAAGATAAACTGATCAAGAGGAGCAAACCAATGTTCATATGTCTAACCTGTGTAATTCACTGTATGCTTCATGGTAGTAATGTGTGAAATTTCACATTGCAAATAACACCACTTTGGAAGACAATCTAGATTGTATGGAAAGGGAAATAGGCCACACTGCTGAAGAGGAAACCTTCTGATGCTGCAACTACAGGCAGATATACTGGAAAAGCTATAGAGTTGCATAACCATTTGAAATGACAATTAAATGTAATGTTTGTTTGGATACAGTAGACAACATCACATTGTGTACGATAACCATTTTAGTTTTGCAACACTTCAACTGGGAAGAAATAAACTTCTAAAGATCATGTCAGGCAGCTTAGATGGAGTGGTGTGAAATTTATAATGAGAAAATTGGTTTTTTGCCATCCGAAACATTGGGCTTCGCAGTTTTGCCATCCCAAACATTGGTTTCGCAAATATGCCATCCAAAACATGTGCTTCTTGATTTCTTTGCCATTTCTGTCCCTAGAGCTTGCTATTTAGAGTTTTCTGACTTTGCCATTTAGAGTTTGCTCTAGGGACAAAAAAGTCAGAAATGACAAAGAAATCAAGAAGCACATGTTTCGGGTGGCATATTTGCGAAACCAATGTTTGGAATGGCAAAACTGCGAAACCCAATGTTTCGGATGGCAAAAAACCAATTTTTTCAATTTATAATAGTAGTAGGTATATACAATATGCTGTTGGGAGTTGGGACACGTTCTCCTTTTGAACACTTGTCCTAGAAAGAGCTTGCAAGATCATTTCATCAAGGTTCATTGCTATCTTGTATTTCTTTTTTCTGCAAAACTCCCTGCTATACTCTTGTCATCAGCAATGCATTTCACAGTAGTCAATAAATGTAATCATGGCAAAGATGATTAAAATTTTCATCATTGATTTTTCGCAATGTGCAGATTGCATACTCGGATCATATGGCTAGTATATGGGCAAATGTAGCAGAAGACACAAAAGGATATGCAGGCAGGAGCAGCTGAAGTAGGATATGTAAACATACTTGTGAATTTTGAGCCGTTTATCTGTAGCATCAACATCAGTTACAACATTGAGAATCGTGTTACAACACGGCGGTTTAGGCTATATGTGCAGAGACAGTTTCCACTCCCCAAGGCCAAGGGGCATTGGGTCAAGGGTTTTTTTTTTTTTTTTTCTGGAGATGGATCTCCGGTTGTGCACCTGAAAAATTCTCAGGAAAGAAAGAACCAACCCACGATTACAAAACCAACACATCTATTTTTCCCAGTCTTTTTCCCCTCACTTGTAGACTTGTAACGTTGTAGTCTTTTTTCCCCACGATACTTCTGAGGTTGTAGACTTGTGACGTTGTAGTCATTTGATATTTATTTACATTATTCCGACTAGCAAGCCTTTTCGTGTATTGTGTATTCTATTGCTTCTACCCACTGAATGATCACCTATGGCTATTCTGCACCCCTTTTTCTGTCCCCATGTCCAAGAAAATGTTCTTGTTAGACATGTAGAGGTTGCAAGATTATCACATTGTATAGGAGGCTTATTGCATGTTGTCTCATGTATACACCTGGCCTTTTGGCCCATTGGAATATAAACCCACATTCATAACATGGTATCAGCGTAGGAGAGGGCTAGGGTTTCCCAACCCTAGCTGCCACCGCTGCCACACCTCCCCCCCCCCCCGCGCCCCTGGTCACCGACTCATGCCCTCGAGCCCCCTGCATGGCCGCGCCTCTGAGCCTTTGTGCGCTCGCGCCCCTGTGCACGTGTCGTCATGCCGGGCCCCCTATAGATTTGCTCGTTGCTACCCACCTTCCTCCCGGCGCCATCCTTGGCCTGCTTCTTGGCTGTCGCCCGACTTCCTCGCGTCGCGCCAGGCTGTCTGCGAAGCTTCGCGCCTCCTGCTGGCGCTGCCCGATTGCCTTCTTCTCGGCGTCGCTCGGCATCGCCCAGGCCGTATCTGGCCCGACACCGCCCTAGCTAGCCACCCCTGGTCGCCGACCGGCCAGCCACTCCCGGTCGCTGACCTGCCAGCTCTGCTTGGCTGTCGCCCAGCCCCAGCCCGAAGCCGCCCGGCCAGATCTATCCCAATGCCACCCCGGCCAGCCATCTCCTGGTCGCCAATCGGCCAGCTCCGGTCGTCGACTGGCCAGCTTCGACCGTCGATTGGCCATATGACCGTCGATTTTACTCGTCGACTGACCAGTAGGAGTATGGTCGTGACTATGATGAGACCTTTGCTCTTGTTGCTCATATGACCACTGTTTGCACTCTCCTTGCTGTGACTTTTGTTCGTCAGTGGTCCATCTCTCAGTTGGACGTCAAGAATGCCTCTCTCCATGGTGGGCTGCGTGAAGAGGTCTATATGCAGCTACCTCCTGGGTATTCTGTCTCTAACGGTATAGTTTGTCGTCTTCATCGTGCTCTCTATGGGCTCAAGCAAGCCCCTCGTGCTTGGTTTGCGAATTTTTTTCTAGTGTCACTGCTGCCGGTTTCACCGCTTGTGAATACATCCTTGCTCTTTTTGTTTACACTTCTCCTCGTTGTCGTACGCTTCTTCTTCTTTATGTGGATATGATTATCACTAGGGATGATCCACACCATATTGCATCTGTGAAGAAGCGTCTTGGTGAACATTTCTTGATGTCTGATCTTGGTCCCCTTTGTTACTTTCTTGGGATTGAGTTTTCTTCTACGCTTGAGGGCTACTACCTCTCCCAGGAGAAGTACATTTAGGATCTTCTTACTCATGCTAGTTTCACTGATTAGCGCACTGTGGATACTCCCATGGAGTTTGGAGTCCATCTTCGACTTACTGATGGTGAACCTCTTGAGGACCCCACTCGATATCGTTACCTTGTGAGTAATCTGGTCTATCTTGGAATCACTAGATCGGATATTTCCCACTTTGTCCACATCTTGAGTCAGTTTGTTTCGGCTCCTACTCAGATCTATTATAGCCACCTTCTTCGTGTTCTGCGATATCTTCGTGGGACCATCTCTCGTTGTCTTTTCTTTCCTAGTTCTAGCTCCTTACAGCTTCAGGCATACTCTGAAGCGACCTGAGCTAGTGATCATTCTGATCCTCAGTTTTTTTCTACCTACTATGTCTTTCTTGGTTCCTCTCTTGTTGCGTGGAAGACTAAGAAGCAGACTGTAGTTTTTCGTTCGAATGCTGAGGCTAAGTTGACGGCTATGGCATCGCTGACTGCTGAGATCATTTGGTTACGATGGCTCCTTGCGAACTTTGGTGTTTCTGTTTCTACACCGACTCCTCTCTTGTCAGATAGCATGGGTGCGATCAGTATTGCTCGTGATCTAGTGAAGCATGAGCTCACAAAGCATATTGGTGTCAATGCTTCTTACATGAGATCGCAGGTGCAGGCGCAGGTGGTTGCTCTTCAGTATGTACCTTCCGAGATTCAGCTGACAATTTCTTCAAGGCACAAACAAGCGCTCAGTACAGTTTTTACCTCTCCAAACTCAATGTTTCTGATCCACCATGAGTTTGAGGGGGGTGTTAGACATGTAGCGGTTGCAGGATTATCACATTGTATAGAGGGCTCATTCCATATTGTCTCTCATGTGTATACCTGGCCTTTTGGCCCATTGGAATATAAATCCACATACATAACAGTGCTGATATGCAATATGTTGAATATGTACCTTATTTTTTCTCTACATTATTTGGTGAAAAATATCTAATCCATTTCTTGACTAGGTGGTAAGAACTGTCCAAGCAGAGGGAATCAGAGGCCTTTCAAAAGCACAAAGAAAGTCGTATGCTCCTCCAGCTGGATCAGGCTTCATTTCTGGCTTTACATCCATCTCAGGCCGATTGTTGATAGACAAGATATCATCAACTCGTGGACCAGCTTTTGGCCCAAGGTCATAGCAATCTGCACAGGCAAGAGTAGTTGATTATACCATGTCCCAAACAATAATGAAAGAAATTACTAATGGAGATCCTTCAGGGATGCTTGTTGTTGTAACCGGTGCAAGCCATGTTATATATGGGTCACGAGGAATTGGTGTTCCTGCTAGGATATCTAGAAAGATGCAAAAGAAAAAACAAGTTGTGATACTTCTTGATCCTGAGAGGCAAGGTATAAGGAGAGAAGGTGAAATCCCTGTAGCTGATTTCTTGTGGTATTCTGCTGCCAAGCGATGCAGTCGAAATTGCTTGGACCGTGCTGAAATTGCTGGAGTTATGAATGCTGCCGGTAGGAGGCGTGAAGCTTTACCCCAGGTTATCACTTGCTCTTCTCAGTATACGTGAGTGCTCTTTGGTGTTATCTCTCCTACTAATTTTATCATGATGTGAATGAAGGTGTTAGTCTAAAGGAAAATTTTAAACTGGTAGTGAAGAAATTGTATATTTGATTGGTAGAGCCATGAAAGTGAGTGGTTTTTCATCAAACAGGAACCGATATCTTTAAAAGTTAATACTGTAAAAATATTTTTGGTGCCATCAGGCAGTTTCTGTTTTCTGATAACATCATATTTTCTTATGTTGAGCTAATGGAACTTTCTGCTTTGAATTATCACAGGATCTCCAGAAAGGAATAGATCTTGGTGTAGTTTCTCCTGAGATACCGCAGAACTTTTTTGACCTTGAAAAATATCCTGTTATGGCTGAACTGATTCACCGATTCCAAGTTAGCAGCTATTCTTTATCTTTTGCTCCTTTCCCTCATAGTTTTCTATTTATGCATTAATGGCTGACCGAATACTACTGCTTTGAAGTATATGCTTTCCTTGATTATCAAAAGAATGTCAATTAATGATTCTGATATATAGGTAGGAGAATTTATTGCATTGTGAAATCGTTGAAAATGATCATTTTGTGCAGGGTTTCCGCGAAAGGTTACTAGCAGATCCCAAATTCCTGCATACACTAGCTATCGAAGAGGTTATATCAATAACTACCACTCTCGTATCGCAATATGAAAAACGGAAAAGACGGTTTTTTGAAGAGATCGACATGTCCTTAATGATACAATTAGAGGTTCTGTTGTTGACTTCTTTACAGTGTGGCTTCCTGCTCCTACTATTTCGCTCTTATCTATTGCTGATGATGGTTCTGGTGAGAGCTTGGAGCTCGTCAAAGCGCTTTTGGGATCACTGCCAGATAATGCATTCCAAAAGGGTATTATGGGGCAGAATTGGAACATTAACCAGAGGTTTGCATCAGTGCTAATGGGTGGTATTAAACTTGCTGGTGTTGGATACATTTCTAGTATTGGAGCTGGAGTTGATTCAGATGTCTTGTATGCTGCTCGTCAAGTTTTGAGACCTTCTGCAAGTATGGAAGCAGGACGCAAAAGATCTCCTATTTGGAAATCAGCGGCTGTTTATAGTTTCTTCCTTGAAACATCAGCAAATCTGCGATATCAGGTACTTCATCAAGATAATCTGTGTAATTTCAACTGAAGTGATTAGATTTTAGACTGGTATATGTATACTGCTTTGTGGTTCTAACTTGAAATTTTGTTCGCTTAAGTGATTCTAGTAATCATGAAGATGTATTTTGTTTGTGGTTGCATATATCAGGGTACATGGTAGCAATGGTTACAATGCTGTGCAAGATAGCATGCTGAGAATGTAGGAGTTAGTCCAAAGGCAAATTGATGAATTAGCTTGTCCAATAATTTATTACGAAAATAAATGCAAGTTGTCGTTCCCCCTTCGATGTTTAGCAAGATTTCTAACTTTTTCCAGTAAATATGTTAAGGTCATTGCTGGTCTGGTGGAGCATCGGCGAGGAGAGGATCTGATGGCCTACTATAATCAGCCACTTCTTGCTAGCCTGTTGTCCTTTGTTGCGCGGACAGTTAATTTGTACTGGGGAACACAGGTTCGCTGCTTCTGCACTTTGTATTTTTTTTACAATGTTTTCAAGATGCATTTTCAATCTGTTTGAACTAAACAAATAAGCCCCTCTCTCTCAGAAAAGCAAACCACCAAATGAGGTTTATATGCTAAATTTGTGCAATCACTTATTTTTCCACTATGGCATTTTTGTTCTGCCTGTCCCACTATGCTGTTTGGGCATTTCTGATCTTCAGCTGATACTTGTTTAACTGAGATGAAGAGAGAAATCGTCACTATTCACTACCACTAAGTAATCCTCCATAAACAGCTTCTCTGTTTGATAAAACTATTGTTGAATATCTTCAGGGTCAGAAATGAAAACCTGAATGAAAGGACTGATTTCTGTAGTCTACTAGTCAGCTCCATAGATATATTACACAAGTTACGCATGGTAGTACTTGCACTCTACGGTTCTTTAGTCTTTACTGACAGCTATGTTTGATGCAGCAATGGATTGATTTTGCACGATATACAGGAGTGCAGACTAGTAATAAAGAGCTACCTTCTCCTGAGATTTCCAACTCACCTGAAATTCCACTGTTAGAATGTAGCACGACAGAAGTAGTGTGTGGATGCCATCAGCGGCGGAGCGCTCGATAGGGCAAGCCTTGGCTTGAGCCAGGGCTTGATTTTTTCAGCAACCCCCATATACCCCCCGCCTCCTCCACCTCCGCACCACCTGCCGCCTCCCCCTCGCCCCTCTCGCCGCCTCCGACTCCTTCGACTCCGCACGCGGCGGGAGGGGCCAGTCGGCGAGGTTGGAGAAGCCGGCGTGCGGGAACTGCGCGACGGCGGGGTTCGAGTGGGCGGCGAGGAGGCCGAGGAGGTGAGGCGGAGGCGGCGGGTCGAGTGGGCATGGCGAGGCGGTGGAGAGGCGGCGGGAGGGGGAAGCAGCGGGGCGGGGCGGTGGTCGCTTGGCAGTGGTGGACTCGCCCTCCGCCGCGCGCTCCCGCTTGGCGCCTTCCACCGCAGCACCCTCCTCGCCTTCTACTTCCGGCACCGCTCTCCCGCCGCCGCGCTCTACCTGTTCGACGCAATGCCCGACCGGACCCCTCCCTCCTTGTACACCGCTCTCCCACCTTGATCTGGAAACTGGCTTGCTTTCAATCCGCCCCACCTCATTTTTTTCCCGTCCTCCGCCACTGGATGCCATTAATAACCAATCAAGTGACCGTCAATAGCCTATTTGATTGTGGCCATGCAACGCAAGGAACAGCTTCCTTTGATGATACACCGTACAGTACATGCATATAGACGAGAAAGTCTTCGCACAGCAACATTGAAGCTCCACCGTGTTGGATTTGTTGGCCAACAGGGAATTGTGAAATGCAAAGCTTTTGGTTTCAACATTTCTTTTTTCAATGTTATTACCAAAATACCATTATTACACCCTTCCATAGTAAACATATTATTTGTACATCAACAGAGGGAACAATCGAATTTTGAAACATGTACACCATTTACACACTGGAATTCACACTAAACACATGGTATTTACTCATTGTGAAACAAAAGTTTCCTTGTGGATTGGCAAGGCCCAGGATTGCCACTTGTAACAAAACAGTCTGTGTCCAGATTACATATGAAGTTATGTTGGCTTAATGCAACGTTTGTTTGTGGGACAGAGCCTTATGTTTCAGAGGGTATTTCTTTTGGTTCAATCACTAATTAATCTTTCTTAGGTCCTGCTGTAACAAGCTTCTGCTTCTTGCTTCTAACTTTTTAATTTCATCTTTTTGGTTTTTTTTATCTTTTCTTTATTTCTTTATTCTAAATTGTTCTAATTTAAGGATTTTACATCGAAATTGTATGAAAATTAAATTACAGCCCTCTGTCCTCCCAAATCTGTCATACTCGTACAACCAACCAAAGCCACCGTGCCGTGCGTCAGCCTGTTGCTGTTGCCACGCGAATCCAGTTCGCAAGTCCCAACCATCCAAGGCAGCAATATTCATTTTCTTGTGCAAGAACCTAAATATGCTGTCTCACCAACTGCTCTCTGGACCACCGAGAAACATATCCAAAGTCCAACGACCGATTTGATAGGGCAAAGCCAGAGATCCGGGAAGTATGAAGTGTACTTCATACCAAAGGACCGGACTTTATCACTTCGAAAAACAAGAAAAAGAAAACGGAATTGTTCAACACCCATCTGTCTTTTTTAAATCAAGTCCTCGTACTGCGCAGTACGAGTGAGAATTTTATACGTTGGATACTCGCAGTCGCATCACATGACATACGCACAGCGCAGCCTGCCAGAGTGCCAGGTGGGGCCGCCAAATGCCAATGTACTCCCAGTTCTGACATTTGCCAGGCGGCTTTGCCTGCCTGTGGCTTGTGGGTGTTGGGGGATCGGGAATGGAATATTGGAACCATGATGACTGATCAGATTTGGATCGGGAATACTGGAATACTATGAGGCTGTTTGGTTGTTAGCCACATTTTGCCAACAAAAATTACTATACTTGCCTAAGTTGAGGTGCTCAAATTCTTTGCCACATCTTAGCAAACCTAAGGGAATCTTGCCACACTTTTTTGAGTCATTGACGCGTGGGACCTAGTTTGCTGGAAGGGAATTTTGCCACAACTGTGGCTGCAACCAAATAGCTCCCAAAGTTGGTCAAATTTGCCTAACCTTAGGCGTGGTAAACTGTGGCTGGCAACCAAACAGCCCCTATATACCATATATATTACACCCGGAGGACTCTCCGGTCGGAGAGGCTAGCCACGTCAGCATCTATACGAAAAGCCCCATGTGTTTTGCGAAATCGTGTAGAGGTCCTCCGTTCTCGCGAAAAGGTCCCTGTTAGGTTTTTTTACGAAACCCCCCGCACTTCACCGAAATTGCGTATTCTTTGTTGGATTGCGCCCCGCAGGTTTCTAAAATTACGTATAGGTCCTTATTTACTTATGTACAAGTCCTTACAGGTCCTCGGTTTTTTATGAAAAAGACCTTTGGTTTTTCGAAATTACGCATGTGTCCTCGATTTTTTTATGAAACTCCCCGCGAATTATCGTCTCTTTTACTTCGGTCCACACGGTAGCTAGCGCGGCGTGCGCCGCGCTTATGCAGCTAGTATTAGAATCAATGGATGGCTTGCAGGCTCTTGTCTTGGGCCGAGCCTCTCCATATTGTGATAGCCCAGCTGACTGCACAATGGCCCAGGCGACCAACAGCTAAGCCAATGGGAAGAGGCAACTATGTTAACGGCAGGGCTCACCGGAGGTCCAGGGGCTCGATGCCGGTAAGCCCGGGTAGGTGTCTACCCTGTTCGGATGGTTGCCTCCACTCTTGATGCATGGTGCCTTACTTTGTCGTACAACCTAGATATAGTTCTTTTACGAAGTATGCTAGATATGGATGGGTGCAGGACCGCACTGGTAGAGGACGAATGGTGCATCACAATTTTTTAAAGTATTTTTAAACTCTTCACTCTAATAGTTACAGAGCTACGAAGATCATAATTAAAAGCCAAGAACAGAACAACAATCTTAAAAACCAAAGAAATAGGCTCTGCAACAAAGTGGTTTGATCGGGCACAAGGTAGCGGTATGATCGGCGTTAACTGCGGTCTGATCGGCAGCTCTCTTGCAGTTTGACTGGCGATAACCAAGCAGTATGACCAGGCTAAGGAATGGTCTGACCGCTCCCCTATTACTAGAATAAAAAATTAGCCCGAGTCCAACCACTTTTGGTGCAACTCCGAAATTCCATAACCATGAGATGAAACTTTACACACACTTTGCTTAGAGTTTTATAAACCTATTCCATACAAGGATCACTTGAATTCTTATCAAAGTTCTGACATTTATCAAGAATAAGCAAAGTTGCACCAAAACCGAGCAAAATTAAAAAACTCAGAATATGACTTGCTCGTGGGTAGAGGATAACCAAGATGACTCTAGATGTATTTTCATATATCACAGCAAGTAAAAACTCTCAAGGATTCAAAGCAAAAACCCTGAGATCAAGAAATCTCAAGATAAATTCAAATCCAAGTCAAATTGGGCAACTTTGAAATTTTGCAATACCTGATGTCTAGATGGATGAGAGTTGATCTTCATGAGTTATCTTTATCACTTACATATTCTTGGTACACAATAAGATCACGAAGGAGAGAGAGTAGATCAAACTAACAAGAACAAAAGCAAATCAACCAAAACAAGGAGACATCATGAGTGATGAACAAAGTATATCATTGCTTGAGGATGAAGATTTTATAACCACTTACCTAGAGAACAAGAGACCACAACACAATACTCACATTTCTCAAACCCTAACTATAGGACACAAGGTTAGAATGGTTGGCTAGATGATTGGATCATTGGATTGCAAGCTTTCATCCCAATCCATTAAATAGATAAGACAACCCAATTCATTAAATAGATAAGGCAACTAGCCCACATCTAATTCTAATAGATGCTATCCACTAGTGTATTAGGAGAAAACCTGTTAACCCCACACAACACAGGTTTTGCTTACACACTTAACTCATGCATGCTTTTCAAAGCATATGAGCTCGAATTCGCCAAGTCTTCATTCTTTGACCCACTTGATATTCTCAGCATCTGCTTGACCTAAACAGTTTTCTCAAGTACTATAGTTTTGATCCAACACAGTTTTCGATATTTGGTCTTCTTACCAAAATACTCTTCCTAGACCTGGTCTTCATCATTCCTTACAAGCAATTGTCATGCTTGCAACGTGTAGGTGCATCAATGGTTTGCCACACATAAGCAAGTCTCTCCCGTTCTAATTCCACCGTACCATGCCTCACTTAGATTGACCAAGCCACTTGGTGCAACCCGTCGTTCGAACCTTCCCTTCAACATTTCTTGCTTTCCTTGTGCCATACTTAAGCTCAACCATCTCACATGGTATCCTTAACTGTTTTAGGCCTCAGCTCCTTTGCAACATTTCATGCAATATTAATGCATTGACCAAACATATATCAAATTATCCCAACAACAAATTCTTCCGAGAGATATATTTTAGGGCTGGTCTAACAGCCAACTAGAGGCCGTCAGACCGGTTGAACACAGTGCAAATGACCATATCTAGAATAATGCAACCACCAACAAATCTCTGGTCATACCGCTCGGCGGTCTAACTGCCACAGTCATACTGCCCGTTAGTTTGACCGGCAACACACCAGTGGTCAGACTGACAATTAGCTAGCAGTCAAATCAGTTCGTCTGACAACAAACTTTACAAAATTCAAATTACAGTTCCACAAACTTGACAATAGTTCATCACAATATTATTGTAGATCCTCTCACATGGTCTCTCAATGGTAAAAATGGTTCGCTATTTCATTCAATCAATAATACTAGACCCATGGCTTCACAAATATAGCGAGAAAGCAAAACTCTTGTGGTACTTATCAAACAACTCTGCATCGGTGAACTCTCACAATTTAGATTTGACTAGTCATGCATTGCAACAAAAACTCAAATTTTGCACCAATAAATTATGTGCAATGTGCTCTAACCGTGTCTAACATACTATTCACTTGTATGTGTAATCATCTAGTCTTATTTAGATGTAAAGGTAAACATCATGGAGGTATGCATTCGATGTCATATTTTTTATATCTCATTGCATTCCTCGGATCCAAAATATAGGTTGGATCCAATCAAAAGACTAACTCGAATATGTATATATATTTTTATTACACATTCTTGTATGCACACATTTAGGGAGAATTTACTCTATATTTTATGGTTTTATTAAATATTGATCCATGTTTCTCTTTCAACACGTATTAGGATCTATAGTTTGAAATGTATCCTTTGAGTATATAAAAATTGTGTAGGTCATATATACTCATGATTGATTTAAATTAAATTAATTATAATCGAGGTCATATATACTCATGATTGATTTAAATTAAATTAATTATAATCGAGTTGTCATCAATCATCAAAGAAAAGGATTGAATAATCTAGTTTCTCCATTATATATTAATGGTTAGATAATTAATAATAACTGGATAAGTAAACTTTACTAGTAATTAATCTCAAAGATAAACACTCACTTTCAAATTATTTAATTGCTTAATAAGGTTATCCTAGAGTATACAATTGTTGTGTATATGTTGTATACTCTCAAATCATTTTCTGTCTTATTATTTGTTAATATTTTCATGAATTACCAAAAAAGATTGCAGAATCTAGTCCCTTTATTATGAGTTAATGGTGAAGTTTAGTAATTAATGGCAATTGATTTGTAGACTAACATTTTTTATGAGTTGGATGAATAGGTTAGGTTCCACAAATGAGAATGAATTAGGATGACTTCATGTGTTAGATCATCAAGTCAAGATACAGGATGGAAGATGGTTTCATGAGTTGAAGGTCATTAAGAAGAGGAGATGATCATGTGTTGATCAAGTTCCCGAAGAGAAGTTGACCAAGATTTCCAAGAGAAGATGATGATGAGTTGATTATCAAGTCAAGAGAAGACCCATCATGTGTTCATGGAGTTCAAGTGAAGGATGCATTATGGGTTGATGCATATCAAGAAAATGACCTAGACTTGAAGTAGAGATGTGCATCATCAAGCTTCAAGAGGTTGCTCAAGGCAAAAGTATGGCTAGTTTGGGCTGAGGATATATTTCTAGTCTTTTACTAGTCTTCGTGTTTGGTTGGAAGATTAGATTGATAGTATAGATTGCCGTACTATTAAGAGGGGACATGTCTAGTAGCTTGAGTCTTATCATGTGTTGATAGCTCAAATCCGTAGTATGATGTTATTATTTACGAATGTGTTTTGTAAATAGGTGAGGCTCATGTGTTAAATCCTTATAACATGGCACTATACATTGCGAATGTGTTTTGCAGGTGTTTGAAGTCCATATTTTCGTGTTGGTTATATAGTATTTCCCCATGTGACTTGTTGAGTACGGTTGGTTGTACTCAGTCTTGCTTCATTTTCTACCAACACAGAGATCAGATGAAGAAAGGATGTTACAAGTTTTCATGTTAGGGTTACAACCGCACTCAAGCGTTCCTGTGGGAATTTTCTTTGGATCTTTTGAATGTAAGTAAATTTTGGGCTTGGACGTTTTTAAAGCTGTTAATATTGAGTATTGACCATTATAACTTATTTTCATCAAGGTAACCCTTTTAAAATATTCATGAGCAGGCATGATACTCTTTCTATCTGCAACTGAACTCTTGCGCTGTTGCGGGATGTACGACAACCCTGTTCCCAAAAATAGGGTCGTTACATTTAGTAGCCAAAAATGAAAGATCTGTTTACTTAGTAGAATAAAATTGTATGATTTAAGGGGAAAGTTTTGTATTTTTGTTCAAAGAGAACTTCGGTATAACTTACGTATAACCCATACAGGACCCATGTGAAATTGTGAATGCATACTTGTCACTTGAAAGAAAATTATAGGTTTTATTCAAAAGTGTTGTGGCTTTAATTTTTGGCTGATTGCGAGAGATTAAAAGAGTAAAGTGTACTCGCGTTGAGAAGCCACTCCGTTTGAAGCAGCTTCTGCAATAACTTCTACAAATAACTTATAGAAACTATCTTGAGAAGTCAATCTATTTTAAAGTTAGTTTCTAAAAGTTAAAAGCTAGATACTGTTTGAAACATGACCATAATCAATTCAATCTGAGAGTATTACTATTAGCATTATTTTAGTTTGAGTCAAAAATGCTCTAACCATGGGAGCTGGCATTTCGTATGGTAAGCTCGTACATACAGCACTAACATGTGTGTTAGACTGTTAGTCGTACAAGTGATACCCCACCTATTAAAAAAAAACTTCGATCGTCCTCTCATCGGTGTTTACTCCCACGTCCTACTATCCCATGTTTCTTCAGTGCTTTCAGATTAACTATCTGCTCCTATAAATCGTCAAGTCAATCTCATAGTGGCGCACTCGAGAAAACCCCAGTAGTACTTCCTCTTATGATTACGCCATCTCTCTTGTCTTTTCGGAGGAAACACAAATAGCTTTGCTCATGTAAGTTTCGTACAAAAGTACAACTCTCTAGTATACTATGACAAAAACCATGCACACCAAATTCTAGCATCTACCGTCCATTCGAGGTCCCATTTCGAGTGGCCGTGTGAAACTGTGGGTTGCGGAGGCAATGTCCACGTCCGGTTCGTTGGCCACCTTGGGATGAGCGTAGCAACATTCGGAGCTTCCAGCTAAGCCAGCATGGAGGCAGTCATGCAGGCAAGTGACTTTTGGCTACTAGCAAACCGTGTTCATTTTAGCGGCTTATGATCCTATTTAAAACAACTTCTAATTTCAAAAACCAAAAGCCAATTAAAATATACTAGTTTTTTAACATATTTTTTCTTTTCCTTTTTTTATTACTATCGAGATATAATGATCTTTTATTTTTTTTCTATTTTTTTATTATTTTTGTTTAGTTGAATACATCAGAAAAAGCTAGCAGTATTCAACTCTCTTTGTCAACCTTTCTGATGTACGAGCTCTCTTTGTCAGGCTTGTCTACTAATAGCCGCCCCCTTTCACGCCACCCCTACCACTACTCTAGTCTCCCCGAGAAATTGTCATCATCCCACGAGAAAAGTTGATTCCATCTCCTTCTAGTTATTTTCATCTACCTCAACCACTTGCAATTCTGCATCCTTCGCCAGTCCTCCCTTGCGCTCCTCCTTCTTGGGCCTTGCCAACTTACTGTCGCCAACTCCTCTTCGTCCCCCTCCCCCTTGTTAGAATTGATCTCAGGGGATCTGGCCCAACGGCCAAATCCCTCCCCCCTTAATCGCGCCCTGATCGGGGGCGTCCAGCACTAATGCTGGTGGGCCTCTGTCGCATGCGCTATATTAAAGAGGTGGAGGCCGGAGCGGCACACATCACGAGGTTGACCGTGCCGCCGCCAGCTCCACCGAAAACCCTAACCGATCTAGAGGGAAGCGCTCCAGCGACGGAAAGCTCCACCGGCTCCTCTGCCTCTCCAGATCGCCGCCGCCAAGACTCGCCGCCATCCGGGACACGCTGGCCGCCAGAAGCCGCCGCCTCTCTTCACCGACCGTCGCCGATGGCCACCTCTACTTCTTCCACGTCCGACGGTTAGTCCCCTCTCTCCTCTCGGTTGAACACCAAGAACAAGAACCCTAGTCTAGAGAAAAGGAAAGAGTACCCCGCTAGATCTACCCTAGAGATCCTAAAAGAAACCTAGACTAACAATGGTATCAGAGCAAGCGTGTTCTAGGCGTAGATCTAGATGCGGGAAAAGAAAAGAAAAGAGATCCCGAACCCTAGCTTCCCAGATCGGCAAAAGAAAAAAGAGAAAGAGGGGAATGGACTCACGGTTTTGGCTTGGCCGGCCGCCGTGCGCGCGCGCCGCCGGGACCGCTGTGCCGGCCGCCGCCGCCTCGCGGGCTCCTTCCTGCGCCCCATGCGCGAGGGCGCCGCGCACGCTGCCGCGCCGCTCCGGGGTCCGCCGCTGCGCAACGCCCTCGGGCGCCGCGCCGCCGCTGCGCGTCGCCTTGCCGCTGGGCCGCCGCGCCGCCGCCTTGCCGTGGCCGCTCCGCCCCGGATCAGCCCCGCCGCAGCCCCGCCGTCGAGCGGGGGCGCGCGCCACCGATGCCCCGCGCGGGTCGCTGAGCCCCTGGGAGCCGCCGCTCCGTTTTTTTCGCAAGGGGGCAGGCGCAAGTGAAGGCTAGGGTTAGGGTTTTGGGGTGTTATCCCCTCAGTGCGCGGCCTAGACCGTTGATTTTGATCGGGCGGCTCAGATGGTTTTCAGTGGAGCTGATGGGCCGGTGGGTACTAGTGGGCTGCTGGGCGCCGAGGAGAAAGAGGCCGCCATGGGCCGAGACCGCGCGCGTGGGAGCTGGCCGAATGGGCTGCCAAGGGCTGCGGCCGAAAGAATGGGCCATTTTGGCCGAATTGAACAGTAAATCCAATTTGGATTTTTATTGATTTTCAGAAGCATTTGTGAATGAATTTAATTGAAATTTGATCCAAATTCTCTGTAAATTTTGCACCAACGTGTTAATTTTTCAGAGATTAAAAGTGTACTGTATATTGCTTCTGAATATTGAATTATTTTTAGAATAATTACAGTTTCCGCTGCAAAAGATATTATTGATTGATTTTTCACTATTAAATTCGAACCAACGGGAGAATTTAATTTTGGAAAAATAGAGATAAATCCCAGATAATTATGATATTGTTATTTTCTGACCAACGTTGATAATAACAATATTATAATTTTTAATTGATGATTTTTATGCATTATTTCTATTTCTGCCCAACGGTGATGTAGATTTAATGTATAGATAAAATTGATTTAAATTGTATGTCGTATTTTGACCAATGTTGGAAATAAGGCATATAATTTTGCTGTTAACAGTATTATAGTTTCAATTGATGTTTTTATGCATTATTTCTATTTCTGCCCAACGGTGATGTAGATTTAATGTGTAAACAACTGTATGTTTTAATTTTAACCAACGTTGAAACCAATGCATGCAGTTGTTGTTATTATGTTTAATTGTTCTCATTGTATATGAATTGTGTCACCACACCGTGTCCCACAGAGACTGTGGCACCGGTGAGGGATAAAAATGAGGCTGATGCTGTTTGGCAGAACAGACAGAGGGACTATGCTCCCATAAAAATGTCATATGATCTTGATCATAAAAAGTGGGTCACTGCCAACAAGAAATGTTTGGCTGTGATAAAGAACACGATTGAGCCTACAATTGTGGGCTCAATCGCAGAGTGTGACACTGTCACAGAGTATCTTGAGAAAATAAAGAATCAGTTTACTGGCTCTTCAAAGACTTATACTACACAGCCGATTAAGCAGCTTGTGACAGAAAGGTACTCTGGTGGTGGCAGTGGCATAAGAGAGCACATACTAAGGATGAGCAACTTGGCATCCAAGCTTAAACCAATGGTTTTGGCTCTCAAGGATGAGTTCCTTATTCATTTGGTTTTTGCTTCTTTGCCAAAAGAGTTTGACACTTTTGTTGTCAACTATAATATGCAGCCCGAGAAATGGGATTTGGAAAAGTGCATAGCTATGTGCGTGCAAGAGGAGGAAAGAATCAAATCCTCACATGGTGGTTCTGTGAACTATGTGAGGGATAACAAGAAAAAGAATTGATTGCAATTTTGGAAATGGCAAGTGTGAAATAATGTTTAATAAAGAATGTGTTGGTCTTGCCATTTTACAGAACGAGCTTTATTTGTTGTCATTATGTGATGATGTGAATGTCGTATGCGATAATGAGAACGGCGCATGCGAGAAAGTGATTGAATCCTCGTCTCAAATGAAAACAGAAAACGAAAGAGAACTCATAAAGAATCGTCGAAATTATGGCACTGTCGTTTAGGCCATATTTCAAGGGGGAGAATAGAAAGACTAGTTAAGAATGAAATTCTTCCTCTATTAGAGTTCTCAGACTTAGAACAATGCAGAGAATGTGTGGATGGATATGACTCGTTCATAACATTCACAGATGATTACTCCCGTTATGGATATATTTATCCAATCAAAGAAAGGAATGAAGCCTTGGATAAATTCAAGATATTTAAGGCTGAAATTGAAAACCAACACGATTTAAAGATTAAGATAGTCCGATCTGATCGTTGGGGGGGGGGGGAGTACTACGGTCGACATACCCCATATGGACAAGTTCCTGGACCTTTTGCAAGGTTTTTACAGGAAAATGGAATAGTGGCCCAGTATTCTACACCGGGCGAACCTCAGCAAAATGGAGTAGCTGAAAGACGCAACCGTACCCTGATGGATATGGTGCGAAGTATGATGAGCTATTCCACACTGCCATTGAGTTTATGGATGGAGGCATTGAAAACCGCCATTCATATTCTCAACAGAGTGCCTAGTAAATCGGTGCCCAAAACACCGTACGAGATGTGGACAGGGAGAGTTCCCTCACTAAACCACTTACGTGTGTGGGGGAGTCCTGCTGAGGCTAAAGTATTTAACCCAAACCTTGAAAAACTTGATTCCAAAATAGTAAGTTACCATTTCATTGGCTACCCTGAAAAGTCAAAAGGTTATCGTTTCTACTGTCCAGACAGATATACAAAGTTTGTAGAAACGAGACACGCTGTCTTCTTAGAAGATGAAATGATGAGGGGGAGCATGGTAGCTCGAGAGATTGACCTTGAAGAGAAGCGGGCGTTTGCGCCCACTCCGATGATTCAAGAGTCATTCTTTACACTACCTGCTGTCGCTGCACCGACGGTGCAAGACACTGTGGTGCCAGCACCTGTTATTGTTCCTCCTGTGGCAACAATGAATGAGAATGAGGAACCTGTTCTTCAGGATCCTATAAAATCCATTGCCACAGATGAGGGGGAGCAACAGCAGCCTCAAACAGAAAATGTACCAAATAAGGAGGCCCCGAGGAGGTCTCAAAGAGTAAGAAGATCAGCTATTTCTGATGATTATCAGATTTATAATACAGAGGAATTTCAAATGGAGGATGATCCCACCTCATTTGAAGAAGCCATGAGAAGCGAAAATTCTTCAAAATGGCTTGAGGCCATGGAAGAGGAAATGAGGTCCACGAAGGCTAATAAAGTCTGAGACTTGGAAATTATTCCTAAAGGAGCCAAAACAGTAGGCTGTAAATGGGTCTACAAGACAAAGCTCGACTCCCAAGGGAATGTAGAAAGATACAAAGCACGACTCGTGGCAAAAGGCTTTACGCAAAGAGAAGGGATTGATTACAATGAGACCTTTTCTCCAGTCTCATGTAAAGATTCTTTCAGAATCATAATGGCATTAGTAGCACATTATGATTTAGAGTTACATCAGATGGATGTAAAGACGGCATTTCTTAATGGGGATTTGGAGGAAAATGTTTACATGGCACAACCGAAAGGTTTTGTCGTGGAAGGAAATGAAAGAATGGGATGCCGCCTAAAGAAATCGATTTATGGGTTAAAGCAAGTTTCAAGACAGTGGTACTTGAAGTTTGACAGTACAATAAGAAAATTTGGTTTTAAAGAGAATGTAGAGGACAATTGTGTTTATGCAAAGTTTAAAGATGGGAAGTTTATCTTCCTAATCCTGTATGTGGATGATATCCTACTAGCTAGTAGTGATGTCAGCCTGCTACTGGAGACAAAGAAGTTTTTGTCCTCAAACTTTGATATGAAAGATCTTGGTGAAGCTTCATTCGTTCTAGGGATCGAAATTCACCGGGATTGAAACAAGGGGATATTGGGACTGTCACAAAAGGCATACATAGAGAAAGTCTTAAAGAAATTTGGTATGCATAAATGTAGTCCTTCACCTGCACCTATAGTCAAGGGCGACAGATATGAGGATTTTCAATGCCCCAGGAACCAGTACGAGCCCGAACAAATGAAATCGGTTCCATATGCTTCAGCTGTCGGAAGCTTACAGTATGCTCAAGTGTGCACACGCCCTGACTTAGCATTTGTTACCGGGTTACTTGGCAGATTCCAGAGCAATCCTGGAATAGAACATTGGAAATTGATAAAGAAAGTCTTGCGTTATTTGCAAGGAACAAAAGGCCTCATGATGACATACAGAAGATCAGATTCACTCCATATAGTGGGGTATACAGATTCTGATTTTGCGGGAGATGATAGAAAGTCTACATCCGGATATGTGTTCACTCTCGCTAAAGGAGCTATATCGTGGAAAAGCTCAAAACAAACCGTCACTACATCGTCCACAATGTATGCCGAGTTTGTAGCATGTTATGAGGCTACGGGGCAGGTGAACTGGCTAAAGAAGTTCATACCCGGTTTAAAAGTGGTTGACGACATCAATAGACCACTTAAGTTGTACTGCGATAATGAACCCGCAGTAACGTATGCCCACAACAATAAGTCAAGTGGTGCTGCCAAACACATTGACATAAAATACTATGTTGTGAAAGATAAAGTTCGGGATCAAATTATAAGTCTTGAGCACATAAGTACCGCAAAGATGTTAGCGGATCCGCTTACTAAAGGCTTACCACCCAACGTGTTCAGAGAACATGTAGCCGGCATGGGTTTAAGGGAAAGCCTATGATTCCTGGACTAAAAGATGGCCCAAAAAGATTAAAGTAACTATTTCAGAACAGAGAGGTGTATTGTAGCTGTTGAATCTATCGGCGATTGACCGTGACGATGAGACATGTTCTATGCACTAATCTGTGATGGAATGAGTAAAGTCAAAAGTAATTAAAGATAAAGTAAAGTTTGAGATCAAGGGGGAGAATGTTAGAATTGATCTCAGGGGATCTGGCCCAACGGCCAAATCCCCTCCCCCCTTAATCGCGCCCTGATCGGGGGCGTCCAGCACTAATGCTGGTGGGCCTCTGTCGCATGCGCTATATTAAAGAGGTGGAGGCCGGGGCGGCACACATCACGAGGTTGACCGTGCCGCTGCCAGCTCCACCGAAAACCCTAACCGATCTAGAGGGAAGCGCTCCAGCGACGGAAAGCTCCACCGGCTCCTCTGCCTCTCCAGATCGCCGCCGCCAAGACTCGCCGCCATCCGGGACACGCCGGCCGCCAGAAGCCGCCGCCTCTCTTCACCGACCGTCGCCGATGGCCACCTCTACTTCTTCCACGTCCGACGGTTAGTCCCCTCTCTCCTCTCGGTTGAACACCAAGAACAAGAACCCTACTCTAGAGAAAAGGAAAGAGTACCCCGCTAGATCTACCCTAGAGATCCTAAAAGAAACCTAGACTAACACCCCTCACCCCCTCCAGTATGGTGGCTGCATGCACGAATAGGTGGAGTATTGGTGGGGGCCGTGTCGCGGATGATGGACGAACAGGTGGTGCTTGTAGATGGATGTCGCGGGTGCTCGTGGTGGACGTGGTGTACAACCCATGTCGAGCCATGGCCACAACTCTTGCAAACGGAGCCTCTAGACTAGAGCGCCACTAGCGAGGTGAGGGAATCGAGCCATCACCCATCGCCTTCAACAAGCTCCCTCTCGCTAGACCTTCCTATGCCTCAGCGAGCCCTGAGGAGATGTGCCATTGTGCCTGCACGTTGTTGCGAGGGCGCTGCCGCGGAGGTCAGGATGGAGAGGAGTGGTATGTGGTACTATGCTAGGTCTATCAGTATAAAAAGTGCCCAGTTAGCATTCCTTCGTATGGTGTTGTATTGGTAATACGCTTTATTTTGTGATATTGAGGAAAAACCCTGCAGGTATTTTTCCCTTTATATTGCTTCATGATTTTTTTTCTGTTTTATGTAATAGGAAAATGTTGCAGTTTGCAATGATGTGGAGTTAGCACCGACCTTTTCTTGAAAACTCCATGATATAGATTCTTATCCATCTGTTATGCTGATACTTCTGTTACAAAATTGATCTAATGCGTTGCTGGAAAAGTAACTGGATATTGATTTAACCCATCTTGTAGTTTCGCATTAATACATTTACGGAAAATTAACTGAATATTGCACTCTGAATAATGCTTCTCCTACAAGAATACTCTTACACTCTAAATATTGCTTCTCCTACAATAGTAGATGTTGCCATTCTCTATAGTCTTACGGCCACTATAGGATGAGATGATCAGTGTTCAGCACTCCATAGCTCAACTTGATGAGAACTATTCCTTGTTTGGTCAGATTTTGAGGTGCATATGGAAAATTTCAGGATTGGCAAAGCTTTCCCTTGGGGAAAAAAAGAAAAAAGATTGGCAGAGCTCAAGGTTTTTGTCTGGCTCATAATGCCCCATTGTAGAAACTTGATGCTTTTGCCCTCTACGTCAGCATAATGATTAAGATTCAGCATGTTATAAAGATTTTAGCCATCTGTTTTTAAAGTGCAAAATCTGCAAGCTCATATGGTCTGGAGTCATCTTCAATATACTCTGTATATTAAAACATTTTCTGTATTAGCTAACACAGGAAAATCTCACAAGAAAGTGAAATGTGCACTTAGGTGCTTATGCGATTTTTGTACTTGAATTATGTTTAGGCTTAAGAGTGACCTGAAAGTATGAACCATTGCTGGATGCAGAAGCACATGCTGTATATAGATCAGATATGTACTACTGTTATTGTTTGTTTGTGTTTGCATTTGCATTTGCTTGATTCCTTTTATGCAATGCAATTGTTTCGGTGATGGGTATAATCGATCATTTAGCATCTTGCTATGTTATTCTGATTCTTAATATAGACTATGGTATATTTCGCTGTTGGGTATTCCGTAGCAAGCCACATCGATCTCACTCGAATTCGGAGAGGACAGGAACCTGGAATCCAATCAAAGCCACAGCATATCATAATCTAAACAAATTTTAAATTGAAATGAGAACATGGAGCAAATTTGAGCATAACGCCTACCTTTGGGAGAGGGAAATAGGGGATTTTGGAGTGGAATCCGGTGGTTGGGAGCGACGAGTGCTAGGACGTGAAGGGGGAGAAGGGTTATTCTCTACTAAAAAGCACAATATATCTCTTTTGCTCTTGTCGTAGTTGTGTTTTGGTTGAAACGGTAGAGATAAGCTCTTGTTTATAGTTTTACATAAGAATACATTTAGAATTGTATTTTAAAAAGTTATGGATCAAAATTAATCCAGCTGTTCTATTGATGATACATATCACCTTCCTTCACATATGCCCCGTATTGTCTCCTCTATTTTAATATTCATTGTATGATTTAGGTCACGTTTGATGATATATACAATTTTTTTTATAATTCGTTGTAACACAAGGATATTTTACTAGTCCCTAAAATAAAAAACTGTGTAAATCAATTTTGAATACAACATATTTCTATGTGAAAAATAGCACAGAACAAAACTGCTTGAGCCCCCTAACTTCTGTGATATCCTACATCCTTTCTTTCCTCTCCACGTGTTAAGGAAGGGTACCCTGTTCTGCAGCCATCTGCAACCATGGGGCCTCCAAACAAATAAACAAATGTGTCTAAGCCTATCCTAGGTGCAACAACACCCCTAAATTACAAACAACTTACAAGTAACAATTCCATCATGTCATGTCTTTCGCCATTTCTTGGGTCAGTGTAGCGAGTGCCGGAAGAACATGCCCTCTCTCGGCTCCTCCTTGGTTCTCGAGGCGTGCATCGCGTCGTTCTGCCTCATGTACGACCCCATCGGGTTGTCGAACCCAGAGAAGCCGAAGCTGCTCCCCGCGGCCTGCACCGGCGCGCCGCTCAGGCCGAACGACGAGCCCTGGCTGCTGAACCCGTCGGGTCTCAGGGCGTACTGTGGCCCGGCGGCGACGACGTGGCCGTCACCGCTGGTCTGATAGGTCATGGCCTGCTGGTTTGACAGGTAGTCGAGGCTGCTGCTCCCGGCATTGTCCGCCGGCGGCGCGGGCCGGTAGAGCGCGGCGCTCCCCCGCGCGGCGGGCACGTCGTGGTTGTGCTTGCCCTCGTACGTGGTGATCACGGCGCGCAGGTCGTGGGACGCG
Organism: Dendrocalamus latiflorus; assembly: GCA_017311315.1. Taxonomy (NCBI): domain Eukaryota; kingdom Viridiplantae; phylum Streptophyta; class Magnoliopsida; order Poales; family Poaceae; genus Dendrocalamus; species Dendrocalamus latiflorus. The sequence goes on along the minus strand of CM029664.1, from coordinate 51,866,837 downwards.
CGCTCCACGTGCTTTCGCACGGGACAACCGGCCGTGGTGCACTTGTAGTAGCTCCTGTAGCCACGAGACACCATGCACATAAGCTCACACATGCGCGATCACACCAATGGAAGAAGCTTAATTTACACCAGAGAGAGAAATTGCATCTTTGGTTCTTACCTTGGGTTCGGGTTGCCCTTCACCACCTTCTGCCCGTACTTTCTCCACCGGTAGCCGTCGTCGAGGATGTCGATGTCGCTCATGGTTTGGACGACGACCCTCGGCTCCCGCACCGTCCGGTTGCCGGCCATGGAAATCCCCTCTCCGTCACCGTCTTTCCTCCTGAAAATCAGGCCAATAGCAATTCAATTTCCCCTGTTCCAGGAATGCAACTCATTCAATTGGCGCGAAAAGTTTTGTAACCCGCACTCACCATCTCTTGGAATCCGGCTCATCGTCATCGAAATCATCGCCACCGACGTTACCAGCCCGCTGAGAGCTTACGCCGATCTCGTCGTCCCCGAACGACGCCGAGGAGTTCTCGGGCGTGCCCGAGATCACGCCAAAGGAATGCTCGGACTCGTTGCCGCCACTCTGCAGCACCTGTGCGGCCGCCGAGCCCGCGCCGGAGCCCCTGCGCGTGTTCTGCGGCTTGGCGTGGTTGTGCGTGCCCTTGTACACGATCTCGGTGATCTGGCCGTCCAGCGACCTCTCCACCTTCTTCTTGGTGGGGCAGTTGGGGAAGGTGCACTTGTAGTAGCTGCGCGGGTTCTCGCTCGCCTTCACCTTCTTCTGCCCGTACTTGCGCCAGTTGTACCCGTCGTCCGACGACCTCCTCTGCGAGTGCGTTTGGCTGTACCCGCCGCTCGCCGCCACGTGCGGCGCCATCTCCGAGGAGGTCGCCTGGAACGGCGCCTCGCCGAAGCCCGCCGTGTTGGCACCCGCGTCCGTGCCTGCAGGTTGCTGGTAGCCCCATGGCTGCTGCTGCTGCTGCTGCTGACCTCTATACGCTTCCTCCCCCTGAAGCGTTGCAAAGGATATTAGAGATTCTTGTATATTATTTGGGTTCTGACTATTACAATCAGAAAAGGCTAGCTACGAGATCGCGACATGACACTACGGCAGGTGCCCTATATGTGTAAGCCGAACGAAGAAGAAAATAAATAATACTTGTCCTAGTTACTTTGGACAAAGTCAGAAAGAACTCCTCGAAAAGGGGGCAACAGATGGGTGCTGATCTCACCAGTGGGGCCGGTGGAATCGGTGGCTGGAAGGTCGTCGTCCGCGCGGCCTCCTCGTTGTTCGCCGGCGCCGTCTGGAAGGAGAAGTCGGAGTACGACGGCTGCCTCTGCTCGTCCTTGCCGCCCTGCTCGGCGCTCGGCGCCGCCGGCTCCGGCCTCCAGTTGAACTGCTGCGACCCGAATGCGCCCGTGGTGGGTGACGGGAAGATCTGAAACGGGCAAAACGTGCCCGCGCGTTAGCATTGAACAGTTGAACTGAGCCACGTGTGATGTGCGCGTACGTGCTACTCGATCTCTCGAACGTGCTGCACGCCCAATACAGCGGGAGAAGTCAAGCCCGCACGGCTGCGTGACTACGCCCCGTACAAAAATGACAAGGCAATGACGTGGTGTCAATGAAGTTGGTTCGTGTGCTTGCTTACACTGGAGGTCAGGAGCACCGGCGAGTCGAGGAAGTCGGCCTGGCTCAGGCCGGTCGGCATGTTGAAGTAGGACGACGGCGACACCAGTGGAGGCGAGAGCGGTAGGGAAGGCGGGGTCATGGCCTTGTACCTGGACACCCCGCCGGCCGCGGACCCCCCCAGGAGGTCCGTGAAGCTCGTGCTCGCAAACGAGAACGAGCCCGGCCTCGAATTGGCCGACGTCTCGATGCTCCCGGACGACGACGTAGTCATCGGGAAAAAAAAATAATCAAAACCGCGGCGTCACGACCAGTCGTGTGGTGTGCGTGTGTCCGGCGTGTACGCTAGCACGGGGGAGGGAGGGCGCCAGAGACGGTGGAAGGAGGGAGGGAGAGAGAGAGAGAGAGAGAGAGAGAGAGCAGAGGAGGCGCGGTGGGGGGAGGAGATCGCCTGGATTGCTTGGACGGACTGGAGGAAGGCTATATAGAGGGTTGAAAGTTTGACCGTTGACTGGTCAAAGCTCGTGGGGTTTGACTGGCGGCGCATTGGCGAGCGCTGCTTCGACGTGCATGCGAGAGATACCCACCACCAGGGGACGGGCTTCATCGCTGCGCCTGCGTGGTGGTGGCGGGGCCGGCGTCGTGTCACGCGGGTGCGGATGCGGGTATGGTTTTGGGTGAACGGAGGGGTTGGTGGTCATGGATCGTTTCTTTGACCTGCTCAAAACTTCCAATGGGAATTATAGGGTACTAAAACTCAGATGGATTTGTTTTGGTTAAATAAACCGAAGTTCGTTTTAAACTAGTATTGAGGTAAAAGACATGATCGAAGCTACAGGACAGAAGACAAGATTTGCTGAACTATAATTCGGATTTAATCTATTGGAGCTATGTTCTTTAATTTCTTATACATGGTACTGGTTTGCCCATGACGTACGGGTGCTTTCTTGGCTGCTTTTTATGGTATGTTCTTCATTTTTGGATCTATACTATCCCTAGCAGTTGCTTTGCAGAGTTGCGCATTTTCATTTCTATTCTGGTCGTAGTATTCGTTGCAATGGATCACCGGAGTCACTGTACACTTGCGCCCCTGCCAGTCGATCTTTCTAGATGCGTGGGTTAATTCTACTTGCTGATGGTAAAGTGGAGTGGATTTGACCTCTTTTCTGGTTGATCACTAGTGGTATTTACTTACTGGAATACATGTAACCAGCCGAGTTGCCTGTGCGGCGATTGCGCGGCTAGCCTCTATAATAGTTTCTAAATGTTAATGTGTACAATTAAGATCAAATCTATCGAACAAATTTCGTTCTAACAAAGCTAAAAGTTCCCACAGAAGCAATTGGTCCATATGACAAAAGTTTAGATTTGTTGTTGAATTTTAACTCTAGAAAATTCAATTTGTATCATCGCAAAAAAAGCTTGTATGAATATTGGGAAATAAAATTAAAGAGTACAATAGCCCTATATATCATTTTTTTAGTATTTCTATAATTACCATCGTAAAACTGATAACTTAATTAGAGGCTATCTACAGGAAATTAACACTAAAATATGTTGAATTTTGAAGGTAGGAAGGAGCATGGACTAAAATTGATTTTTGAATATTCCTAATTATTACCAGAGATTCCTGGCCGCCTCTTCGATTGTCTCTTGCCTATTGCTTACCAACTTGCTTCGGACACGTCTTAAGGCGCCTGTTTCTTCGTTCTTGTGCTTGCATGAGATTACTATTAAGGCAACCAAACTACCTCTCCGCATGCACGAATACATACTTCTGTTACACCATTATCTGAGGTAACTACAGCATGTAATCACACATGTAAATCTACCATATATTGCATGTTGCCATGGTTTCTTAGCTTCTCTGTCAACTCTGATGAGTCAGACAGCAACCGGCCGCCTCAATCGCTTCCATGCCTATTGCTCTAGCTTACACCAGTGTGACCTTCCTATTCTTTGATGCGGTCACATGGGCTTCCTCTCGCGATTGCTACGCTTGCTTGCAGTGTTCTTTTCCATCGAGCCATCGAGGGCGAATGGGTGATGGATCTACCAGAATTGTATCTTGCATCAGACTTGTTTTGACTCCATGCTTCTTTTCCTTTGGATATGTTCCCCGTTATCTTTGTTTGATGTGGTCATTTGATTCAATCGTCCATGTCTTGGTCTGATGCATTCATCTTATGCAGCTGACATCCAAGTATGGATGTTTATCGTCGAGTCCACTGAGTTCTATTTTATTTGCCTTGAGTTCTATTCATTTTCGCAATCTGTATCACATCTTTGCCATATCGTGAACACCTCACCGTCACTACTATCATGGCTACGGGCTACCTCTACTCCCTCGACGTTGTGCTACTGTGATCTTCTTCTCCATTATCGCGCATCACACCACCCCTGGCTGGCGTCGTCCGTTGGTTCAACCTGATGTCGTTGCTTCTTCATCGCCCCACGCTGTTCAAGCCACACTTCTCTCTTGGCGGACCCCAGCTCTTGCCGTACCGGCCTGCTATCGTACCGAGCGAAATCTTTCTACTGACCCAACTTAGCCTCATCTTTCTCGATGGTGTGCAACCTCCTTGTTGGCTTCTTTATCAACTCCAGCGCCAGCAGGATCCACACCAAAGAGTGACACTGCCGTGGCTTCTTCTCGATGCCTACGTCTCTTTACCAGTAGCCACTACTTCATGCCATTAATGAGTGTGCCTCTTCATCTTTTGTTGGGCTTGACATTGTGGATGCTGGTGGCCGTCTCTGTTCATAGAGGCTTCTGTAGGACCGAGAATGACAACTAGAGGAGTTGAATAGGAGTCAATATGATTAAAAGTTTTTTCAAATATTTTTATTAAGAGAAAGAAAAACTCTTCATTCCAATAGCTATTTAAAGCTATGAAGATCAGAGGCTGATCACTAGTAAGGAAAGATCTAAAAAACTGAGTCAAATCAGCCTCAATAGTTTCTGGCGATCTGACATCTAACAGAGAGCGGTTTAACGCTACTTAGTTGGTGGTCTGACCTCTCGGCGGTCGGACATCTAGTTGGTTGGTGATTTAACCTCTTCTCAAGAATAGAGTAGATTTCTAATACTATTTCAAATCCAAGAAATTGTGTAACTTTTGATCCACAACTCCAAAAGGTTTGAAACTTGAATCAAGACTAGATTATGATAAAATATATATAGCTAATCTAAAAAGATAGCATAATTTAAATCATTCAAATTAATTTTAAGATAAGTAAGGCTTCAAAGTTGACAAGTTTATCTAAATGTATCTAAATATGAGTTAAACCATGTCAAGAAGTCTAAATGGAACCAATAAGTTCAAATTGAATCAATTAGTATACTATAAGTTCAATATTGAATTATTTTGTTTAAACACTAGAATTTAGCATAATTAACACTTATGAAAAATACATTTTTTTATCTTAGCAAAACAAGTTATGGACTAAGAGCCATCTATAACTGTCTCCTATGCTTCAACCATTTTTTTCACAATTTTGTTTTCTTCATATTTACTTAGCCATGTGCTAGATTTCAAGCCTTTGGGGTCACTCTTTTCAGCTTATGGCTTCTGACTTATGCTACCGTAACTGGCTTTCAAACGGAGTGTCTTTTCAAGACAGGGTCTACAAGTCGATTGTAGTAGATATTGTATTGATTTCAGCTGTATCGGACAAAATCGCACGCGAGTGTCTTTCTTTGTACTCTCTCATGAATAGCCAGAGTTTAAAAATAGAAGCCATAAACTACAACCCAAAAGAACGACCCCTTTGTCGACCATTCCAAGCGATAAGCTTATGGGAATGGTCATGCTCATCAAAAACTACCATTGAGTTTATGCCTAGTGAAGTGGCAAGTCGTGTTATAAAAAAATTGGTGAACTCAGTTTTTTCACACATAAAAGAAATCATTTTTTATTTTAGAATGTAGTTCAAAAACAATGAGCTACTCTTGAATCCGTAAGCAATACCCGACCCAAGCCGCAAAAGCCTAGAAGAAGTAAACTCATACTTCAACAAAGAACTAGTATACCTCAATCTAAAGCTCAATTTAGATTCAAGATTCAAAAGAGCATATTTGACATAGTATGAATCATAAAAGGATCACTAAAGCAAAACTAGTCATGAGATCAGAAATTGACATGCTCTAATTCAAGTTTTGCAATTCCACTTATAATTTAAATTTTCTAGCATGGTAAAAGTTAAGCTATACATGAAAAATTATGATAAATTTAGCTAGCATAGCACAAACTATGGCAAGGGGCAATTTTATGATAGCACATCATACATGAATAATAGTCAGAGCTCCATGGATAATTAGCTAGATCTTGTTACCAGAAATTAGATATGCAATCTCTTATAATGAATGCAACAAAAATTCAAACTCCCCCTCAAACCAAGCAAGAAAGGCAAATAACTTCAAAATTTTCTCAAGAAGTAAAATGAGAGACACAAGATCAAAAGAGTGCAAAAGAGATAAGTCTCAAATTCAACACAAGAGCACTACTCTACCTTTCTCAACATAGGTTCTAAGGGAAGAGAACCTAAAACAAGCCAGAAAGATATCAATTACGAAATTGATATCACTTGCAAAAAAGAAATAAACATTGAAGAAATAGAATATGAGATAGGAAACTGTAACCAATTAGAAGAGAAACTAGGGCCACTAAGGCTTAAACAACAAGTACAAGACACCTAGTCCAAGATACAACTCTCTACCCCACAAAGTTGATGTCGGCCCAGGCCCATGTTGGGACCACTTATGTGGGGTATGTGGCAACATGGTGGATCCGATGCTCGTATGCCCTCCGCTATCTATCAGAGGGGAACTTGAGGGACAACCCACCCATGATAGCGTTGATCACCCTATAGGGTAGGCCTCAAGGCCCTAGATTCACAGGACGGTCGGTGGGGGGTTGGACTACCTCTGGAGGCTATTGTACATGCGCCACTATCGACGCCCTCGTAATTTGGGTGTATTCTCTGGCTACGCTTTCATAGAGTGCCGCAATAGTGGGGCAATCATGGGTGACATGGTCTCCTCGGCCGTGCATCTTGCACCATGGCCCTTGCTATTGGGAGTCCTCCTGACTGCGTCCCTTTCTGCAGCCACGACCCCTTTGACCACGGCCACGACCTCTGGGGCAGCGCTCTCCTTAGCTCTTTCAATTCCGAGGATGTATCTAGGCTGGGGCCTCCTTCGCTGCTTGCAATTAGAGCCCTCCTTTGTGGCGGCAGGAGCGGGTTTCGCCTTGGGGGCAAGTGGCACAACCTCCGCCTCACACCGCATCATGTCCTCTTCTACCCTAACGTACTCCTCTATCTTATCGAAGAGCTTGACCTCCATTTTATGGGCTTTCATGTGTTGTATTCTGTGAACGAGCCCTTCTAGAGGCCACAGATGGCCACATTGATAACGATCATTTCGTTGACATCCTTCACTTGGCAGTGGACCTTTGTGAAGTGTCTAAAGTAGGTCCGCAGTTTTTCCCTTGGTGCTTGTCTCACCATGAAGAGCTGGTCATCATCGACTCGCTTTACATAGTTGCCTTCGAAGTTGTTGTGCATGAGATCCTGGATCTGTTCCCATGTGTACACCGAGATGGGGGAGATGGTGAAAAACCAGGAGAGCCTAACCCCGTGAAGAGCGAGCGGCAACCCCTTCACCGTCGTCAAGTCGTCTCCCCTGCTGCCTTGATGGCTGTCTAATAGACACGTAGGAACTCACAGGGGTCCATGTCGCCTTGGTACAGCTCCACCATGGGCATCGTGAAGTTTTCTGGCCAAGCACTCATGCGCAAGCCTGTGCAGAGGGAGGACTCGGGGTCCACCCGTTGAGAGACATTGTAGGCTCTAGCGCCAACCTCGTGACTCTTCATCCTTTTTGCGGCCATCTTTGCCCCTACTGCAGTGGGCATCGGCTGACTCCAACTCTGCTGTATCTCACGCATGGCTCTTCGTAGGTCCACCAACTCTCACTGTAGCATTTTGAGGATTGCCTTAAGGGGGCCTCCACCCGCGCTCGGCGTGGAGGGAGGATGTCCTCCACTCCCTGTGTGTTGACGGCAATAGTGTCGATGCTAGCGGAGACCATTGCTTGGGCTGTACAAACCTCAACGTTTCGATTGGCCACTACGGTTGGGTCCTCCGCTTGTGATGCTCCTCACTCCATCGTTGGTGCAGCTGCCGAAGAGCCACCCTCGTTACTTGTCACGGGTTAGGATGCTGCTACGCTAGTGTGTCGTTGCCATGGGAGCAGGGGGCCTTCACAGACCGGCTTCCTTGTCCTCGTAGCAGTGGTCTCGGTAGTGGTGCTCCTCTTCTACTTAGGAGTTGACGTCATCATCTTCTTTGGTGTCATTATGTTCGAACACTCTTTCCTCGGCTCGCAGCTTCTAAGCTGTTCCCCCATAGACAGCGCCAATTGTTATGGTTACATATCAAACAGTGAACAATGAGGCTATGGAGAGGCCAAAAAGAGGTTGCCCGGAGCCTTAGAAATCGTGGAGATGGGGATAGAAGTCTGTATTACATAAGCTTATTTCTCGTTAAAAATGAGATCTCTCCTTTATGGCACACAGAGATACATACTTATTGCTATGAGAAGGTTACTTACATAAATACCCATATCTGGGTTTATTGTTGTAGGGGTAATCACGCCCTTTACCTTTCTCTTGGGACGACCCTCTTAGGGTAGACGTGTAGCCGTACAATTACTTAGTCTTTTTGGTGCATGGGCCAATTGGGCCAAGGTGAAGGGCATTCCCCTACCAGTTGGTGTTCTTTACACAATTTTGCAGCTACAATCCTGACAAATTATGGATTCTCATTTGGAATCTTGTACTTGGATTCTCATATGTAACCTTTCTTTAGTGAATAAATTCCTTTTCTTGTGATAGTTACATACTTACCAAATGCTTATTGTGATTGTTTAACTATACTGAAGCTAACTTAAGGTGTCATGCATGATTATTCACAGCTTGTTGGCACCAAGATGCCGTGGAGCCGTGGACTGATGGGTCCATGGGCTGACGTTTCTATACGGTGTTTGGTGAGCTCCTCTTTTGTGCGGTCCTGCCTAACGTCTTCTCCTTCGTCTCTTTCCTAGAAAGGAAGACCGTTTCTGTTCCCCCATCTTTCTTGGAAGGTTTCACTACTTAAGATTCTTGTTCCTACGAAGATCATACTACATGTTCTTCTTTTGACTCGATTATCATACATGCATGTTCTTAATTACTTAGTATTTGCTCTTCACTCGTCCGAAACCTGTAGGCATTGGCACAATAGTGCTAATACTTGGCGTTTGTCGAAGTAGATGCTTTCAGTCCACTATATACGCCGATGCAAGCGCATGCATGATGCAGTGCCGTGGCAGTTGTGTTCCGGTTCTGAACCACCATATACACACACGACGAAGTCTTGACAAATTGTTCACCGACTCACCGTACGAATTTCTTCTTATTAAGGAACTGTCGCTTATGAGTCTAGTTTAACCGATTTCTTCTATATAAAAGAGGTAAATTAAAAACAAAATAATGCAATAGAACAATAGATTGAACATAAGAGATAAGAGGGAAGCTTCTTCTTTATTGCTTTCTCTTTTCATCAGATACACTAAATGACAATTGGGACCCCTGTTTATAAACTAAGTGGAAGGTGCCTACCAATAGGCTAGACTTGTAGACCCAGGTCCAGGTTTTCCAATACTCCCCCTTGGACACTCATCCGACATGATTATGCCTCATTAAAATTCCATAAAGATCTAGTGGGAAAAATTTGGAAAAAGAGTACATGATACATGTTATATTGTGTTGCACGAATTACCTCATTAAAAATCTTGGCCGAGAAATTTCAGGAAAACTCATCAAGGGAAAAAGAGTATCCACCCAATTCCATCAATCTACAGGATTTATTCTTTAGGTACTCGATCTTCGTGATTAAGTTTTAATAGTAAGCTTAAGAAGAACCTCCCTCTTAATTTTGTACTTCCCTAAGTCTCATCATTCCAATTCCACGTACACATCTTTCAAAACTAGATGATAAAAGTGACTTAGTGAATAAATCTGTAAGATTTTCACACGACTTAGTATGCAATACCTTAATTTCGTCCATCTTTTGCAATTCATAAGTATAGAAGAACTTTGGGTTGATATGCTTTATGAGATGACTTTTCATGTAGCCTGTCTACACTTGTGCAACACAAGCTACATTATCTTTATAGATAATTGTGGGAGTTTGCACGATATTCAACCCACATGATTGTTGTATGTGGTGAATCATTCGTTGAAGCCAAGCACATTCTCGTGCGGCTTCATACAGTGTTATGATTTCCGAGTGGTTCGTTGAAGTCGATACAAGAGTTTGTTTAGACGATTTCTACAAAATTGCAGTTCCACCACACAGGAATACATAGCATGTTTGTGACCTAGCGGTATACGGGTCCAACAGGTACCCGGCATCTGCATAGCCTGTCATATTCAAGTCTTAGTTCTTTTTATAGAATAGTCCAAGATCTTTGCTTCCTTGGAGGTATCAAAAAATGTCCTTTATTCCCTACCGATGTCTTTTGATAGATTCTGCACTATACCTTACTAATAGATTTATGACAAATGTAATGCCCAATCTAGTGTAGTTTGCTAAATACAGTGCTCCTATTGCACTTAAGTATGGAAATTCTGGTCCCAGAACTTCCCCTCTTCTCTAGATTGGTACGGATCCTTGTCTTACTGTAAAGATCGCTCAACCATTGGTACTCTCAAAGGTATGCCTTTTCAAAGCCAAACCTTTCTAACACCTTTTGAGTGTATGCGAATTGATGCACTAATATCCCTTCAGGGGTATGCTTAAGATGCAAAGCTAAGCAATATTTTGTTTTTCTCAAATCTTTCGTTTTGAACTCTGACTTGAAGTAAGAGTTGCTTCCTTTATATCTTTTAGGGTTCCGATGATATTTAGATCATCTACATATACTAAGATTATACCAAATCTATTCAGGAATCGTCGTATAAATACACAGCGACAATTCTTATTGTTCGTTTAGCCTTTCTTACATAGAAAGTCGCTTAAGTGATTATACCACATCCTGCCTGATTGCTTAAGTACATACAATAATTTTCTGAGTTTCACACTATATAGGCTTCTATTTGCTGTCTTGGTTCGGGATAGGGATGTTTTCAGGCACCTTTATATAAATGTTTAAATCCAAGTTTCCATAAAGGTATGCCGTTACCACATCCATCAATTTTATTTCTAAGTTCAGGTTTACTGCCATCGAGATTAAATATCTAAAGGTAATACCACCCATGACCGGGGAGTAGGTTTCTTCATAATCAACTTCTGGACATTTAGTGAAACTTTGTGCAACAAGCCTTACTTTATATCTTACAACTTCATTTTTCTCATTTCTCTTTCGAACAAATATCCACTTATACCCTACAGGGTGCACATGGGGAGGCGTGTGGCTTACAGGCTCAAACACATCTCTTTTGTTCAGAGATAATAAGTGAGTTTCTATTGTCTTTTTTCAATCCTCCCAATCTGATCTTTTCTTACATTCAGCGAGCGATGTAGACTCTAAATCAAGATCGATGATTGTGGCAATTTTCTTTGCAAAATAAATATCAGTATTGGCTGTTGTCATATTCATAGATTCTCCCATGTGCACATAGTTTATAGCTATTTCATTATGGGTTGATTCTTCTAGTGCTTCTACTTACTTACCACTCCTTCCAGTTGTGGGGGCAAGTACCTTTATTTTTTAGCTCCGATATGTGCACACACATCCATGCTGGTTTCTCCCTCTGTGAGAATGTTCAAATTCGGTATGCCTTTCATTGAAGATATCATACTGATGTCAGGTCTCAACTGGCTCCCCTTCTAGTTCTGGGGAATTTCAGTGATTGGTTGTGTCAAGTTCTTTTTATCTATTTTCACCAGGCTTCCCTGGTTATATGGTATTTGAGGGGTCGGAGTTATTTAATTAAAAATAAAATAATAAAAATACCATTATATTTCTACGGATAATATAAAAGAAAAATAAAAAACAAAAGCAGAAAAGCCTAAAATTAAAAGCCAATGTGTTTTAAATAATTTAAAACTTTAAGATAAAAAAAAGTTAGAAACCGAATTCGCATGGAGCGGATTGTCAACTTAATGCGATAGGGCGAGACGGGCACAAACGTACCTGGTACATCTACACGTACAACCTGCACCGAGGGAAAAATCAGTTCTACACCCTGCTGGACGCATGTGTCGGTGCTGATTTTTCTTTGCGATGGGGCGGACAAAACTTTCTGGGAAGATGCCTCCCAAGGAGAGACAGCAACAAGCGTGCCATTGCCAGCCAAGCTCCTGCATACATGTTCTTCCTTCCACGAAAAAAGAAACTTCAGAACGAATGAAGGGTGTTTCTTTGTCAAAATGGATAGTTTGAACCAAGAACCAATCGTCGTTGTCATGTATCTATATACCTAACGATCTCAGTTTTTCTTTCATCTTTATCAATGCACTGGCAAATGTTTTGGTTCCTTGTCGTCGAAGAAGGTGCTGTAGCTATCTCTCTGCTCTTGATACCGATTTGTGATATGGATCGCACTTGCACCTAGCTACTAGAAAGACGGAAAGCGGTGTTTCTCTTGCCTATGCAGAGAAAAGGGTACCTTTCTTGACTTGCACATATGGAGGGTGCCGGCCGGGCCATCTTGCTACCTGTATCTCTGTTACTCTGTATGATTGCTGAACGGATAAGGAGTGGCCGGCCGGGCCATCTTGCTACCTGTATCTCTGTTACTCTGTTACCTTTTTATCGCCATCTTAATCGCCTTGATGCACCTGTTGCAGTGCATTCCAACCTTCAATTCCACTACCTGTGGCCACAAAATGAACTTCCAGACTCAAGTTATTGAAAAGGATAAACATGATCTATTTGTAGATATACGGTAATCCATGTACATATCTACTGTACTGTTGCATAAACAGAAGAACTGACACAACTTACAGCCATGGTTGTCGGAGACTAGAGCAGGAGACTACTCTACTGTATACCCTCTCCTCACACAGTTATGAAGTAGAGATGTCTGTATCCTGGAGCTTAAATAGCTGCATCCGTACCTTTCTCTTTTCTGCAAGCAATGACAACTTTCGTTCTCCACCGTGAAAATAAAGCACATACAGCATCATTCACTTCAAAGCAGTTCATGACGTCGGAGATTTCACACTTGAAAAGGGGCTCTACAGATTGCCGAAGGCTACCATGAGATGGATAAGAATCTCCTTTTGAACTGGCCTTCTGAAGTTACTGATATACATTACCTGACCTACTCACATTATTCTTCTACTAGAGGCTTAAACTGGACACTGAAATAGTGACTAGTGATGGGCAGTGGAGCCACTGACTTTCCCCCCCTGGTTACATGTAGTGGCACAACATGTTTTGTCAGTTCTGAATTTCTGGCATCAATATTGCGACTTTATATTTCTTCATCATCGCAGTAATCAAGCTAGATTCTGCCTGCTCATTCCATTCCTTTTCCTTTTAACATGGAGGTGCTAAAAATGACATCTGTATTAGTATTACAGTAGCTGAATTGAATAAAATTGGACTAACTAATGACTGACGACCTGAACACATGACAAACACAAGAGCATAATATTGAAAAGATGATCTCAATCCCCCCAAAAGAAGATTGATTCGGCAGCCTTTGCATACCATAACATCCTTTATCTGCGGGCTAACTTTCTAGCTGGATGCTACCATTTGCCACAATTTCTGCACCACCGCCTTCCCGCTCTCCAGACTCTATCACCGGTTGGACGGGCGGGATCATTTCCTCATCCATCGCGAGCTTGACAACACCATTTCCCTTTTGCACTCCCGTCGAGACCGGCACCTCCGTCGCAGCCGTCGATCCTGACCCACTCTCCACATCAGCACCGTCCGTCAGTTTCTCGTAGAAGCTGCCGTCCTCCACGTCATACAGGTTCCCCGTGCGCACCTCCTGCGCAAGCGCGCACGGCCAGCAGAGCAGCCACTGCGCGTAGTCCGTCAGCGACGCCGAGCCACAGCACCACCTGCTCCTGGGCAGCCCGAACCTCTTCCTCATCTGGATCCTCCAGAAACCACCGTACAGCAGTCCGAAGAAGCACAGGACGATCCCCGCTGCGCCGACGGCGTCGCTGAGGTCGTAGTCGTGGATGTTGAGCGCCGTGACATTGAACACCCAGAACGGCGCGACGCACAGCAGCAGGAACATGGTGGTGTGCAAGTACATGTTGCCGAACCCGAGCCGCTCCATGTTCCAGCCGAACACGCAGAACGTGCACAGGAACGAGAGGTAGCACGCCGCGGGGTCCTCGCTGCAGTCGAGCAGGCCTCCTGCCCACACGGGGTTGCTGACCACTGCTCTTGATTCGGGCAATTGGACTTCGATTGTGTAGGGCTGCTTGGTTTCTTCATAGGAGGCAGCGTCGGCGTCTCTGCCCAAAGGGCTGTACACAGTGTACACTCCAGCAACGACAGGCGCGACGATGCCGAGGATGAAGAAGAAGTTATCGGCGAACTCGGAGCGTGATCTGCTGGGGTAGCCCCAGTACAGGCTACACACAATGTACTGGGAAATGCAAGTGATGTGGAGGAGAGCCACCACAAAGGAGATGTGTGCTCGCTCGCTGGGACGGTGCGCGCCATTCTTGCAGTACACCTTTCGGAGCTCAGCGACATCCTCTGGCCGCCAACGGCAGAGGAGAACAAGGTGGTGGATGAGGTTGGGGTGCTGGTATATGCTCATGAGGGTGAAGAGAGCGTTGAGGATTTGGTTGTCGATCTCTATCCAGTGGTGTCTCAGGGGCTTCGAAGGGAATGCCTTGTTCAGCAGTCCTAGCAGGAGCAGGATTAACATGGCACCAGAGGCGGCAACACAGAGCAGCCATATGAGGAGAGCAATGTTCAGAGGATGCTTGAGATAATTCTTGCAGATGGTGAAGACTGAACTCCAGTTGACTCTCCTGATGAAGTGAACATGAAGATAGCGGCGGACGCCAGTAGATGGTAGCTGAAAATTTGTTAGTGGGGAACAAAGATTGATGCACTTTAGCCATTGCACCGAGGGAGTGGCTTTGAGGAAATCCAGAAGCCGTCTCTCATGATGGACCGCCCCTTGCATTAATCCGTCATGAAGAGTAGGGACTGCGATGTGATATTCAGTCAAAATTGGTGAAATTGGATCTGAACACGGTATGTCTTCTATGTCATCCTCAGTGACATTCTGAGCCATTTCTTATGTGTGACTGAAATTTGTACTGGTGGTAACGTAATGACAGGGATGGTCAACTTGAAGCTGGGCGTCAAAGGGATTGCAGCATTCTGCTGTAGAAGTGGAAAAGGAGGGTTAGAGTCATGGATTTCTGAATTCAAGTAGGCTGAATATTTGCAGCTGCATGTAACCTGCAAGGAGAGATAGCATCATATATTAGTGGAACCAGAATATATTTATGATATGAAGCTTTTGGTATAAATCCAGTGAGCTATTAGATACAACAAGTTCTACAAATTTGTAGTCGCGCCACACATTCTGTTCTGGTATCATATGCTGATCAGAAGAGAGGTAGTATGTATATCGGCATGCCCACTGACCACTGCAGAATTCTTTCATGTGACTCAACTAAACATATGATCGAAGTGGGAAATTTTGTTCTAGAAAATCCTGATCAGTAGAAAAACAAATTCATTTTAACTTTTTTTAGAGTACGATGGCAGGTACTCTGCCTATTCATTCACTAAAGAAGGAATAAACAATATCTAACAACGAGGAGCGATGTCCACAACACAGAAGTTACAGAGCTAGAGGGCAAATAACTACGGCACCGATCCACACTAGCAACCTAAGAAAGCGGCTCTACCGGAAGGCTCTATTCCTCCACTCAACATTGCAACTTCAATTGTGCTAAAATTAGGGAAATCAACAATATCTACCAGTTCCCTTGATTGTGTCATAACATGTATTTCTTCTTTTCCCTAAAAAAACATGTGAACCGCGCCATATCCAATAGTCGGACAGAAAGATCCTCCAATTCTAAAATCCAAGAACACAGTTATGTATGAATTGGAGCAGAAAGCATGTATGGATTGGAGCAGAAAGCATACCCATGTCATCATGTAAGTGAACATACCTCTCAGACGGAGAGGACAAGCCAATCGAAGCAAAATCTCCAAGGAAGAACTGGACGAACAGCTGCTCAATTCATCCTAATTTAGAGCACAGCAGGCTCGCAGGATCCTAAAATGGAATGAAAAAGAACCCCAAACTTTCTGAAGAACTGGTGCTGTGGAGAACCTGCGCTAGGGGAAAGCGGCGGTTAGCTAATCTGGCCTTGGAATCTTGACGAACGACACAACCGCCGGGCTATTTGACGCGAGCCAACGAAACGAAAGCTTTCGTTGGGAGCTAGGTCCTTTATTGGACGGCAGTCCCGGCACAGCGTTCTCATCTTCTACTCCAGCAATGTACTCCACCTGAAGTCTTGTCCACGAATAAAGCAGTCAGGCTTCGCACAGCAGTACAGCACTCCAAAGCAACTTCAAGAAGAGCGTGCTGCGCCCAATCGAGAGAGACAAGTGCACCAGAGAACCGGTCAAGCTTGGTGGCATGGCTGTATGTCGCTAGTGTGCAGTGTACGTGCTCATTATGCGTAGGGGGGGCCAGAAAGCAATGTTCCCCGGTCAGACGAAACCGGCGAGCGTTGAAAACAGGGAGGCGTCTGAATTCCCAGGGCCAAGTCGTCCTCGATGTGCTTGCACGACGGCACCGAGAGGCACGACAAAATTGACGACTACCAGGGGACACTAGAGGGCACGTGTCTCCAAGATGACGGTTTCCATCATGGGCGGTGCCACGGGCACCTCTTTTTTTTTAGCAAATTATCTATATATATCCTTTCACCTCTTTTTTTTTTTTGCAAATTATCTATATATATATCCTTCTTGCTGTATGTTCCAATTGAATTTGGACTTCATTACAATTTGGTAATACGTAAGAGAATTAAATGTAAATTATATTCCATGTACTTTGTTTAGATTTTGAAGATAACCTAATACCTATTTTCCTCGCCTATGTGGCACCATGTGATTGGTATGAAAGTACTTTATTTTATTTTTTCGATGATAAGGAAGACTCACACATGAACATATACCATCACGCACACACGCGCAAGTACGCCCTCTTAGCACACGACTAGAAAGATGCAGGGTGGGACAAATCTGCAACTTCATAAAATTCCTATTAAAACGTCAGAATTTAAACCCTGATATGTTTAAGTCGTATACCTATAACTCTACCACGCCATGAAGAGGTGGTCCCCTACTTTATTTATTTAGCTATTAGGAACTTCTTTAGTTTCTAACTAAAAAATCAAGTATCCGATTATCTATTTGTTTGAGCCATCGCAACCATCACTCTCAGTGCAATGATTCAAAACTAATGTGAGGTGTCTTATATGAGATATTTTATTTACAATATTTGAAGCTATATATGACATTAATAGTCCACATCAATATTGTCTATATTAAGTATAGATGTACTAAAAATCATATGTGCGTTTTGAGTTGTAGGGCATACGAATTGTCATGCAGGTTATGTAGTGTACTAATAAAATCTATATAATTTATTGTCAATGTTAGTATTTGTTACCGTTATCACGCCATAAAATTAAGATGTTTTCACAACTAAATATGTAAAGTATCCAATAATTAGAAAGAAAACTCAACTAATTATATAGTAACGTTAAAGTACCATGTAAATACAATATTCATAATACATGATTTACCTTGCCTAACATTTTATTACTCCCTCCAATCTTTTTTAAGTGATGCTTTTTATTTTTCATGGTCTACGAGATGAGACTTTGACAGTTACTTTTTATAACTTTATCTTACTATATACTAGTAAAATTATAATATTATGATAGTATTATTAATGATAAATCTAATAATATAGTTTTCATGTAGCCAATCTAGATAATTTTAAACATATTAGTTGTCAAACTTTAGAAAGTTTAACGGCACGGATTCTAGGACGTCACATAAAAAGAATGGAGAAAGTAGGTGATAATCACTTAACAGCCCTATATTTAAACATCAATGGTGCACACCTAATATAATTTTTCTAGCTCCAACACTGATTTCCATAAGTGGTCTTAACAAACTAGTAGTATTGTAGTATAAAGGTACAAGTAAACAAGTCGAAGCAACTTAGCAAATAGGGAGGTGAGATGGCTCTTACTGCGTAGGGACTAGAGATCGTGGAGAAGACCGGAGAAAGCTGGTCCTATGGCTCCAGGCTTCCAACACTCTGTGGCCCAGTGGCCGAATCTTGTTGGTCAACGATGAGCTGACTTAGTCACAGGTTCCCCAGTGGGCAACCAACCGCAGAAGGGGAGGAGACCATCGACTAGTTCAACTGTCGGCTGGGCTAGACTGTTCTCGAGCCCAACTCTAAAGTTGTTGTGAGTTTTAATCATATGTTAGTTTTTGATGTTTAGTTGATGTGTTTGAGTAGAGTTCGAGATGCAGTTTGGGTCCATCTGTGTCCATGTGCGTGTAGCCCAGGTTGAAGTTGAGATCAACTTAGAGCAAAATGAGTACGTGTAGGGCAAGCCAAAGCTAAGTCCATTGCCACACAAATTCGACTCTAAGTAGAGTTGTATACTAAGCCTATGTAATCTGGATATATATACTCTGTATTAAATGTGAGTAAGTAAAACGGCAAAGGTGTTAGTTGTGTTGCACCATAAATATTTTTTTCTTGTGTTCATGAGTTATTTTGTTCATGTTTGATTTCTCCTAACGTTCTTACCAGTGTGGGTATGTGTGTGTTGATCCTAGTTGAAGCTAACAATTGGTATTAGAGCCATGACAAAGGAAGACGGAGATACAAGCGTGCAGGTGAACGAGGGCTCTATCTCTCTTCAATATCTGATGCTCACTAAGAGCAATTATGTGGCATAGGCCATCAAGATGAAGGTTTACTTGAAGGCGCAGGGTGTGTGGGAAGCGATCGACTCAAAGAAGCTGGTTGACACACAGAGGGATCAGCTGGCCCTAGCAACCATCTATTAGGGCATCAGCAAGGACATCCTCTTGTTGCTTGCCGAGAAAGATATTGTGAAGGAGGCTTGGGAGATGCTTAAGACCATGCACATGGGCGCGGAGCGTGTCATGGAAGCACAAGTTCAGACCCTCAAGACGGAATTTGAGGGGCTGCAAATAAAGGAAGTGAAGCCAATCAATGGATTCATTGTGTGGTTGACAACTATGTTCAACAAGAATCTACACTCTCGATGAGAAGATGGAGGAGACATATGTCACAAAGAAGTCCTTTGTGTTGTCCCTGCCAAATTTCTTCCGATCATGTCCACCATTGTGCAATTTGTCGATCTAAAAACCATGACTTTGGATGAGTTGATTGGAAGGCCCAAGGTACACGAGAACCATCTCACTAGCTATGGTAACACGGGGGATGAACATGTGCTACTCACTCATGCCGAGTGGAAGGCCAAGGAGGCAAAAGTTGGAGGTCAAACATCATCCAATCCATCCAAGGGAGAGTCAATGACAGATGTCATGGTCATGGAAAAGGGTGTGGTCATAGTTCTGGTCGTAGTCGTGATGAAGGAGATCGCAATAACAACAGCAACAATTCAGGCCGGTATAATAGGAAATTTGACATAACCAAAGTCTAGTGCTGTAATTGCCAAAATTATGGACACTTTGCATCTGACTATCATTCCAAGAAGAAAGAGGAGAAGTCTTTTGTTGCTGAGAAGAAAGAGGATGATGGACCAGCACTACTGATGGTGGAGATGTACATGCTCTCGCAACATGTTGGTGAGACGAGAGAACATATTGACCTCTACGGAAAAAAAGTGAAGCCGCAACTAGACAACACCGAGAGTAGTGGAGGTGATGCGTGGTACATCGACACCGGCACAAGAAATCATATGATGGGATGTAGAGATAAGTTCTCATAGCTCGACACATCAATAAAGGGCAACGTCAAGTTTGGTGATGGTTCTATCATTGAGATATGTGGGTGTGGCACTATGTTATTTAAGTGTCAAATCAAAGAACATAGGATTCTAACAGATGTCTACTACATTCCATGGTTGAGAAGCAACATCGTGAGTTTGGGACAACTTAATAAGAGCAGGTGAAAGACTATCATAGAGGATGGTTTTTTTATGCATATATGATCGGAAGAAGAAACTCTTGGCAAAGGTGAAAAGGTCTGTTAGACCATATGGTGGTCATACATTTAGTAATGATGAATCATTGATTTGGATTTCATTGGAATTTGCATTTGAGAAAGTTCTAGTTGATGCACTTTTGTTGCTAGAGTATTCAGGATAGCAAGTCTAGTCAGCAGACGTCAACCACGGCATTTCAACCTAGGTAAATTGACCATGGCAAGTCGATCACGGCAGAACAACTAGGGCAGAACGACCACGACAGGGAATCAGTAGGTTTTGACCTCGAACAATGAACTGGTCGCAAGATACAATAGACTACGATCAGTAGTTAGCAGGCTTCGACTAAGATGGTTGGGGTCGTGAGCTTCAGTGGACCGGTCGAAAGTGATAGTAACCGATCGATGGTCGTTGCTTCAGTACCAGGTAGGTACTCGGTGGTCGGTGCTACAGTACTTATTGATGATATTTTGTGCTACTGTACTTAGTCAATGCTCTGTGGTCAGTGGTTCTGTAACTGGTTGATGAATGGTAGTCGTAGGCTTCAACTACTACGATACTTGTGATTTCCAAGTGTTCTAAGTAGTTGTAATTCCTAAGTACTTGTGGCTTTTGAGTACTTGTTGAGCCAGCAGTCTGATCAGCTTGTCCATGGTGGTCATACTAGTTGTAATGAATGGTCTAAGATTGATTTTTTTGGAAAAGCATGGAAATTGCGGTCGTGGCTGACCTGGTTGATGTTGATGGATGAACAAAGGTGTGATATGCATGTGTAGACTAACGTTGGTCAAGTTGAGAAGAATTTATGCCGGGAAAAATGTTCTTTGATCTTTGCATGTATAGGTTAGGCGTGGAGATGGTCATGGTCGGTGACGGGGAGGACCGGGACTAGGATGGAGAAATATGAGGTCCAGGCGGTCGAGGATATCATGTGAGGTGGTCGGGCTCACGCTGCAGCACATGGAGATCAAAAGTTGATGATGTGTGGAGAAGCTACAGAAGATGTAGTCCTGGAGGCTTTGACATGTGAGGTTGATGATCCGTGATGAAGATATAGAAGGTGCAATCCTAGAGGTTTCATCACGTGATGAGATTGGAGAAATTATGGAAGGAGTCCGTAAAAGGAAGGATTAGAGATTGTGTAAAATCCATGTTTGGAAGGATTTTATGTCCCTTGATTTTCGCAAGAGATATGATTTCATGTCCGTGTTTAATAAGGACACGTTTGAGGCATTAGCCTATCAAAGCATGGAAAGGCTAAGGGTTAAGAAAAAAGGCTTTTGGAAGGTTTTTGGCGGAGAGACTTGAGAAGAGGCTTTAGTTTCTGGCTAGGGCTTTTAGGGATGCTTGTGAGGGCACTTTGTAAATCCATGAAGATCCAACAATAAAGATCATCTTGAAACAATCTGGTTCGTGATTTGCTTGAAGAGTGCTAGTGATTGTCGGTGGATTGGATATTATGATGACATGTAAAGGTACTCAAGAGGTTTGGCTTATGGTGTTGATGAATTCGAGTACGTACAAACCGATCGAAGATCAACACTAAGCAGTCGATCGAAGTGATTGAACACTAAGCGATCGATTAGGTAGTTGAGCACCGAGCGATCGAAACCTTCACCTACTGCCAAGAGATTCCCAAAAAAGCAGCGACAATCATTCACCTCCCTCTGATTGCAGTATTCAATCCTACAAGTCAATGAGCAGGTTATATGTGCTTGATTTCAAACTAACATAGGCCATGTGTCTTATGGTAAGTATGGAGCCCATGTGCTCCATACTCGCCTCAATAGAATGGAGTAGTACAGCACAGAAACCAAAGTGTGGTTGCTATGGTAAGAAGCGTGTTTAAGAGCAAGGGTTAGCTCATTGCTGTGTTGAAGGTTGCAGATGGAGGATGCATGCCTCTACATTGCAGGATAATGTCACCGTGCAGGTTTGTAAACTTTATTTGTAGGTGCATAAGTTCATGTTCTTTTGTTGTTTTTGAACTAATACTCAGGTCTTTACCTGGTTTTTTACGTTAAAAGACATATTCCTGACCATGATTGCCCTGGTACTAGAATGTGTGAGAAGGTCAAGGGTGAAACCAAGTTCTAGATTTGTGAGAGTGATGGAGTGGTTGAGAGAAGACCCTACTGTGGGCACTAAGGAATTGCAAAGGAGGCTCCATGACAAATACAAAGTGTTGGTCAACTATGGCAGACTATGTACTGGTAGGGAGCTAGCAATGAAGATCTATGGAGATTGGGATGGGAGCTTCAATAAGCTGTATGCATGGAAGGCTGAGGTTGAGAGGAGGTGCCCAGGGAGCGTAGTGTGCATTGACCACATCACTTTCAAGGAACAAAGGAGGTTTAGTAGGATGTTCATGACACTTAAACCATACGTTGAGGGGTTCTTGGCTGGCTACAGGCCATACTTAGCTATCGATAGCACCCCACTTGACAGGGAAGTATAGAGGACAGTTGGCGATGGCTTGTGCTGTTGATGGGCACAACTTGTTATACTTGGTGGCTTATGGTGTCATTGATGTAGAGACATCAAAGAACTGGGTGTGGTTTATGGAGAAGTTGCAGCAAGCAATTGGAAAACCAGATGGCCTAACTATATGTACTGACGCAGGCAAGGGTATTGACTTTGTTGTAGCAGAGGTCTTTGGGTATGCAGAACACCGGGAGTGCATGAGGCACCTTGTACCAAATTTCAAGATGAAGTTCCATGGCAAGTTGTTTGATAAGCACTTGTGGCCAGCTGCATACTTATGGACAACTGAGGCTTTCAATGCAAGGTCGAGAAGCTAGAAGCCATTCATTACTTAAACACTCACCACAGAAGATTGTCTTGTAATTCACTTGACTGCTATCTTGAATGTTTTTTCAATCCAGTTTGTGGATTAGTTTTAACACATTGTATTGCTGTCTATAGGCTTTGGATTAGGAGCATGTTCTCCACAACATCAAAGGTGGACTACGTCACTAACAACTTGACTGAGTGCTTCAACAACTGGATTAGTAAGAACAAAGGCCTCATGCTGTATGAGTTGATGGACAAGATTAGGGGAAAGGTGATGGCCAAGTTTGATAGGAGGAGGAAAATTACCAACAAGCTAGCGACTCATAAAATACTACTAAGTGTCATGAATGTGTTGTATGAAAGAAGTCAAGGACTCAACTTAGATCTATGAAGGAGTGATGACTATGTAACAGAGATCACTGATAGATTAGCAGGTTTGGTTTTGTTCTCCTTATTCAATTATTTTATCTTTGATCAAATATGACATGGGTGCTGTTCCAAGTAGGTGGCAAATGACATATTGTTGACCTACAAGTGAAGACATGCACATGTGTAAAGAATGGCAAGTGAGTGGCAAACCTTGCGCTCATGCTTTATGTTTTATATCATCATTGGGAGGGATGCAGCTCGAGGACTATGTTGATGAATGCTATAGCGTGGCGAAGTTCATTGCTGCCTACGCCCCTCGAATCTTTGCACTTACTGACATTTCACAGTGGCCAACTAATACCCGTGACTTCTACCTTCACCCACCAATTCTGAGAAGATCCACTGGAAGGCCTAAGAATCAGAGGTACAAAGAAGGCCATGGGTGGAAGGGCAAGGGGAAAACCAAGCAGGAGTGTCCTATGTGCTAGTGCTATGGGCCTTGATGGTAGACTTCCAAAGAGGCAACACCGGATGCTAAGGAAGCATATGCCATAATGGAAAAGGAGAGGTGAAAACTTTGTCATGTGTCCTCTTCTAGTTACAACTACAACTTCTCATGTGTTTGGTTACTTCTATTGTAGGGCAAAGAAAAAAAAGACAGTGAGCACTTCAACTTCATGTTCCATAGCTAATACTTCTGGTGTGGCTAGTGCCTCATTGGCCTTACATGCTTCATCTACTGCTCAAGGTACTAATTGTTGTGCCTAATAATACTGTTGTCAGTTGGTGGTTTCAATGAATTTGTTGTCATTGCTCGATTATGGGTAAGGGGATGGGGAAAGAGAAGGTAAAGCTATTCATATGGTTTATCTTGTAGGGATGCATCTCTGACTGCCTCAAGCCAAAAAAAATCTTCAACAGTTGGCTATCATTCTGGTTATCAAGGCTGTCAAACCACTTGCTAATGCAAAGGGGAAGGGGAGGGAGAAAGGGAAAGCCAACAAGAAACCTATAGTGTCAGCCCCATACAGCCCATGCATGGGAACTTGAAGCAAGAATATGCCACTAAGTGATAGCTCAAACAAGACAGCTAAATGCAAGAAGTTGGTATCGGGATGATTCCTAAGCTCACTTTGTTAAACTCAGACAGCTGAATTGTGCAATGGACTTGTGGCATGTTTTCTGGCATGTTTAATTGGCTTGTCTAATGGACTTGTATTATCATGGAACTGAACATCATATTGTGTTTGATGGAACTACCATTTTGCTGAACATCGTATTCTGCAAATGTCGCCATTTTGCTCATAATCATGTTCTAGAACTATAATTGTAATGGACTTATGCACATAATGGTTTTCTACACATTTGTACATTTGAGCCAAAAATGGCATGTGCATGATGGTCATTTAGTGACAATACAAGAGGTTGAGGACAAATGTACATACTAAGTGAGAATAATGTCACCGTGCAGGTTTGGCTCAAATGTACATACATATTGCCATTGGAGAGACTGACGGTAGTGGACTGACGGTAGTGGCAATCAGTTGTATTGAGAGAGACAAGCATCCAAGGGCAAAATGGTCTTTTCCCATGCCTAAACGCCTGTAGACTGATGATAGTGGCATTCAGTGGCAATGGTCTCAAGGTCAATGGCATACAGTAGTTAGACTCTTCGTCGATGGCAGTTTATCGAAACGACCACTCAGTAGTGGCACATGATCTATTCTCTCTTCTTGTTCTGATGTCTGTTATGATGAAAACAAGCATTTCTTCGGCCTCCCAACGCAGTTGTTAGCGCTGAGGGTGAGCCCTACCCACCACCGCTTCCACTTCCTAACGTGGCTGTCTATGCCGAGGACAACACCAGCACCACCCGTAGCCGCACATCCCCGTCCAACCTAAATTGACTCCATGCCAGAGCGTTGTTCCACCCGTCAGCCGTCGTCCATTACTCTCCTCCAACCTGCAGCACCGATGGTTTGCCACCATCCTCGGCCTCCCTCCAAATCCATGAGGGCTCCGCTAAACCCAATGTAAACCCTAATCTTAACTCGCTGGAGATCTCACTAGAGTCAGAGAAGGAAGTGGAGCACAAATCTCAAAGCAAAATCATACATTGAGAAATTTGAGTGCTCAATCCTAAAAAGCACTCAAGTACTAGATAGCAATTCATATAAAACATATGTTGGGATTAGGAGTTTAGGACTTCATTGTAGTGCACACGGACCACGTGACACAAGATGACAAGAAAGAGGGGCCCGATTTGTTTGTCTATCAGTCGGCCTAGTCCAATAGTTCGTGGGAAGCATGATTACACTGCCACCATCTCAATACCCCAACCACACGCCACCATCTTAATACCCCAACCACATAGTCATGCACCAATAATTGTTAGGCCATCGAGCTCCTTTCACTCATCTGACTCAGCTCTTATCTCGCTGCAATCCTCGACCTCCTGTTGTTTTTTCACCACATTTATACGCTCTTGAGCCATCGATTTCGAAGCAAATGTGCACCAAATTAAAACCAGTGATTTTTTATCGACCATTTTTTCGATTTTTGACGGTTTTCAGGTTTACCGGTCCGGGCCGGTTGTTGTACAAACCGGGCTCACATATTTTGGCCCAGTTTGAATGCAGCTCAGCCCGAATCGGCCCATTCAACCTCCTTATTTGCCTGAGCTAGGTTACAACCAGTGGTTCACTCCCCATCTCCCACACTCGCCTCCAATTGTGGCTCAGGCTCAATCGGTGGCGACGCTTCCCCAGACCCCCACTCCCCTCTGCTTTGCCTCCATCCACATCACACGCTCCCCTCCGGTCCGCTCTACGCCTCCCTCTGTGTCTCCTCCCCTCAGCTCTGTGTAGATCCAAGATGGCCCACCGGCTGGATTGGCGGTTGGCGCATGGAGGAAGGCGGTGGAAGAGCAGTGGCTGGCGGTGGGTGCCAAGAAGGTGGTGGGAGAGGGAGACCAGACGAGACCTTGGGTGGCGGGGGAGAGCCCAAGACAGCAGCTCGAGCGGCAGGGGGAGAGACCAAGATGGTAGCTCAGGCCAAGACGGTGGTAGTTCCAACTCAGTATGGACTAAGTATATTCCCTAGTTATTCAGTTTGCATGTGTTCGAAGTTGTGTAAGCAAGGTCATGAATTGCTATTGTTCCAATTTTATTTTATTGGTCCAGTTCTTGGTTTTGTTGTTTCACCCTCTACTGTTATGCAATCGAGATAATAAGGCCCCTTCTATCTTCATGAATATTCTGGCATGTTGTGCCAGAATGTGCTTTAGGTTCTGAATGCTTTTGCTTTTGAAGTGGGACTCGATGGATCACAAATATTCGACTAATATACAGAGTCTGGATGCTTTTGAAATATCTGGATGTTTTTTTGCTGTGCTAGTTTGGAATACTGCAAATCTGGATGCAGAATGCCGGAATCTGCTCTGCAATTCCAGCAAATACCGACCGGTTTTTTTTTTTCATTTTTTCAACAAATTTCAGCCGATTTTCGGTGATAATTGGCCGATTTGTATTTGAATTTCAATATTCATTTGAGTTTTTCAACCGAATTCCTCTGAAAAAACGGATAATCGACCAAATCGGACTTACCAGCCCCTCTGGTAAAAATTAAAAACCGACAATGTAACCCTGATCAAAACCTCCCTTCTCTTTATCCTCTCCTCCTTATTGACCATGGTGTCCAAGAGCTCACGGCCCCCCGCTATGGCCGACGACGGGGAAGCGGAAGAGCTTCTGCTGCTGGAGATGTCGCCGGAGCCACGGGGGCGTTCCCGAGCGGCGGCGCGGCGTCGGTGCTCGTCACGGTGTTCATTGAGTCGACGAGCGTGGTGGGCGCCAGGATCATGTCGATCTCGGCGGCCATGCAGGTGCTCGACGTGGCGCCAGCGGTTGCTCTCATCGTCGGCGTTGCGCTCCTCGCCAACTCCACCGTGGACTTCATGCTCCGGTACACCGGCGCCCGACCGTCGTACGCGGCGCTGATGGGTGACGCGTTCGGCCGCTCCGGGGCCACGCTGATCTACTTCTTCATCGCCTTCAATGCCATCGGGACCCTCACCGTCTACCTCATCATCATTGGTAACCTTACCTCACCAACCACAAGTGCTAGCGTGCAGCCCACACGTACCATGCGTCGAGCGAACGGGCAATTCGTACCGTTCGCTCGGTTGGCACATCACATGTGTGTTTAGTGCGATGTGATGAGTGATCCTAGGAACGGGCGAGTATTTCCTGCAGGGGGACGTGATGTCCGGCACGACGAGCGGCGGGAAAGCGCAAGCGGGGGTGCTGCCGGAGTGGTTCGGCCAGCACTAGTGGAAGCCGCGGTGATTCTCCTGCCTCTTGTGCTTCGGAAGCGTGTCGGTACGTAAGCCATGCCCTGGTGTTCGATCGAACCGAACAGAACTACAGTACCCCGAACGAGGATCATAATTTCTCGGAAGAAAAAGATTTGGAGCTAAACATGTATTCTAGATGATCTAGAGCACGAGCTAAGCCCCTATCTTAGCTTACTGTTTTACCAAAAAAAAAAGTGGGTGGGTTTTCTCGTCCGTTTTACTCATCTGGTCAAGTGGTACATGCGAAGGTTAGTATTCCAACGTCGCCGGAGTACGTGGCGAGTACCTGGCTGATTGCTCCGGTGTCATGGTAGTTCACTCAATTAGGAACCATTGCCTCCCACTTACCACAGTGGGGGGAGTGTACGACCAGTAGAGTTGCAATCGCAAAACAAGACAACATTGTTCAGAACAGATTCATAGAGATCGATCTCACCGAATTTTTTTTTCTATTTTAGCCCTTTTTTTGAAAAATATTCACATTTAGGCCCCTAATAGTTTTAATTCCGTTTTTGGACCCAGGGGGCGTTGCCGTCACCCACGGCGCCGAGCTAACACATCTCGGCGCCGTGGTCCACGGCGCCAGGCCCGCACCAGCGTGGCGGCCTGCGTGGCGCCGACGTGGCAGGTACCTCGGCGCCGTGGGTCGTGGCGCCGAGTTCGGAGCCGTGGATCGTGGCGCCGAGCTCGGAGCCGTGGATCTTGGCGCCGAGCTCTGGCCAGCGGGGCCCACGCGGCCTTTTTCCCCTCTGTCCGAGCTGCTGGTTCACGCGCTCGTCCCCGCAAACCCTAGTCGCAGAAGCCTCCGCCAGCGCCGCCTCGTCGCATCGCTCGTCGCCTTCGCTGCCTCGTCCGCCGCCTCGTCGCCGCCGCCCTCCGCCTCGTCCGCCGACCGCCGCCTCCGCCTCATCCGCCGCCTCGTCGCCTCCGCCTCGTCCGCATCTCCGCCGACGCCCGTGGTGCCACCGCCTCCCCGCATCTCCGGCCTCC
Source organism: Dendrocalamus latiflorus (assembly GCA_017311315.1). Classification (NCBI taxonomy): domain Eukaryota; kingdom Viridiplantae; phylum Streptophyta; class Magnoliopsida; order Poales; family Poaceae; genus Dendrocalamus; species Dendrocalamus latiflorus. The sequence continues at coordinate 51,838,474 of CM029664.1, read as the reverse complement.
ACCCCCTGGTGCCACCCGGCCTCCCGCCTCCCCGCGTCTCCGGCCGCCGCCCCCTGGTGCCGCCCGGCCTCCCGCCTCCCCGCGTCTCCGGCCGCCGCCCCTGGTGCCGCCCAGCCTCCCGCCTCCCCGCGTCTCCGGCCGCCGCCCCTTGGTGCCGCCTGGCCTCCCGCGTCTCCGGCCGCCGCCCCTGGTGCCGTTCGGCCTCCGGCCGCCTCCCCGCGTCTCCGCCCGCCCGTGTCTGCGCCCGGCCGCCTCCCCAAGTGGTCCTCGCCTTACACACTAAGGTCAGCATCCTGTACTGATGTCTGTGCCACAGCTTGTTATGACCCTTTTGCTGTTTCTGTGCTCTTTGTAATTGTGCATCGCTAGTAGTGTTTGTTGATCTGTGCTGTAGTTATACAATTTTGCGAGGGCAGTTCATGTGATATATGTGTGCAAACAGAGTTTGCTAATCCTTTTGCGTGTTTGCGAAAAAAACAGAGTTTGCTAAGAAGATGTGTTTGTGCAATTGTACATTAGTTAATTGTGGGTGGATGGATGATGTGACTTCTTGTAATGATAAATTTGTAGCTATGGTGTTGTGCGTATTATTTGTTATTAGCTCTGTCTTAGCTAGCATTTGTGCTACTGCCCAGTCTATGATGGATGATTCTAGCTGTCTGATGCTTGACAACAGATCTGCCGAGTGGCAAAGCTTTTACATTTAATCTTCTAAAATTAGCACTGCCAAGTAAATATTTTTTGTTGGCGAAATGGATTGAGTGTGGCACATGGTAGCCGTGGGGAATACTGCAGTCCGATATCTTTTTGCTACGTGTCTTTATCAACCATTGTCTTGGAAGCATTTAATGGGTTATCTAGATCAGATCAGAGTAGCAAAATTCTGCCTCTGAATTGGATTGCTCCTACCAATCTTTCTTCCTTCAATAGCTTTGTAAGAATTGGACTTGCTGATCATGGTAGTTCGGGTGCATGCATCGTGCATGATATTATCAATAGTTAGTTTATGTTAAACATGTAGCTAATGTTGTTTAAGATGTACTGCCCCTTGTTATTCCTTTACCATGCTTCCCTCTTTGTCAAAAGATGCTCAACATGTTTTCTGTATGTTCTAGATGGACAACCTAGTCACCCTATATCATGGAGGCAGTGTGACAAGTGATGATTACGGAAATGTTCGATTTGTTGAAATGCAAAGGGTGCCTCTGATATTCAGTGATCAGCCGTCGTTTAGTGAGTTGGTTGCTAGGGCCCGGGAGGAGCTACATTGTCATGCAAACGAGGAGAGCATCACAGTTGAGGGGTTACTTCACTTCGGTTCGAAAGACACAATTCTAAGGCGGTTGATCTTAATTGGTTGTGAGGATCAGTGGGACAAATATGTCAAATTGGTTATGAGGAATGAATCCCACCCCTCACGGTTATTCACCAGAACTAGGTGATCAGGCACCCTTTGACCCTCCGTTACCGGACGTTGCGGTGGATGTGGAAGAAGTGCCTGAGGTGCCCGATGCTCTATCTGCCCCGAACGAGGTTCAGATTTCTCAACCAGTTCGAGTTGAATGTCGGACTGATGATGTCGTGGCGGCCCCTCAGGAGATCCCTTTTACCCAGAATCATCCCAGTAAGTGTCCAGCAACACTTTAGCCTTTTCCCGTCAATCCATTCTTTTGTCTCAATCCCATCGTTGTCGTGCTTATGATGCAGGAGACATTCCTGATAATGTTGGTCACATTCCTCCCGTTGCTCCATCTGGCAACGTTGAAGAAGTCTGCAGGGACTCCAACAGTGTGGATGTTCAAATTATGGATGATCTGGAGCCTTACGAGATTGCAAGGGCCGTTGATTCTGATGATGACCGCCCTTTTGGAGAGCTGACCGAAAGTGATATTGAGCTGATCAGGCGTTATTGCCTTGGCCGGGATCCATCAGTTCATGAATTCAGCGATCTTAGGCATTCCCATGCGGCTTATGCAGAAGGTAGGGATGACGAGCTGCTATATGCTCTTGAGGCCGGGTCAAGCATGACAATTGAGAAGGGCATGGTGTTTGAGGACTTGTCAGCATTGAAAAGGTGGCTGCAGGAGTATTCAGTGATTCGTAAAAGGCCATTCAAGGTGAGGCATTCTTATGTGGAGCGGAGGTACACAGTTGTGTGCGAGAAGGAAACATGTGAATGGAGGGTTTGTGCTAGGAAACAGAAGGACACGGGAAAGTTCAAGATCACAAAAATCGTTGGCCCACACACTTGTGCCGAAGCAGAGCTGAAACAGAAGCATCGGCAGTTGACCTCTACCATTATTGCCAAGTCACTGTGTCACATAGTAAAGGGAGAACCCAATATGAAGGTGAAGACACTTGCTGGGATTGTTAAGGAGAAATTTGGATACGACATAAGGTATGGAAAAGCATGGAGGGCAAAGCAACGCATCTGGAAGATGATATATGGGGATTGGGAAGATGGGTACTTGCAGTTGCCAGCACTCTTCAATGCAATCAAAGCGGTTAATCCAGGCATGCATTACGAGTACGTCCCGAAACCAAACGAATGGACTCAAGATGGGATGCAGATATTCTTCCGTGCTTTCTGGTGCTTTGCTCAGTCCATCGAGGCCTTTCGGCATTGTCGTCCCGTCTTCTCCATTGACGGTACGTTTCTTCTTGGCAAGTACCAGGGCACGCTTCTGATAGCCATTTCCTGTGACGCAGACAACGCGTTGGTTCCTTTGGCGTTTGCTTTGGTTGAGAGGGAGAACAAAGACAGCTGGGGATGGTTCTTGCGGCTCGTTCGGAGGCACGTGGTCGGCCCTGGTAGGGAGGTTGGTGTCATATCTGATAGACACCAGGGCATACTTGCTGCCGTACAGGAGCAGATACCGGGGTATTCAGCTTTGCACCACCGTTGGTGCACTCGGCATCTTGCCGAGAATCTACTCCGTAAGGATGGTACGAAGGATAACTTTCATCTGTTCGAGGAGGTCGCTCGAATGCTTGAGGTCAAGTTCTTCCAGGAGAAGTTGGAGCAGCTTAGTACTGCAACAAACGCAGAAGGTAGACAGTGGTTGACGGGATTGATGAGAAATGTCGACAAATGGACAAGGGCTCATGACGATGGTGGCTGGAGGTACGAGTTTCAGACAAGCAACATGGCCGAATCCTTCAATAATTTGCTTAGGGGTATATGTGGTATGCCCGTCAATGCTATCGTATCCTTCACCTTTTACAAGCTTGTTGCTTGGTTCAACGAAAGACACGCACATGCAATGGCGCTACAGAGTAAACAAGTGAGATGGGCGCCAAAACCGAAGCGCCACCTTGAAAAGGCAAAGGCGAGGGCTGAGGCACATGAGGTACATTGTTTTGACAATGCCACGGGCACTTACGAGGTTATAGAAAGGGGTGGTACAACGACCGATGGAGAGCTCCGGCCAACGAGGAGGCATAAGGTTGTCCTTATTGATTTCTCATGCACATGTGGTAAACCGAGGCAGTACCACTTTCCTTGTTCTCATTATGTGGCAGCAGGAAGGCATCGCAACTTTGACTACGAGAGCAAGATACCTCGGGAGTTCACTGTTGACAACCTTGTGCTTACGTGGTCTCCCCGTTTCGAGCCTTACCGGGATGAGGGAGAGTGGCCACCATACACCGGGCCCAAATACATTGCGGATCCGGGTAGCCGTTGGAACAAACGTGGAACCAGGAAGAGGACGAGACACAAGATGGTTATGGATCAGCTTCCAGGAAGAACGAGGCGAGGGAGAGCAACCCCCTTTCTTACTGACCCCGAGCAGAACCAATATAGCAGATGTGGTAGACTTGGCCACAATTCACGCACATGCCATTGGCCACTTAGTCAGGTGCGAGTGTTTCTTGTTCCCATATGTTCGTCTAGTTGTTTTCCCATATGTTTCTTGTTTCTTGTTTAATTTCTCCTGCGTCCCATATTTTATGCATGTTCAAATTTTTGTTTACTTCTATGTTGGACTGACAAATTCAATTTTATTGTAGGATGGTGCAATTGCACCTGCTAGACCCGTACTACGAGGAGAACCACCGAGGACGGCTCACCGCGGAGGGGAGGGTACTTCCTTCATCACTACTTGTACAATTAATTATTTATGTTGATGCATTAACTAAAAAAATTGGTGTATTCTATACAGGAGCTGCCCATCCTTCGTCCTCGAACCCATGACGGGTTCCTGGACATGCGGTACGACGAGAGGTACACTCCCTTCCTGGAGAGGGCTGGTCTAGACGCCATCTCTTACCAGGTTCGCCGTGGGTTGCCCACCTTCAACCCCCCGGCCATCACTGCATTGATTGGCAGATATTCTCCTAAACCATTGCTCCACTTGCATTGTTTATCGGCTATGTGCGCCTCAAATTCTCTGACATGTAGTCCTCTTTTTTGTATCATGTAGGTGGAGGCCGGAGACTCACAGCTTCCACCTCCCTTTCGGGGAGATGACTATTACGCTCCAGGACACTCAGAAGATACTTGGTGTCGCCATTCACGACCGTCCAGTGATCGGACCGTGCGTGCCTGCTGGTTGGAGAGCCCGAGTAGAGGCCTTCCTCGGGAGAGAGCTTCCTCCTGAGGCAGGCCATCGCACTTCTGGAGTTCCGATCACATGGCTCTGGCAGACTTTCGCAGAGTGTCCTGCAGACGCGGACGAGCAGACAGTTGCCTACTGCTGCAGGTACGGGTGGATATCGAGGCAACTTGTCGTCTAATCGAGCTTTTTTCTAAAATTGACATAGTTTGATTTAATATCATTTTACATATAATTGCAGGGCATGGATCCTGCACTTGTTTGGCTGCGTTCTCTTCCCCGACGGAACGGGGGACAGCGCGTCGTGGATGTACATCCACTGCCTCACTGACTGGGACACGGCGGGGCAGTACAGCTGGGCTTCCGGGGTGTTGGCGTTCCTTTACCGCCACCTCTGCGAGGCGTGTTGCCTCTACCTCCTCCAGCTGTGGATGTGGTGTCGTCTACCAGTTGGTCGTCCCACGGTTTCGCCTCCTCGTCCGTGGTTCACAGAGGTTCCTCTTCGTCGACGTCCGACACTTGCATATCTTTGGGACCAGGTCTCAGTTCCCTACGCCAGGACGAAGAGGGCCTACCTAGAGTACATGAATGAGCTAGATGCGCTCACGGCCTCCAATGTAAGTTAATTCCATTTGGTATCGTGATTTTCATTTGTTAGTATATGACCTTTAACGTTAAATTGTTGCTATGCAGGTTAAGTGGGAGCCGTACGCCGAGCAAGGGGTGGAGGCCATTCAGTTCAGCGCACTGTGCAGCATAGACGAGGCCCTCTACAGGATGAGGTGCCCCCTTATCTGTTTCTATGCTGTTGAGTATCACCTGCCACATAGAGTTGCACGCCAGTTTGGTATGAGGCAGCTGTGGCCAGTAGCGCCGTTCTCCACGTCTGTGGCCTTGCACAAGTAAGTGCCAGGCAATTTCAATTCTAACCTTGGATTCCAATTGCACAGAGCTTTTTCTAATTTTAACGTTTGGTTTACGTGACATGCAGATTTGATCGTCAGCGACAGAAGAAGGTCACAGACTTCGAGCAGCACCACCACGTGTACGTTGAGGAGTGGGGACACTTTCAGGACCACGTGGACGACAACGACGAGCCGCACAGCAACGAGCACTTCCGGCGGTACCAAGTTTGGTACCAGCGTGCGACGCGGTCCAAGCTTAAGGGACAATGGACTCAAGATGACTATGCTGACATTGAGTCCTCCGACGACGAAGACACGCCCTACGACCAGTCTACTCGACTTGGGACGCAGGTGGAGATAGCACCAGTCCTGGACCGTGTGGTAATGTTCAATCTCATTGCTTGTTTTCCAATAGACATAAATACCACTACATATAGCAAATTATCCATTCTTTTGCTTGTTTGCAGGCCAACACTCTGAAGCAATCCGTACAAGACATAGAGCGTTTCTCCACGACAGTCGACGACGTTAGGACGCGTAGCTTCCTAGAGGTAAGCTTCGACACAGCCACTCACAAAATTAGTACCTAATATCTTTGTATCTTGTTGGTTAACAAAATGTTGGATGACAGAGGCTGGCAGGTCGGCTACGTCGTGCGGCTGGTCGTTGTGGTTGCAGCACAGGCGCGGCGAGGGACGTAGACGTGCCTGCGACACGACTTGCAGACCCGACGCGGCTAGGGTCGTACACGGGGCAGAGCTCGTCCCCCACGAGGAGCGACACTTTCCCTGATGAGGACGAGGTGGAGCAGCAGACTTACGATGAGATAGGCCCGTCTCAGCTCGTAGACGCTCCTTCGACTCAGCCTACACAGCCTCTACCACGCAGACGCCGCCGCGAGCCTAGCCGTTACACTCCAGGCACCGACGCCCTTGGTAAGGGTAAGGCTAGGAGGCAGTGATACTTATGTGTAGGCTTGTGGTTGGGCTTAAAAGTCGTTGTATATATGTTGTAATGAGCTAGGAGGCACTTGGTAAGTGGTTGGACTGAGATATGTTTGTAATGAGCTACTTGTTGTATATATGTGTATATGTTATATTCATGTGATATTTGTGTTCGAATCCGTAGTCTGTACTTTGTGGTTCTATAATTCCTGCAATGAATTTATGTTTCCTGCAAACGACTGCAAAGGCTACGAACTATGAATTTATTACGAGACTACAGGCTCTGAAAAGCCTACATAGGAACATTTATTGCTACACTGGAATCCTGAAAAAGCCTACGAGGTGTTTCCTGCAAACGACTGAAAAGGCTACGAACTATGAATTTATTATGAGACTACAGGCTCTGAAAAGCCTACATAGGAACATTTATTGCTAAACTGGAATCCTGAAAAAGCGAAAAGATTCGTACAACCTCCTCTCCATGGACTATGCCCAGTGCACCAGATAACCTGCCTACATAAAGGCCTCCTATGTCTTCCATACCACATCTCCTCCTCAAGCCATCACAATACTACTACACAACAATGTCTTCCTGGAGGTCCGATCCATTTGGAGTGCCGGAGTGGCATGAGCGCCCGAAGTGCCATTGCGGCTTTAGGACGATGTTGGGAGTCTAGACGGATCGAGTACAACGAGCCAAATACGGCCGTAGGTTCTTCAAGTGTCCAGACCTGGATGACGACTTCGTGGTAACGACGACAACTAAATCATTTGTTTCTCGTTATCGTTTTTCAACTTGATCCATGACATCTACCACGCCACACATAGGCTTGCAGGTTCATCGAATGGGTGGATCAGGTGTCGCCGGCATGGCCACATAACCGGGCAGTGGAGGTGGAAAACAAAGGACAATACTTTGTCAAGATGACTCAGGCTCGCGAGGTGGAACGACAGATGCGGCATGAGCAAGAGCGCCGCGTGAGGGTGGACCAAATCCGTCTGAAGGGCAAGGAGGATGAGCTGCAAAGGAGGCGGGAGCAGTTAAGTCTGCGTGAAGCAGCCATCAAGCGTCAGGAGGAAGAGCTTCAAGCTCGTGAGGCAGCTCTCAAGACCAAGAGTGACAGGAAGAATGATGCAGCGGAGCCATCCTCAGGGCCCAATAAAAAGGGGAAACAACCACGCTACACCCAGTAGAATAGACCCACGCTATCTACGGTCTATATAATCCTATTATTATGCACTGTATTGTGTTTGCCTAGCTGTATCGACTGCACTTGAGACTACCGGTATGACGGTATTGCGTATCGGTGCTTCACAAAACTACAATTTAATAGAGTGCATAATGTTGCCCACCCATGCTTGCTCCAAAGAATGTCTGCATAATGGATTAGTTTGCATATAGAAAAGAACAGGGAAATCATGCCTACTCGGTTCAAAATTGTAAATCATTACATGGAAAATTCACATTTTCAAGCACATAAATGTCTGCAAAAGAACAACAAGACATTAAACTATATCCTCAACTTCGCAGATTATACCATGTGATTTGAGGTAGCAACATAATTACTTATGGGCAATATAATGGAAAAGTCTAAGGCACATAGGTTCTTACCTTGCCCCATTTTAGCTCTTTTGAATTCCATGAATAAGCAACACCATTATCCCCTTCTCTAGCAATTAGTGTTTGACCATCGGAGTTCCCTGCTTAGGAAAAAGTTACAAACATTATCTTACTAGCACCCGAAATTTTCAGATTGAACACGACATCATCAAAAAATGTAGCAGGAAACAAAAATTGTGTTTCACACAGTTCATCAATATTCGGAATGTTTGCAAAAGCTACGGATTATTTTGAAGGCGCCGAGCTGGAGCGCCACCGGTCACGGTGGATTGGTTGAATTTTCACAGCTCGGCGCCACGACCCACAGCTCCGAGGTCGGCGCCACGATTAACGGCTCCGAGGTCGGCGCCACTGACCACGGCGCCGAGGTGCTGCCACGTCGGCGCCACGCAGTCCACCACGCTGGTGCGGGCCTGGCGCCTCGGCGCCGTGGACCACGGCGCCGTGGGTCACGGCTCCGACCCCCTGGGTCCAAAATCGGAATTAAAACTATCAGGGGTCTAAATGTGAATATTTTTCAAAAAAAGGGCTAAAATAGAAAAAATTCGGTCGATCTCACCCCAAAAAGAACTTTCGAAAGGGGTTCCTAAAGTTGTTAATTAATTTTACAAGGTGTAAGTTTATCCTACCACCCTAATTAGAAATAACGTGTAAGTTTATCCTACCACCCTAATTAGAAATAACATCATTTCAAGAGCATCTTTACTATTATAAAAGTGTGAGTTGGTGGTTATTCCATTCTCCCTCCTCTCTTCTCAGCCATCTGATTTGATCTGGACCATTCGTCTCTCTCCTCCTTTCTCTCTCAGAATACAACCATCCATCCCCTCCATTTTCCCCATCTCCTCGCGTATTCTGTCCACTCTTCTCTCTCTATCGCTTGCTCTCCAATGTTTGATGTGTGAAGTTAGCCAGACAGTAAGTTTTGTCTCATTATTTTTATGACTTCGTTGTAACGCACAGGTCTCTAACTAGTAACTGCATAAGCACAGCTAGTAGAATAATTGTTTTGTGGTTGCCCATGCATTACATATTCACTCACAAACTTGCTGCAACATGCAGATTCACTGAGGTTCACATCGGCCGTGTCCATCCTTCTGGCGGTGTTCATGCTCATCCGCCTAGGCATCGCGGTCTACGCTCTCTTCAGCGGCACAGGGCACAGCGAAGATGCCGCGGATGCTCCCGGAATTCTCTCGCCTCTCCTCCCCGTTCGAGCTCTTCACCGCCGTCCCTGTAATCGTCGTCCCCTTCACCTTCCACTTCAACGGTATCACATCGACCGTGCCGTAATATGTATTTACATGTCCGTACCGTATATGCACCGCGCGTGTGGCTCAATATCTGCATGCTGGCATGTGGCTTGCGCGATGCATGCAGTGCACCCTATCCGCGCGGAGCTGAGCAAGACGTCGGACATGAAGGCTGCCGTGCGCATGTCCCTCGTGCTCTGCGCCGTCATCTACGCGGCGGTCGGCTTCCTCCTCTTCGGGGACGCGACCATGGCCGACGTGCTCGCCAACTTCGACCGCAGCTCCGGGGCCGGCGTCCCGCAGGCGCTCAACGACGCGGCGCGCCTCAGCTACGCGCTGCACCTCGTGCTCATCTTCCCGCTTCTCGACTTCTCGCTCCAGGTCCACGTCGACGAGCTCCTCTTCCCGGTCGGCGCCACGGACACGCGCCGGTTCGTGTCGCTCACAGCCGTGCTCATGGCCCGTGCTCTACGCGCTCGCCATCGCCATCCCCAGCATCTGGACGCTCTTCGAGTACTCTGGGTCGACCTTCGCGGTCTGTATCTCGTTGATCTTCCCTGGTGCCGTTGTTCTCAGGTACGCCATTGCTTGTACAAGAAATTTTCAGAAATCACGTACGTTTCCTTGCTGTTGCTCGGCTAGAATTAATCCAACACTTTGAATTTTTTTGAGGGACGTTCATGGAATAGCAAAGAGGAAGGACAAGGCATTGGCGGCGACGATGATCACTCTGGTCGTGATCACGAGCAGCATCGCCATTGCCTCCAACGTCATGAGCTCCATCAGCGGCAAAGGCACAGGGGCTCATGTCGTAGCCAGCTAGCAAGTAAAGGTTTAGATAAACCAAAATGTTGTAATTACTTGTAACCCTGCACCTTATGTTCCTCTGCTTTAGGTTCTGATCGTAGAGAGAGATTGCTTGGCGCGTGAGATGCCAGGCGCTATGTGGTGTGTGTAGGGGAGTTGCGGCCGGCAATTGTTGTACATACTATTGGTGATACATTAGTTACCTGTGTATAATATGGAATAAACTAGCAGGTGGCCTGTACAACTGTGTAGGCATAATTTTTAGAGCATATTTAAGGGTCTGCACAGGCGACTGAAAACTTCTCAAGTTTCAGTCGAATCCTGCACCTTATGATCCCCGTCGTGTGGTTCCTTGGCTTTCATTCTACTTCTGTTCTGATTTTGTTTTGTTTTTGATAGACCAGGCCTCGTTTGAATCTTAACGGGCTCACAAACTCAGATAGCGACCCAATAACGGCCTGTTTCGACTCATTTATGAACCCAACACCTTCAAACAAATAAAAGCCCTCTACTTTCAGCCCAGATTAACGTATCTATGTCAAAAAATGTCATCCCATGGAAAAAAAAAATAAAGAATCACTTAAATCTCGTGATCTTACATGTCTTCCAGGAAAAGAAGCAGAGAAGAAACACAAGAGAAAACGTACAAGAAAAGGAAAATAAGATGAAGACTTGCTTGTGCCTGATGATCAAAGGAACATGAACAAGGAACCCCAGGCCAATGATCTTGCACAATTTCAGTGTTCTTTTGCTACGATTCCTTTTCCTCACCAAAACTGAATTGATTCCTTTGCTTCTTCTCCAACAATGCAAACCAGTAGAAGAAAAATATAGCACAAATTCCTTTCCAATCCAGAAAAGCTTTGCTTCTTCTCCACCAACTCAACAAAATGCTGATAAAAACATTGCCCAAAGTTACACATGATTGCAGTTTTAGATCAAAATACTAATTCGGAAAATAAAATTGATCAGAGTTTCCAAGCTCAGTTGCAATGCTTTGGCATCTCTGAATTTAATCTGAACAAAATGTCACCATTATGAAAACTTCAGTAGCCTTTCAATACAACAAAATCCACAACTAAAACTACAAATTGTATTGTGATCACATAAAACGGGATCAAATCCGCAATGATAATATACGTGATAAGGTGGAGTGGCACAAATTGAATAGAAGCTTGTCCAACATCGTTTGAGATAGTTTGGACATTTCCAACGAATACCTCATGAGACACTGGTACGTAGTGAAATTTTAAGACGTATTAAAACGCAAGAAGAGGCAGAGGTCGATCAAGACTGGCATGTGAGAAAGCAGTTAAAAGAGACTTGATGGATTGGAATGTATTCAAAGAATTAGTTTTGGATAGAAACACATGGAAGTTAGCGATCTACATACGAGAACCATGACATAAGAAGAAGGTTTAGGGGCGGTGTTTTAGGCTCTCTACTCAGATGGTAAGATGTAGACTTAGAGTTTTTGCCTTGTAGATTTTATTACAAGGCTCTCATTTCTTTGACCTTAAGGAGATTTCATTCTTAACCTATCCCAACTTATTTGGGACAAACGGCTTTGATGTTGCTGTTGTAAAACTTAATATCCATATAGGTCACAACAGTCCCTATTGGGCTGCATTAAACTATGTTATGCTCTTCTCAAGTTGTGACACACATGACCTCTGTTTTCAATGAGAAAAGTATTACCTACATCTAACATCTTTAACAAGCACGCATGACATATACCATGTACAAATCAATAAAGTCGCAAATATTGCTTCAAAGAAAAAGGACATTGTTTCATCATGCGAGTATGTAATTGTACATGCATGCTACTGCTGCTACTTCTCTAACATCCATCTTCTTAACTTAAGAGCACAACAGGTGCATGGTCTCTCCTTTCCCTACTAGCTTCCTCTAAAAACTTGTTCTTTAAGCATGTTTCTCTGCATGTAGCCAATAGGTTGCTGCTCTCTTCTTATATTTTCTCACTAGACACCTGCTCATTTAAAAAATAACAAGACAATGCCCGATAAAAAAAATTGGGAAAATGTAGCAATAGCAAGAAACCATTAGCTTGGATTAGCTACATTTAAAAAATAAATTCAATTATCCCAAACAAATAAATTTTGATGTTATAACATTATAAAATTTTAAAATAATAGTGGCAACATTCAATGATAATTAATACAATTTTTTTTACAAAGATGCAACAATTGAGATAAATCTATAATAAATCAGGGCAGATCATGCAAACAATTGAATGTGTAACAAATTTAAAGTGAGGCGCAACATCAATCCGATGAATATGAAACAAAGTTCTCCCACGGTTGCAACAACTATTACAACTAATACGATGCATCAATCTAGCAAACCTACTACAACAAAAAATTCTTGTGCAACAAATCCACAACCCAACTGTAACAAAATTCCCTTTTGCTACAACATTTGCGAAGACACACTGTAACAAAATGAATACCTCATGCAATAATTTGAAAAAGTTGTTGCAACAAATCCAGAAAAATGCTTGTAACAAGTATACCGGAGGAGGGGGATCGGGCATTCAGGCATCACTGATGAGCCAAACTCAAAGGATGATGAGGCAACAGTGGCCCTAGTTTGGGTGTCCTAGCCAACTGCGCCTAGTGGTTGTAGATCATGGTGCTATCGCCTCTTCTTTAGATTTGGTGTGCTCCCACCACGATAGCTACAAATCTGATGAGCTCCGCCACTCCTCGGAAAAGGGTTGATCTCCATCTCCAATGAGCTCCAACTATGGTAGAAGGCTTCTCTCGAGCTTATATGTAGGCAGGGAGAGAGAGGAGGAGGAGGAAACTAGTCCCATGGGAGAGGGGTAGGACTCCGGCTAGTGAGCCACTAGAGGGGAGGTGAGGAGTTTATATGTAGGCAGGGAGGTTGGGATATTTAAGGAAGACGTCAGAGGAGGAAATTGGATGGAGTGATGCCTCGTGTTTAGTGGACTTTAGTTGTTAGCGTTCAATACCATCAGACGTATGTTTGCTAACAATTTCCTATTAGTAATTATACGCTGCTAAACATAAACGATTTACCATCTATAAGCGACGGGAAACGTCCTTCCTTTCACGTATACTGAATTACTGATACACCCATTGCTTCTATCTGTGGACACGCCGCAATGATGCAACCCCATGAAACTTCAGGCACTTTTTCTGTAGGTGATTGATTCATTTGCAAAGCATAAGAATATGCAAGGTGCAAATGAGGCGCAGGCCAGGGACAGAACAGTTCGCACGACCGAGCACTTCCCTTTCGTCATTCTTCGAGTTGGTACGCAGGATCTAACGCCACGTTTCTTTCTCCTTAAAAAGAAGACGACAACTACAATGTCGTCACTCTACTTCAGTGTACTCAATCCATATTGCGAATTATTGAGCGAATCTTTGCAAACATTAAATGCCGATGAGAAAGATATGTTCTAAATAATTTTGACAGTTAACTCTTTGTTTGGCATAGTAATACTATATGTTACGGAAATTATTATGTCATATTCTCCCAACATCTGAGGGGCAGTAGTGTCTTCTCGACTATTTTGATGTAAGAAACCCTTTAAAATTATTCGAATTTGATCATATATCTACGGAGGATTCAGTCGGACACGACTATCGTTCTCTCTCTCTCTCTCTCTCTCTCTCTCTCTCTCTCTCTCTGCCACATTTCATTTGTTTTCGTTTCCAGGCAGGGTACTATCATTAGTTGTCACGGCCATCTTACCATTTCTAAACCCTGAATTCCAGCACTAATCCTGCCACCGAATTAATTCCAAGAGCTAAATCCCCTCCCCCGACCTGGAGTCTTCACACCCTGAACAAATACAAGCACCTGCAAAGAAAACAAATTGAGTTTGATCCATATTTTTCTTTCAAGATCATCACCGACCACCACGACAGCGACCATGAGCCGTACCGGCACCTGGCTCCTGCTGCTCCCCGTCGCTCTCCTCCTCCTGACCGCGCTCTCGTTGGATTTCCCTCTCGGCGCCCGGTCCACCGTGCCTCTGCCTGCGGCCTACGAGCAGGGATTCGCCAAGAGGATCACGGTGCTCGATGCAGTCGATGAGCAGCAGCCTGGCTTCGCCGCCGCCGTGAGCGTGGAGGCCGGCATGGGAGGGTACCTGTGCTCTCTCGTTGTCCTCCTGGGCAACGTCACGGTATGGGCTTCGGATCATTCCGTCGAGAAGTTCGCGGTGCAGGCCCTTTGCCAGCTCGAGCTTACGGGGGACGGCCAGCTGCGGCTGACGGACGGCGCCGGGGCCGTCGGGTGGTCCGCCACGGCAGGGCGAGGCGCCAAGGTGACGCGTCGTCTTCTCTTTCCATTGTCTAAATCGTTTGTTTGCTCTTGGCTTGGGTTTGCACTTGCTATGAGGGGGAAAAACTAGGATTTGCAGGTTTGATAGGATTAGAAGGTAGAGATACGCGATGCCCAGTGCATGCGTCAGGATATAGTGCTGTTGAAGATGGAACAGTGCAAGACATGGTAAGAATCATCCGCGGTTTTGTCGTAGATCTGCCACGTACTGAACCTGAACCATCGTCCATCGGCACGATCCTTAGAAATACGGATCAAGGATTGCTAAACAGCATATACTAGCTACCAGATCTGATATATGCTCCAAATGCTAAAATAATTCCTCGAATGAAAGACACACTAGGCAAATGTGATGAAAGAAGATTTGGAAAAAGAAAGTTCACAAAATTAGAACATACATCATACATGGTCTACAAAGGTAGCGCGCATTGACTATTTCACCCGGATGTTTTCTTTCTAACTATCATCCAGTTTTGAGATTGTTGAATTTTTTTTTGGAGGGGGGAGATTATTTTTTGAGGAGGGGGAGATTTTTTTTGGAGGGGGTGGGGGAGAATTTATGGCCGTTGGATCTCTAATCCAATGGTCACAAATCTGGATGATAGTTAGGAATAAAACATCCGGATGATGTTTATCAACACCCTTTCATAAAAGCGTGGAAAGGACGTGGAACCAGAATTTTTAAAACTATTAGGCTTAAATTAAAATTTTATTAAAAATAAGGCTTCAATACTTTTCTGATCTATCTACTTAGCAAGTACTAAGAGAGCCCAACTAGTAAAGCAAGAACATGCGATAATATAAGGTTTTCTTGTAGGGATGGAAAATTCGGATGATATTTATCAACACCCTTTTTATAGCTTCTAAGATGGGACCCATTCCCCCGCACTCTCTTCATCTCAAGTTCTCAACCATTGCCTTTTTCTCTTTGACAAGTGGGCCCCATTTTTTCATTTGTCGGCGTGAACTTCCAAAGGAGGTTGCCTTCGAGCTAGAGGTTCCTTCGAATCCTTCGTATTTCCTTCTTGGTGTCTAGTTTGGGTATTGATAAACATCATTTGGATGTTTTCTTTCTAACTATCATCCAGATTTGTAACCATTGGATTAGAGATCTAACGGTCACAAATTCTCCCCACCCCCTCCAAAAAAATCTCCCCCTTCCAAAAAATAATCTCATCCCTCCAAAAAAAGAGGCCGTTGGATCTCTAATCCAACTGTCCGAAATTCGGATGATTGCTAGGAAGAAAATATCCGGGTGATACCTATATATACCCGTCTAGTTTTGCTCGTGTTGGAGATGTTGTAAGGCCCTGTTTGGATCCCTCTATCTAAAGTTTAGTCACTAAATTTTAGATCTAAAGTCTCCAAACAGGTGGTCTAAAGTTAGATCTAAACTTTAGCTAACCCCTAAAAAACACTTTAGACCATTAGTCCACCAAAGTGAACTAAAGTGGTCTAAAGTTTTGGGTTCTTAGGCACAAAGACGTGTTTACCCATGCATGTTGGTCTCTCACCTCCTATTTAATGGCTGACGCACGAAACGAGGAGATGTAGTATGGTCTTTTTGAAACTTTAGTCCTATCCATTAGTACAGGACCTTCGACTAAAGTTTAGTGGCTAAAGTTTAGCCAACTAAAGTTTAGTCCAAAACTTTAGACCATGGGATCCAAACAGGGCCTAACTCGTCGGTGTCTAGGAACGGAGATTTCAATGCCATGAAAACATATTTATTTTTTTTTAGAATTTAATAACTAGCGGGGAATACCGTATAATTGCACGGGTGGATGCTATATATAGTCTTTATATCCAAAATATATAAAGTTGTATTCATCATGAAAGTATAATATATAGTAATCTACTGTTACTTGATATATGATTAATATGTACTATTATAATTTAGGCTTACCAAAATAAATAATATAGATCATTCATTTTTTACCTCGATTAACGTGGGAATTTGCAGTTCAATGGTCACATTCGCAATCTAATCACTGGTGTTTCTTCTCATTTTTTTAGATAAAGGATATAATATCCGGCCTCTATATCCACTTGGGATATACACAGCCAAAAGATACACAAGCTCTTAGGCTCAAAGTCTCAACATTGATGATTACACAACAACAAGAAAGAGCACTTAAGGACTATGAAAAAGCTAGAAAGACTAAGCTTCAGCACTTCCTCGTCCTTGCTTTCAACCAAGCCCCTAACCTCCTCCAACTGAACCACCCAAACTCCGGTCTACTTTGCGTGAAGAAACCTCCGAGGCGACGCCTCCAAAGAAGCGACGAGGGTCGCCAACGCCGCCCGCCTCATTGAGACAAGGCTTTCACCTGGAGAAAAGAGTACATGAGGACTATGGAGTGCCATGATAACCCTTCAGGAAGGAAAATGACATCCAAAGGCGTCATAGTTGTCGAGACCGGTATGAACACCGGCACGGCTTTCGCCAGCACCTCCACAGCATCCCATGCACTACACACACACACACACACAAAAGACCACCACCATCACACCGGGGTTCTAGGCAACAATCCAAATCCAAACTCCAGTGCCCAAATGATTGCTGCCAATTCTACGGCCATCTACGAGGACCTTCTCCTTAATGGCGAGCTCAATGTCGTGATCGACCATCATCTCGACGAGCTGCTGGAACCCGACATTGGGCTTCCACCCGAGCTCCCTCCTCGCCTTGGCTGAATCCCCCTTGAGGCTGTCCACCTCGGCCGGGCGGAAGTACTTCTTGTCGATGACCACATGGTCTTTCCAGTCCAGCCCGGCCTACCCGAAGGCGGCCTGCAAGAGTTCCTCAACGCTATGGGATTCGTCGGTGGCGACGACGTAGTCACCGGGCTTGTCCTGCTGCAGCATGAGCCACATTGCCTCGACGTAGTCCCCGGCGAAGCCCCAATCTCTGGAGGCGGAGAGGTTGCCGAGGAAGACCTTGGTCTGGAGGCCAACCTTGATGCGGCCGACGGCGCGGGTGATCTTGCGGGTGACGAAGTTCTCGCCGCGGCGGGGGGACTCATGGTTGAAGAGCACGCCGAAGCAGGCGAAGAGGCCGTAGGCCTCGCGGTAGTTGACGGTGTACCAATGCGCGGCCAGCGCGCCCACCCACTCCGTCCATTGCTCTGCCCACCCAGCGCCGCCGCCACACCATCCTCACGCCCAAACCAACGACGGCTCCGCTCTACGCCGACCTCTCCTTCACTCCCACCGGATCCTGCCGCCGCACGGCGCGCAGTAGATCCGCCGAGCTGCCACCGGCCTCCGCCCTTTCGACGTTGCTGGCCACCGCAAACTCTTCCTACCCCACCTCTCTCTCGCCTTCTTCCTCAGTCGCCTCCAAGCCGGGCTCCGGCGACCCTCACTGTGCCGGGCCTCAATATCGCCGCCGGACCTGAGTTCAACCAGATCCGGGCCGGAGGCGCACGCCGAAGGCCTTCAAACCGCGTCGCAGACGAGACACGGCCGGGCTGCAGGGCGCCGCCGCACAACCCCGACACATCTCGACGCGAGCGACAACACCACCACCACGCCCCCGCAGCCTCCACCGGTCACCGCCACCCACTCCACTCAACCTCCGCCGGCGACCACCACAGGGGCCCTGCCACCTCGAGCCCAACGCCCAGATCTGGAAGATGCCGTCCAGATCCAGACCCGAGAGCCCCGCCGCCGCCTTCCTAGCACCCGCACAAGCCTCCGGCGGCGTGCTCCAGCGGCGGCAAGGCGGAGAGGGGAGGTAGGGGAGAGCCGGCGCTGGTGTTTCTTCTCATATTTGACGAAGAAACATATATAGCAAGAGTAAACTGCCTTAACTAAACGCATTCCATATGATCAAACTAAATACTTATATGTGTATTAGTGCTAAAAGTTTTAAAGGTTTAATTGCAGCATTCTAAAATTTGCTGCTATATGGGCCTTCTGAATTGCATGATCTATACAGAAAACAGTTGTATATACTTCTATCCAGAAATGAATTACATGAAGTCATATGCCACTTTGTCCTATGGAATGAGCTATTAACTAACTGAATGTTCAAATATTGTTTTCTCCCTCCTACTTCGGCACATGTACAGGCTCTGCACTTGGATTCCATGACAGGCAACCTCGTTCTCCTGGACGCCAAGAACCAAACCATATGGCAAAGCTTCGACAAACCGACGGACAAACTCCTGCAGGGCCAGCGGCTTCCGTTGCCCTCGTACCTTACCGCGTCCCTGCCAAAGATCTCCTCGGCGTTCTACTGCTTCGTGCTCGAGGGCGACAAGATCGCCGCCTATATCTACTTCGGAGAAACCAGGTACTCCTACTGGGAGCTCACTCCCAGCCACAACCGGAGCATGGCATTCGCGAGAATGGACCAGTCAGGGCTGACGATGCTCGACCGGCAGGAAAGGCCGGTCGCGCAAATCTCGCGGGCGGTGGTAAAGACAACGCCGGTCAGGTTCTTGGCGCTGGGAGACGACGGCAACCTGGGGTTGTACTACTTCGACCGCCGTCACAAGAAGTTCAGAGCCTCGTACAAGGCGCTCAGGTTCTGGGAGCTCCCTCTCGCCTGCGGCGCCAGCGGGGTATGCTCCGCCGCCGGTAACTGCAAAGACTTCTCCGCGTACGGCGTCTGGCCGGCGCAGGGCAGTACCGTCTGCAACACGACGGCCAGCGCCGAGGAGCACTACATGGTGGAGATGAGAGGCGTCACCACGGTGCTCAAGACCGCCTCGCCGCTGGTCAACGTGACGACGCAGCAGTGCGTGGACATGTGCGTGCGCAGCTGCTCGTGCGCCGCCGCCCTCTACGTGAAGGGCAGTGCAGGCAACGTAACGGCCGACGTCAACGGCGTGTGCTCGCACTACGAGCTGACGGCGGGGGCCAGGGAGGTGATCGGCGGGAGCCACCGGTACAGCTACTGGGTGAAGGTTCGCAAAGGAAGGATTTACGAACAAGATGGCGAAGAAGAAGATGGCTGCGCCGCTAACGCCGTGCTCAGCAAGGTCCTGATCATTTTTGGGGTGGTCGACGTGATGTGCCTGATCGTGTTCGCAGGGATCGGCGCGCACTACTGTCTCTTCCTTCGTAAGCGCCCGGTCGACAAGCACGTGATTGAAGAGGCAGGAGGCGACGACTGAGGAGCCGCCGATCTGCCAAATAGAAATACTAACAGTGGAGCTGTACAAAACTGATAAATGGATGTGTACTTTAGAGGAATAGTGGAAGTTCAATAAATCATGCTATTTCCAGTTTCAGTTCTTTTGGCGATTTTTCATCTGTTCTTTTCAGGTGAGGCTATACGGTAATATGAACCACGTTCTCGCTGAAATTGCTCACCCCATCAACAATTGGGCTCTATAAGCTGAGAGGTAAAAAACCCATGTAAATGACTGTGCTTGCTAGGCCGGGAGTAAAAAGTTTAAAGCCCATGCCAATAATCTTGGAAGTCCGAGTGGCAAAAAACAGCAAGCCCATTATGGGCATGACTAATCTCGGTCGGTTTTTCAGCCAAGCCCGAACAATGTCTTGGCGATTGGCGTCAAAGCCTAACCAACTCCAAGCAAACTTGCCCGAGCGATGCGGACTTCTCCGGCTGCCATTGGCCGCCGGTAGCCGGGAAGGGCTTCCCCTCCTTGACGGCAACCGCATTTAGTGGTATTCTCCCCGTCCACGGGCGAGGTCGAGATGCCATGTTATCTCTTCCCTATTACTGAAGTTTAGCTCGAATGCTAAAACGCGTGCAGGACTTTTCCTCTGCTTGTACAAAATGCATCACAAGAGGGAGTGCATTACAGTGTGTTTCCAACGTAGTTTCTCCAAGCAATTCCAGTGTTTAGAAGAGAAACGTCATATTCTGTAGGGTCATGTGTAAACAAGGGTTTGCAGGGCGCGGGGGCAACCTATCCTTCCTTTCCCAAATTGCCTGGGGTAATGGGCAACTCAAGAACAGATGATTAATGCACTCTGAATCATGACCACAAGTACGAAGGACCTAAATCTTGTTCACCAACATATAAGTGCTCTAAATCTTGACCACACTTTTGAGATGTTACAGTAGAAATTGCCACTCCTTTGTTAACTAGATTGTTTGGCTCTGTTTATAAAGTATCTATACTACTTAAAAAGAGGAGTTAATAGTACGTACGTTCGTTCTTCCGCATCTCGTAGAAAAGGTCGGGCGTGACGCATAAACCATGCTCCTTTTCTATTCTCTTTCTCCCACATCCTCCGCCTTCACAACCCATCTCCCCTCCACCTCCTTTGCCATATTCATGCGCGCCTCCTCCACCTCCCGCAACTGCCTCCTTCAATCCCCTTCTCTCCCCGCCGCGCCCCTACCTCCCTCGGCCTCCTGCTCCTCGGCGCCGCCACCACTTCCTTCCCCGCAGTGTCAGTGGTAGTACTCATTCTTCCCTCCCACCACACCTAAAAAACTTTACGCACTGACATCTGTGCAGAAACCGTCGCTCACTACTCCCCCAATCCTTATCCTCCACCTTGAAATTTCCCAGAACCCACAAACCTCTCCGCTCGATGGTCACCTTCGTCTCCCCGCCCCGCCACCACCATTGCTACCGTGAGTACTCCTCGCGCCATTGTGACCACCACAAGCCATGCGTGTCCCCATCCATTAGAGGGCTTGGAGTCACGATAGTGGTTGCGGTCGGGGTCGAGCGGGGAAGCCCTAGATCTATGGCAGCGGTCGGCATCACGATCAAGTGTTTTCGGTCTCACATGTATGAATGGCTTGGATAAAATACGAGCTGAAGTTGTTATGGATTCAATACAAATACTTAAACCTTGATATTCTATCTTGTAGGCTTTACTTAAGCACGTGCCAGTTGCAGCGTACATGATGACAGATCCAAACTTTGTAGGAGTTCAGCCTGATTTGGTGAGTGCCAACTATGCTACCTCTATTTTGCCTCTTACAAAGCTTGTTTCCCTGTTCTATGCCTCTATAGCCCTCACTCCGTCAACTAATTGTCTGAACTATCGATTTAGCCTACTCCTAATTTGGTTTTAGCTGCAACAATAGCTGTCAGGTTAGCTGCTATTGTGACACTTATATTTAGGGCTTGTTTGGCCGGACTCAGCTTCAATTTTTTGGGCTTCCAAGCTATTTTTTCGGACAAACACTCTAGCTTTAAAGCCCAAAAATGAACTAAAGATTTGGAGATGAGCCCCAAATGAATTGCGGATTTGGAGCCTAGATTTTATATCTTATCTTGAAACCCTGACTTCGAAGCCCAAAAGCGAGAAGCCGAGCCTAGCCAAACGGCACCTTAGTGTGTCCTGTTAGAGATATATGTATAGTTTGTTATTCCCCATTGTTATGAGGGGTTCTTTGCATATTTACCACCTGTACTTTGTGTATATATACCGGCCCATTGGCCTCATATTGAATACAAGCGCTATTCATAACATGGTATCAGAGCGTACCTAGGGTTTTCCCGTCGCTTCGCTTGTTGCCCCGCCGCCGCCGCCGTTGGCTCCGCCCGAGCCCGCTCGCTCGAGCTCCTATCCCCGTCGGCCCCGCCCGACTCCGCCCGAGCCCGCCCGCTCGAGCCCGCCGCCGTCGGCCCCGCCGACTCCGCCGCCCGTCGCTCGCTCCGTTGGCCGTACCAGGCGCCGCCGCCGTCGCCCGTGCCAGGGTCGTCGGCCGCCATCTCCTCCGGCCGTCGCCGATCGCCATCTCCTCCGGCCGCACCGGGTCGGCGCCGCCGCCCTCGCCCGCGCCAGGGTCGCCGGCCGCCATCTCCTCCGGCCGCACCGGGTCGGCGTCGCCGCCGTCGCTTGCGCCAGGGTCGCCAGCCGCCATCTTCTCCGGCCATCGCCGGCCGCCATCTTCTCCGGTCGGCTCCTCTCGGTCTGTGGCGCTCCTCTCGGTCTGAGGGGCTGCTCGGTCTCCCGCGACTCGGTCGGTTTGTAAACCGACCGGGGAAAAGAAAAAAAAAGAAAAAAAAACGTCGTTCTAACCGCCGCGCCGTCCAGCGCCGCCTGTTAGACTTTGTTGTCTTGGTCGCCGCGCCGTCCAACGCCGCCTACCAATGGGCACCGTTTCCCTCCCTCGCTGCCCGGTGATTTTTGATGGTGTTAATTACACCGACTTCGTGTCTCACATGCGCATCCATATGCGTGGTCTTCGTCTCTGGGGCGTCCTCTCTGGTGATGTCACCTGCCCGCCTTGCCCTATTCCTCCGACGGAGCCTACGCCTGTTGCATTGCCCCCGACAGCCGATAAGGCTGCTGCTGATGATGAAGCTGATGATGAAGCTGCCTCTGCCTACCAGGAGGCTCTGGATTCCTACAAGGATCGTCTGACCGTCTACACTCAGTGGTACGATGACGACGCTCGGGCTGCTGCTGTCTTCATCGCCAGTGTCTAGCCTCAGTTTTCTTCTGAGGTTGTGGGACTCCCTTCGGCTTTCCAGATGTGGACTCATCTTCGTCAGCGCTACGAGCCCTCTGGTGATGCCCTGTACCTGTCCATGGTCCGCCAGGAGCACTCTCTTCAGCAGGGTGATGCTACTGTTGACGCTTTTTACGCTCAGAGTTCTGCTGTCTGGCGTCAGTTGGACTCACTTCGCACTACTGGCTGTCGTACCTGTCCGTGCTGCCTGGATGTACGTGCTGACCTGGAGTTTCAGCGGGTTTACGAGTTCCTTACTCGCCTTCGTCCTGAGTTCGAGCAAAGGCGTGCCCAGCTCCTTGCACACCACCCTCGTGTCACTCTCCTGGAGGCTCTTACCGAGATACGCGCGGAGGAGACTCGTCTGAGTGGTGCTGGTCTGATGCCACTCCCCTCTGTGCTCGCCGCTCGTCCGCCTGCTACACTGCCTCCTCCAGCGGCTACCACAGGTGGTGGTGGCCGTCCTCCGTCTGGAGGTAGCCGTCCTCACTGTTCCTACTGCGACAAGGCCGGCCACATTGAGTCCCAGTGCTATAAGAAGAAGCGGCATCTTTCACGCCGTTCTTCTACTGGCACTAGTGCTTCTACGACGACGTCTGCATCGACTTCTTCAGCAGTTTCTCTCACCGAGCAGGAGATAGCCAGACTTCGACGCCTGCTTGCCGCTTCAGGTTCTCCTTCGACAGGTTCTGCAGGTTCTGCTACTGACATTTTGGGCACTGAGAGACCACCTCCTACACAGTTAGGTACCTCCCCGTGGATTCTTGATTCTGGAGCATCCTTTCACATGACTCCTGATCCTTCCACTCTGTCTTCTATTACACCTCTTGATTCTCCTATCAGTGTTCTTACTGCTGATGGTATATCTCTTTCTGTCTCTGGTCGAGGATCTCTTAGCAACTCATCCTTTCATGTTCCTTCTGTTGCTCATGTTCCTCGCCTTACCATGCAGCTTCTTTCTGCTGGGCAGATTACTGACCTTGGTTATCGGGTCATTCTCGACTCTGACTCTTGTTGTGTTCAGGATCGCCACACGGGAGCTCTGGTTGGTTCTGGCCCTCGGCACCGTGACTCACAGCGTCTCTGGGAGCTTGACTGGCTTCACCTTCCTTCCGCTGCCACCATCGCCGCCAGTCTCTCTGCTTCTGCCACTTCGTCTACCGGCTCTTTCCAGCAGTGGCATCACCGTCTTGGCCATCTGTGTGGATCCCGTCTGTCGTCCTTAGTTCGTCGTGGTCTTCTGGGGTCTGTCTCAGGAGACGTGTCTTTAGATTGTCAGGGCTGTAAGTTAGGTAAACATATTCAGCTTCCTTATCCTCATAGTGAGTCTGTGTCTCAGCGTCCTTTTGATCTTGTTCATTCAGATGTTTGGGGTCCAGCTCCCTTCGTTTCGAAAGGGGGTCATCGATATTATATCATATTTATAGATGATTTCCCTCGCCACACTTGGATATATTTCATGTCTTCTCGTAGTGAGGCATTGCCTATCTATAAACAATTTGCCACTATGATTCACACACAGTTCTCCACTCCTATTCGTGTCTTTCGTGCTGATTCTGCTGGCGAGTACCTCTCTCGTCACCTGCGCAGTTTCCTTGCTGAGCAGGGCACTCTCGCTCAGTTCTCTTGTCCTGGTGCTCATGCTCAGAATGGTGTCGCTAAGCGCAAGCATCGTCACCTCCTTGAGACTGCTCGTGCTCTGATGATCGCCGCCTCTATTCCACCTCACTTTTGGGTCGAGGCTGTTTCCACTGCCATCTATCTCGTCAACATCCAGCCCTCTTCTGCTCTTCAGGGTGTGATCCCTGCTGAGCGTCTCTGTGGTCTTCTTCCTGACTACTCTGCCCTTCATCTGTTTGGCTGCGTTTGCTACGTCCTCCTCGCCCCTCGAGAACGCACCAAACTGACCGCTCAGTCTGTTGAGTGTGTCTTTCTGGATACAGTGCCGAGCACAAGGGCTATCGGTGCTGGGACCCTGTTGGTTGATGGATGCGGGTTTCTCGGGATGTGACTTTCGACGAGTCTCGTCCATTCTACCCACGTCCTGCCTCTCCTTCGACTTCCTGTGTGGAGTCTCTGTCTTTCTTGACCTTTCCAGATACACCTATATCTGTTTTGCCCTCGTCCACCTGTCCTACTGAGTCTCCACATATTCCCCCTATGGCCTCTCCGCCGTTGTCGCCGCCTGTGTCGTCTCCTACGACTCCCCAGGCTCCTCCCACTATCGTCTACACTCGTCGACCTCGTATTGAGAATATTTCAGATGAGCCATCTTCTCTTGATGTTCCATCTTCTTCTGATGCTTCATCTTCCCCTGATGGGCCATCTTCTCCTCGCTACGCTCTCCGCGATCGCCAGTCGATTCGGCTTCCTGCCCGTTTTGCTTTTGCTGGCGCAGCTACTCGTGAGCCTGTCTCCTACCAGGATGCTGTTACTCACCCTGAGTGGCAGCTTGCCATGGCCGAGGAGATTGCTGCCCTCGAGCGTACTGGTACTTGGGATCTTGTTCCTTTTCCATCTCATTTTCATCCCATCACGTGTAAGTGGGTCTATAAGATTAAGACTCGCTCTGATGGCTCTCTTGAGCGCTATAAGGCGCGTCTTGTTGCTCGTGGCTTCCAGCAGAAGCATGGTGTTGACTATGACGAAACTTTTGCTCCTGTGGCCCACATGACCACTATTCGCACTCTTCTTTCAGTGGCGTTTGTTCGCCACTGGTCTGTTTCTCAGCTTGATGTCAAGAATGTCTTTCTTAATGGTGAGTTGCGTGAGGAGGTCTACATGCATCCGCCACCTGGGTATTCTGTTCCTGAGGGCATGGTCTGTCGCCTTCGTCGCTCTCTCTATGGCCTTAAGCAAGCCCCTCGTGCTTGGTTTGAGCGCTTCTCCTCTGTGGTCACTGCTGCTGGCTTTTCAGCTAGTGATCATGATCCTGCGCTCTTTGTCCACACTTCGTCTCGTGGTCGGACTTTTCTTCTTCTGTATGTTGATGA
Organism: Dendrocalamus latiflorus; assembly: GCA_017311315.1. Taxonomy (NCBI): domain Eukaryota; kingdom Viridiplantae; phylum Streptophyta; class Magnoliopsida; order Poales; family Poaceae; genus Dendrocalamus; species Dendrocalamus latiflorus. Next base: position 51,812,656 of record CM029664.1, on the reverse strand, counting down.
TATGATCATTACGGGAGATGATTCTGAGTACATTGCCTTTGTCAAGGCTCGTCTTAGTGAGCAGTTCCTTATGTCGGATCTTGGTCCTCTTCGTTACTTCCTTGGGATTGAGGTTACTTCCACTCCAGATGGTTTCTTTATGTCCCAAGAGAAATATATTCAGGATCTTCTTGATCGCGCCTCTCTCACTGATCAGCGTACTGTTGAGACTCCCATGGAGCTCAATGTTCACCTCCGACTCTCTGATGGCGAGCCTCTTTCTGATCCGACTCGTTATCGTCATCTTGTTGGGAGTCTTGTCTACCTTGCTGTTACTCGTCCGGATATCACTTATCCAGTTCATATTCTGAGTCAGTTTGTTTCAGCTCCCACTCAGGTCCACTACAACCACCTTCTCCGAGTTCTGCGATACCTTCGCGGGACTATCTCTCGCCGTCTCTTCTTTCCATGTTCCAGCTCGTTACAGCTTCAGGCCTATTCGGATGCTACTTGGGCCAGCGATCCCTCTGATCGCCGGTCTATCTCCGCTTACTGTGTTTTTCTTGGTGGTTCTCTTATTGCCTGGAAGACGAAGAAACAGACTGCAGTGTCCCGTTCGAGTGCAGAGGCTGAGTTGCGAGCTATGGCTCTCTTGACAGCAGAGATTACTTGGCTACGGTGGTTACTTGAGGATTTTGGTGTTTCTGTTACTACACCGACTTCTCTCTTGTCAGACAGTACAGGTGCTATCAGTATTGCTCGTGATCCTGTGAAGCATGAGCTCACCAAGCATATTGGTGTTGATGCTTCTTTCATGAGGTTTTGTGTGCATGATCAGGTGATTACTCTTCAGTATGTGCCTTCGGAGCTTCAGATAGCGGATTTCTTCACGAAGGCCCAGACTCGAGCACAGCATAGCTTCTACCTCTCCAAACTCAGTGTTGTTGATCCACCATGAGTTTGAGGGGGGGTGTTAGAGATATATGTATAGTTTGTTATTCCCCATTGTTATGAGGGGTTCTTTGCATATTTACCACCTGTACTTTGTGTATATATACTGGCCCATTGGCCTCATATTGAATACAAGCGCTATTCATAACATGTCCCACCTCCTAATTCCTGTCCACTATTCATTTTATGCATTTATGAAAATGGTGTTCAATACAGAGGAAGTGAGCTTGCAGCTAGACAAGGTGCCTCATCACCTAGCTCTGTAAAGAAAGGTTTTGTTGCCAAAGAAAACATAACATTAAGAAAGAAGGTGTCTTTTAGTGTTCTTGGCTTCTATTATATTTGCTTGCCATTTGTTGTGTGTAGTTCATGCTATTGCGTACCATAACAAACTCTATTTGTTTTCCAGTGCTAGTCGGTTGATAATTCTAACGCTGTCGACGCTGCACCCTCGCTAAAGCAAAAGGCCACCACGGTGAACCATTTTTCAATTCCTCTCTTCATTAGAATCCTTGTGAAACCCTAATCACAACTCCCCAGTCAATTATAGACAAGCACGACCGAACCATTGTCGCCATGGATGCCCTCCGCCACTGCCGTAGGCCACAGTGAGTAGACTACTCTGGTAGGTTTTCAACCCTATTTTCTTAAAAAAAAATGAACCTTACTATCCTCCTTATGCTTACCCATCTCTTTACCAACCGAAATTCCCATCACCACTGTTTGCCATGGCCACCGCTTCTATCTCATCGTTGACCATCTCCAACCAACTACCACCACCTCAGACCACTCCCCTAGGGTCCCCTTAGCTCCCTATAGCTTGATCGAGCCTCGTCGCTTGCCGGTCGTTGCTCACCACCGGCAAGCCCAGTCGAGCCGCTGCCCTAGTTTTCTGTCGCTGATGAGAGGGCCCGCAAGTTAGGCCAGCTCGAACTCCCTCCTCTCTCTTCTGTCTCCTTGACAAGGCGGCTTTGTGTGTCAGATTTCTAATCTCAATCAACGATCCCCCTCCCACCAGTAAAGTGCATATATGTTTCACTATATATGTGTGTGAGATAAAATTAATATCTGTGGTATGATTTTGGATCATATTTGATTGTGTGTATCATCTTCTTTTAAGACTGTTGACTACTGGAGGAAAAACGTCTTCCATTCAAGGAAGCGATGGTTTCAAACATTTTTAGAACTCAACAATACAAAGTTATATTTGTATACCCACAAGATGAATGCATGTAGCATGGATATTAATTAGTTGCAAATTTGATTTCCCGTTGCAACGCACGGGCACATGACTAGTAAAGAAATACTTTTGAACTTTAAGTTTGATGCACCTAACTGTTCTCAAAACAAAGCGTGTTTCTTCATGCTAGCAGCATGTAGATGATAGATTGGTTAAACATTGACCTGCTTGATCAAGTGACCCTTCACTGAAGATCTTAGCAATTTCCCACTCGTCAGGCCTGAATTCTGAATGTGGGTTTACCTTGTGAGCTATAGCCTACATCACTATGTCCTAAGGTTGCACATGGATCCTCCTTGAAATTCAACCGATAAGACTGTGAAATAGCGCTTTAAATGACAGCGCAATTGAATGTGTAATTTTGTATTGCTTTTGGAGTGTTATCATGTGGTTTGTGTTCTTATATTCTGACGGTGTCGACTCAAATCCGATCGGGCTTATTGGCGTAGTTTTGACCTCTACATTTTATTTTTTATTCACACAAGATAAAGGCAGTACAGAAGTACAATAGTTCATCTTTGATCAAATGAGATCAGCATGTGCTCAGAGTGATCTTGGTTGATCCACCCCCCCCCCCCCCCCCCCCCCCCCCCCAAGAACATGTGCATGTGGTTGTTCTGAACCTGAAGATGATCTGAATGCCAGCCCTAGGCTCTGGGTCTATATTGGAAGCATGTTGGGCATAAGTATACGTTTCCATTTGTTAGTCCAGTAGTCCAGCCCAACATGATGCCACCATTATTTACCAAACGACAATGTCAATTCACTTTCAACTCGAAGGTGGTCTGAAAGCGGAACAAAGGGAATTAGGTCTCAGGTATGGTCAGGCTGCACTCCGTACAGGAGTCCAAGTTATCGGCTCTTCGTCGTATGATATGATGTCACCATTACCTAATGGCAACGGTGAATTCAGCTTCAGGTTGAAGGCGGTCTGAGGCATGAACGCGAGTGGTAGATTCAGGCTTCTCGCAGACATGGCTAGAAATCAGTACACGACTTCATGCCTCATTTTTTTCTTTTTTGGCAGCCTGATATCACCGATTCCTACTGATCATGGTGATCTGGTCTCAGTTTCAATGGCGCCAAGGTGAGCTGATAGTAACCGCAGTTGTGAGCGTGGCCAGACATGAATGGGCGGGCGAGGGCGAGTTAGCCATACCTTACGCGACGTGATGTCATAACTGCTTAACGGAAACAGTGGCGATGTTTCAGGGTGGAAGTGGCCTGAGCGTGACCATCAGGAGACAACGAACCATGGGTTCAGATCGAGAGAATAATCACACTGCAGGTGGTTTAATGTATTTAAACATGGAGCCGAATTGATCCGAATGACGGGAAACGCTTCACGTCGACCGCTGAGCTGAATCTCGAGGAAATGATCTTTGCACTGTCAGGTGGATCCTGTTGCTGCAAGTTGAACGTCAGAAACTTCACTTCTGTAGTTCTGTGAAAGCAGGATCGAATGCCTCCCCTCCCCTCTCTCGAAATTGAATCCGATTAGGACACACTATTTCGTAGGATCCGTATAGAACTAGGATTAGTATTCCGTTTCAGGTTCGGTTCTCGTTTCGTATTCGGAGTATGTCACCCGAACTAGGCCAAGAACCCTCTCTACCTACACAAGCACCACAGTTCGGAAACTTCTAGTTTTGTTGCTAAACACACTGTCGTCACAAAACATACTTGTTTTTGGCCCATCATGGTGTTTGATTTCGTTTTAACTTCCAGTGACGTCTATGAGCAAGGCAAGTCAGAACTCAGAAACTCTGCTTGTGAGTTGTCATTGCCGCGGCAGAACTGAAAAGCTTTCAAGAAACTAATTGCAGTCTGAAGTCTGAACTCACTGCGTTCTGATCGCACTGGCTGTCAGGAAAACATTTTCAGCCGAAAATTCGCCAAAATTCGGTCTTCTCGGTGCGATCTAAGAAATATTCAAATCGGTGTATTTCAATTCAAAATTTGGAGTTTAAATAAAATTTAGAACCAATATCAGGTAAGAAGCACTTAGCTAATCTAGTGGTAAGGGATGGTGGTTGGTGAGCATTAAGTTGTGAGTTTGAACCCAAAACTAACACTATTTTTTTTTCATTTCCCCTAAAAATTCAGATTTGAAATTAAAAAATTCAAACGATTTTTTTGAGATATTCCAAAATTTCTAAATTTCGGATTTAGCGGTGGGGGAAATCCCGAGAAAGTTTCCCCTGCTGGCTGGAAGTTACATCTCGGCCCATGGCACTGTTGCCTTCAGTGTGTTGGCTTAGTGCACTTAAGCTGATGGCCTAATTGACTAATTCCCATACTGGCTAACAGCAAACCACATATCTAGCTTGCAGCCACAGCCATCCCAATCGGCCATTTAATTGACGGTTAATTTAACCGTCAGAATTGCATAAATACCGAGCCGGCACGGGCCATCACAGCTCAAGTGTCACCACCACCAAAGAAGACTCCTCACCATGCCTTCTCCTTCCTCGGCACATTGGCTGAGCCTGATCGGAAGCATCTGGCTCCAAACCATCAACGGCCCCAACTCCGACTTCCCAGTGTACTCGTCGCAGCTCAAGGAGCTCAAGCACATCACGCAGGTGCAGCTCAACTTCCTCGCCTTCGCGTCCGACGCGGGCAAGCTCTTCGGCTGGTTCTCCGGGGTGGCGGCCCTGTACCTGCCCCTGTGGCTCGTCGCGTTCGTCGGCGCAGCGTTCAGCCTCGTCGGCTACGGCATCCAGTACCTGTTCTTGGACAGCGCTGGGCTCCGGTACTGGCACCTGTTCGTGCTCACCGCGCTGGCCGGGAATGGCATCTGCTGGATCAACACCGTCTGCTACCTCCTCTGCATCAAGAACTTCGCGTCCAGCAGCCGCGTTGCGGTGAGCCTCGCGACGAGCTACCTCGGCCTGAGCGCCAAGGTGTACACGAGCCTGGCAGACACGATGCCCGGCCTGGCCAACTGCAAGGCGAAGACGTACCTCCTCCTCAATGCCGTCGTGCCGATGCTCGTCACGGTCGTGGTGGCGCCGTCCCTCAGGGTGGTCGACCTCAAGAGCGAGGCGAGCACGGACGCGGCATTCCTCGTCATGTTCGCCATCACGCTCGCGACCGGAGCCTGCGCCGTGGTTGGCAGCATAGGCTCGACGTCCAATGGGCTGTCCTCCGCGGAACACATGATCAGCCTCAGCGTGCTGCTGGCCACGCCTATACTCATCCCGGCGGCTCTCAATATCCGGGAGAGGATGATCAAGGTATGGGAGGCGAAGCGCGAGAACAGAATCCACGATCTTGGCACCAACAAGGCCGAGGCCGTGGAGACAGTCGCCGTCAACGAGGTATCTGACGTCCAGACCAAGGAGGAAGACAGCGTCGCGGAGAAGCCCCAGGAGGAGGTCGGCGGCCTCCGGCTGCTGAGGAACCCGGACTTCTGGCTCTACTTCTTCAGCTACATGTTCAGTGGCACCCTGGGTCTGGTCTTCCTCAACAACCTGGGACAGATTGCCGAGTCGCGAGGGCTCGGGCGGACTTCCACTCTGGTCTCCTTGTCGTCTTCGTTTGGCTTCTTCGGCCGCCTACTTCCGTCCTTCTTGGACTACTACTCCGCGAAGTAAACCGTCATTCTTTTCACACACTTTCGTAATTAAAAAACTGAAACTGGCATGCTTATTTTTGTTTGATTAGTATCCTGGGATCTTGGAGGCCACAAACTCTCTGAAGTTAGTCTCAAAGATCCGAGCACGTCATTGAATCAAAGGTCCAAGCGGTCTTTTTCAATGACTTGCTAACTACTACTTTCTATGTAGAGTTTAATGAGTCTTATCTGTTTTTTGTCCGAGTAATTTACTTTCTGTGTATTAGTTTGCCAGTTGCTAACTAAGTTTGTTGTTCATTTGCGCAGAAGTGGCTACTCCATATCAAGGACGGCGTCCATGGCGTCGCTGATGGCGCCCATGGCCGGCGCGTTCTTCATGCTGCTCAATCCGACCGACTTCTTCCTGTACATGAGCACGGCCATCATCGGCACGTGCACGGGCGCGATCACGTCGGTGGCGGTGTCCGCGACGAGCGAGCTGTTCGGCACCAAGAACTTCGGTGTGAACCACAACGTCCTGGTGACCAACATCCCCGTGGGCTCCCTGTGCTTCGGCTACTTCGCCGCGTTCCTCTACCAGCGCGAGGCCGAGGCGCGGGGGAGCCACACCTGCGCCGGGGCCAGCTGCTACCAGGAGACGTTCGTCATCTGGGGCTCCACGTGCGCCGTCGGCACGCTGCTCTGCACGGTCCTCAACGCGCGGCCTCGCAATTTTGCCGGGAGGCTACCAGTAAGGATACCATGCCTTGCCCGCTTAGCTAGCTTAGTAGGTGGTAACAAGGCCTCAGGAGTTTCTGATCTGAGGGCTTCTTAAGTCGATTAATTTAGCGAGATCATACACAAGAATCTGCCTCTAGGCGATGTAGCTTTTGTGTTCGTTTGATCTTTGTTTTTTCTTCTTTGGTTTCTGGACTGATCCCACGGGGGATACAGGAAAAAGCCGGATTAAGTTGATATTGTGCAGGTTGATGACATTTTCACTGCATATATGCAGATGAGTGGTTGGGGAAAAAAATCAAGCTTTCATCCTGTCTTTGCTACACTTGCTGATCGTTTGTTTATTTTCCGTTGTAGTATCTTTAGGCCCCGTTTGGCACAGCTCAGCTTCACGAGCAGCTTCACCGGTGAAGCTAAAACTGTTTTGGAAAACTGTTTGGCAAAACAGCTTCACCAACAGCTTCATGCATGGCTGAAATAGGGCAATTGTCCAAGATGCCCCTATCTACCTGACTTGTTCTAACATTTGGAGTTGTATGTTTGTATATGGTCATATGAATTAAAAAATAATATATTTGAATGAGTATGAATTAAAAAATTAAAATAAAAAAATTAAAATCATTAGAGAAGTGTGAACGGTAGAGAAGTGTGAACGGGAGGAGAGGAAACAGGCGTGGGGACCCAGTGGCAAAGTGCTGTAATTTCTGTCAACTACAAGGGCGGTGGGTTTCTAGAACTGAGAGCCTGAGGGAGAGAGCTGTGAAAAGCTACTATTTTCAGTTTCACCCCACCCTATTCCCTTGTGAGAGTATGATTTAAGGAGCTTCATCCATGAAGCTGTTTGCAAAAAGGGTGTTTGGCAAAAAACAACTTATAATAGCTCATGAAGCTGTTGATGGAACTGTGCCAAACAGGGTCTTAGTGTTGAGAGGTTGGTGTACAGTATAGTAAGTACGAGGAGCTGGAATTAGCATTTAGTGCATGAAAGTAACAACGAATGATCTGTTTGGACCTGTAGATGTGACTCATGTGACTTATTTATGAGTATACAACCACTGCATTTTCAGTGGTCCATTTTAGTGGTTCTTCGGGGGCGGCTCAGGTGCTGTGCCCCTGCACTTAAGCGCGGTGCAGGGGTGCCTCAGCACCCGCCACGTGGTCTACACAATTCAAAAAAATTTTGAAAAATTCAAAAAAATACTTTAAAAAATCCGAAAATTGTAAAAAGTTCTTTTTGTAAAAATAATTTTATTAAAAAGTATTTTTAAGTACTTAGAAAAATATTGTTTAATAAAATTATAAATCAAAAAAATTTAAGTACTTAAAAATATACTTTTTATACTTAAAAAAGAACTTTTTACAATTTTTTGGATTTTTTAAAGTATGTTTTTGAATTTTTCAGAATTTTTTTTGAATTGTGTGGGCCACGTGGCGGGTGCTGAGGCACCCCTGCACCGCGCTAAGTGCAGGGGGCACAGCACCTGAGCCACCCCCGTGGTTCTTCCATGTTATTCAATGGAAAGTCAGGAATATGAAGTAGTAGTGACAATCTTCAATCTCTTGATCTTTTATTTTTTCAGTGAGAAATTCTAGCTGTTATTCCACCATGTCAGTGGTATGGAGTACTGGTTGGCAGGTAGCTTAGGGCCTGTTCTTTTCAGCTTTTAAAAACTATTTTTCGGTTTTTCTACAGTAACTAGCTTTTAAACGGAGTATCTTTTCAAAATAAGGTCTACTAGTTAATTGTAGTACATACTGTACCGACTTCATTTATATTGGCAAAAACCGCACGTGAGTTTCCGTTACTCTATAATCTCTCACACGAATAGCCCAAAAATCACAAGCCGCAGCCAAAAACCATAAGCTCCAGCCAAAAAGAACAGGCCCTTAGCCAGTTTTTGGCACTTTTGTCCTCTTTTGGTCTCTTATTTATAAGAATGATAGTAGTCATGCGATAAATACAAAAATAACACTTCTATCGCACGATAACCGAATGGCAGCCTGGGAAGGCAACATATGTTTCGACCGCACAGCCACCATGCGACGCGTGAAGGCCATACGGCCACCGTGTGGCCCTCCCTTCTACCACCCAACCATCAATGGACAGCTATCTTAATTACTAATTTATACGTACTGCTTATTCAATTTTTTAAATATAGCATATGAGCTTAAAAAATTACAAAATTTTATGTACATCATTCAGACACAATATAATTAATTGTATATTTTTTATAATTGTATTCACTCTAAATGTTGCTAAACAATTTATAAGATTATGCTAATTTTAAGAGTTGTTACATATAGCAAACAAACTCTAAAAATTACGAAATTTTACGTGCAGCCTTCTAACACAGTTGACATAATTATCTAATTTTTCAAAAATTTATCCATTATTAATTTTGATCAAAAATTCATACAAATGAATTATTCAAACAGGTACATAGTTAAACCGTATGAGCAGTTCATTTGTATGAATTTTTGAGAAAGATTCATAATAGATAAATTCTCAAAACATTAGACAATTCGGTTTACTATGTAGGAAGATCGCACATAACATTTTGTAATTTTTAGAGCCCGTTTGCTATATGTAACAACTCTTACAATTAGCATAATTGTATGAATTTTTGAGTAACATTCATAGTGTATAAAATTATGAAAACATAACACAATCAAGTATGTTGTGTCCAAAGGCTGCATATAAAATTTTATAATTTTTGGAACTTATTTGCTATACTTAAAAACCGAACAAGCAGCACACATAAATGAGTAATTAATATAACTAATTAAGCTGGCTTAATTAGCTGCCGTTTGGTGGCTGGGCGGTAGAGGGGAGGGCCGCATGGTGGCCATGCAGTCTTCGTGCGTCGCATGGTGGCCTGTGGCCGAGGCACGTGTCGTCCTCCCAAGGCTGCCACTCGGTCACCGTATGATAGAAGTGCTATCTTTGTATTTGTCACGTGACTACGATCATTTTTATAAATACGAGGTTAAAATATATCAAAAGTGCTAAAAACTCTTGCTTACCTATACGTGTATAAACGACATTGTTAGGTACATGGCCTAGAGATTGATCCGTAGGTCCGTATATGTACATGAGATGGAATCAAAGCTGATACTGTACCTTCAATTACTGTCCATAACAATTTCGCAAGTATTTGTTCGTATGCGTAGCGGTCAATCCGTCTAGGACGAGGAAACACTGGAGAGTCATTTGTTGTATCTATTTTGTCAATGAATAGATATTGGATATTTTTCTTTTCAACTTCTAAAATATTTTTTGGATTTTTTTACAGTAATTAGTCTTCAAACGAAGTGTTTTTTAAGACAAGGTGTATAAGTTAATTATAGTACACACTATAGCAATTTTATTTATATCAGCTAAAATCACATATAAATTTCTATTATTCCGTATTTTTTTCTCATGAACAATTTAAAAGACATAAATTATAATCAAAAGCAAAAACCAGAAGCTAAAAGGACAGGGCCGATTATGACCTTGAAGCGTCGGAGAAAATCTCGTCTAGGCAACGTCAATACTCGATACCCTGGATCTTCAGTTTGCCGTAGCAGTCTCCATATTCCGTAATTGGCCTCTGACAGGGCCACTGAAGAGATGAACTGCTGATCTGTGGTTAAACTTCCGACACCCATGGCGCCTTTGGGGCAGGTGATACCATTAGATGTCAGCCGCTGGAAGTTACACTATGGCCCATGAAAGATCTAGCGAAGAAATGTCCAAGATTCTATGCCCGTCTAGTGTTATTCTAGTGTCCTGTCCGGATATGTCCAGATGCATCACCACCTGTCTTTCAGGATCTTGACCAGGTGAGGTAGCTCATTAACCTCGACAACTTATATTTATATTATCTATAATAATTAATTTTTAAATTATATATTTTTAATAAGATTGTAGTAAAAAATATACTGAATTCAGATGTATCGGTCAAGATTATATACGACTATTTTTCTGTATATACTACCTCTCACGAACAATCAGAATTCAAATATTTAAGCCATCATCCAAAAGAACCCACTCATTTACATTGCCCCATTCCTTTCGACAATCACCGATGCATCCAATCCATACAAGAACTGAACATATAATTCCATTTTTACCATCATACTACGATTACATGCACGAAGATCGTCAACATGTGAGGTAGAGGTGACCATTAAACGAAGGGCAGGGTAAGTGTTGAAACCGGCGGCCGCTCATAGCAAAGGTAAAAGCATATATGAGACACGAATATTACGAGGTTCGGCAATGTTTATGGTTTTGGGAGTCGAAGCACGGCGGCTTTATCCGTACGAAGAATTTATTTTTATGATTAGGGTTGCAAGAGGTCAGTAGTATATATTTATACCCATGTTATATGTTCAACTTGGACACTTAGTCCATACCGCGGGAGCTCTACTTTTCCAAACACATGCCCTTCTTTTGTATATATGAGTCATACATAACAAATTTTCACCTTGGCGAATACACCACCTTGAATAACACCATTTCCATCTTGATAAGCGCATCACTTTGAAGAATAAAAAGAAAACGCCTTGATACTCCACATCACCCATAAACTAGGGTTACCTTCTTGCTCAGTAACTTGTGACTCTCAACAAGTTGAGGCAACATTCAAACTTGTTGGTGGTGACAGGCTTGGTCAACATATCCGTAGCATTCTCATCAATATATACCTTCATCAAAGCAATCTCTCTAGAGTTAATCAACTCACTAATCCTGTGATACCTTGCATAATTGTGCTTCATCCTGGTATGACACACCTGATTCTTCGCTAAAATAAATTGCACCATGACTAACACAATACACTTGAACCCCACCTTGCTCAATGTCCAGTTCCTTCACCAGTCCTACAAACCATAACGTTTTCTTTACAACTTACAGCGATGTACTCCACCTCAGTTGTAGATAATGCAACAACAAATTGAATTGATGACTTCCAGCAAATAGACCCTCCATCTAGAGTAAAAACATACTCTATAGTAGATTTCCTATTATCCAAATCACCGGTATAGTCCAAATACACATATTCAATTACCAAAGAATTACCTTGATGTCCGCCAAAAATAATACCATAACTGTTGTTCGTCTTAAGTACCTAAATATCCACTTGACTGCCTCCTAATATCATTTTCCTGGTCTAGCAATAAACTTGTTAACTTGACTTACAATATACGCTAAATCTGGTCTTGTGCAAACCATTGTATACATTAAGGAGCCGACTGCACTAGCATAAGGAATATTCACCATCTCTTCAATTTCCTTGTCTGATACACAACAAAACTCAGAAGAAAGTCTAAAGTGTTGTGTTAATGGAGTACTTATTGGTTTGGCCTTACTCATATCAAACCATTCCAAAACCTTCTCAATATACTCCTACTGAGATAACCGTAATTTTTTGTAGATTCTGTCCTTGTTCATTTTCATACCCAATATTTTCTTTGATGCCCTAAGTCTTGCACATCAAATTCTTGACTTAGCAAAACCTTCAAACCAATAACATCACACGTGTGTTTTATAGAAATTAACATATTATCAGTATACAGTAGCAGAAAAATAAAAGAACCATCATTTAGGCGTCGAACATAAACACAACAGTTATACTCACAATGTTTGTAGCCAATCTTCAACATATGGGAGTCAAAATGCTTATACTACTGGCTTGGTGACTATTTCAACCCATACAATGACTTCTTTAACTTACAAACCAAGTGCTAATTTTCTGGTCCAGTGAACCTTTCTAGCTGCTTCATGTAGATTTGCTCATCAAGATCACCGTGCAAAAATACCGTCTTCACATCCATTTGTTCCAAATGCAAATCTCAACTGGCTACCAATGTAAGTACTGTCATAATAAAAGTATGCCTCACAACCAAGGAGAATAGTTCATTATAATCAATTCCTTTCTTTTGTGAATACCCTTTTGCAACTAACCGAGCGTTAAAATTTTCCCCTTCTTTTTCTAATATTGTTGGCGTTTTCTTGTAGACCTATTTGCATCCAATTGCTTTTGTTCCCACAGGAAGACGTGCTAGCTCCCGAGTCTAATTCTTCTGTAAAGACTCTATCTCTTCTGTCATTACAATCATCCATCTATCTTTCTTCTGACTTATAATTGCCTACTAGAAACTAGTTGGATCATCATTACTAATAAGAAGAGCAAAAGAAACTAGTCCTCATACCCGAATCTCTCTGAAGCTTTCCCATTGGTGCTTCTCTATCTATCTCTTGATAATTGAAAATTCTGCTAATTATCTAAAGTAGAACTTCCTGTAGTGTAACTTCTATCTTGAGTCTTTGAATAATGTTCCAACTCAACCTACAATGCATCTGGATCTGCAATATCATGTGCCACCTCCCCTTTATTCTGTTGTGACATTGATTTCTCATTAAAGACAACATCCCTGCTCATCACCACCCTCTTTGATATCGAACCCCAAAGCTTGTATCCTTTAACACCTTTTTGGTAGATCAGAAAATGCACTTCTTTGACCTTGTATCAAGTTTTGATCTTCCATCACCTGGTATATGCATATAGGCTGGATAATAAAAAATTCTTAGATTAGTATAATCAACTGAATTACTGGTCCATACCTCCTCTGCAACCTTGCCACATAGAGATGCCCTTGGTGATCTATTTATGAGGTAGCACACCATGTTCACACCTCCTGCCCAGAAATATTTATGTGGCACCCCCATTTTTGAATTTGTGTTTCTGCCTTGTATATGATGTGATTTGTTAAAAGCTAGTTCAAAAATTTCAAACTTAATTCTTTCTTCTCCCAAAAAATCCTTCTTCCCTTTTATTTTCCGGGTGGGCCAGCCTTCTTTTTCTTTTTCCCCCGCGCGGCCCGGCTTCCTCTTCTCCTGGCCCAGCTTGCTCCTTTCCCCGGGCCCCCTTTCCCCCATTCCCTTCTGGGCTCCGCTCGGCCCAGCACCGTGCCTCCCCTCCCGTCTTCTTCCCGCAGCACCCCGCGCTCCTCCTCTCTCCGCTCTGCGTGCACCCTCGCCGGACCCAAAAACCGTGGCCCGCCCGTGGTTTCTCCCTGCGCGAGCGCCCATGCCTCCCCGTGGCAGTCCCGCCGCGATCCCTGGTGCCCCTGCCGGCCTAGGTGTCCGGCCCCCTCACCGTAGGCGCCCCGCGCGTCGGCTCCCCATTTGCCGCCGCGGCCGGCTTCCAATCCCGCCCCCGGTTTCGTCGTCCTGGCCACGTCGCCGCTCGCCAACCCCGGCATGGCCGTCGTCGCCGCATTTAATGGGCGGCAGTAGCCCAGTGTCCTCCCCCGCCTTCCCCGGCGCCGCCGCCCATACAGCTCGTGCCGCCCGTAGCAGCGCCACCACGCCGCCGTACTCGAGCCGTAGCGGCCGGACAGCGCCACCCATCCCCGCGCGCCTTACCCTTCGTGCGGCCATGGAAGCGAGCGTACCTCGCCCATGCCGGCCGTCCACCCTAGCGCGCCTAGCCCCGTCACGCCTCGCTTCTCATCGGGTACACTACAGAAGCGGGAGCTCCGCCGCCCATGCCCCCTCTGTCCTATCCTCACTTTTCCACCGCTATAAAAACCGGTCCATGAGCCGCACTCGCTTCCTCCACTCCACACACTAAAACCCGAGTGAAAAATCGCCGCCGCCGGCAGCTCTTCGGGCCGCCACCGCTGCCAGTCCACCCCGACGACTCACGGCCAGCATTGCCCTGCTCCTCTACTTTCTCTTGCCCCCGAAAACCTCCCCACACGTTTAATCGGCTTTTCTCCCGTTCGCAGCTCGCCGGCGCTCGTTCTTCCCCGATTCTGGCCATCTCTTGCCGTCGCCGATTCGAGGGACCTCTGGCCCATTCTTCGCTACCGAAGCTTCCCCGCCACCCTACGAAGCCAACTGAGCCATCCGTTCGATGCTTCGTCGACTCATCTTCCCCGGCGCCGATCATCTACCTCCGTTGTCCGAGCTCGCCGTCGACAGCCTTCTCCAAGCCATCTCGGGTCTTCCCCTCCACTCGGGTGAGTTGCGCACAACCCCTATTACCTCCCCTATCCTTTAATTGACCTCCCATTGCCGGAGTCGCCGCCGCGGCCAACCCCCTGGCTCCGCTGCCGCTGGGCTCGCCGCCGGCGCCTCTCCGGTCTACCTCGGGCCGATTCACCCCCACAACCGTGTGAGCGCGGGGCCGGGTGGTCCGTTTTGGCTATCTCCCCGGGCTCCCGTAGCCCCCTCGCCGCCGGCAGGCCTCCCCGCCGCTCGGCCAGCGGAGCTCTGCTCCTGCGCCGGTTAACGGCCAACCACCATGATTAGTGGCTTTAATAAGCCACTGATCGGTGGGCTTCAGGCTATTTAAAAACCCCAGTAACGCTGACATGCGGCCCCCCCGCTATTAAAAGTACTGTTCACATCTAGTTAAGAGCCGAGCCACTGACCGATGGGCCCTGAGCAGTGTCTCGGTCCCACAGGTCGGTCTCTGGCCCGTTTTCAGAAAGAGAGATGTTTAAATCACCCGTGGACCCCACATGTCGGCCACTGTAATGTCCAGAAGTAAAGATTATTCTGAAAATAAAATAAATCCACGTGGGACCCACTTGTCAGAGAGTGAACTCTCTCTCCTTTTTCATTTTTGGGATTTTTCCCGGGAATGAGAATTCAAATGACTCGTTCTCTCTCGTCGTAACTCCGATTTGAGTGAAACTTGTTTCTAATTTTTTTTCTAAATTCAAGCTCTTTCTGTTGGTTTCGGTTTGGTTTATTTGTGAGCTCATTTGCTTGTTATTTTATGCTTATTTGTTCTCCATGTCTGTTTTCTGCTTTGTCGGTTTGCTTCGTTCGAGTAGAATTTGAAGTTGCACCAGAGCAGCAGGGCGATCTACCTCAAGACCAGAAAGACCCTCTACCTTTAGACCCAGGCGAGTCAACATTCTTGATCATTCTGCTCCTATGTTTTCTTGCAAATTATCTTTGTTTAAAAATAGTCAAATTGCATGCGTTATTTCATGTACAAAGTATGTGAACTATAAGGTAGTTACCTCCCACTTGAAGATCTAAAAATGTATATAACTATACCCTCCTTGAATTTTGATAGCCCATGTACCTTGTCGCCATAGGTATTACTGCTACTATTCTAAATAGGTATATGTCTAAATTAAATGCCATGCGCGTTCTGTCCAGTCTAGGGCATTACCTGCCCTAATCATAGCTTCCAAAAACTTGAACATTAGTTTTGGGCTAGTCACGGGACGTACGTGGCTGGATATTTTGTGACAGCTTATTTTAGACTTCTCGAACCCCTCAAAACTTGCTATACCTGTTTGGGCGGACGGTAAGAGCGGTGGGTGTGGAAGTAGCACATTGGATTGTGGATTGAACCGCCTGAACGCATTAAGGACTTAATCCTGTGATGGCATCTCCGTGTACAACAGTACGACCACAAGTCTGCAAATTGCATCTTAGCTAAGTAAACCTATCGAACCCCCGAAACTCATCTCACCGGTAGTGGAAATGAGTGCTGTAAGGGCAAAGGAGGGCCTAAAGGGACACCGAGAGGAGGGTGACGTTTCCAGCCGTGCTAGCGTTATGGAGAGTGGAGTCCGAAGGCGCTAGTTTCCGTGGTTACATCCCGTGCAAAGTATGGGACCCACTGCAAGTGGGAGTAGCCCATAAGGTGAGATGATAAAAAGGGGCTAGGTATTTTGAAAAGCTATTGTGATGATCTACTCAACCACATGACTAAGGAATCGTGTGGGGCAACGAGCGGATCATCTCTTGTGGGTAAAGTGTACGATCTCTGCAGAGAATAAACTATTTGAATAGCCGTGCCCACGGTCAAGGGCAGACATGGAAACTTCCTTGAGTTAGTTCTATTTCTAAAAACTCTTGTGGGCGGGAAAGAAAAACAAATTGGAGGGAAGTACTCCAACCTTTGAATTTTCCTGGAGGGAAGTACTCCAGTGTTGATATGGACAATAAATCTAGAATTTAGCAGCGGTGGATGTAGCCGACACCAATAAATACTTATTGCATCACTCAAATTCTGAAAAACTCGCTTTGTTAAAATGCTAAGTCATAGGGTTTGTACTTATATTATTTACAATTGTCGCTCTTCGCAAATAAATAAACCTGAGCCCTCTTTGTCAAGCTTTGCATATAATTACATGCATTCTGTGAATGTTGGCTCGTGGAGCACGGTTGTGTGTGCTCACCTCGCTCTCCCTCCCTTTCCCTAGAGTTTGCCAATCAAGACCAATACGAGTACTATCAAGATCAAGAGGGCGAAGGAAATGAAGATGGTGATAGTTAGGCTAGAATCTATTCTCTCCTTACAGTCTGGCCGACCAATCTAATTGGAAGGTGTCCTTAACATTAACCAGGTCCTCTGGGTAATATTAAGCACACCTAGGTTATCCCGGTCGCTTGCCTGTGGGGAAATGAGCCCCTCCCTTTTGCTTCCGTCAATAATACAATGGTACACTGAACTTATGTGGCCTGAAGGCCCCTTTTGTAATACTTGTCCTTATATGGGACCTGTGTACTTTGGTATTGTAATAATATGGTCTGTATCGTGTATGAAATGAATCAGCATTGTATCTGTGAGCACTATCTACTGATCCAAGGAATAGTGCAGTGAAATCGCACGGGGTTCTGGGTTGGTTCAAACCCAGGGTCCGACAATTTAGGAGGTCTTCATTCAGCCTCAAGCATGTTTCCTTTCACAAATAGTCATGTTCATTCTTTCAGCCACATCATTTGGATACGATGTCTTGTGCACTGTGTAATTCTGCTGAATCCCCTGCCCCTCATAATATTTTTGAAACTGTGAATTAGTACATTCATTACCATTATCAGATCACGGATACTTTACATTTCTGCCTGTTTGATTTTCCACCTCATCTTTCTACACCTTAAACTTGTCAAACACTTCTGATTTCTGTTTCATGAAATACACCCTAACCTTGCAGGAAAAATCATTAATAAAAGTAACAAAATAATGAGCTCCACCCATTGATAATTTTCTAGTAGAGTCCCACACATCAGAGTATATATAATCAAGAATGCATTATGTTTCATGCTTGCCCCTTGAGAAGCTAATCTTAAATTGTTTTCTAATAACATAAAACTTACCAAAACAAAACAATTTCGCAATTTTTAATTCTTGCCAATAGGTTTCTTTTATGCAATTCTTCCATCCCACGAACACTAAGAGGACCCAACTGCATATGCCAAAGTTTTGCTATATCGACATGTGAATCAACTGAATTACTCCACCTACAACAGTGCCTCCTAGCAATATGTAAATATTTTCAACAGTCCTACCTTGCATCACAATCAATGCACCCTTACAAAATTTCATGGTTTTCTTATCCTTATCAGCCTTATAAGTAAGACCACTATCATGTAAGGCGCCTAAAGAAATTAGGTTCTTTTTTAACCCTAGTGTATGCCTAACATCACACATTTTTCCAACAATAACTCATACATCTTAATTTCAACATCATCTACTCTGACAATACTATGGCATGTATCATCACCAAGGTTAACAGAACTAAAATTACCTAACTTGTATAAGTTGAACCAGTCCTTGTTAGATGTGATGTGGCACGAACACTCTGAATCAAGAATCAACGCATCGTCAGCTGACTATTTGAATCCAAGAGAACATCTGCATTGTTTCATTACTGCTTGAGTCCTGTTTTCGAGCCACATTCATAGTCTTCTCATCACGCTTCCTACTATTATGTTCTTTCAACTTTAGACAATATCTCTTATAATGCCTCATCTCCTTGCACTTGTAACACTCAATATTCTTTCTACTCCTTGAATTTGATCTGCATTTATGCCCTCCAAACTTTTCTTACTTCCTTCCACGCTCGCTCTTTGCGTACAAACTATCACCATGAGAAGTCTCCTATACGTTTTGTCTTAGTTGGTTATATGCCAACAAAGCTGCGGTGATATCATCAACCCTGATAGTATCTTTTCCATACATCAAAGTGGTGACCAAATGTTTATATAATGGTGGCAATGAACATATCAGAAGTATCGCCTTGCCTTTACCCTCAATCTTCAACTCCAAATGCCATAGGTTGGTGATTACCTGATTGAAGGCATCGATATGCTGTGCAAGATCATAACACTCCTACATCTTGAGCCGGTATAGCTTGTGCTTTAGATACAACTTGTTCATGGGTAATTTGGACATAAATTGAGTCCCAACATCTACAGGGCATTCTCAAAATCAGAAAATATCAAATTAACAGCATGAAGATTATGAAGAATCTTATTGAACCTTTTTCTTGATTTTTAATTATTCTTTCTTCAATTGGTTATGTCTCACTTTCTTGATCACAGTAGAGCCCTCATCATAGTCAGCAAGGGTCTTCTAGATCCCATGAGCAGACCTCAAGTGAGTAACTCGCTCAAACTCGAATCAATTAAGCACTCGAATTAGAAAATTACGAGCCTTATTGTCTGTCTCTATATCTTGTGTAACCTGATTATCGGCTGGCACAACATAATGATTCTTGACATTAATCTAAATTACATGTCCTTGGACCTCGATGTAGGATTACATACAAGCCTTCTAATAAGAAAAATCAACTCCATCAGAAATGAGTAGCTTGGTTGAATACTTCTCTGACACTATGGCTCCTAAGACCAGTTAAGATCTATGAGAAGAACTAACAGGGCTCTGATACCACCTATAGAAATGGAATGGCAATATGGGGTGAATGATGCCTTCAAATTCCTCCCCCAAGCATTCGTCAATCCTTCACTCCGATAGTTACAAAGCTATGAAAATTTAGGATGAAAAGTTAACATAAAAGCTAGCAAATCAAGAAACTAAAGTATAAGAAATGAACAATAACTCGGTAGTGCCACTATAATAGAACTAGTAGTACCACTGTAGTAAAAAAGGTAGTACCGCTACTGTAAAATAAGCTCGGGAATAAGAAAAATAGCACTATTTTAAAACCAAGAATACATATAGCTTTTGATCCGTAAATCCAAATAACTTAAAACTTGTTATGCACCTTCCCTAGAATGCCAGGAACATATTATAATTAACGATCATAAAAATCATTGTCAAAATTTTAAACTTTTTTCATTTGAATGAAGATTGCACCAAAATTGTGCAAAAATAAAAATGATGAATATGATTTGCTCGTGGGTGAATGATGGCCAAATGACTCTACATGTATTCTCACATATCACAGCAAACTAGAACACTCAACGAATCGAGACAAAAATAACTAGATAAAAATCACTTCAAGAAGTTACCATACCTAGTGCCTATATGGATAGAGATTGATTTCTATGTAACATCTCTATCACTAACTCATCTTTTGTATCCAACAAGGTCAAGGAGGGAGGGAATATCAAAACCAACCAAATCAAGAGCAAATCAACCAAAACAAGAGAGATCTATAAGAAATGAACAAATTTGATATATTGCTACTTGAGGATGAAGATTTTATAGCCACTCCACCTCGAGAGCAAGAGAGCACTCCACAACACTCAACACTTCTTCAACCCTAACACTAGAACACTTAGCTTCAATGAGTAAAGTTAGAATGGTTGGATGGTTAACTAGCAAGTCTACATTCTAACCCCTTAAATAGACAATGCAACCAACCTCAACTAACCCCAATAGATACTATCCACTTTGCACAAATGGGAGAAATTCGTTAACCAAACATAACACGGGTTTTACCTGCACACTACACTTATGCACGTTTTTCAAAGCATATAAACCCGAATTCGCTAAATCCTTAACCTTTAATTCAACTTGATCTAATCAGGTTCTCCTTGACCTAATCGCTTTTTCAAGCATCGCGGTTTTGATGCAAGATAGTTTTCGGTATTTTGGTCAACTTACCAAATACACTTTCTCAACCCGGTCTTCACCTTCCATTGCAAACAACCCCATGATTGCCATGTGTAAGTGCACCACTAGCTTACCACGCATTGACAAATCTCTCCTGTTCTGATTCTACTTGACCACGCCTCACGTAGACTGATCAAACCACATGGTGCAACCCATCGATCAAACTTCCCTTCAATATTTTATCTCTTCTCCGTTCCATGCTTGAACTTAGCCATCTCATCCAGTATCCTTGATTATTCTTAGCCTCGACTCCTCTATGAGCGCAGCCTCAATTCTCGTTGTTGATAATGGTTGACTCCAAGTGACCCTATACATCTAAAGACCAAAAAATCGTTCACAACTTGACCCATGTTAATTAAAATATGCTTCATACAATATTAATGCGTTGACCTAGTTTAACCTAAATCAATCCATGACTCACTTTTTCAAAATCCAAGAATTTTCACCTAGGCCGACACTACTGCCCACCAAAGGCTGATACTAACGCTCCCCACAACTGGACTTCTCTAGAAAAAATGCAACCAGTAATTAAATTGTGGTAATACTGCTCTGTGGTTTGACTACTGCGGTACTACCGATCAGCGGTATGGCTGCTACGATCTGGCTAGTTTCCCTAAAAAATTCTGAAACCGATCCAGACAAAATGCAATCATTAAAAAATCAAATATCAACCCTACAAAACTTGCATTAGTTAATTACAACACTGTCCTAGACCTTCTCTGGGTTTTTTTCGAAAATCTAACGGATGTTGTACGTTCAAATGTATCTTAACGGGATAGGATTCAACCATTACATAAGAACCACATGACACTTTCGGTTTGTTCGATTTTCACTCTTTATCCATCTGCTATGGCTGCTTCTTATCCATTCGCTAAGTGTCATTCCTACGCTACTATACCCCCCTCTCAACGTCCATCGTCGTGATCGGCCGGAGTGACTAGGCAAGCGGCAGGTTGACGTTCAAGCCACCCTGGAAGGGAGAAATAGAATAGCTACGATGGGCATAGGGCCACAAACGAGTAGGTCAGCGGCCGCATGCTGGCTGGAGTGAAGTATTGGGCACGACGGGTAGAGCACAATAGCCGTAGGCGGCTAGCAGGCACGGCAGCGAGTGGTGACTGAGCTCGTGTAGGAGAGGGAGCGAACGCAACAGCGTCCAACGTGACAAGCGGCCAATGGGCTCAGCTATTAAATCACGCTGAAAAAACACAAACATTGAGCAGCGAGTGGTGGGTTGGCCGTCGAGCGATGTGCGACGAGCGGTGGTAGGCTGGTCCTCCGAGCTACGAGTGGCCGCAAGCGCGTGGGAGGCCACAGTCTGGCACAATGGGGTGCGGCGGTGTGCAGCAAGTGGGCTTAGTGGCAAGCGAGAAGGTGAGCTGCCGCGCTATCTTGGTAGCTGCAGCCTGCAGAGCCATGAGCGAGCTCGGTGGCAAGCGGGGAGGCCAAAGGCCGCACGTTGGGATTTTTCTATTGCTTATTTTTTTATGAAACTTGTCAAAATTTCTCGAAACTCCTTGAAATTTTGGTTGAAATTTGTTGGAACTTTCTAACTGAAGTTTGGATTTCAAAATTTGAAACTTGTTGAAACTTAAGCTTCAAACTTTCTTGTAATCTTGTAGAAACTTCTAGGAATACATAAAACTCAATGAAACCTAAAATTTTTAAAATGTTTTCATGAAACTTCATGGAAACCTTTTGCTATACTATTGAAACGGCATACTGTTCTCTAGTTGCTCCCTTTTTAAAACACTTAACAAAAAATTTGGATAACCAATTTGAACCACTTAATGATAATATTTTGAATAATTAGTTGATTTTGAAATGTGTACACATTAACATCACATGACATGGAGACTAATTTCTTTGTGAAGAAATCATCATGGTGCATCAATTATTACCTTACACAAGAAGAAGACAATTGAAGTGGGCCAATCTCACCTCACCATTCCCCTTGCCTAGCCATGTATGGCACTCTTTATTTGGATTTTAGTTTATCTAAAAATCAAAATAAACAAAGTATTTTTTGAAACGGATTCTTCAAACAGTTTCTAAGTTAAAATCATGTGCCTCGTTCGCTGCCGTATCAAAAAGTACAAATAAAAATCATTAGACGTATTCTAAAAGAACATGTGTATCATCAATATTTTTCACACACAGCATGGTGCGTTGTTCTCTGGAGCCTCACACGATCACATCACCTGATGCAAATCTCGCTCGTTTTCAGTCGGGAGCCATCGCTCCCTTAATTTCCCGGCTGGATAAATCCGAGACGTCACTCGGAGAAACTTGATTCAGGTTTTGCTACAAGCGACGTCAGGATAATGGACATAGACTATGCCGCATAGTTGGCTGGATTGCCTGCGGCGATGCTTCTTTTCTGCTACCAGCAGCAGCGCCGGTTATGGCTTGGCTCGCCTTTTCGTGACAGGAAACAGAACCCCGAAATGTACTTGGTGCAAAAGAGGAGGGAGAATGTTCGTCTCCTATTAGCGTGAACAAATGCACAGATATGAAGTAGTTAGCTTGAGTCTTGAGTAATCACTGATCCATGTTCAATTACGCACGGACCAAACTAGCCAGTAGCTACCCTTGTCCTTGAATAATGAATAGATCCATGTCGAACAGGACGAGAGGTAGTAATTAAAGGATCATGTGAGAAGATTCAAGATATTGTTATGATAAATTATTGTAAATTTTGTGAAGTGATTATTTGAATTTGCAAAAGACTACATTCTGATTAAGCTGTTTGCTGGAATATTCAGGTTAAGCGGTTCGATCGACTTGTTTGGACGGTCTAACTAGCAAGCTTTGACCACGAACAGTAATTGGAGGTGTGGACCACGATCGTAGCCGATAGTGCAAACAGTCTTGTGTTCGGCGGTTCGATCGGTAGAATGACTACGGCAGAACGACCACGGTAGGTCGACCATGGTAGATCGAGCACGACAGAACAACCACGGATGGTCGCAGCTACAGTACTTGATCGATGGGCATAAGTACAGTGACTGGTCGATGGTTGAATGCTAAATTTGCTCAGTTACAAGTGGTATCAAGTGTTTGAACAAAATATTTCAATCTTGAACATGTAGCACTCTAAATTGACTCAATTGTAGTTTCTTGATTCCATTTTGAATATTGATATGGCTTGGCTCATTTTTGGATACCTTTGGCTTAACTATGATCTTGAGCAACTTGACATGCCAAAAAATCTTTTTAAATTCCATATTATTGCTTATTTAGCTTTAGCTTTTCTATATATATGATTTGCTATGATCTAGATAGCTCTTTCAAATAATATGTCTTGGTGTAATATTTGTAGAATCACTTTGGATAGTTTTCATGGCTCCTAAATGCTAAAAATGAATAAAATGTAGCCGCTTCATTTCATTCATACTCTATCTTCTTATATGCATCTTGATGACTCTATTATCAAAGGAAAGAAAGATTAGTAAAAAATGCATATCTAGAACATAATTTAGAATTTGCAAAGTTAGAGCTTTTGATCTCTTTTCACCATGACCAAGGTCAATTAGAACAATTGTTCTTTCGTATGGACCTACAGTGAGATTTCCTGACTCATTTGGTGGAATTGAAGATTTTGTGGAATACACGCCATTTTCGATAGCTTCGGTCTATTTCTACCTCAAATGGTCATTTTAAGTCTCTGCATTCTTTTTGTGACCATTTTGAGTCTCTCTTTGCAAAATTCCCCTTCTTTGTCTAGAATCACCACCTATCTACATCTTTGAAGAATTGCTAATGGATTCATTAAGGAGGAGATTGAAGGACCATGTTAGAATGTCCAGGATATTATTATGATGAACCATTGCACGTTTTACATAGTGGTTATTTGAATTTGCAAAACACTGCATTCTGGTTGGGTTGTTTGCTAGAATATTCAGGTTAAGCGGTCTGACCGTCTTGTTTGGGTGGTCTGATCGGCAGGCTTCGATCACGAATGGTAGTCAAAGGCATGGACCGCGATCGGTAGTTGATGGTCCAAATGGCCTTGTGTTAGGCAGTCCGATCGGCATAACGACCAAGGCAAAACGAACATGGTAGATCGACCACGGTAGGTCGACCACGATAGAATGACCACAGTAGGTCAAGCATGGTAGAATGACCAAGGACGGTCGATGGTCGGAAGCTATAGTGCTTGGTCGATGGTCGGAAGCTATAATACTTGGTCGGTCGATGGTAGGTTGTTGTAGGCTTTGTGATCGGTAGTCATAGGCTTCAAGTGCTTCAATTCTTCTTTTCTTCGAGTACCTCGAGTACTCGTGTTAGACCAGCCAGCGGTCTGACCTGCTTGTGTATGGTGGTTAGACCAGTTTCTCTCGATGGTCTAAGGTTGATTTTTGGAAAATATAAAAATTGAGTCGTGGATTGAGTTGGATGATTTGGGTCATTGTATTAAAGTTGCATGATTCATGTTTGGCTAACGTAAGTCAAGTTGTGAGGAATTTGTGCCCAAAATTGATTTCTTCATCTTTGGATGTGCAGGGATGCTTGGAGTCACCATGGTCGACGGCGAGGATCAGAGCTACGCTCAGGAAGGAACCGAGGCCCAGAATTATCAAGGATGCCAGGTGAGATAGTGAGCTCAAGCATGGCACGAGAAAGGCAAAAAATATTGAAGGCGAGTTCGAACGGCGAGTTTGCACCACGTAGCTTGGTTGGTCCAAATGAGGCGTGGTCCGATAGAACCTAAGCGAGAGACTTGCCAGCGCGTAGTAAACCAATGGTGAACCTACATGTGACAAACATGACGACTACTTGAATTGGAAGGAGATGACCCGGTTAAGAAATGGTATTTAGGTAGTTTGGCCAAAATACCGCAATATGCCTTGGATCAAAACTGTGGTGCATGAGTGGCGCTTGGAGAGCGGTTTAGGTCAAGAAGAAACTCATTTGATCAAGATGGATCAAGGGTAAAGGACTTAGCGGATTCGGCTTACATGCTTTGAAAAGTATGCATAAGTGATCATGTGTGAGTAAAACTCGTATGTGTGGGGGTAAACGGATTTTCTCCATTGTGCTAAGTGGATAGTATCCGCTAAGGGCTTAGTGTGGCTAGTTAGCTGACCTATATAAAGAGATTGGGATGGAGAGTTGAGTTAACCATCCAATACATCTCTCTTGTGCTCTCATGTCTCGAGTTAGGGTTCAAGAGTCGAGTGCGTTCTGTGCTCTCTGACCTCTAAGATGGAGTGATTATAAGACTTACCTCCTCAAGTAAATAATACATCAATCTTTGATTAGCTCCATGGATCCCTTATGTTTTGATTAATTTGCACTTGATTTGGTTAGTTTTAATCTCTCCTCTTCTCTTTTGTTGATCATGCTATGCCAATGATGTGTAAGAGATGAATACAACATCTAGGAATCTATCTCCACCCATCTAGTCTCTTTGATAGCAAGTTTATCAAGAAAACCCGATTTTGCTTGATTTGGCCTCAAAATGTGATTTCTTGATCTGAGGGTTTTTGACGTGATTTCTTTCGTTTTCGTATTTGCTGGGATATGTGGGAATATATCTAAAGACATCTTGGCCATCGTCCCCCCTCCCCCCGAGCAAGTTGTATTCACCGATTTTGGTTTTGACTCATTTTCAGTGCACTTTTCTTTCAAACTAAAAAAGACCTCAACTTTGACCATGATTTTCACGATCGTTTGTTAGAATAGGTTATTGATATCCTAGAGAAGATTCCTACAAAGTTTTACGACTTTTGGATCATTCAATCAAAAGTTAAGTGGATTTGAAATCTCACTCTAGTGCTAGTTTCCCTGTTCATAAGCCTGGTTTCATTGTTCATTTGCTGATTTTTTTTGGTTAGACCGATTTTTACATGATAGTTAGACCGCAAATACTACACCAGTTAGACCACCATATAAATTGAGGTCAGACCGCCAGAAGTAAGTTTTAGGCAAGATTTGTTTTCTTGAGAGCTTTAATTTGAGTGTTTGGTAAGGATTGTATTATCTGTAACTTACTAGTTATTAAAAAATAAAATCTAAAAAATTTAAAAAAATTTAAAAACCATCATTTACTCTCTCTACTGCCACTCGGACTTACAGTAACAATTGAATGCCGTGCAACGCTAGTCGTTGAACCAACCAGGCCGGCCAGCAGCATGTCTGCGTTGCAGGGAGGATGTGGGCTGAAAAGTGTGCACGGACAGGAGCCGGCTGAAAAACTGTGCACAGAGCATGCCAACTGTTGCGCGCATGCGTCGGCTGGCATCGGCACGTCTGCAATTCTGCCAAGCGCACATGGGCCCAAAGCGATCGAGTCATATCCACCGTCTGATAGGTACATCTGGATTCGGCCGGGCCGTAGCGTACGACATGACGCGCGAGATTGATGACCGCCTGTCCTCTCGATCGATCCTGCGACTGTGGAGCTTTCGATTCGTTTGTCCCGCAATGGCTCGACCGCACGTGGCCGGCCGGAGTGGTCCAGTTCCGAAGAAACACGCCGAAGGCACGCCCAGAAGTCAGCATCCATCAGTGGTACGAGGGAAAGAGACGGCACGGGTGGCGCGTTAGGCTCATAACGATCAAGGGTGATGGCAGTTACGTCGTGATCACACGTTTCATAGTTGTTGTATGTTTGCACTCGCCTTTAGTCCGCACGGTGGTTTTTTTCGCGGTCTGATGTTTTTAAGTAGTACGAGTGTTTATATGATCGTATCAAATAGTGATAAACTTATTTAAAAAACTGTTCTAATAAAATATTTTAAAAAAGCGACAAAAAAACTACCGTATTTATTTATCCAAAAGAAACTATAAGTCATAAACTGAAAAGAATAATCTAGCGTAGCCTTTCACATATAAAGTGATGAACCCACATACTCTTGATTTGTGGATGAAACTGGTGCGCCCATGCGCCTTATGTTACCGACTGGTGAAGAAGTCCTAGACCGAAAAGATTAGAAGAAGTTATGACATTTAGATAAGGGGAAACATTTTGCAGTGGCCGGATCAACCAATGGAAATGCCGAACCCTTTCCTAGCGTGTGTGCCCATGGACAGGGAAGAAGAAAAACACATGCATGAGTACAAGCGAAGCAAAGGCGGTATGAACTCCATGAGACCACGTCGAGGCCATCTCATGATATGTTATGAGTATTTGACTATGTTGTGATTTTTTTATCGAGGTTTGAGTTTGATGTTTGATTAGAGTTGCAAGTTTCTGGTTGTTCCTAGTGTAATCGGTCTGACCGGTCCCGTAGATTGATCAAACTGCTGGGCTTATGTGATTCAACCGCTGGAAGGTGGTGGTCAGACTAGATTGGGAGTCGTGGTCTGACCAGTCGTTGGTTGGCGGTCGGACCGGAGTTGTTGGCTCTGATGCGAGCAGTCTAACCAGCACATATGGTGCAGTCATATTGGTTGTTGCGGTGTGGCTGGGCTGTGGTAGCTGTTTTTTCTTTTTGCAGAGTGCATGTTTTAGAGTCGGACACATGCAGTTAGACCGGTTATTGGTTGGTGGCGGTCGGACTGGTGTTGAGTTGAAAGGTGTGATCGGTATTGAAGATGCAGTCACATCGGTGTCTGTTACCGGGGAAAGTTTTTGGTCTAAAAGAGTGTATAGCGGTCTGACCAGTGTTGGTCGAGTGCTCAGACCGCTTCCCTATTACCAGGGAAGAGTTTGATTCGATTTGGGCCGGTCAGACCGGTCAATAGTTGGTGGTCAGACCGGTTGCTACAACCAGAGAACAGTGAAATGTGTTCTTGAGTGGTTTGAGTGTGTGCACGGCATGGGAACTGTTGGTTGGTTGTGTTATGTTGTATGATGCATTGCTTTAACTAATATGAGTTGAGTGCATGGAACTTGTGCTCAAGATGGTTGCTTGGTCTTTGCATGTGTATGTGTCTTAGAGAACATTAGCAGTTGATGATAAAGTGACCGAAACTAGGCGGTAGAGCTAAGTTCTGTACAGTGTGTAACTCCGAGTGAGGCTACCTAGCTCAAGCGAGAAGTACATGAAAAGTAACGATTGTGAATATGCAAGTTTGTGTATATAGTGTGCCAAGTACCATGGGTTGAGGCAAGTAGAGATGATCCGGTGGAGATCGGATGCGTGAAGACTTGATGACAAGTTATTGGACGCCACGGGCTATATGTCAAAGCGTACTGAAATGTTGTGATGTAAAGACTTGTTATTGGAATTGCTTTGAGGAGAAGATGAAGGCAGAGCCAAGGAAAGGAAAAGCGTACTGAAAGGTATTTTTGGAGTTCATCAAAATACTAGGTTGAGCCTTAGACAAACTGCGACGTAGAAAGATGGAAAGGAAAAGCGGTTTTGGTCAAGGTGAGGCGGGATGGCTGAGTGGATCAATCTCTAATAGTTTAGAGGATGGAGTCATGTAAATGCTTTGAAAATCATGTATGAGTGAAAAACCCATTATGTGGTGGGTTATTGTGTTTGTCCATATGTCAGTGGATGGAATCCACTTTGTATCCTAGTTTTAGGGTTTCTTGAGAGTGGTTAGTGTAAGTCAAGGAGCCTGACTAGAGGTGGTGAATAGACAGTTTTAAATTTTCTTTGCCCAAAGCGTAAATCAAAATGACTTTTTTCTCAATTAAGGCCTAAACCAACTAATCTCACACTAAGTGCAACAACAACCCAAGTCTATGTTAAAGGTTTGTAATCCTAGGATGACAAGCAATCAATTTAATTTTATACGTATAAATTGCTTGAATGTAGAAGAATAAACTACAATGACATGGCTTTTTACCATAGTGTTGAGAGACTTTCTGGTCTCTCCTATTCCACATTGAGATAAGGTCAAATGAATTGGATTAGCTCTACAAATTGAGCCAAACACCTCAATTCCACTAGTGATAGTTATTTCCCGTTTTGGATGGGTGAGTTCCAACCTTCACAACATGCCGGACCTTCTCACAAGCTTCTTTAAAAAGATCACCGGGCACGACACCTCTAACACCGTCTAGGACTCGGCAACCTTCAAAAGTAACAAGTCAAGTCCCTTACTTGACTCTCACCATATGCAACAAATGCATATGCTTAAGTGGATATGAAATCCATCTCTAAATGTAACACATACAACTAGAGATATCTCTCCTATATACTAGCAATCCGGTCTTCCAACCAAACACCAAGATCGGTAAAAGACTAAGAGCTAATTATACCTTTGTTTTGAGAATCCTCTTGAAGCTTAACGACGCGTATCTTCACTTCAAGTCCAGGTCATTGTCTTGATATGCATCAACCTATGATGCATCCTCCACTTGTCCTCCATCAACACATGATGGGTCTTCTCTTCACTTGATGATCAACTCATAATTATCTCTTCTTCGGAATCTTGATGCGCATCAACACATGATCCATTCTCTTCTTGAACTTTAATTTGACTTGATGACGATCAACTCATGATGTCATCGAAAGTTTTCATCATCATAAAACATAACCTATAGAACATCCAACTTATGAAAATGTTAGTCCTACAATATGATTATCATTAATTATCAAAACATACCAATAATTTATAATGATGAGTCTAGATTCTTCAATATTTTCTTTTTGATAATTGATGACAAACGCCATAATTGCAAATGATTGAATATAAAGCAATATAAGTATATATGAACTACATAAGTTTTATATACTCAAAAGATATGTTTCAAAGTAGAGATCCCTAATATATGTGGATAAAAAACTTGGATCAATACCAATTAAACCTCAAAATATAAAATGAACTCCCCCCTAAATGTGTGCATATAAAAATGTGTAATAAAAACATATGCACATATTCAAATTAGGCTTTTGGTAAAATTCAATCTATATTTTGGATTCGAGAAATACAACAAGATATAAGAATATGACGTCGAATGCAAAACTCCATGATTTTCACCTTTTTCATCCAAATGAAACTAAACAATATCATACTCAAAAACAAGTTAGTCTCACATTTATATTTGTTATTAATCGTCAAATCCAATTTAATTAGAGCTTGAACTTACAGTTGGCTTGGCCGCCACATAAAAGGAAAGGTGGTGGCTTAGGGACTAAGCTTTAGGAAAACCAATTAGAGGAGAATTTAGGTTCTTAGAGAGAACTTTGTGAAAGATAGAGTGTGATTTTTGTGCTTGAGTTTATTTTCATTGTTAGGCATGTAAGTGGCTACAGAGTAGCTATAAATATTCATTTCTAAGTATCAATATATATCCAAAATTTATCAAGTCGTTCTTCTCTTTGATCGAGTATTGAAATCTTGATTTAGCTTGGTTTTTAGTGTTTTCTTCTCCCCCTTGTTATCTTGCTTTGCTCCAAGGACATGTAAGTGATCGATATATTTCTTGAAGTCCAGATTCCATCTATCTAGGCAAGTTTCTTTGTAAGTTCTTAAATTTGCTCGGTTTGGGCTCAAGAAAGGGTGATTTTGGGGGAGGAGGGGTTGATCTTGAGAACATTTGAATTGTTTTTTGTTGTGATTTGAAGATGCTAGGATATGTGGGAAGCCATCATTAGCCATCTTGGCTTGATTCCTCCCACGAGCTCCTCTCACTTACCATTTTCGTATTTGATTTGGTTTTGATGCAGCTTGCCTTCATATTTAAAAAGATCAAAACTTTGAAAAGCTTTTCTTAAATTTCTTGTTAGGTTAGGTTCAAAATATCATAGGCTAGGTGTGTGCAAAGTTTTAAGTAGTTTGGAGCTATGAATTAAAAGTTACATCAAATTTTGAATTTGAAATCATGTTGATTTTCAATTCTGTTTTGAGAGCGAAGCCAGATCCCCAAAGGAGATGTCAGACTGCCCGAGCAAGTTTTGGCTCATTTTACTCGGTTGTCAGACTGCCCGAGCAAGGTTTGGCTCATTTTACTTGGTTTTCTCGGAGTTTTCATTGTAAATGTCTAGGCTCTTATATTCATATTTTGATGTAGCTTTTAATCACTATCGAGGTGAAGAGCTTTGAATTTTTCTTAGAAAAGAATTATATTTATTGTGAACCCCCCCCCCCCCCCCCACCCCCCTCCCCTCCCCTATTACTGCTCTCGGTCCTGCAAACTCTGATCACTTGTGATGCAGAAAGGGAGAGGAGTGAAGAAATGAAACGAGCTGAAAATAGCATGGAGCTAGCGCGACACAGGCCATAAGCCCATAATGCGCGACGAGAGAGGACGGGAAGCTAGGAAAGCAACGGCCGCGGCGTGAAGGCACTGGCTGGCCCGACCCGACCCGACAGGAGCAAAACGCACCGTAATTAGGGTGTTCCCGCCCATCGATCCAAGGGCAGGCGCCCGCGCGCCGACCCGGCACGGGCGATGTCGTTGCTCGTCCGAGACAGCACGGCAGCGTTGGACGGCCGCGCGGTCGGTCTTGAGCCAATTAGCACGCCGCAGCGCGCCGTAACTAGCCGCGCGACAGCCCCGCCCCGCCCCGTGTGCCGTTCGTGGCAAAGCGTTGGTGGCGCCACATTCGTGGCGCGCGACTCACGTCGACTCGTTTAGTCGGGCGTGCGCCGGCTTTCGCGAGAAAATGTGAACCGTGGCGACGTCGTTTCGGACGGCGCGGCAGTTACGGCGTGCGTGCGGGCGGGCGGGCGGGCGTGGTGGGTTGGTGGAGTTTGGGAGGCCGAACGAGTTTGGAGTTGGTGATCACGTATTCACGTTGACCTGTTGCGGAAGACATGAGAAAGCTTGACTATGCTCTGCGTTTGTTTCTTCTTTTTTGTTTGTAAACGGTCGCTGGCTCTGCGACGTACTGCTGAAGCACGGGGAGAATATTAGACCGTGGATCATTTAGTTCGCAAAGGCGACCGGGGATGTGACGGCGACGGGCAATCAAGCCCGTCCACAGTGCTTGTTCTGGTACCCCTGCCGTTTGCTCTCTGACTTGTAGGGCCGAACAAATTGTACTAAACAAATCGTAACATATTGATCAACTCGGTTTGATGATATTCAGTATTCGATATAATTTTCAAAAATTAGGTTTTTCAGAATTTCAGTTTTTCACATGAAAAAAAAACGAATTCTCTCAAGGCGACTAGGCCTCTGCCCTCTAGGGCTCTGGCTCGCAACGCAGGCTTAGCCCATCCAACCGAAGGAACGCAAGCACATCCCCAACCCCAAGTGAAGCCTAGCATTAGCAATCGGTTCATGCATGCACATTTCTATTCATGGTGAACTAATTGATGTGAGATACTATCATAGAACGTCATCACCAAAATAAAAAATAAATAATAAAAGCAATAATAGAAATCACAAGTAAATAAACTTTAAACGTAATTTACCAAAGAATCAACAGAGGCTGAAATAATTGTTTGAAATATGGGACCGGTCCACTTCCAACCAAATAAAGGACGAATAAAACAATAGATAGTGACAAGCCAC
This sequence comes from Dendrocalamus latiflorus, assembly GCA_017311315.1. Lineage (NCBI taxonomy): Eukaryota > Viridiplantae > Streptophyta > Magnoliopsida > Poales > Poaceae > Dendrocalamus > Dendrocalamus latiflorus. Next base: position 51,779,939 of record CM029664.1, on the reverse strand, counting down.
GGTGCTGAAAACTCGAGTGCTCCCACTCATGCATGATGCTATCACTCCACTGGCGTTTTACCTGAGAATGAAAAGAGCAAGCGTGAGATTTGGAAATCTCAGCAAGTACCCAACAACGGTCTCAACACGGCGAGAAAAGGTTAAGTAAGCAAGTAAGATATGTAAAGGACAAGCAAAGCAAGGAAGCAAGTCATTGATACAGTTTATGTGCAAAGAAGCTAGGTTATCGAAAACGCTGATACAGATTGAAGATGGAGATCACAGGAACAATGTCATTAAAGATAAATGTTATTTAGCAGGTTATGACAGTGGCACCGGCGATCACTTCCCACATACCCGGTTATACAAGAATAGTCAGGCACGCCATCGTCCTCGACTGTATAACCGCCGACGGGGTGTAATATCCTGAGTAACGAAAATGTACGGCCCTCCGTACGTTACCAGGTGGGTAGTAATCTCCCCTATATGCGGATGACCCCAGGCCTGGAAAGTGTCATCTGGTCAACCAGGATAATTGTTATTTAGTAAGTTGTGGCAAAGGCACTGGCGATTACTCCCCACATACCCAGTTATACAAGAATAGTCAGGCATGCCATCGTCCTCGACTGTATAACCGTCAACGGGGTGTAATATCCTGAATAACGGAAGTGTACGGCCCCCCGTACGTTACCAGGTGGGTGGAAATCTCTCCTATATGTGGATAATCTCAAACCAGGTAACCGTTATATTATAAACATGTTATACAGTGTGAATTTAAGGAACTAAGAGAAAGATAAGAAAAAATTAGGTAAAGTGAAAGGATTTGCTAATGTTGAAAATGAAGGCATGTAATTCCCAATATGAGGATGATAGGGGATGATACTATGGTGATAAGATAACGGATGCATCACGGACATATCATAAAGTATGAATTTAAGAAAATTAAGAGATGGCGAGGCTAAGGCTATGATAAAGTTATGAGAAGTGAAAAGATGTGCTAGGATTGAAAATCGAAAGTCATAGTTTCTGATATGAGAGCGATGTGAAATAATAATAAGGTGACAGTGACATAAAAATTATCCTAAAGAGGTATTATAATATAGCTCACGCAAGGTTATCAATCAACCAAGTTTTATTATGTGCTAAATGATTATTAGTCGAATTAACAGGTTGAATACATACATTATTCATGGCTCAAATACAACATCATACAATTATTGAAACATAATATTAAGAACCTAAAACATATCCACCCTCGTATCAAAAGAGTGTCAATAACTTAAACCTAAGTTAAAACATGTTCATATGCTACCCCCATTAACAATTTAAACATAGATTCTAAAAACACTAATTAAAAGTATGAACTCTAAAACATTTTAATTAAGCATCCTAATTAACATAAAAGCAGGTAAATAAAATAATCTAGAACATCATGGCATGAATACAATATTAAAAGTCTTATAACCAGGCAAATATGAATGATATGATAATAGCCAGACAACATAGGTGATATGATATTGACCAGATAAACTTTAGTGATACGCTAGAAACCAGGTAACTTTAGCGATATAAAATTTGCCAGGTAACTTTAATGATGTGATTTTAGCGATCTGCTATTAGCCAAGTGATACAATATGAGCCAGGCGACCTTAATGATATGATTTTAGCGTTAGGATATTAGTCAAGAAAGTATGAGTGACATGATAATTATACTCAATGACAAGGTGACAAGTAAATTGGAAACATGCGATTTGCGAAACGGAAAAGTCACGGCCGCGAGATACTTGCCTTGAGCACGTTTGGCAGACTCACTGCACAAGAGATCAGAGGTATGCAACCGCCGGAACATTCCCCCGAAGACTGCGTGCGAACCTTGAGTATGTTCGGTGAACTTGCTGCACGAAAGATCAAAGATGCACAACTATCCGAATATTCTTGCAAACCAGATCTGACAAACAGTACACCGAGGAAGCGACCAAGTAAGCACCAAGTAATGTGATTGATTTGACGAAGCACAAAGTATGCTGATTAGAGACAACTTGTCTTCACATGCAAAGGAAATTTGTGTCTTCATGTGCTGGTTGAATATTGATGGCTGTTGTGAAGACTTAAAGTAGTCTTGACTAGATAAATTGATGGCATGGTTGATTGACGAGATGTGCATCTTGGACTTGGTTATACATTCCAAGAAATTAGACTTTTGGTTGTGCAGAATACTTTGATGGCTTGGGAACGAAGCGTCATACCGGTTGGTCCCAGTGAATCAATCACAAAAGAACAGGAGAAATTTAACTATTTATCACTCTTAAGAATGTCACATATCTAAATGCCACTCTCTTCGTTTCATTCAACATTTTGCCACCCTTAAGATGTGGTTGACTAACTAACCGCCACTTTCGAGCCCACGCGGCGCCAAGTCACTGCCATATCATGCCATGTCAGCGCCCGCCGCCGCGCCTCCCCGCGCCCGCGCCTGCGCTGCCCCAAAGCATGCCAAACCTTTCCCCCACCACTGCCGGAGCTGCGGCCCACCCCAGCTCGCCAGCGCCATGCGCCTCCACTGCGCGGCCCCGCCTCACGCCGCCGGCTCCCCTCGGGTTTGCTCCGGCTTGGCCTAACGCGCGGTGAGTCTCCTTCAGACCCCTGGTACCTCATGCGCCCCCCACCTTCTTCCTTTTCCCCTCTGGTCGCCGCCGCCCCGTCCCACCCTTTCCTCTGGCCGCCGCGCCCCGCCGCCGGCCCGCCTCGGGGCCTCTCGGCTCACGGACGTGTATCCTTCGGACTCCCCCTGGCTCCGGGGTCCCGTTTTGCCGTCTCCGGTGTGTTCCCCGGCCGCCCCTCACTGGCGGCACCGTCGTCTACCTCGCGCCGCCCCTCCTCTGTTTTGATTCGGCCGGTTCCCCTGTTATTTCCAGAGGTGCGGGCGGTGGCGCGGGGAGGCGCGGGCGAGCGGGGCGGCGCAGGGAGGCGCGGGGAGGCGCGGGCGCTGACATGGCAGTGACTTGGCGCCGCGTGGGCTCGAAAGTGGCGATTAGTTAGTCAACCACATCTTAAGGGTGGCAAAATGTTAAATGCAACGAAGAGAGTGGCATTTGGATAGGTGACATTCTTAAGAGTGGCAAATAGTTAAATTTCCCAAAGAACAGCGCCTTCTCGCCGCACAAGACAGGCCAAGGACTTCCACGCGAGACCGCGCTCACGCTGATCGTGACGGTCTGCTGCTGCATCTTGATTCCACACGGTGATCGAGGATATTTTCCACACGCGCTCTGTCTGAGGACAGGAAATCAACATTCCACTCGACCCGTGCGCCACCACTAGACAACGCCGCAGCCGCCACCTACGACCGACGACTCCGGCGCTGCCACCATGGGTGCCTCCGCCGCCGTGTGCCGCTGCCGGCCGCCATGGCTGCTGCCGCTCTGTGTGCGCTTGAGGGGAGAGAGAGAACACGGGAGAGAGGGAGAATAGTAGATGGGTTTGAGGAAGAGAGATAGAGATAGAGGGAGAGATATAAGAGAGGGAGATAGAGTTAAGAGAGAATTTTCAGGGTGCTACAGGCGCAAGTCTAGCTGGCTGTGACTGCTAGTAAGCATTGAAGTGTGAAATTTTGTGACCGCAAATATTTTTGACTCGTCGTATCATTCTCAATTCGTGTCAACTTTAGTAAATATGGTATTTACCAATATCAACCAAAATAAAATGGTATTAACTGATACGGAATCATATTATAAATAATACCATATTTACCAGATTAATAGTATCATATTTATTATATATATTATATTTATCGAAACGTATATAAAAAAACCGAATGAACAACCCGGCTGGCACTGGCTCAAGCATTTAGGCGAAACATTGAATGTCGAATACATCGGATGCCGACGTGCCCCGACAGCGATCGTGGGCCCCCGCGGCCGGTGACGCCACGGTGACGCCATGATGGCGTCAATAACTTGATCGTCTGGTGCCAAAAAGAAAAAAAAAAGAGAAAAAGGAGAAACGCAATAGCACAAGCAATCACTATAGAACAGCGCCAGCACAGCGTCTGGGGTGTTCACGTGTGCGTGTTTCAGTCAGTTCGATCTTAAGTGATCTGGCCGCTAGCTTTCGTCCGGTTCTGAGCACATCGACGAACTGAACAGTCGAACAGATCGCCATTAGGCAGTGTTCATTTGATTTTTTTGCTTTAAGTTTCTTTAGTACTATTTAAAGTTTTTCACGGTAGCTATTATAAATGTAATTAATTTAAAATTTTTAAAAATAACAGACATGTTATTTTGTCACAAATAATATAAAAGGATATAAAAAGACAAAAAAGGCTTAAGATATAAAAAAATAAAATTAAAAAGCTAAAAACTGAAGCCTAATTAAATAGGGCTAAGATAAGGCCTTGATTGCAACAATTCTGGAGCCACGTATTTATTCTTGTTGCAGCCGTGAACTAACGTATAATTAATAGATAAACATATTTGGGTTTAGTATGTATGTACGTATATCTAACCAGGCGACTATTCCTGCACAGGTGATTCTGTGCAATCGTATGCATCACGCTGACGCTGGTGTGATGCTGCACTGGTACATCTGCGTTCTTACTTCGGGAGACGAAAAGAGTGATCGAAGTGTCCTTTTTCCAGATCAAAGTGCTGTCTCGACAAAATTATCAGCAGGGATGCTTTTTGACAGTCCATTCCCGGCCGTAGCTTGACAGAAACTAGGCTTCTCCGTTGCACCTTTGCGAGTGTAGTAGGGCCCACCACGATCTCTCGTATTAGCAGACCTAAGTAGATCGACGAGGCAGTGCTAATGATAAGATACTCTCTAGAAGACGGGAAAAAAAACAGATCTTTTGTTTATGCTCTTCAGTATAATACGTGCACAATCTACGTCATTACGTCCCGCACATCCGTAGTGTTAGCGACACCACTTGTGTTAGATCATGTAAATGGTCCTAAATAAAGTAATAATAAATAATTAATATTTAGATTGCTTTGGATTTTGTATTTATGGAAGTTTTGGTCGACCGTAGTCGAAAGTTTCAAGTTCGAGTGATTTTTGTTTCGTCCGAGTGGTTTTGCTCTGCTCAAAGTTTTTTCAGTCGGATCTAAGTGGTTTTCGTCGCCTCGAATGGTTTACTTGAGTTTGAATGGTTTTGGTTTCGTTCGAGTGATTTTGCTTTGCTCCAAGTAGTTTTGGTCTGCTCTGAGCACTTTCGGATGTGTCCGAGTGACATCAGAAGATCGGGCGACGTTCGAGTGCCATTGGAGTATTGGACGGTGTTCGAGTAACATCGGAGGTTCGGACAAGTTTGAGTAACATCAAAGCATCGAACGACATTCGAGTGGAACCGGAGCATTGGATGGCTTTCGAGTAGCGATGGAGGATCGGACGGTGTTCGAGTGCCACTAGAAGATCAGACGACTTTTCAAGTGGCACAGATGCATCGGACGGCGTTCGAGTACCACCAAAAGATCGAACTACCTTCGAGCGGTGTGATCAAAGATTCAGAGCACGGACCGGTCAAAGCTACAAACTTTTTGTACAACCGAAGCTGCAGTGATTTGGTCAAAACTGTACGGTCGAAAGAACGATACCCAGATGTGAATAGTGATTCAGTTGGTACTCAGAAGAGTACTGTAGCATAGCTTGGCTTTACGACCACATCCAATTTCGACCACGATTGACTTCAACGATGTCTGAACGACTACAATATTTTTATTACGTCTGGTTTCGACGACGGCAACTCGACTACAACATTCTAACCACGATAGATTTCGATCACGTCCGGCTTCGATCACGACAGAACGGCCACTAAAGGTAATCGTAGCTATAATACTTTTCATGGTCGTAGCTACAGTACTTTTTCATGGTCATAGCTACAGTACCTGATCGATACTCAATAGTCGTAGATTTTACTAGTCAATAATCGATGACTTTGTAGCCTATAGTCGTGGACTTTGTGATCGATAGTCGTAGACTTTGTGATAGATAGCTGAAGGCTTTACAATCGATGGTCGTAGACTTTGCAGACTACTGTTATAGTCGTAGACTTTGTAGTCTTGTTTTCATAGTCGTAGACTTTGCAATCTACTGTCATTGTCTTCGGTAGTCGGAGGCTTTGTGATCGGTTGCTATAGGGTTCATGGTCGTTACTCGTAGACTTCATGGTCGGTATGAGTACTTCAATTCTTATGATCTTCGAGTACCTCGAGTACTCGTGTTGGGTCAGTAGTTGACTAGTCGGTGATTGGTGGTCGATGCTACAGTACTAGGTAGGTACTCGGTGATCGATGAACAATGTCCAGAAGAACAGTACTCAATGGTTTCGGTACTCGGAAGATGGGAGTACTCGGTAGTTAGAAGGATTTGGTTCTCAGTAGTCGGTAGCGATGTTTGTGGTTATGCCCGAGTGTTTTGAGTGGAATAAAGGTTATTCCTGGGTACTTGTTATTTTCAAGTATTCGTTGAGCTAGCGGTCATAAGAAATTGTCTAGAGCTGATTTGCGGTAAGCGATGGAATGTGTGGTCGTGAACGACTTGGTTGATGGTCGTGGATGAATTTGTTCTTGACTATGGATGAACAATGGTGGTGTGAGTGTATGTACTGATGATGGTCAAGTTGTGAAGAACTTATACCGGAAAAAAGTTTCTTTGGTTTTTGCATGTGCAGGTGATCGTGGAGATGATCATGGTCGGTGACAAAGAGAACCGAAACTAGGAGGGGTAATCTGCGGTCTAAGCGGTCGGAATGTCATGCGAGGTGGTCGAGCTCATGCTGGAGCACGTGGAGATCGAAAGTGGATGATGCGTGAAGGTGTGAAGATGGTTACGGTCGGTGACGAAAAGGACCAGGATTAGGAGGGTGTAATCTGAGGTCCAAGTGATCGAGATGTCACACGAGGTGATCGGGCTCACGCTGGAGCACATGATGATGTGTGAGGAAGCTACAGGAGGTGCGGTCTTGGAGGCTTCGACACGGAAGTTGGTGATGCGTCCTGAAGGCTTTGTCACGTGGTAATATTGGAGACGTTATGGAAGGAGTCCGTAACGAAAAGGTTTAGAGATATGGTAAAAACATATGTTAGGAAGGGTTACGGACCCCTTGATTTGAGAAAAAAAATAGAGTTATGTGTTCGTGTTTAAGGCAGACACGGCTTGTACGTTGGCCTATAAAAGTAGGGAGAGACTAAGGCCTAACGTGTGGATTTTTGGAGGACTTTTGTTGAGAGAGCTTTTAGGGGTGCCGTGATGGCACTTTGTAACCGCATCCATAATACAGAAACAATATATCAGATCTATTCTAAGAAAAGTTTGCTAGCATCGGCGACGTGTTTTCTGAGCATCGTTTTTCTTCTGTCTCCGGCGTGTACTCGTTCAAGCGATCGAAGCGTTCAAGCGACTGAAATCTTCGAGCGGAGTGAGATTATGACTACATGTATCGACAGTCATAGCGAACGATTGAAGGGAGCGGTCGGACAATCAAAGCGTTCATCGAGCACGTACGAGTAAACTAGTATCTTGTGGTCATAATCTATATTTAGTAATTTAGACTATTTTTCTTCTTCTTTTAGTTTTGATTTTAAGTTTAAAAAACAGAGACAATCATTCCTCTCGTCCGATTACAATCCTGGAACTTGTAACGCATGCTGAGCGTCAACAACTCTCAAGCTTGAGCTTTTTCAATGACGTGCCAACGTACGAGTATTCACGGAGACGCTGCAAATTTTGTACCTGCAGCTTTGTGTATGTCTCTAAGCCTAAGCAAGCACTAGAAAGTATTCCAGACTTCCAGTCGCATGCGGCCCTGCCCATATCTACGGCCAAAGCTGAAAGCTAGCGTAGTGATCTCATCGAAAGTGACAGAAGATCATAACCACATCGATAACTGCTAGCTAGCGGTATGTACGGATATACCAGTTGGATCAAGGTTATCTATTCTCTGTTTCAAGTCTACTGCTGTATGCTCACCTTGCAGCTAGCTAGCCGGAGCTCTGTAATGCAATTAGCTAAGTGGGCATGTAACAATGTTGCTTTGCATTCCTCCCCCTAGCCCCTAAACAAATAGGTTTCATAGAAAAACAGATGAAAGCGAGGTATACATGATTGATAGTAAAAGAAATGTAGAGAACAAAAGGCTGAGTATTTTCAGTGATAATTAATTGGTGATGTGATGGTCGAGATATTTGGAGAAAAGGGATTCACTTTGTGGCAACAAAAGAGAATGCACTACATTAGCCTTATCCGTTCCACTGTATCTCCAAAAAATGATCATCAGTTTCCATTCCAGAATGAAACACACGGCTCGAGCAGGCTTGTGATCAGAGCTAGCCACGTTCTGGAGAGATCGTTTAGCTCCCTAGTCCGGCAAGTTAATTACATCGTTTTATTACGGGCTTATCCTTAGGAGTTAGGATCTCCAGATGATGTGACAAGATATTTCTTTCCTTTGGAGAACATGAATGTGAAGGTTGCGTTGGACTTTTTCATTTTTGAGAGAGAGGATCTGGCCCATAACAGTTTGGGCGGGTCGTGAACTAGCCCAACTAGTAAGTTAAAAGGGCCCAATATGGAGACTGGATCCTTCGTTGAGCATATCTTTGTTTTCTTTTCCATTTTGAAGATAAACCGATAACATGTTGGCCTTATCTATACGGTACAAAATGATAGCTCAAACAATGGTAAGAGGATCATTAAGCACGGATAAGCGTATATTGCCTATATTTATATATTACTGGAGTGAAAAAATAGCGTCCAGTCGGTTATCAGTTATCATCCAGCGTCACGTTGGGTTGGAGATTGTATCTTGCCTAGAGATAACTTCTTGATGTCTAAACAGAGTACCACTATATTTATCTTGAAAAGCAATCAATAGCTGTTGAGATGGCCGAGTTGATCTAAGGCGCCAGATGAAGGTTCTGGTCCGAAAGGGCGTGGATTCTCAAATCCCACTCTCAACATATGTATTTTCTCTCTTTTTTTTTTCTCTGAACTTTTCTACATAACAATCCTTATTTTCAGGGGAAGGTGTCCAATGTTAAACTGGACCGGGCTAATGCGAGGCGACTGCAATTCTGGTGCTAGACATTCGCGTTGTTCCGAGCTCCAGCTAGACTTTCAGGCTGTACAGCATGCCACTCTCCCAGAGCTAACGAGGCTAGCACTAGAAACGGCATTGTTAATTGCCGGCATTTCAGCGGGAGATTCATGTTTTTGCCACTCTTAAGATTGGCCAATTACCTCTGTCACTTACATGTGGGACCGTCTGAGTCACTGACAACGGGCCAGGGTGGCAAATCTGTTACCCCTCACCTCTTAAGGGTGGCAAAAACATAAATTTTCCCATTTCGGTAAACCATTTCTAAGCCGGCATTCCCCTTTCGGCTCCAGTTAGTTTGGGACCTCATGTGTATTGGGAGCAAAACATCACTACTGGTGAACGGTGAATGGTGAATTGGTGATGGAAGGTAAGGTAGTGATGCATCCCATGTGTACAGTGTACTCACTCACTAGTGACTAGACATGAAGCAGTGGTACGATCGAGGGTCGCGTATAGCTGCCACCACCACGTGCAGCTTCTCAGGATTTGTGCAGCAGTCGGCAACTCCTAGTCAATGGAACTGCTAACGTCCTGATCAACTCGGCTTCAGCTTCTAGTTTCTGACTTATTTTTCATTATTTATAAGTTTTGTCTTTTTCTGAACTTTTGGCTTTTTGTTGAGTTTTTTTACTGGTTCTTTTTTTCTCCGTATTTGTTTGTATTATACGTAATGGGTTAACATATTTTTTATATTTTTAAATTTTTTTAAATTTAATTATGCTAAATAAGCCTCTATCAGCTACAGTGTTTTTTTCAGTCAGCTACAGTGTTTTCAGCCATAAACCATGAGCTTTTCAGCCGAACCGATCACCACCACATTGTTCGTCGCTACACCAGACGATTTAATTAGGTGCTGTCTGCAGAGCGTGCTTCCACCGTTGCGCCGCCGACCAGTCAATGCATGTGAAACTGGGATATGAAATCCTAACATGCCCAGCTGCAGCTCACGCACAATCACAGCTGAATTTCCGCCCCAGATTCTCAACCCAAATCAACATTGCTTCATGTCAGATAGCCTCAGCATTTTTTCCTTACCATCCTCTCTGTAGTCTGTACCTATATGTTGTGCATGCGAGATGCACTAGCCATATCATGTCCGTAGATATGTGATTAGTCAAACGGTACTATCAGCACTAGTGGTAGAGACGTACAAGCTGGATGATGGCTAGCATTCCGTGCTGGGTTTCGAGGTTAGTGAAGACTTTTAAGCATCGGCATTGGTGTGCAGTGAGTGCACACAAGCAGGGATGCCCGCCATCTCAAGCAAGCACGACGGTGGACCAAATCCCATCACATCCCACGCACGCGAAACTCCCAACCCAACCCAACCCAACCCAATCCAACCCAACCTTGCTCCCTCATCGGAAATAACTATCGAACAGCAAGCTCTCTCTCTCTCTCTCTCTCTCTCTCTCTCTCTCTCTCTCTCTCTCTCGGAAAGGGCACGTATGGATCCTGGAACCAGAAGCCGTGTTGGTGTTGCTATTTAATGTGCAACAATTCAAGAGTGGGGAGTGTCTCTAGCTAGCTACTTTACCAACTTGGAACTCAACAAGTACAAGCTGCAAACTCTGCACGCCAAGGAAAGCCCCCCCCCCCCCCCCCGTCCTACAGTTTTTAGTAATGCGATTAGCTAGCAGCTGGCCTTAGTCATTGACATTTGACAACCAATCGACGATGAAAGAGCCAACTCGGTACAGTATATACGCTGTAGAAACATGTGGAAAATGTCTATAATTTATTTGAGTTAAGCAATTGATAATCATGTCGAGTTGAAATTTAAGTTTGCAAAAGTTTGTAGGTTTTCAGTTTCGCCGTCAGGTGGGCAACGGCCTGACTAGCTTGCAAAAACGGTCTAACCGCTATGCTAGCGCGGTCTAACCGGCTGTGGGTGACGATCTGAACGATGTCCTGTGTGATTGGATTTTGGGGGCGGTCGGACCGCTGGTGTGGTGCAATCGATTTTTAGTAGATGGTTGGTTTTTTCAGAGGTCCTTGCTTGTGTGCGCGAGAGAAATGTAAGTGGTCCGACTGGCCAATGGGTAGCGGTCCGATCGGAGTTGGCCGAGCGGTCATACCAGCATGGTTGCTGTGGTCTTATTGGCTCCCCTGTTACCGGCGTTTGATCAGATTGACCAACATGGTTCGATCAGCCAGTCAATGACGATCAGACCAGTTTATCTGAAAATGGCCAAGTGGGTTTTGGGAATTGATCATGTGTTGAGATTTGGAGTCCTAAATCATTGCATTCATAGTGCATGAAGTATGTTTAGACCAACGTGTGTCAAGTTGTGAAGAACTTATATCTGAAAATGATTTCTTTATTTTTTTGTTGTCCAAAAAGCTTGGAAGCAACCATGATCGACAACATAGACTGGGACTAGGCTCGAGGATGAGCTGAGATACAGCAAAGGAAGCCAGGTAGGATGGTTAGGCTCAAGCAAGGCATGGGAAAGACGAAATGTTGAAGGGAAGATTCGAGCAACAGTTCATCGAATAGTACGATTAGTGTAAGTAATACATGGTTGGGGGTCCAATGCGGAGGGACTTGTCAATGCATAAGCCATTGGTGAACCTACACATTGCAAGCATGTGGGTTACTTGCAAAGGAAGAGATGACCATGGACTAGGCTTAGGGAAGAAGTGAGGTCTACGGCCAAAGCGAGAGTGTTTTGACGGGGAAGCCAAAATACTAAAAATGGTGATGGGACCAAAACCTCAATTCTTGGAAGACATTGGGAGAGCAATTTAGGTCAATAAAGCGCTGAGAAGGCCAAGTAGATGAGAAACTTGCTTCTTAGCGGGTTGGACTTATGTACTTTGAGAACCGTACATAAGTTATGTGTGAGTGTAAAACCCAATGTGTATATGTGAGAGAGAGAGAGATTAACGGGTTTCTCTAATTGTACTAATAGATAGTATCCATTAGGATTAGATGTGAGCTGGTTACTCTATCTATATGAGTGAAAGGGGCTTGGAGGCATGTGACTAATCAACAACCCATTCATTCTTTAGTGTTTGAGAGAGAGGCTTTTGGTGAGTGCTTATAGGAGAGAGAACTCTATCCTCTAGGGTAGAGTGGCTATAAGCATTCACTATAAATTTTAATGGATCAATTTTTTTCATTCTACATGCATGTTCCTGCTTTTATTGATTTTGCACTTGTTTTGGTTGGTGTTCTTATCGTCTCTCCTTCTCTCTTGATATTGTTGGGTTCCAAGGATATGTAAGTGATGGAGATACCTCATGAGGATTATATTTCATCTATCTAGGGACTAGTTATAGAAAGATCTTGAAGATTGCCAGGTTTGATTCGATTTGGAACTCTTCTAGTGATATCTTGTTCATAGGGTTTTGGCCTCGAATATTTGGGTACTCTTGTTTGTGACATCTTCTAGCGACATGCGGGAAGTCATATAGAGCCATCTTGGCCATGTTCAACCTACGAGTAAGTTATATCTCAAGTTCGTGAGTTTTGCCCGTTTTGATGCAATCTTGCTTGTCTTAAGGAAAGGTTGAAACTTTGGCTAAGATTCATATAATCCTTAGATGGATTATGTTTCTAGGATCCTTAGTAAGGTATGTGCAAAGTTTAAATCATTTAGAGTCGTATTTTGAAGATTGCATTATTTTTTGTTTTGACTCGGGCTGATTTCCAAGTCTGGAATAAGGGTGAGGTCAGATCGCCCCTAAGCCAGTGATCAAATTGCTTAATTTCGATGGTCAGACCGCCAGCTCCTAGGCCAGTCCAATCGCTCTCCATAGCGGTCTGACCGATCTTAGGGGGAATTAAACTCTATTTTCCTTCTGTATTTTTGCGAGTTCTTTGTTGGTGGGTAAATTTGATCTTTCTAGGTTTCAATAGCTAGTAGATTGAAGGTTTTAGAATATCTTTTACAAAGATTGAATTTGAAAGTGTTAGAAGTAATCTTGTTTCCGTTTTCTTACCGTATCCGAGTTTTCGTGTATGAGTCTGTGTATACAAATACATATGAGTTTTGAGTCCGAGTCGATTTTGGTGTCCGATCTCTGATCGTTTATGTAGCCTTTAAAAGGCCATGTAAAGTCTTGTAACAAGTATCGAAGAACAGGAAGCGATCGGGGTGATCGAAAAAATAGGGTGAGAAATAAAGAAAAGTGGGGTGCTTTGTCTTCCGGAATTTATCGAGTTCGATGTGTTCGCAAACGTGATTGTAAACGAGTTACAACCACGGCGATCGAGCAGAGGTGTCCGCAGGAGTAGAAAACGTGGTCGTAAGCTTTACGACTATGGCGGTCGATAGAGTCTTCAATATGGTCGTAAGTCTTCAATATAATCGAGTTACGACTACGGTGATCGAGTCTACTACGTGGTCGAAGGAGGGGAGCGCAGTGTGAACGTGGTCATAACTCTCATCAGCTGAAGTTACGAGTACGTGGTTGGAGTTAGAAGGTGTGGTCGGAGCAGCCACAATGTAATCGTAGCTAGACTCAGAGTGGTCATAAATCGACTCTGCATGATCATAGCGACTGCATAGAGTAGTCGAAACTGCAACAGAAAGTATCATTTACTCCCTTCTCTAATTGTCGTATCAGGTCATACATGCAATGACCCAAAGATAACACTGCTTTCTTCTGGGACAACGTGTATATTAGGCAAAGGAAATGGTTAAAAGAATGCGTATACCTCAATCGCTAAGTTCAAACAGCTACCACCACTTCCTCCCGGAAAAAAGTCATGCAATAAGGCTGTATAATTGAGAAAGAAAAACCACGTGCACCTATATATAATTCTCAGAACTACTAGTGTACTTGGTCTTCATACTTCAGCACAGGAACATATTATTGAAGATAATACAAAAAAAATATGAGCATATGAAAAAAGAATATATCTTTTACCAAAGGATGCATGCGTCGTCCGCTATGCAAATGGCAAAGGTGAATTGAAGGCTGTATAAGATGGTACAACGGGCTAAAAATAAGCTCAGCTTAGCAATGAAAATGTATATTTCCAGCACTAGATCGAAAAGGATGCATGGGGAAAAAATCGTCGATCTTAGCGCTACAGGAAAAGGGAATCTTTTGATGATCTGCTGGCTAGTTAAAAATGAATTGACGCCAATCATATATATATATATCACATCTAATACTATATACATTGTACAGAATAAAATAAATAAATGTATTGTACAGAATAAAATTAAAGTAAATGTATATGGAGTGTAGAAATGTATGTGCTATAGTAGCTTCGTTGTATTGCTTCCTTCACAAGTTCTGTCATGTGATTTTGTCCTATATCCAAGTACAGTTCTACTTGAGCAAAATGATCAATTACCAAAATATGTCAAGAACACAAGAACTAGAAAATGAACAATGATAATGACGTGACTAAGTAGTATCGAGCCGATATGCATGCATGCACATCATCATATCCACACTAGTGTCAGACAACCGGTATACACCCTTTTGGTGCACATGACCAATTCTTAGAGGTTTCATTTCCAAGCTAATAGAACTACTACACAGAGCAGAAAAGTGGTGAAGCTCTCTAGTGCTGTACAGCTATGGACATGCTAGCCTATACGCAAATTCATATCAATCGTTGACAAATTCATGAAACCAAATAGGAAGAAAATGATGGATCATATTCAGTGCACGCATATCATACACCATCAGTACTGTATATTGCTTAATCAAATTACTCAGGTTGAAAAAATATACATGAAGATGCAGTGTCAATTAGGGCCTGTTTGTTTCAGCTGTAGATTCTGAGAAGTATATAGCTAGTGAGTATCCAGCTAGTCAGAATCTAGAGAAGCTGGATAACCCCAGCTTCTGGCTACTAGTTCATTTTCTGGATTCTGTAGCTTCTGGCTACTTAGAATCTGGATGAAAATCTGAACTGTTTGGGGGAGCTGCAGATTCTGTGAGTAACTGCAGCTGCCAGAAGCTGAAACAAATAGGCCCTTAGTTTGTTTAATTTTGCCGACTTCTAAATCTACGACCAAAAACCAACCCCTTGAGCATGCAGTCAGTCAAATAAATTAACCAACCAATCACGATGAACACTTACAAGAAAGTTAAGGATCAATACATCCGCTGGACAATTTTTTTTCACCAAGGTATCCACAGCTATATCTATTTCTAGAAAAGATAATATATAATTAAACTTGCACACGGTTTATTCCCCGGATTAATTGTGATCTCACCAAAATGTTAAATGAATCCATGCATGTCAACCACAGTATGGATCATGCTCACTTGTGTTGAGGGATCCGTAGTCAGTACTTGATGGCTGCCCGGCAGCATACACCGCGGACGGCGCCGACATCCCCGGCGCCAAGGCGCCAGCTGCGACTTCCTGGCCAGCCTCTGCCACCGACACCACGTCCCCGGAATGAACCAGCTGTGGCGCAGGAGCCGCGAAGATGGCCGCGGCATGGACGTCGTCCATCAGGCCCGCCGCGCCGACGCTGGCCTGCCGGTACCTGTGCTTGAAGATCTCAGCCCTGACGGCCTCCAGCTCGGCCTCCAGCGCGTTCAACTGCTGCTGCAGCATCGAGATCGCGCCCATGCAGCCGTACACCGGGTCGCGCAGCCTCAGGTTCGCCTCGTACACCAGGCTGCTCGCCGCGTCGGCTCTCTCCGACTCGGCCACCTCCTAAAAACACGTTGCACCGACCGAAGCCATTCACACACACAGTACAAGTTTTTGTTAAAAAAAATCTCTTTTAAAATTATCGGGTCGTACCAGGAGCATCTTGGAGACGTTGCTGGCGCCGAAGACCTTGTGGACGGCGGCGAACTTGTGGGGTTCGTGGGGAGAGAAGTAGGGGGCGAAGGGGCACTCATGCGCGCAGCGCCGGCGGAGGAGCTTGCACGCAGCGCACGGGATCACGGTGTTCAGGGCGCTGCCGAGGCCGAGTCGGCGGGGGACGTGGTGCTCTATCGGTGCGGCGGCGACTACGACGCCGGTGGCGGCGTCCGGCTCTCGCTTGATCTTCTTGCCGATCTCATCGAGTCTCTCCCTGGCGGAAGTCCAAAAGGCGGAGTTGCTATTTAGGGTTTGTTGCATGGAACTAAGGAGGGGGAATCTGAGAGGGGAGCACAATGGTAAAATTCTAACCACAAGAACAAGAAAAGGTACTGCTATTGCTTATCTCTTGATTAACCTTTCAAGCAAAAGTAATAGATCAAAAGCACCTCCTAGATTCTTTTGGACATAAGACATGGAGAACTTTGAGAAAAAGAAGATACAAGCAGGGAAGAAAAGTGGAGGAAATTAACTGAAAGCCGCATCTACTTGTGGTGGTCTCTTACCTTTCTGTGGACATTGAGGCATGCTCTCCAGTGCTTGGGAGAAGCAGATGGGCAAGAAGAAGAGAATGAGGGCAAGGGGAGAGGGGCAGGCAGGGAGAGGTATAGGAGTGTGAAGTTTGGATCGAATTGCAAGGAAGGAAAGATTGCTTAAAAGGCAAGGTACTAATGAGAAGGATGGGCCTAAAGCATGTACAATACTCTAGTAATTAAGTAAATGGGCAGGAGAGAGGAGAGGAAGAATTGTTGGCAAGTGAAGGTTGACTCGATTAGTTGGCCTGGCTCCCTCCCTCCCTGCCTCGTCCGTGTGTCCCTGCTGGTGTTTCTGCTCATGTCAAGGGAATGAAATGCTGTTGAAAAGACAAAGCTACCTGGGCATGCATCTGGCGCAGCTACCACACCATTTTTCCCCCTAATGTGTGACTACCCGTATCGGTTACAATTTCTTCAGTTTCCAAGTTTTCAGTGTCGTTCGGGAAGCCAGCTGGGGCCTTCTGTTCTTTTCCCGCATTGATTTTATGAGGTGTACCGTGTACATGTCCATACAATAGGCTCTTTGATTTTCCCCCCCCCCCGAGATAAGTCAAATTTTCTCTTTTTTTTAAGACCAATCAGTCATATTTTCTTCCTTCATATCAATATCCAACAATAGAAGCACATGCATCTCCAAGCACATCTAACGTCAGAAAATTCGGCTTACGTTTAGGCACATGATAATTAGCAAAACCATATATTTTAGAACGTGTAAAGCTTTATATATGTAGACAAAGTTTCCAAAAATTATTCATTTTCTAAAAATTCGTTTCACATTAGCAGTTTCGTGACTCTCGTCCATCAGTTCGATATGATTTCTTAAGATTTGATATCCGGTTTTAGCTTGCAGAGAAAAAGTGATCTATCTATTAGAAATTCATCAGTTTTTCTTACAAAACAGTCAGATTTTAAAACCGTTAGATAAAGATTCACCTCTCAAATCCTATACAAACTCACCTCTTAACCCTAACTCCTCCCTCTCTCTCCCAGCCATCACTACCCCTACCCCCTCCAGCGCACCGCCGCCCGCCTCATAGGCAGGGTCACTGATGCCGGCTATGCCCTCCGACGAGCCCCTCCCCCGCCAAGCCCTGTCCTCCCCTTTCACTACTGCCACTACCACCTTCAAGCAAAAGAGGGGGGCAATTTCTCCAAAAGAAAAAGGGAGGAAATACTGGGCCATATTGCTTAGGAGGGCTTTTTTATTTGCTGTATTTTTTTTTGGTTCGATGCAAGTCATAGGCCTCCATGTCGCCCCACTGCACGCCCGTTCAAAGTTTTGGGCAAACTGTTCCCTGTCCTGGCCCTCAAATCCTCAAGGGGCCCAGTGCCCAATGCAGCCTTTTGTTATTCTGGCCAGCCCATCAAACAATATGCCAAATAGATTCCCCCCCCTGATGTAAAATTTTACCGAAAACTGTAGGACTTTTGAACCACGAAATGTAATTTGTAGGGTTCCCAAAGAAAGTGATATGTAATCAAACATGAGTGGAATAAGCTCAAATAATTAGAATTTAGGCCCCGCTCGGTTGGGCTAAAAAATAGTGGTTTATGGTTAAAATTGCACTGTAACTGGTTGAAATTATACTGTATCTGAAGATGGTTTATTTGGTGTAATTAAATTTTTAAAAATTCAAAAATAGAAATAATATGTTACCTCATTACGGCCAACGCAAACGAATACAGAAAAATAAGAACCGGCAAAAAAGCTTTAAAAAATCTGAATTTCATAAAAAGATAAAATTTATGAATAGTGAAAAATAAGCCAGAAATCAAAATTCAAGTGGAAAGAAGCAGGGCGATAGGATTACGCAGCCCGGAAAGCTTTGCGTTGTGTTGCCTTCAAACCTGAAGACGAGCGAGCCCCGTATCAACGTACGTCTTGTCTCCAGATCGACGGCGTTACTGATCAGAATTAGTGCGCGCATGCACGGGGTAGCATGTTAACATCAAGTCTACACGACACGATCAACTCATGAACTATGCCCAGCCACGCATTGATTGGTTCGATCTCTTGGTGAGACGCACCAAAAAGGTGCCCATTAACAAACGCCGAGCTCTAGCCTCACAACAGTTCCCCCTCCAACAAACTTGCTGTGTAATTTGTAGGCCATGACAACATACAGATTGGTGATTCCTTTTGAATGTACTTGTGCCTCTTTTTTTTACTGGATTGGCCTAATTGGTTGCATGCATTTGCTTATGGATGTTTACGTTTTCCCAAATAGGTGGTTCGTTTGACGTGCTGCCTACTAGAATTGAGCTTTTTAAAGAAGTGCTAAACCTGAGAAGCCTTTGTGGTCTTAGTACCGCTACGCTCCTATATTGTCTAGTTTAGCTAGCTTAATTGCTGGACAATCGATGTGAGTGTGACAAGCCAAAGCATACCATAATGATCTGCTTGCTCTGTTGGTTAGTCCTCTACACAGTCTCAAGCCTCTCAAGGTACGTACAAATTAAGCTCACTAGACAAATGCGACAAACCATCTATCACACTAGCTAGCTAGCTAGCTAGTAGCCCTACTTCCTACCAGGTCATGCATGATCTGTGACTAGTAGAGATCTTCGAGCCTTAACTATTGTCACTTGTCAGTTGTCCACAGTCAACTTAGCCACGCTAGGCTAGTTAACCGAACCTTGAAGCTAATTGACCCTTAGGTGGCAAGCAAATGCGCTGTCATGAATGGATTATACTTACTACACTCAAGCTAGCTAGCAAACGTCTTGTCTGGACATACAACATACATACATAGTTTTCTCACTTGAAAAACTTGCATCGAGTAATCAGTGGGTTACTACTTTCTCGTGGTGGTCTCTGTTCGTAGGGGTGTTTGTATTAACTTCTTCTGATGACTTTTGACTATGTCTGATAATTTTTGGTTGAAAATAAATAGTGGTGGTTAAAAAGTGGTTTTTATAAGAAGATGATAAGCGATAAAAAAAAAGTGAGGGAAAGATGTCAGAGTGAGAGAAGTAGGGTACGTGATGTTCCTATAACACCTGCCTTATCCTCAGAACGAGACAGGAGCAAAAGAAATAAAGAAACCGTTTCTAAAAATTAGATATTTATATTAACTTTTAGTTCTCTAAGTAGAAATTAATACGAACACCCTGCGTCGGGGCGAGTACATAGTTCTGTCGATCCGAAGCCAGCTTAATTCAACGCCTATCGGCGCACCTTGAATTGCCCATGGCGACGTCGCGACGACCTCCCACGACTTAGCTACATACCGAGAGATCGATCGGAGCGGGCAAATTAACTTGCCCCCAAAACTACTGTGTAACGTACAGGAATGATTCGGCCGTTGGTCTTCCATTTATGTCTGAAGATTCAGTTCGCGCAAAGTCTTCCCAGTGAACAGGATTCTGGAGAACGACTGTGCAGTGCAGAACTTTTGTATACATACTGTCGCGTGCTGGTTAATTAAGCGTCAACCTGGTTACGTGCAGGGAGTGCATATATATGGTCGTTAACTCGTAATTTTTTTAGATTATGGCGACGTCATGACAGTCCCCGGCCTCTTCACACAGAACAGAGAAGCCAATTCACAGTTCGATAGTCTATGCAGTAAAAGAAAAGCAAAACAGGTTCCCAAACTGGGTTACAAACAAACATCAGAACAACATCGGAAGCATTCAGAAAACTTCAGGACGATACACCTCCCAGTGCACCGAAAGAGTTGCCCCAGCCTCGCGCTCGACGAAAGACATCAACTGCCACCAGCTCCATCTTCCTTGCGCCGTGCACCATAGCTTCTCCGCTGTCCTGCTTCTGAAGAATCGCCCAAGCACAAATCCAATGACACGTTGCAAAAACCACTTGACTAGAATGCGAAGGCTGTTTAGAATCAAAACAAGCCGCATTTCTAGCACGCCAAGTCGCCCAGCAGAGAGCTGCCATGCCTACACAAAGCTGTTGCTGCATAGACTTCCCAAATCCAGATGGCCACACGCCAAACATGTGATCTAGAGGGAGGGGAAAAACCGAAGGATGCAGCTACAACTTTCCAAACATATTGAGCCGAAGGACATTTGATAAACAAGTGTTCAATGGCTTCGTGACAGGAACAAAAATAGCACCAATTTCTCTTACACAAATTGTCCTTGGTCAAAATAACCCCTTTACGAATGTGCCACATAAATACCTTGATTTTAAGTGGCAATTTATCTTTCCAAATAAACTTTTGGGAAATAGAAACATCACAATCAACCAAGTGCAAATACAAAGAATGCACAGAGAAAAAGGCCATTCTTGGTTAAATTCCATTTAATTATGTCTCTTCCAAGTTCCATCGGTTAACTGAACTGAAGGGCATGTTGCCACAATTTTGTTCCAGTTCTCACGATTTTCATTTAATAATGTCCATTTGAAAGAAAGGTTTTGGAGGTTATTTTCCAAACCTTCAGTCAAAGTTATATTTTTATTAAAGGAAATGTTGTAAAGCTTGGGGTAAACCTGACAAAGAGGTCTATCCCCCACCCAAGTGTCCTCCCAAAACCTAATTTGTACACCATCACCTACCACCATTCTACTGCAAGAGAAAACCAAATCTCTAACCTTCATAAACCAGCAAAAAATGGGAATCACGAGCCTTAAGTTTTACAGCAGAAAGTGGTTGGGAATGCAAGTATTTATTCCTCGGCACCTGTTGCCACAGGCCATCTCCAGTATGTAATCTGAACAGCCATTTGCTCAGAAGGCTTTGGTTCATTTTCTCCAAATCAGCAAATGCCCAAAGCCCCTTGTCTTTAGGAGAACACACCTATCACACGCCGAAGTACTGTTCATGCATACTGTTCACGCATGTGAACAATACTCGTGTATTGTAACAATGCGCGTGGCGGGGTCAGATTAGTTGAGGTAGAAATAAGAATAGTTAGTTTCTTTATTATATAAATTTACTATCTTATAGATATAGTCTACCTATTAGAGATAGAGAATATTTCTTAGAGGTCAGGTCGAATTATCCCTATAAAAGGGACAACATGCATATATTATTATCAAGCAATGAATAATAAAGAAGCGTTCTAAAAAAATGTAGTGAACCTTAATTCATCGGGGTAAATACTGTACAGAAGATGGCCGAACGGCACGGCTAAACGAAGGGGCTTTAGGAGAAAGGAAAGATCATGGATTGGGTAGCAGGGAGATCATGGATTGGGTAGCAGAACTTGAGGAGGGACTAGAATAACTTTCTTCTTATTGCTTAATAAAAAAAAGATATACTCCCATTTTTACCTAGATTGGATGGCTTGACCCTTAAGAAACTTATATCTAATATTATGGAAATAAATTATCTTAACAAATCTAATTTTATCTATAAAAAAATAATTCAATCAAATTGAGAAAACTAATCCAACCAAATCGGTGCTACACATGAATAGGAGCCGTGTACTATTCACATGAACAGTGCCACTGCACATAACATCTTCTCCCTCTCTTCATGGCAACGCTCATCCTCGAGCTATGATGGTGACCATGGCAACAACCCTTGGAAGGCCCACTGAGAAGAATGATCGCGATGCCTTGCACCAGTGCATAATAGGTAGCCGATGGCGGTTGATAGCAAAAGTACAGGAACATTAACGTTGACGAAGACGTCACTAATGAAGACAGCGAGCGTAGGGTAGTTCTACTACCCTTTCCACCACCAAATATAATGGATGGGTGAGGGATACGATGATGTCACAACCTCCCACACATCACTCACCGCGTTCCACACCTCCAAAGGCACGGTGTCAGCCGCACGCATGGTGAGGCTGGCCGCTGGACAACGGTCTTCTTCCTCCTTGGCAAGGGCACCATTAGCACGACTATAGGCAACGAGGTTGAGAGAAATGTTGTCAATGGCAGTGGAGGTGGTGCCAATGCAAATCGCACAGCAACAACTAGTTATGCCTTCTTCTCCTCTGCTGCTATCATCTTTTTCAGCATGCGTTCGATCTTGCGTCTAAGGTCGAGGGCCTTAGCAAATGGACACTCAGCATCGGAAGCCATGGTGTTGGCTCTGACACCAAATGTAATGAACTTTAGTTCATCGGGGTAAATACCGTACAGAAGATGGCCAAGACGGCACGGCTACAGGGAGGTGTTTTAGGAGAAAAGGGAGATCATAGACTGGGGAAAAGACTTAAGGGTGAGACTAGAATAACTTTTCTCTTATTGCTTAATTAAATAATATACACTCCCATCCTTATATAGATTGGATGGCTTGATCCCAAAGCAACTTATCTTTAATATTATGAAAATAGATTATCCTAATAAATCTAATCTTATCTGCAAGGAAACTAATATAATCGAATCGAGAAAACTAATCTAACTAAATCGGTGCTACGTGTGAACAGAAACCACGCATTGTTCACGTGAACAGTAACCGTGCACTATTCATATGAACAGTGCTACTGCTAATGACAACACCACATTCCATTTAGCAAGGTGATATTTCCTCTTGTCCTGATCCCGTTGCCAAAGGGATCTAGATCTAAAAAAGTCTAGCTGTTTAATTATTCCTTTGGGGGCCAGGAAAAAAGAAAACATGTACAAAGGCATGTTACTCAGGCAAGAATTAATCAGCACAATCCTTCCCTCGACATAAAATAGCTTCCCTTTCCTTCAGCCTAACTTTTCTTCTCTATCCAGAACCCTTTGCCAGTCACTTTTCTTCAACCTTTTAACATGAATAGGAATGCCCAAATACTTGAAAGGTAACTGCTCCACTTTACAATTAAACAAGTTAGCGTATTCAACACTGCAAGAATTTACCTCACCAAAGAGAGAGCTCACTCTTATGGAAATGAATTTTGAGGCCAGACAAAAGCTCAAATGAGCATGGGAGAAGCTTTAAGTTTCTAGCTTTCTCTAAGTTGTGATCCATGAAAAGTATGGTGTCTGTAACATTGGGATGTTCAGATTTCTTGATTGCATTTGCCAAGTTGCTCTCTTTTTTGGATTTCCCTTTTGGCTAAACCAAAATTCATGAATTAAAAACTTAAAATGGAATCCAAATTTTGCAATAAAAAATTCAAACAAAATGCAAATTCAAATTTGAAAGTCCCAAAATCAAAACCAAGTTTGGGCCAAGCCCAACCCATTCCCGCTGTCCCCTGGCCCACTGGGCCTCTGGCCTGGCCCATGCCCCTCCCTGGTTCTGGCGCCACGCCAGACTTGCGCCCGGCACACACGTCGCCCAAGCCATGCGCACACCGCGAGCTCCCCAGCACCGCGTTGCCCTCGTTCGCCGCATCTGCGCCTCACCAGACCCTACCTGGCCTCCTACTCTCCCTGGCGAGTGCCCGGGCCCATACCCACCGCTCATGCTATCTACCTCTGTGCCACGCTGCACGTTGCACTTGTCACCTCTGCAACTTGACCATTGTGTCTCTGTCACGCCCGTGCCTTCATTGACATCCTTGTGTGTCACGCCTGTGCCTTCATTGACATCACTGTGCCGTTCCGCACACCGAGCCACACCACCCACAATCGTCAATAGTGTCGTACCACGCCTCCCCACCCTCTTCGGCTATAAATGGGCTCCAAGCTCCCTCTCCTCGTGTCACCACCTGCACTCCACCTCCCTCGTCACCACACCGAGCTCGAATTGAAGCCGGGAGCCGCCATTGCCGCTGTCCCCTTCAGCTCAATTTGACCGACTACGCCACCGCCAGTGCCATCCTCGCTCCGACGCCAACCCCCCCCCCCCCCCCCCCCCACGCATTCCTATTAACACACCCAGAGCACCGCCAAGATGCCCCAAAGCCATCCCCCGATATCGCCCCTCCTTCTCCTCCCTCCGGCGAGCTGTCCACGATGACACCCTTCCCGCCGCAGTCCCATGATTCCCCTGAATAAGATGGAATCCAGGACCTTCCACACTGTAACCACACATCTTAGCCACTGGTTTTGGCACCTTGGCAAAGGACATCGTGGTGCAATATGGTCATCCATTTCGCAAATATCACACAACAAGACTACGGGGCAATCTTTCACCATGTGACCAACTTTTTTGCATCTCGAGCGTTTCAGGATTTCTAGGATCTACATCACCAGAACGAGTAGAATTTGCATTCATAGGAGCGGTAGAAGAAATCTCACCCGCAGCTCCAGTTGAGGCATTTTGACGAGCACCTTCTGAGCTCTGTGTCGCCGCCCGTTTTTTCGGAGCAAATGCAGCGCGTTCTTCACTGACCTCTGGTCCATAATCTGTTGGCGTATGATGAACCGCCGCGACCTGCAGGTTCAACCCGCCTCTGTCCCTTCCGGCATTCGCCTACCATTGACGATTGTTCTAGTTCTAACGACCGCTCCCTCACCCTGTTCTCCCAACTCCACGTCCTTGCTGTCATGCTACTTTGCTGGGCCGAAGCGGAACGAGTGCTACCAAGCCGAGCAGCTCCTCCTTCGATCTTCAGATGAGCTTGGATCATTCGTTCCGTATGTACTTCTTTCTTTCTTACTTACTTTTAATTTCATTTAGTTGTACATTTTTTGTATGTTGTAGTATTTTTTTCTCATGTCATTTTTTCACCATTATTCTTATTAATATATTTTTATTTTCTTCAACTAATTACCGTGATTTGTCCCACTAATATTTTTCATTTATTCCACCTATAGTTTTTAATTATTTTCACTAATATAATTGTTCAACAAGCATGCTTAATTTATTCCACTAATACTTTTTATTTCTTCTAAACATTGTTTATGAACTGTTGGAACATCGCTAACAAACTATTGGAATATTTAAACCAAATACGTTGAACATCGACCCATTCTCTCCTTATAACTTAATGCGTGGAACATTGTTAATGAATTATTGGAATATCATCGATGAACTGTTGGAACATTTGAAACCAAATGTATGAAACATTGAGCTATTCCTCTTTATAACTTAATGCATGGAACATCGTCGACAAAACTATTGTAACATCGAAACCAAATATGTGAAACATTTTATTTTACCTACTAGAACATTCAACACCCACCCGACCACCATATTCATTCCCTCTACACAATTCAAAAGATAAGCATCGGAACATCATCCATAAATTACTGGAATATTTAATAAGTAATGCATAGGTTGGTTGATTTTTTCTTGTTATCACACCGATTCGCTTGCAAATATACTAAAAAGATCAAAGCTTAGATCAGATAGGAACTATAGACAACCCTTAACAAGCAACTATTAATTAGGGCCACTAGCCTTGGTGTTAGGCTGCTATTAGATGCTCCGGATGAGGATGAGGGCGACGAGCTTGGCGAAGGTAGCCCCCACGTTCTTTAGCCCAAAAGGATCCTAACAAAGCAGTGTGTCCCACTGGGGACTATGAAGCTTGCCTTGGCTTTGTCTTCCTTGGCCATATGTATCTGGTGATACCCGAAGTATGCATCGAGGAAACTCATTAAATCACACCCCGCTATGGAGTTGACCAATTGATCAGTACATGGCAAAGGGTAATTGTCCTTGCGGCATGCCCTGTTGAGATTGGTGAAATCGACACATATGCGCCAGGTGTCGTTCATTTCCTTGACTAATCTGGGTTGGCGAACCACTCGGGGGTGGATCATCTCCCTGATGATGCCGGAGGTGATAAGCTTGGCCACCTCCACCTTGGCAACCTCTTGCCTTTCAAGGGATATTCACCTTATTCGCTGCTGGACTGGCTTCGCGTCAGGCACACCGCCAGCTTGTATTCGATGGTGGAGTATTCCACTCCAATGATATCGGCGGATGACCACGCGAAGACATCGGTGTTCTTGCGGAGTAAGTGTAGTAGTCTTCACCTGGCCTCCGAGGTAAGGACAACCCCCACGTACACTTGCTTCAATGGTTCTTCCATGCTGAGTGGCACCCTCTTCACTCTTCCATCTGGCCTTGGCTTTAGCGTCCACCCTGGGGTGGAGGGGGAGGCATTGCCGGGGCATGGTTGGATCCTTGGGTTATGGTGTGGACTTTTTGGTGAGGGCTCCGTGTGCCCACTTCAATCTATCGCACGACCCTGGTTGCCAAACACTATGATGACATCCCTAGGGCCCGGGAGCTTCATGCACAAGTAGTTGTGATGTGGGATCGTGCCAAACATGTTGAGGGTAGCCCTTTCGAAGATGGCGTTGTAAGGATATTGAAGGTCTGCAACATCAAAGTTGATGACTTCTCGTCTGCTTTGCTCTCCTTGCCTGAAGGCTACCTCGAGCGCTATCTGCCCTAGCGCATTGACTGGTTGCCCACCAAAGCCTTGCAGGGGTATCCCTACGGGCTCCAGCCTAACTCAAGGGATGCCCATCTGGTCGAAGGCTTCGATGAATAGGAGATCTACAGAGCTACCTCCATCCACTAGGACTCGTCTAACATCACACCCTACGATGCTGGCCTCGATTACCAGCAGGTCTTGGTGAGGAAGTCCACTTCCGAGGCGTCTTTCGCCTTGAAGGTGACATCCACCCGGGCCCACTTCGGGGCTGCGTGTGTGGGGTATGCAGTGACGTGATGTATTCGGTGCGTGTAGGTCCTTTACTATCGCTCAGATGGGAATTCAAGGGATGACCCGCCTGTGATGATGTTAATCATGTGGCGGGGGCTAGCTTCGGGGGCATGGATTCTCAACACGCTCGGTGGGGACTGGACGAGCTATGTCTTCGGGGGTTGTTGCACGTGCGCCACCACTAGTGCCCTCGCATCTTGGGCACAGTCCCTGGCCACGGTTTAATGGAGCACCACGATAGGGTGGCAATCGCGGGTGATGTGGTCTCCTCAACCGTGCACTTCGCACCATGGTCCTTATTGGTGCTCGTCTTCTCAGCTCCGCCCCCTTATGTGTCCGCGACCCCTTCGGCCACAACCACGACCTCGGGGGGATGGGGTTCTCCTTGGTGCCTCGTTCGATGCCAAGGACGCACCTAACTCGGGGCCGCCTTTGCTACTTGCGGCTAGAGCCCTCCTTCGAGATCGCTGGGGCGGGCTTGGCTTTGGGGGGCAGGCAACGCGGCCTCAACATCGCGCCACACCGCGTCCTCTTTCGCCCTTACGTACTCCTCCGTCTTGTCAAAGAGTTTAGCCACCATTCTTATGGGCTTTTGTGCGTTATATTTTGTGAGCGGTCCCTTCTGAAGGCCGTGGATGGTGACGTTGATGATGGTTATCTCATTGATGTCCTTTACCTTGCAGCAGACCTTCGTGAAGCATCTAAAATACGCCTGTAGCTTCTCCCCAGAACCTGCCTTACCGTGAAGAGCTAGTCGACATCGACCCTTCCACATAGTTGCCTTGGACGTTGTTGTGGCTGAGGTCCTAGACCTGCTCCCACACATATACCAAGTCAAGGGCGACAGTGAAAAACCAGGATAGCACGACTCCTAATGTGACCACGCCATAAACGTATACAACCATAGCACCCAATATTAAGATTGAACAAAAGGTGAATTCGTTTCTATCTATTCCTACTAATGTTATTCGTGAGAATGGAGTACTACCTCATGTCACTAGTTTGTACATTCTTAGGTTTGACAAATGGAAGACTTTTGAACCGAGGGGAAGAAGGAGGCCAGGGACAAATCAATGGAAGAAAACAAGGAAGAATAAAGCTAAGGAGAAGCTATGCAGTGGGAGAGCAAAAGGGGAGAGGTCCAAGAACTTAAAGCTCATGTTTTGGATGAGATTTCCAAGCCTAATTCGGAATTTTCTCAAGCTCAACCGAAATCAAACTCGGAATCAACTCAGAACTCAATTTGGATTCGGTTCGGGACAGCCAACAGGCCTGTAATAAAACGGCCATAACTTTCATAAACGGAGTCCGATTTAGGTGTTCTTGTGCTTGTTGGAAAGCTTATTCCAAGGCCCATCCAATGGAAGAGGCCTCAGCTTCAGAAACCTTTTGTTCGCATCGCAATCGTCAAAACAATCTGACGCTGATTCAGCCTGATAGGACCGACTTCCAACATGCATAGAATTCGCATCCGGAGTCCGTTTGGGATGGGTGAGTACTTGATGGAAAGCTTATCTTATCCTCTTTCCAATGGATCTAGTCTCACCTCAAAATTCATTCTGTACGGAAATATATCACCGAAACAAGTCAGGACTATTTCTTAATCTGAGTCTAAAGGTGCTGCGCCACCTCCAATTGGGCCCCAGGGCTTTGTAATTTTTCTTAGGGTGGGTGTCCAACCCTAGGACGACCCTTGGCCGCCCCTCTCTCTTCTCCAACTCATATATTCACCCTCTACCCCCTTTGAACTCTTTGGATTTCGTTTGCTTAGTTTTTCCATGGTGAAAACTTTTGTTCTTCGCTTGTGTCGACTAGACCAACCGTAAAGAACCTATGCGGAATCCCACCTTTTTAAACTCAATTTATATATTTGTAATTTTATATTGTTTGTTATCTTGTTCTTGCGTGTTCTTCGGTTGCATGCAGGAATAGACCTTCGTGATCAGGTCAACCGTGTTCTTGGCACGGTTGATAACGACTTGGGTGTGGTTTAGCAATTGCTAAGGCACAAGCGACGTCGTACGGTTGTAGTCGTATCGCAAGAGTCACCTCCACCAAAATTGATAGTTATCATCCTATCGGAAGATCGGGACCCCATCGCCTCATTAGTTGGTATCAGAGCTTCAGTTGACCGGTAGAATTTTTTGTATCCCTAGTTAGTAGATTGATTTTTATTTTCCCATAATCCAGAAAAATTGCCCCACAAAAAGAGTTAATTCCCGTTGTCCAAACCCTGTTGTGCCTTTCAATATGTTAGTTTTGGTTTGCTAAACTGAATTTGTGTCCATCTTAGCATTGTCTAGTTGCTGGTCATATCTTTATTTATATAAAAATCCAAACAAAAAAATTCCCCCACCACAAACCCTAATTCCAATTCAACTGATTTTTTCCTTTCTCTGCAGCCGCCACCAAAAAAGCCATAATTTTTTATTCCGTGATCATTTTTGAGTGATACCACTGCCATTAGATTCATAACTTCATTATCTCTCTTTCTGTAAAATTTCGCTTCAATCCAATATGGCAGTAAAAAGATATCTGCAGTGCAAGTTGACCTAAAATTCTAGATTGAATCTGCAACAGTCGGCACTTGTGAATTTTTCGGTCAGTTTCCAGAACTTGGCCCCAAAACAAAAGTTGTAGAAAAAGTCGTCAGAAAATGGATAAAAAAAGAATCATTGAAAAATAGGCAACTGAAAAAAGTTACGACCGAAATACCGACCTGCTATCTAGTGGACAGAAATCTTCAGTTTTCAAGTTGAGGTCAATCCTTGTGTTTTCAATTCCAGATTGCATTCGATTGAATTATCTTGTATTTACCACTCTCATACATTGCCATACACTTATTTTAGCCTTCTTCCATCTTTGGTTGATCAGCAACATAGGCTAAGTGCTAGATACGAACTATAATTCAATTCTGTGCAATTTCTGAAATTAATTGATTGTTTTCCTTTGCAACAAAATACATAGCCTATCCAAGCTCCACTTTTCTACTAACCGAACAGGTCTCGCTGTGCCTTGCAATCGCTTTACTCATCAATTGAGTTAGATTTATCACGAACCAGCCACCGGTTGCACCACATGTTTGCTTTGGTAAGAACTTGTAAAAATTTGGTAAGAGCTTGAGAGATGCGTGACTTGATTTGAGCCTCGATATCCTAGTAGTTGATAGGAACATTTACTTGTGATTTGTTTCCTTGTTTTCTACTACCAATGACAGGCTTGAGAAAATTGGTAGATTATGATGTCATCACGGGCAGATTGAACTTGAAGGGAAACAATTACCAGTATATATCTTGCCACTCACCGCTGAGAGTACGTCGTCGGACTACTTCTTGTGGGTTACTGTGTTGGATAGCTACTTTGAAAGACAAGATCTTGATCCTGTTGAGAAGATGAGCATGGCAAGGACGGCGCTGATTGGTGATGTTCAACATTGGTGGTCAAATCTCTAGTTCCACTATATATACACATGGGAGGAGATGAAAAAGAAATTGCGACATCGTTTTGTACCTCCAGCACCCACGGTCACAAGCGAGGTGCAACCTGAGGTAACTGAAAATGTTGATATAGTTTTGGTTCCTACTCCATCTACAGATACCACCGAGATACTTGAAGAGGTGAAGGATGATCTGGTGCATCTTATGCCATTAGAGGAGAAGTTTGAGGTACCTACAGTATCTGATGAGGACGATAATGACAAATCAACTGATTTGGTGTTAAAACAAGACATAGAGCAACCTTATGAGTATATACCTGCTGTAGTGCAATCTTTTGATATTCCTTGTGTTGACTTGAACGAACCATGTGCTGATCTAAATTCTCATAATTTTGCACATGT
The DNA here is from genome assembly GCA_017311315.1 of Dendrocalamus latiflorus. Lineage (NCBI taxonomy): Eukaryota > Viridiplantae > Streptophyta > Magnoliopsida > Poales > Poaceae > Dendrocalamus > Dendrocalamus latiflorus. Next base: position 51,749,220 of record CM029664.1, on the reverse strand, counting down.
CGAATTAATTACACATAAAAAAGTATTTAATAGAATATCCCCTACTGATGCATTGTGCTATATCATGCTTAATGAGGCCGTTAGTTTGGATTGTGCTATGGAGAAAGTTTCTGAACTTACATGTTCGAAATACTTGTTTAGTGCTTACACCACTGAGTATAAGTTTAATTTGATTGGAGATTATGATGTAGAAAATCAATTTTTTGTATATCGAATATGCATAACTTGTGATCACATGGATAAATTGAAGCTTGTTGTTTTGGACAACAATTCTTGTGTGTTGAATCTTGTTCAATATGATCGGGAAGTAAAATTTAGTACTCATCCAATGACTATGTGTTCATCTCTTTTTGCACCATCTAGTATGGACAATCTGAATAAAGATGATGAATTATGGAAGAACTTACAAATCTTTTCACCCTTGCTAGATAAATTTGCTATTGCTCAATTGAGATATGATTATATAGATGAACTTTGCTTGATTCCAAAAGTTGTAGCTTTGCCCATATGTGCCACCACTGCAAGTTTACAACTTCAGATATTTGAATTGCATAAATACTTCACTTACATTTGCAAAACTAGTTATAATAATTGCTGTGTGAGAAATTTTGATTTGCTCATTAACATATATGATTACTCTTGGGTTAATAATACAATGAGCTTTTATGATCACTGCTGTTTTATAACATTTATTGTGGAACAACAAAGAACTACTAAAACGGATGACATATACATATACCATGCATACACCTTGGTTTCTTTGTTACCCTATTTTCAGCTTATCAAAAGCCGAGTACAGCTTTGTTTGCAAGAAGGGGAGGATGATGAGAATATGTACTCTATGTATACAACCATATTTGCTATGCTTGTTGTTCCAATTACACGAACTCCTACGTATCACTTAAATTATCAGGTGAATTCGTTTCAAACAGGTTTCACTTTGTTTGACAAAGAACTTATGATATTACATAATGAGAGTTTGTTGCGTCTATTGTTATATACTAAGATTTATAATCAAGATCATACAATACGTGAGGCTACACATTTGTTAAAACCGAGGACGGTTTCCTGTCAAGAAGGGGAGGATAATGTGACCACGCGAGGGGCACTACGGGCTCCCATGTTGGCCTCGCGACTCTCCATCCTCTCTACGGCCATCTTTGTTGCTACCACGGTTGAAGTCTGCTGACTTTGACTCTCCTACATCTCACACATGGCCCTCCATAGGTTCGCTAACTCCCGCTGTAGTGTTCCACAAATTGCCTCCAGGGCACCTTCGCTCGTGCCTGGCGTAGGGCCTAGGGTGCCCTCTGCTCTCTGTGTGGTATCAGCGATGATGTTTAGGTTGGCGGAGGCCACTGCTTGCGCAATGTAGGCCCCAGCATCGTTGAGGGGTGCTACAATCGGGTCCTCCGCCTACGATGCCTCTCGCTCTGTCGTTCGTGCAGTTGCCGTAGAGCCGTCTTCGTTTTCTGCTTTGTTACCTACCACGGCCCCAGACGCAGCCGCTCTAGTGCGCCACTGCCATGGAAGCAGGAGGGCCTTGGATCACCGGCTCCTGTGCTCTTGCCACGATGGTCTCGATCATAGTACTTCTCTTCTGCTTGGAGGTCGATGTCATTGCTTTCCTTAGCGCCATCGTGCCCTGGCACCTTTGCATTGACTTGTAGCTTATATGCCACTCGCATGGATGATGCCAACTATTGTAGTTACAAACCAAACAGTGGATAGTTGAGCTATGGGGAGCCACAAAGGGGTTGCCTAGAGCCTAAAACACAGTAAGGAGTGGATGTAGGAGATGGATGCACTATTTCTGAGCTATTGTATAGTCTTTTCCTTAAAAAAACTGAATCATCTCTCATCCATGGCGCCCTAAGGAACGTATTTATAGTCATGACGAGGCTGCTTATATAAATGCTCCTATTGAGGGCTACAATAGTGGGAGAAAATATGTCTTTTCCCCTGTCATAGCCCTTTTAGGCTTGCCACCTGGTTAATGGGCCTTTTAGCGCAGTGGACCGATTGGGCCAAGGTGGGGGCTTCTCCCCCAAGAGTCGTTGTAGATGGTTCGTAATTTAGGATGTGCTTTACCGAAATAGACCTTATGATTGTGAACTAAAACTGGGCTGGAACTTAAATGGCAGTTGCATATTGCTCGTAGACTAGGACTTGCTCTACTAAGATAGACCATGAATCTATATGTCAAATTGCAATGTTCAAATATATCTTGTGCTTAAATTGATTCAGTTTGAAGCTTTTAACAGTTTCAGTGTTTGATTTAGCTCTAGGCTCCACTTTGCTATTTTAATCTAACATGACTCATATTGTGATGCATTTAGCTTTACTAGTGATTTTGATATAGTGATACGACCAGGAGTTAGATGGTGGTAGCTATTTTTCAGTAGGGGTCGCATCCAAGGATTTATTAGGTTGACCAGGTCCGGTAGTACCGGTGCAATATCACGGTACTATCAAAGGAACGTTATGACCAGACTATGCATAGCAGTACTACTGAGGTGGTAGTACTAGCCTAGGCAATCGGTCATACCACTCTTCTGTTACTGGGAAATGAGTAAGGCCCAGTAGTACTAGACAGGGGTTGGCAGCTACCACAGCGGTATGACTGGCATAGGATGTGCTGTCATACCGACTGAGGCGGTTTGGTTCTGAAAATTAAGAATTACGGGAGGTTTGATTATGAGATGGTCTTGGAACACTTGTTATGGTTGCATTGAGTTATATGTTTATACTAACGTGAGTCAAGTTGTGAAGAACTTGTTCCTAAAAATGATTTCTTAGTTTGTGGATATGCATGGGAGCACAGAGGCAGCTATGGTCAACAACAGATGACCGGAACTAGATCAAGATGGATCGAGGTCCAAGCGGTCAAGGTGATCATGTGGGATGTTTGGACTCAGACATGACGCATAGCAAAGCCGAGGGATGTTGTTGAAGGAAGGTTCGAGCCACAGGTTGGATCAGGCTGACTTCGTCGGTTCAAGTGATGCGTGGCTTGATGGGAGTTGGAACGAAAGAGACTTACCGATGGAAGAAAAATCATTGATCAACCTACATATGGTGTGCATGATGGCTTGCACAATAAGATGAAGACCGAGTCAAGAGAAGGTGCCTGGAAGATTCATTAGGGCATTTTGAAAAATGTGCAAAATCGGATTTGAGGCCTACTCCAAAACCACAGCGCCAGGAGACACAAGGGAAGTGGTTTAGGGTTAGACTATAGTCGTGTGTGTTGTGTGGATCAATCCATAGTGTGTTAGCATGTTAACTTTTTAAGCGCTTTGAAAAGCGTACGAGTGTAAAACCTGGTGCTAGTGGGGTTGATGGATTTCCCCAATACTTAACGGGTCTAGACCCCACTAAGAGGGCTAGTTAGCCTATTTAGAGTAGGAGAAGACTAGCTAAGGAAGTAAGGAATTAGAGTTGAGTTCTAACATTAGACTAGTGCTTCCTCTCCTTGATAGTGTAAATAAGAGTGGGACTTGTGGAGAGACAAGTAAACCAGCAGGCTCTAAGAATAATTTCTCTTTATGCAATAGATCAAATTCTTTCAATACTTTCGTTCTTGTCTCTTTTTGTATGAGTACTTATTTTTGCCTTTGATAATTTGGTTTTTTCGTGCTTTCTTGTTCTTACTGTAATCCAAAATTTCCTGTGAGAAACCTAAAATATGGACATAAAAGCCGATGCCAACCAAGGTTGTTATGGCGTCGAGATATCGGCGATATCTCGTCGCCATATCGCCGTGGCGGACCGGAGGCTCCATGCCGTCCGGACGGCATATCGGTGCGCTGTATCCGCCGTCGCTGTGGCCGGATCCGCCGCCGCCGCCGCCGGATCTACTGCCTCCGCCGTCGCCGTCGCCGGATCCGCCGTCGCCGCAGTGGGATCCGCCCTCGCCGCAGCCGGATCCGCCGTCGCCGCAGCCGGATCCGCCGTCGCCGCAGCCAGATCCGCCGTCGCCGCCGCTGGATCCACTGCCTCCGCCCACGCCGCAGCCGGATCCGCCGTCGCGCCGCCTCCTCCACGGCTGCCGTTGGGGGGCGGTGGAGAGTGGCGACGGGAAGAGGGAGCGGCCGTCGGCGAGCTGGCTCGGCCTCGCCGGTGCCTGAGGCGGAGGAGATGGGGGAAGGAGAGAGGGAGAGAGAAGGGAGGCGGCCGAGAGGGCGAGCGGAGAGAGGCGGCCGACCGAGCGGGCGAAAAGAAAGCGCGTGGCCGCCGCCACGCACGCCAGTTGGATTTAGGGTTTGACATTTTACAATTTAGTCCTCGTATTTTCTGAAATTACAATAAGGTCCTGCTTCCTTTATATTTCTTCTGTTTAAACCCTCCGAAAGTCCAATATTTTTGTAGTTATTTATGTGTATGGCGTCGCCACGCCGCGCGCCATAAGCGATATTGTTGTGTGAAGGTGGTGCGCACCGCCGTAATAACCATGATGCCAACAGCTCTAGATCTGCTCATAACAACGAGAGAGAAGAGGAAACTAAAGAACAAGAGGAAACTAAAGAACAAAGACATTCCAATCATCCAAAACTTCTACAACTCAATAGTGCTAGTCCATGTTTATTTTTTCTTTCCAAAATTTTGGATTGATATCCAGAGGTATTTTCTTGTAGTTTCCAAAATTGAAGTACATGGCACTTCTGTAGTACATACAGGCATATAGCTTTACAATTCCAGAAGAATTATAGACAGACAAAGAAAGAGGTAAAAAAAGGAATGCAACTTCGAATTATGGTGACCAGAACATTAGAATTACCAGTTGGCTGTTAAAACTAGGTCTTAAGGTGGTCTGGAGGGATTGGCGGTCGCAACTGGTCCTGCGGTTCTTGTGGTGGCATGGGTGGTTCACACATGTCCTGCGGCTCTTGTCGTGGCAATGATGGTTGCAACTGATCCTGTGGCTGTTGTGGTGGCAACGGTGACTGCTGCTGCTCTCCTTGAAGTATTGATTGTGAGTGCTGGTGCTGATCACCTTGCCACACCCAAACAATATCCTTTAGTGCTGGCCTTATTTCCTCTTTCACAAGCTTTTGGTATTCCATAGTGTCCCCATTAGTCTTTTTCAACTCAACTAAGAGGAAAGAAGGGGCAACCTCAAAAATCTCTGCATCAAGCTCAAGAAAACCCTTCTTTCCTTCCTTGGGTGCTGCCAACTTCAAGACTCCATTTTCTTTATTCTTAACTTTTAGTTTCAAGCGTTTGCCCAGTTCCTTCAGCTTTGTAAGTACTGTTGTTACAGGCTGCATGGTGGTAAATCGTTCTTCCCTGCGACCATACTTATCCTCAAAAAACCCAGATAGATTAAACCCTGTTGAGAGAGTGATAATGTCAAATGCATTCAGGTTTGGGAGGTTTAATGACCCTTGATTTCCCTCAGAAGTGCTGCATTCTGTCAAGCCTGAGGTTGTAGCTTCACCTGAAAAAGTGTTATCTGTTGTTTCAACCTCATTTTTCTTTGCATTTACCTCAACTGGTCTTCTGTACCAAACACTTCTCTTTATCCTAGAGATCGAAATCCTAGTACTTGGATCTGGATCAAGGATTTTATGCAGAAGCTCCTTCAGCTCAGCAGAAAAATACCGAGGGCATCTAAAGTCCGCTTTGGAAATCTTTCTATACACCTCTATGAGATTTGCGTCATGGAAAGGAAGGTAACCAGCCACAAGCACAAACAGGATTACTCCAGAAGACCATATATCTGCCTTTGCACCATCATAGCCTTTCCTGCTAAGCACTTCAGACGCAACATAAGCCAGGGTTCCACATGTGGTATGGAGGAGACCATCTTGCCTCTTCGACTCAGCCAGGGCACTCAAACCAAAATCTGAGACTTTAAGGTTTTCATTCTCATCTAGGAGTAGGTTTTCAGGCTTCAAGTCACGGTGATAAACACCTCGACTGTGGCAATAGTCAACAGCACTGATCAATTGGTGGAAATACCTCCTTGCAGCATCCTCACTAAGCTTTCCCCCTTTTGCTATTTTGTTGAAAAGCTCACCACCTTTAGCATACTCCAAGACAAAATAAATCTTGCTCTTGCTAGCCATGACCTCAAAAAGCTGCAGTACATTTGGATGCTTCACCAATCTCATTATTGAAATCTCCCTCTTTATCTGCTCCATAAGCCCAACCTTCATGACCTTGTCCTTGTTGATCATCTTTATGGCAACAGCTTGGCCGGATGTAAGATTACGGGCATAATACACCTTTGCAAAGGCTCCTTGTCCCAGCTGTTTCCCAATTTCATAACGGCCCATCAAGATAGTCCTCCTCCCATCCATCGTATCAAGCTGTGTGAACAGAGCAAAACGAACAAACACCACAAACCACCTATATAACAGTACCTACAGAGTAAACCTAATGAATGCAGCAGATGTTAACCGTCGTCACCGAGGTGATGTTGTACAAATATAGAGTCCCTCAATCTACGGTGCTTCAAAGCACGGAAAGGACGAACAGTATCAGTGTGCAGCACATTCTCGTGAGAGCCCCACAATATGAGCTTGAACGAAGCTCGGATCTTGTTTGCACGAAATAATAACTTGCTGTTGTACAAGCACATCTTTCTGCATTCCCAAGTCTTCTGCAGATCAACAACTGCCAGCCGGAAGAACAAACTGAATTAGAACATATACGTGTAATGCAGAAAGAGATTAAGAGCTCAAATGAAAAACACAAATTCAGTAGTCTTGGAGAACATTAGGTAAACATCTTAGGTAATCAAACTAATTCTATCAGATTAAGTGCCCCAATGCTATCGATCAAACTAGGCTAGTATGAGGCACACAAGTACAACCAACACATCAAGGTAATCAGAGTAACCATGTTTGATGATTGGGTTGAGACAAAATGCTCTCTTTAGACTTCCACAAACAATAACAGCAGAATCTAACTCATGCCTACACAGAGCTACGTCCTGACAGATCATCAATAGCCAACAATTCCTACAAGAAGCATCCTAAAGCGCACAAAAATTCTACCCAAACGCAGTGAAATCGATGACTACGCGCAAACAGATCTCTTCAGGTAACAAGAGCAGTACCTGATCATGAACTGGCCGAAGAAGAGCAGCAAATCCCAAACAACGTCATGCGAATCGATGGGACTACGGGCGGCCGATTTTGTTCCTGTTTGACCCCCTGGCTGCTTGTTCTTCTCTAGTTTCTGGAATTTCTGGGCTCTGGAGGCCGCGCTCTCAGATTTCTCCCTCTCGGGTGGCGCCCAACTTTTGTGCTTTGATCCCTCCGAATCTTCTAATTTAGCACTTACCGCAAGTTAAGCCGGCGGCGCGCTCCCACTACGAAGTACGAAGGGACTGCATAGTGGACGGCCGTTTAGTTGTCATGTTGAGGTAAACGGGGGCTCTGCTTAAGTTTCTGGCCAAACGGGCCGAGGCCATGGCCTGAGGCCGATGCCTTATACAACCCTGTTCGCCGTCTACAATCTAATATGTTTTTTCTATAATTTTTATAATTTATTGTGTCCTTTTCTATTATTTTCATAATTTAATATATCTTTTCTACATTTTCTATAATTTATTGTTTGTATTCTAAAATTTTTACAATTCCATATATATTTTTATACTTTCTACAATTTATTGTGCCTTTTTGAATTTTACATATTTTCTTAACAAATCATTTTTTTATTTTTTGGGACAAATAGACGTGTCGTGCCTGCTTGGCTGGAGGCTCGGTCCATGGGCTAGCATGACACGGCCCATTCCAGCTGACAGGCCAAATGGGCATGTGCCTAACCTGTGCCTCATCGGGGCTAGGCCATGCAATGCCATGCTGGGCCGCCCATTTGGCCACCACTGCCTAATGTTGTCGGATTCCAAGGGATTAGAGGTTGTTGGATTGGATGGGTGTTTATACAGGTGAATTTTGCTGGCTTCCAGGACCATGAGCCAATTGTGAGGTTGTGGTTGGGCCTTACCCTACCATTCCAAAACAGAAAGAAAGGAGGGCTAAAAACAGAAAAGATATTAGCGTTTTTATATATGAAATAAGTCTATTTTACCCCCTTAAACTATTATGTTAGTCTAAGTTTTAGCCTTCAACTGTAAAATTGGGTAACCCGCACACCTTAACTATCAAAATTGGGCAATTTACCCCCTGAGACTATTCTACCCCAGTTTTCAACCACATGGCGCTGATATGGCAGTGGTTTTGGTGACATGGATAGTAGTCATCTGAGTCAGCAGATAAAAATAATATGGACCCATGTATCATGCTCTATAGCCCGTTTTTTTGAAAAATTTTGCATCCCATGCCCCCGAATCCTATGTCGTAGAAGATCCCGGGCACAGTAGTGGCCTTGGTTGGATTGGGGAAAATAGTCCGGCTCAGCCACGTGTGCACATGAGCGAGCTCGACGCATAGTGCGTCGTCTTCCTCATTGGCTCACAGTGAGACAAAACAAAGCAAGGCGGCAGTTGTGGGTGACGACGAGCAATGGTGGCGGAGCTACGATGCAAACGTGAGAACAAAGTGTTATTGGGCCTCGAAAACCCATTTGAGGTGATGCATGGTAGAAGGGAGAAGTATAACGGCCAGAACAGTCGGGGCGAGGGCAATGGCTATGACCAAGAGAATCTAGCTGATGATGAACTCCGCCGAACTTTGGGCCTATTTGGCTGGTGAATAAGCACTGAGCAAACTCGAGAATCGCTCCTATGGCAACGGATTGGCCTAGGGCGCTATGAGGAGGGCCACCAGCGGAGACGACCAAGATGCAGAGGGGCTCAACGATGATGAGCTCTGGTGGTGGTATGGCTTGGGAGTGGGCACAAAGAGCTTAAGGAGGCGGCAACGGTCAAGGTGACACGTACGACGAGGCTCAGGAAGGCTTGGAGAGGTGGGGACATGGGCGAGGCGACGCATACAAGGCACAGTAATGGCGACGGTGGCGAACGCCGGTGACGGCAAGCCTTCGGGTAATGGGGATGGCAAAGAAGAGGTCTAACGTGGTTGCAAGGGAGCAGGGTAGATTGGGAGGAGTTCGATTTGGAAAGAAGGCAACATGGATGGCGGATTTTGGTGAATTGTAGTGACGGTTCGAGGAATAGGGCTAGTAGTTCACCAGCAGGAACAACAACGACGTAGCATGACCAGTGGCATGGGGTAGCTTGGGCAAAGTGAAGAGGTAGAAGAGATGAAACATGAGGTCGCCTGTGTTCACCCGGCTGCTATCGCTGCGGCGACTTCTGAGCAGGGGCAAGAAGGCTGTCATGGGGACATCATTCGGGCCATGTGGCAGTGATATCGAGTAGGCGTTTGCCGAAGCTGATCTTACATGGCTGTCGAAGACGCCAAAGGGGCCTCCAGTGGTGAACTGATGCAGATTCCAAAGCTGCGAGATGCATTGGCTCCACTACCATGTCAACGCCATATCAGCTCCACTATCCATGTCACCAAAATCATTGTCATATCAGTGCCACGTGGATGAAAATGGGGTGGAATAGTCTCAGAGGGCAAGTTGCCCGGTTTTGATAGTTAAGGGGTGTCAGTTACCCGGTTTTGCAGTTAGAGTTTGCAACTTATACTAGCACCATAGTTCAGGAGGTAAAGTAGACTTATTGCTTTGTATATTGGTAACTCTAAGATTATTTTGTAGTACCTTAAAAGTAGATTATTTTGTAGCGTAGGTCTCAAAAAGGCATCACTATAGTCCATTTAGGTCATCTTTTCCTGCTTTTTGTGTAGGATTTGTATTTACCTTATGAGAAAGGGAGAGAAACCATGCACGAAGGATGAGATGTTGCTTCTACACTAGGCAACCCTTGCCACGTGAACCAAGGGCAAGGGGATGACGAAAAAACCATGTTAAAGTAGAGCCATCCTTTCACTACACGATTTGTGCAGTCAATGTGAACTCAGTGGTGTGACCTCGCGAACACAACGCAAACATGGTTGGTTGGCTCAGCAATGTCCTTGTTGGGTGACACCCGATGACTCCAGAGTTGAGTAGGACTGTAGGAGATGGCTAGGTGCAGCTGCCCAAGTTCAGATCTAGCCAGATCTGCCTGCCGACGGCTTGAATTCGTCTAGAACGGAGTTGTGGCTGCCAAATCTAGCCTCCTATAACGGCAGAGGTGAAGTAGGGCGAGGTGTGGTTGACTGAGGGAGAGCGAAGACAACGGGTGCTGGGGACTGGGGAGCGGTCAGAGAGAGGAGATGGTCGACTTGGAGGATGGTGGAAGGAAGCAAAAAAAAAAAAGTGGGTGACCAGCCTATGTGGGAGGAGGAAGGCTGGCAAATGTGGGGAAAGTGGTGGGATATATTAAAAAACCTGATAGGTGGGTCCACTTTGAATAAAAAACAAAAATAGATGGGTGCTGTAATGTCTAGAGACAATGCGTTGGAATGGTTGTATCTAACACTGTTTCTTAATGAAGTAGAAGTGATGTGAAGAAATTAGGGACAGAGGTTCAACACCGTTGCGGGCGCCCTTATACACCAACTGTAAAGACATGGGATATAGATAAGATGTTTGGCTTGACTATGCTTAGAGCAAAGCACGAGGTTGTGCTATATTTTTGTACAAGTCTAACCTAGCACAGCATTTCAGCTAAACTTAGCTAACTCGCATTATACCTTTAAAAATGTGAAGAGTTGACTATATACTTCTCGCGCTCATTGACACACATAGAACTGCATTTCATTTTTTGAAAAAAAAACCACAACGAACACACGTAAAACTAGAAATTTTGCCACTGGGAATTACCCAAACAAGCATCAAAAGGCCAATGGCATCCTTGTATTTCTTCCGAAACACACAGGCCAAAACGCAAACTGCTACTCAACGGAAAGCAGAAGGGACAACTGAAGCACGACGGGAGGGAAGAAAACCGAGAATGGGCGGAGGATGAGCTGTCTGCGTGTCTCGTATTAGTGCCTTCCACGCCACCTCACCGGACGAGGCGAAGCCGTGAGCCCGTGAGCACTTTCTTGGGAGTCGTATTATTGCGAAATTTTGAATTTTTAGTGGATTTAGCACCGTTGCATATAGTATTTATAAAAGTAGCAGTATATATATTGTATTTATAGAAATATCGTTTTTGTCGTCCGATGGACGGGCGGCAGCGGCAGCGAGACGATGCATGATGGGGCCGCCGACGGCAGACGCATGTCGCCCTACCAGTGGACGGCAGGCAGCCTACCGCCCAGCCAAGAGACGGCAAGCAGGCCTATCGCCCAGTGAGGGGACGGCAGGTGATTAAGCCGGCTTAATTACCTGTCCTATTTTTTATTTAGTATTTCTTTGAATTTTTGTACAGTGTGATCCGTGGAATGGCCACAACTTAGATTGTGCACTATTTTTTGCCTGCTTTACGATGTACTTCATAGTATTCTGCAGGGCCGGTGGTGTCTCCGGGCTGGTGATGGTGGCCTCGGGCGTTCTTGCGATGCGTTGTGCCCGCTTCAGCTAAAGTGATATACGAAACAGGTTCAATAATGATTGGTATGAATTTCTTAAATGAAACAGTAAGAAATTAGAACTGTCTTACGCTGTCATGCTGCCGCGAAGCGCTGTGGGGATCGATCCAACGTTGCAGACTTTCCTCGTGTGTGATCTGCTCGAGGCGATCTATAATGGTAAGTCTGCTGCATGACCGGGGTACGTACCACTCCAAGTACTCGTCATATGTCTGGACGTTGTACGGACGCTGCTCCATGACGACATCGAGGTGCGCCCTGTCCGTCTATGCCGTCGTCCACTGTTGCTATAGTGCTTGTCAGTCCGTACCATGTCGACCAGCTCTTGATTGTTTGCATTTTCAGAATCATCGACGTTACATAGTAAGACATATAAAGTGTACACATTAGTCGGATGAAGTTTGACTCACCGTGTACGGCTTGCGATAGAAACCTGCCGTCTAGAGGGGGTACGACCTGGTGCAAACCGAACTGTCGCATCACACGCTGTGATACGTAAGCCTCCACCACGTACGAGAATACCAGATGGTGTGTTGTCGCTCTAGCTCGGTGTCCTCCAGGCATTGCAGGAATAGCCCGTGCGACGACACACGATCTATAAAATCTACAGTCCATGGACACCATATGACGTCGCTGTCACCTCGATAGTTTGTCCTTCGCCCACTGCAAATGGGTAATAGTCCACTGGATGCCTATAGTGGATCCGTCTATCAGGTCAGTGAACTCGCCGAACGAGTGCACTGACATCATGATAGTCGGACGTCCGATAGGGAAGTGCTCCCAACTCCATAACTACACGAGCACGTACAGATAGTCAGATTGGGGAGGACCAGCAGTGGCGCGCTGGTAAGCGTTACATAATCCCCGATACGTACCGAGGCATCGCCCCAAACTCTACGTCAACCAAATATTCGGCAAGGCCGATGAACTCAGCGTTGCAAATATTGCCATGTGTGGCTAGAAATATGCTCCAACTAAAGAACCGAATAAGGAATGCGACGAAGTACCTCCTGACGACCTCCGGCGGTGCATCCTGCAGGCACACACTAAAATTATTCAGCCAAGTGTAGGGGATGCCACGTACACTCTCCGGGATAGGCCGGCCAAACCGGTCCGCCAGCCTCTCCTTCCAGTCAGCTGGTGTAGAGGCTGGAACAAGTGTGTCACCCCCAAGAAGGAGACCGGTCAAGAACGCGACGTCCTGCAGAGTGACCATTATCTCACCCCCACCGAAAAGTGGAATTTGTACGTCTCGGGCCTCCACCTGTCCACCATTGACGCGAGTAGACTGCTGTCGATGGTGAACTCATGTCCGATGGAGACCAGCCTCGCAAAGGGCAACAAGCCCGTGGCCCGTAGGGTTGGGATATAGCACTCGTCCAGCACCCAGGATCCCTCCCATCACCCCCAGAAAGGCAAAGGGTCAGCCGTCACCCGTCATTCATGAGAGGCAACAGTGTTTCTCATCGTACAAGTGTTCGAGAAGCTCTAGTGATGCCATACCTTCCAATATATAGGACAGACCAAATATTAGTGCGAAGATTAATAATGACAGTAAAACTTATTTTAGAATACAAACTATATTAATTATGACTAACTAAATAACAATAATTATGACTAGGACTACGGGAATAACGTCGAAAGCATGCTATGAAAAATTACCTATCTTTTGGCAGAAGTAATCAGCACTACCACGTCCTTAATAAGTTATGCACTTCCTTCTCAAAATAATTAGCTATGCACTTTTAATTTTGAGAGTACCTTGCAACAAATAGGATAGACGAAATATTAGTGTGAAGATTGATAATGACAACAACATACTATAAGTCAGTGAATACATACGTGTAACTACATACAAATACTTCATTAATTGCCGATAATTTGATTACTCATCCGAAAAAATTACGAGCCATTCATTACCGTCGTCCTTATAATTAATTACTTACCGTACATACACAAAAACAATAAAAAAACTATGTCTAAAATACTACAACCTGCTTACTTTGTACTACAAACTACATTAATCACAACTAACACTAATTGACTAGCATTACGGGTATAATATCAAAAGCATACGATAAAAAAATACTTGTCTTTCAGCAGAAGCAATCAGCACTACCGCGTCCTTAACGAGTTATGCACTGGCCTCTCGAAGTAATGAGCAACACACTTCTAATTTTGAGCGACGACCGCAAGAATGAGCTTCTGCAATGAGCGACTGAGATGAGCAATGATGAACTGCGAGAGGTTCATATTTATGGCCGAGCGAAAAGTGAACCTAGTGCGCTCACCCGGTAGATTGAGGACCTATTGTCACGAGTAGTACTTCGGGTGATGGGGACGGCATGGTAACACTGACAAATGTGCAAAAGAGGGAGCGAGTGAGGGGGACGATACGGACATAATGATATTAGTGCGAACGAGGGAGTGTGCGAGGGGGCACTACATACACAGAATGACAATTGTATGAATGACATAGCAAGAAATAAAATATAGCATGATCGGGCCGACACATGCGCAAAGCACAGAGGTTAACCACTTAAAAAGATGCTTGAGCATTGTGAAATTCATGATTAAATTAACCCAAATAATCATGGTAAATTTAGACGACATAAAATTCCCAAGAAATTACATAGTAACTATGACTTTGTCGGGAGGCTTCAGATAAAATTTTGTAATTTTTGGAGCTCGTTTGCTATATGTAAATACTCGTACAAATATCGAAATTGTATAAATTTTTTTAGCAACATTCACAATGGATAAAATTACTCAAAATTACACTGTGAAGTACGTTGTATCAGGAGGCTGTACATACATTTTTGTAATTTTTTAAGCTCATTTGGTATATTTAAAATTTTAAACAAATACTAAATGGAAAAAAATTAGAGTATGTGGTTTGTGGTGCATGGCGGGTGCCTCCAAGCTCCGTGATCTCCTGGCCAGGTCGCTGACCTTTGGTGTTTAAGCGCCAAAGAGGCTCTAGTCGTTTGTTTTTGTTTAGTCCTTGGCGCGGTTGTAATCTAGTTCTGTGTGTGTGGGGTGTGTTGTACTCGGGAAGGTGCTTGCCAGACTCGTGTACTTTTTATCTACCTTAATGAAATGACACGCAGCTCTCCTGCGTAGTTCGAGAAAAAAAATTAAGCCGGCTCCGGCTTAATCACCTGCCGTCCCCTGGCAAAACGGCAGGTGCCTGCCGCCGATGGCCCCGCCACGCGTCGCCTCCCTGCTGCTGCCGCCCGCCCATCGGACAGCAAAAGTGACATTTATATAAATACGTTGTGTATATTACTATTTTTGTAAATACCATTTACAACAGTGCCAAATCCACTAAAAAGTTATTCTGCAACGAATGTATATACGTCAAGCTGGACTAGCCAGCGGCCGATGTGCGCCGAGGCTGACGCGTCGTTCAGGAGTGCCACGTCTGTTCGGAGTTGGACTCGTCTCCAAGAGGGGATTGCTACGTGTGCAGTACTACAGCTTGTGCAGTAAAATGGCACCTCCCATTTCGTTGGTTAGGGTGTCTTTGGTTTGAGACATGAGTAGCTCTATTAAAATTTTAGTATGACTAAAGATAAAATAGAACTAAAAATTTAATACGAAATAGCCGTTTGGATTATAGTCGTACCAGTTACCAAAATTTTGATAAGATCATTAGACCCCTATTTGGTTTGAAGCCAATTGACCCATCAAACTTTTGGCAACTTACTTAGCTAGTATTTTGTTTTATTCCAATTGTGAAGGCATGACCAAATATGGTTTTAGGTAAATTGAGCAAATTTGTATAATTGTTCTACTTACTAGCAACGGTTTTCCCACAACAAATACATATTCACCTAACTTTTGCATCTAACTTTCACATCCTGCATGCAATAATTATCATAAGTTAGATATCTGATAAATCAGATGTATTCATCCAGAATAGCTAAGCATTTCTAGAATTCCTCACATTGTGGAAGGAACAAAGAAATTTGAGGTACAGCTCTTTCAGATGGTAAGCGAGTCGTCATACATGCCAATCGATACTCGTTTATGCATGCAAAGAAAACAGAGCAGGTAGCTGAGCCTTCAGCACAAACAGGGGATCACAGCTTGTACAACAAGAAAATGACTCTGTCTGGCAATCAAATTTCATGAGGATAACTTGTACAAGAAAATTAGAATGAATTGTGACTAGTTTACTGGAGCAAGAAAGGATACAACGGTCACAAATTTAGAGTAAGTTACAGAAGCTTGTAACAAAATTGAGCGGTAGAAACTTGTAGAAACAAAGATATAGAAGTTTACACTCCTTTCCTTTCTACTGATTCAATGAAGAAATCATCTGCAGATGATCAACTGCACAAACTGGGAAAACTGGGGCAAAATTAATATTTTTCATTCACATAACTTTGTGCCTGCAGGTGAACAGCTGCACATGCAAGAAATGTTTAGCAAAAGAACAGCTAGCATTTGGTTTGACAAGAGTAGTGAAGGCATCTAGATGACCATCTCACAAACCCAATCTTATGTTTTCACTCATGAAGCCTCCATATTTGCTTTCCAGGGCCAAGGGTTTCTCCCAGTGGAAGATTGTGACAAATGGCGTCAACCCTGTAGTGAAATTTTTTGTCAAAGTTTGTGTTTTTTCATAGTTGGTAGATGGATTTACATAGGAATGCAAAGGAGAACAAGTATATTGATTACCTTTAGCTATGACCTCATTGATCAGGCTGTTGTAGAAAGCTACCCCTTGTTTGTTCACTCTCCCCTCAAGGACCCATCTTTTTTTTCGAAAAGGGAAGCTTTATTAATTTCAAGATTGTTAAATCAAGGTGATACAGCAACTTGAAATCCTCCCAGCCTCTGCCTAACGGCACACAGCTAAATAAAAAAGGGAACATAAAAGGGATACACTAATGACTATCAATCCGAAGACTAGACCGCCACCCATGTGCCCGGGTAAAACACTCCTTGGCCACCTTCTCCAAGAACTGTGAGGCCGCTACAACCATATCCTGCAAAGCGGTCTTCTGGAGAATAGCCTAAGAACGAAGCCAATGCGAAATTGAGTAAATAACCTGCAAAAAAGAAATTTGTTTGTTTTCAAATACCATTGCATTCCTGCTTAACCACACAGCCCAACAAGTAGCAGCGGCTCCAAGAAGTACTAAATACTTTAAGTCCTGTCCAAGCCCTTGTAACCAATTGCCAAACATATTGGACACGCTACGTGGGTTAGAAAGACCACAAGTCGCATGGACCAACGCCCAAACCATACGAACTAACCGGCACTCAAAAAACAGATGTTGGATCGTTTCATCTTTGTGACAGAAACAACACTGTTTACTGCCTTGCCAATTGCGTTTCACTAAATTATCCTTCGTTAAAATTACGCCCCGTCGAAGATACCACAAAAAGATCTTGATCTTCAAAGGTACTTTTAACTTCCATAAGCGTTTGTTCGAATTAGGGACAACTTGATGGATCAAAGCCAGGTAATGAGATTTTACAGAAAAAACTCCACTCCGATGTAGGTTCCAGCGGAATTC
Source organism: Dendrocalamus latiflorus (assembly GCA_017311315.1). Classification (NCBI taxonomy): domain Eukaryota; kingdom Viridiplantae; phylum Streptophyta; class Magnoliopsida; order Poales; family Poaceae; genus Dendrocalamus; species Dendrocalamus latiflorus. The sequence goes on along the minus strand of CM029664.1, from coordinate 51,732,227 downwards.
ATCTTCCTCTTGGCTCAAGACAATGTTGGACAACCGTGAAAGGAGATTATTCCACAATGCTAACTTGTGACCAATAAGGTCTCTGCGCCATGATATATTTGGTGGGTAAGAGCTCAACACGTCGGCCACTGTATCTTGTTTCTTGCGGGCTATGGCGTACAGATGAGGATATTGATCGCGTAAAATACTATTTCCTAGCCACTTATCCTCCCAGAACCGTACCTGAGATCCGTCTTTGATTATAAAAGATCCGAACCTCAGAAAATTCTGTTTAACCTTCATCAGGCTGGCCCAAAAATGAGAATCCCCACACTGCCACTGCATTCGGACAAGAGGTTTTGTGTTCAAATATTTATTGCGTAATAATTGTTGCCAAGTACCATCTGTTGTCAGCAACCGATACAGCCATTTGCTGAGTAGTGTTGTATTCTTGATCTCCAGGTTATGAATCCCTAGCCCTCCTTGTTCTTTAGGTTGGCACAGGATATCCCATTTGGCTAATCGGTATTTCCTTTTATGCTCGTCGCAGTTCCAAAAGAAGCGAGACCGATAGTAATCTAGTTTTTTAAGAACACCCTTTGGTACCTCAAAGAAAGACATCATATACATGGGGAGACTACTAACTACGGAATTTATTAAAGTCAGTCGTCCCCCTGTGGATAGATGTTTTCCTTTCCAACTACTGAGGCGTTTCTCGAAACGTTCTTCTACTCGTCTCCAATCAGCATTCGTCAGTTTCCTATAATGAATAGGAATACCCAAATACCTCATTGGGAAAATACCTGGATTGCAGCCAAAAAGATTTGTGTATTGGGTTTCACAGTCTTTAGCTTCTCCAAAGCAAAAAAATTCGCTCTTATGGAAATTAATCTTCAGCCCGGATATTTGCTCAAAAGCACAAAGTAACAACTTCATGTTCTTAGCCTTTTCCAGGTCGTGTTCCATGAAGAGAATCGTATCGTCAGCATATTGGAGGATGGATAAACCACCATCTACCAGATGTGGCACCACCCCACTAACCTGACCATCTGCTTTGGCTCTATTAATAATTGTTGCAAGCATATCAGCCACAAGATTAAATAGAATTGGTGATAAAGGGTCACCTTGTCGGAGCCCCTTTTTTGTTTGAAAGTAAGGGCCGATATCGTCATTAACATTGATCGCCACACTTCCACCCGATATGAAAGAATTCACCCAAGAAATCCATTTAGGTGAGAAACCTTTCATCCGTAGTGTTTGCATTAGAAACGACCATTTTACTTTATCATAGGCCTTTTCAAAATCAATTTTGGAAATTATACCACTTAGTTTCTTCCGATGAAGTTCATGGACGGTTTCATGTAAGATGACTACTCCTTCGAGGATATTACGTCCTCTCATGAAAGCCATTTGAGTTGGGCTGATAACGTGGTCTGCTATTGAATTAATCCGTAAAGTTGCAGCTTTGGTGAAAATCTTGAAACTCACATTCAGTAAACAAATTGGTCTGTATAGCTGAATTTTATGTGCATCATGCACCTTTGGCAGAAGGGTTATAACACCAAAATTAAGGCTGAACAGAGGAATATCACCCTTATGCAAATCATGGAACATCTGGATGAGATCTTGTTTAATGATCTCCCAACACTTCTGATAAAATTCAGCTGGGAATCCATCAGGTCCTGGTGCCTTGTTGTGTTCCATGTCAAAAACTGCTTCCCGAATCTCCTTTTCAGTGAAAGGAGTCGTTAGGAATGCATTCTCGCTCTGACCAACCTGAGGGATATCCTCTGTCCGGTGTTCCTCCAGAAGGAAAAAGTTCTCATCAGGAGGGCCAAACAATTCTTTGTAAAATTGGGTTATATAACTTTTAAGGTTGGTCTGTCCCTCAATTTTGCCATCATCATGCTCCAACGAGAAAATTCGTTTCTTCCTGTGTTTACCATTAGCCACCATTTGAAAGTACCTCGTATTATTATCTCCTAGGAGCACATCCGTGACCTTAGCTCGTTGATAAAACTTGATCTCCTCCTCCCGTAGAAGTTTAGCCAGATTATCACGAGCACTTTGTAGGTGTTTACACTCCTCGTCAGACAACATCCGTCTTTCTGCGGCTATGTCTAATGAGGAGATTGTAGACTGAAGATGGTTTTTTTGTTTTTTGTACTTTCCATAGGTATGGACTGCCCATCCCCGGAGGTGTTTTCGTAAAGCCCCCAGTTTCCTATTCCATCTTTGGACCGAGTTTTGGCCATGTACCGGCTTGTTCCATATTTCTGCGACACAATCCAAGAAATCCTCTCGAGAGAACCAACTGAGCTCCAATTTGAACTGTTTTACAATTCCAATGTAGGAAGGTTCGCCGGTGTCTAAAAGCAATGGTGTATGATCAGAAATCCCTCTATCAAGGGCTTGTACTGTTACCATTGGATACTTAAATTCCCATTCAGACGTGATTAACGCCCTATCCAGCTTCTCAAAGGTAGGTTGCGGTAAGGAATTTGCCCAGGTGAATTGTCGGCCTGTTAACTCAATTTCCCTAAGATCAAAGCTGTCTATGACTGCATTGAACAGGAAAGGCCATTTGCCGTTGAACCGACTATTACTTTTCTCCTTGCTATTTCTTAAAATATTGAAATCCCCTCCTATGAGTGAAGGCAATGGGTTCTGTTGGCATGCACGTACGAGTTCAGACAAAAAAGGAGATTTGAACTCCTCTTGTGCTGGACCATATACAGCCATAAGGATCCATTTGAAATTGTCGCGTTTATTGCGGAGATGGAATTTGATATAGAATTCCCCTTCCACAATTAAAGTTAAATCAAGGACCGTTGAATTGACCCCAAGCAGTATACCGCCCGACCGGCCCCTAGGAGGGAGACAGTGCCAAACAAAATCGGCCCCTCCCGAAAGATGAGACATATTTGATTTGGACATATCTTGCTTACCGGTTTCTACGACAGCTACAAAGTCAAGTGCTAGATCCCTAATTGCCTCAGAAATGTATCTAAATTTAGCCAAGTCTGAAAGACCTCTGCTATTCCAAAAGATTCCCTTCATGGTGAAACTGACTTGTTAGTTTTTTGACCCTTTTTCCGTGCCTTCGCTTTTTTGGACGATGACTTAGACTTACGACTGGATGCCTTAAGATCACAAATTCTTGTGGCTAGGTCCGAATCATCCAAGCCTACGTCCGTTATTTCCTTGACCAAGTGAGTAAGAAGAGATCTTTCGTCAGATTCTTCATCATCACTTGGTGCGAAAGGGTTTTGCTCACAATCACGTCTAACCTGCTCAACTCCCTGTACTCTTGGCAAAACAGTAAACCTATCTACTTCCATTCTCTTAAGAGCGCTTAGGGATAAACTGATCTCATTAGTACTATTACCCAGGGAGAAACCAATATTGTTCAGATTCGAAATACATTGTTCTTTTGATAAATGAAAATAAGATTGCAGTGGTGAGTTACCTGGTGGCGAGTTACATGGTGAAGTCACGGATGGAAGATGATGTTCCCCCTTGGCTTTACATGGTTTGTTGCTATCCAGGTTTCTCAACGCTGCTCTCTTCATTGCTTTCTCCAAAACAAGCTCATCAGCTGCAGCATTACCCTCTGTGGGTTTAAGTGGAGAGCTCAACTCAATATCAGGTCTTACGGAAGATAAAGTCCGAGTGACATCATTTGTCATTTTCTCCAGAGCCATCTTCCCGCAATTCACATCCTGACCCCCAGTCGCAGCCAGGTCCTGATAACGTTGAGCAGCATCAACCCTCAGCGTAGGCGGTGAGTCATCTCTGCGTCCGCTACTAACATTCTCCCGAGCCAGATCGACCCCTGCCTGAGCTTCAAGGACCCATCTGCCAGAAGTATGCAGTGACACAAGGCACACAAGGCAAAGCTAGTAAGAACTACTAATTGTGAATATGTGATCATAAACATGAATAAATAATTTGAGGGAGGATATGCGATCAAAACTTCAATACTCACTTGGCAGGATCCTGGTCCACGCAATAGAGAACCAGAAGGAATCCAGGTTCATGTCCTTCAGGAGGTTCACATCCCCCTACAATTTGATCGGTTTCATCAATACAAATTCAATGAATTTTCAAATGCTTCATGTTAACTCATAGTAATTCCGCAGAATGCCACCTTGTGTCGATGATGCAAAGTACGAAACCATTGAAATAGCTTGATTGGTGTCAGTCTGCAAAGAATAGATTACTTTTTTGCATCATCTATTTCATCCTTTAAAGAATTGCCCTTTCCCCCGAGTCCAAGAAAAGGTGAGAGAGAAAGGAATGAGAGGAGAAGAAGTCTTCGGTACCTGGGCGATGACGTCCTGGTCATCCTTGTCAGAGGCGAGGACGGTGTTCTTGGCGCACAGGATGTCGTCGAAGGACGCACCCTCTACTGTCAACGCAAACGGCACCGATACCATGAGCAGGGGACAGCGGCGCAACTCTATGCCCCGGTAGAGGCAGGGGACATGGGGAGGAGGGACTCACCGCCGCAACTCAAGGAGAGGGCTGTGGCCATTCTCTTTGGCTGAGTTAGTGGATGGAGGCGTGAGGGGTCGATGTGGGAGGCGCTAGGGGTGAGGAGGAGGACAGGAGGAGGTGAAGGGGGGAGACGTGGTGGTGGCGGGTACCAAAGTTTTTGGTGAATGATTTTCGCACCCGAGCATCGCCAGGTTTTCGGTAAAAAGTGAACGCATGTGCCAAAGGTGGTGATCAATTGGGTTTAAAAAATCACGGTTTATGGCTAAAAATACTGTAGCTGGCTGAAAAAACACTATAGCTAACAGACGCTTATTTAGCATAATTAAATTTAAAAAATTTAAAAATATAAAAAATATGTTAGCCCAATATGTATAATATAAACGAATACGGGAAAAAAGAACCGGCAAAAAAGCTCAACAAAAAACTAAAAGTTTAGAAAAAGACGAAATTTATGAACAGTGAAAAATAAGTCAGAAGCCAGAATTTAAGCCGAACCGATCAGGGCCGACCAGGGCGAGCTAAATTTTGGAGCTCATGCAAACAACAGCTAAAAAGAATAGGCATTACTTTTTTTTTTTGTATGGTTGATTTTGGATCCCATACAACACACCCTTAGTTTGTTCTTGGATATGCCTCCAAGCTCCAGCCGCGTGCCATCTTTTGGCTGGATAGTTGCAACCTTTTGTCATGTGCTCCTCTGACCACTACCTTATTCGGCAATGACTATTGTGCGTCTCATGCTCGCTCGTTGGGGGTTTATCTGGCCCGACCTGGACGCCCTAGGGATTTGGGGAAACGGGTTCAAGCCGAGGCCTCCTGAGTAGAGCAAGCCTATATCTCGGTCAATCTTACATCTATCTATTGTACCCATAGAAAAAGCAGTCATCATATTCATTCTCGAAAGTTAGAATTTTCACATTAATCGATGGAAAAAATCTACACGCCGATTATGACAGGTCCAAATTATGATAGTTTAAATTAAAAGAAAGGGTGTGTGTCAAATACAATCTAGAAATAACTAAATTTCAAAATAAGAAATAGCAAATTGAATTCCATATGAATTTCTAAGTAAAATTCCAAAATAAATATACTTTGGAATAAAATTAAACAAAAATTAGTGATTGGATTTGTATATGAATTTCAAAAGAACAATTGAAATTGGAATAAAACAAAAGATAAAATTAGCAATTTGATTTCAATACAAATTCCACAATAAAATCCCTAAATAACTATAATTTGAAATAAAATTCAAGAAAAAATAGAAATTGGATCTGTGTATGAATTCTAAAAAAATAATTGAAATTTGGAATATAAAATAAAATAAAATTTGCAATATGATTTCCGTACGAATTTCAAAGTAAAATCTCTAAGTAACTAAAAATCAGAATAAATTAAATTAGCAATTTCATGTGTACACGGACTCCAATAAGAAATAACTGAAATTTTGAATAAAAATATAAGTTATAATGAGGATAGCACGAATGGTGTCAGAGAAGATCATGAAAGAGTACAATAGTGTTGATATGTCCTGCAAGAGGACCTTGACCCGTAGGGAAGCGAAGGGCTGAGGTAGCGGCGATGGCGGAGATGAGGACAATGTTGTGCTGCTCGACGGAGCCGTTAAAGAGAAAGACTAGAGTGGAAGGAGCCAATGGCCATGATGATGAGTGGTAAGCGTCGGCGTTGTTAAAGAAGTCAATACTTATGATGAGGAAGTCTTGGCAGAGAGGAGATAAAGCTTTGCGTTGAAGACAAGTGAAAAATCTAGTCTCTCCATCATGTGTTATTGCGAGTTTTGGTGATTCTTTACAAACATATTTATGGGACTAATATTTTTCATGAGTTTGCGAAATAGGTTAGGTCATATGACGATGAAGATTTTTTTTATGGCAATATGTGCTAACGGTTATTAAGTCAATATTCCAACTTGGTGGATGGCATCATGTGTTGATACATAACAAGACAAAGACCTGGACTTGGAGAGGAGATGATTGTCATCAAGAGAAAACTCCAAATGAATGCGCAATGTAAAGGTATAACTATCATATGCTAAAAATATGTCCCTAATCTTTACTAGTCTCGGTGTTTTGTTGGGAGACCAGATTGCTAGTATAGGTTATCGTACTATTAAGAGGGTGTTTTGTCTAGTAGTTTGAGTCTCATCATATGTTGATAGCTCAATTCCTCTTGCTCTAACTCTCCATGGTATGATGCTATTGTTATTCCTCGTCTTGATCTAAGATTGGTTGTTTCTCTTATCCTTGGATTTAGACCATGGTGTTGACTCTTTGGAGTTATTAAGCTTTCTGTATTGATATAATGTGTTTGAGATCATGCAATCAGTTGGGGTTGTGTAGCTTTTTGAATAAGCTTTATATAAAGTCCAAGATCACTCAATTCCAATATCGAAGTCAAAAGTTATGATAGTTTCTTCGAGTGTCTGAAAAGTAGGGTCGGTCTGACCACCCTTGTGAGGATGCTCTGACCGCCCAAGCTGGTCCGACCGGCCATTAGTTGGCGGTTTGAGCACCCGATCTAACCGATATCTTTGGTATGACCGTGCTTCGTATGGCAGCTGCTTTTTTTAGGGAGTATATTTTTTAGTTTCCTTCTTTTAAGGCTGAAGGATTTAGGTTCATCATTATGAGTTAATGATATATTTTGGTAATTAATGATAATCAAACTATAGGACTAATATTTTAATTAAGATGAATGAATAGGATGTGTCCTATGGTGATGGATGACTTGAGAAGGCTTTATATGGTTGATCATCCTCATGTCAAAGAAAAGGCATCTTATAACGATGAATAAAATCAAAGACCCAAACTTGAAGTTGATATGTGTGTCATTAAGCTTCAAAATGTTGCACAATGCAAAGATATGACTAGTTAGAACTAACCATGTGTTCTTAGTCTTTTACTGGCCTTGGTGCTTGGTTGGAAGACCGGGTTGCTAGTATAGAATGTCGTAATATTAAGAGGGATAGCGAATAGTAGTTTGAACATATTATGTGTTGATAGCTCATTTAATTGATATACCTCCTCCGTGGCATGATGCTAATATTCTGGAATGTGTCTTGATAATGGTTATAGCTCATGGCTAAGTCCTTTGTGACATGCGATTCAAAGTTTGCGAATTTGTTTTGCAAATTGTTGAAAGTCCATGTTTTTTGTGGTATAATGCTAGAGTTTTCAATTGCACTTTGAATGCAGTTGAAACTCATACAAAGACTATTGTTGCATGCGACTTGAGTTTGACCAAAAGCGTGTGGTAATTGGCTCAAGTCCATTTTGCCATATGTATGGTATGATCCTAAAAGGTTTGTGGATGTGTTCCATGACCTATTGAGAATCTCAATCAACCTTGAATGCACAACATTCAAATTGCAATCTTGTTGTGAAAATTGCTCATGAATTATGCATTGCTTTGGTTTTGTCTTAGAAAAACGGTCTAATCGGCATCTTTTTTTCGGTCAGACTAGCCGGAGGTCAAACCGGCGGCCAAAGGAAGGTTCGGCCGATGGTTGTGGTCTAATTGGGCCCAAAGTGGTGGTCAGACTGGCAGCATGATCCAACTGGCAAGCATATGGCGATCTGATCGGTACCCAGATGGTGGTCTGATCGGTCTCTAGTATAACCATTTTTGTAGCAGTATATTTTTTCCAAAAACTTGTTTCCTTGAAAATGTTAGCTGGCGGTCTGACTGGTATTCTTGCAGTCAAACCGAACCTAGTGGCCATACCGGTCCATGTGGGAAGTCTGATCAGTGGCTCGAGTAACAGCTAGTTTTATAACTGTTGGAAGGACTACAGTAGTATCGGCCATTTGTTGGTGGTAGTAATGGGCGCCGTGCTGTTTGCGGCTAGTTGTTTGCTCCAATGGCTATTTTTTGTGTGGGGTATATATACTTCCTTGTGGCCAGTTGGAAGGAGTGGCAAGTTCCATTATTTCATTCCTTGACCTAAGAGCAAGTTATCTCCCTCATTTGTGCATGTATTGCACTTAGTAAGTTTAGAGAGGCATAACCTTGTGCATGTGTTGCACTCGGTGGTCGACTTCATGTCCTTTGAGCTGTGATACTTGATTTGTTCAACCGAGAGTCTCTGACTTGTTACTCTTGAAGGTTGTCGACTCCTATACAGCTTTGGAGGCATGGTGGTCTGGTGATCTTCTCAAGGAAGCTTGTGAGAAGATCCGGCTTGTTGTGAGTGGTGTGGTAGTCGCCATCTCCAGAGTGGAGGAAAAGCAACCATAGTGGATTGAGGTCGTTAGGCTTAATTCGTGGTGCCGGTCCAATTCGTTTGGGCTTACCTCAATGTGGACTAGGAGAGACCGACAAGTCTCCGAACACCACGGTAAAAAGAAACTGTGCTATTGTGGTTTCTTCTCTTGTGCTCACTTAACATTCAAATAATTTATATTTGTAGAATTAAATTAATTGCCTGTCACCCTAGAATTGCAAAACTTTGACATAGACTTAGTTTGTTGGTGCACTTAGTGAGATTAGTTGATTTAGGCCTTAATTGAAAAAACCAAATTGTTTATGTTTTCGCATTGTTAAATTTGGTTGTAGCATAAAGAATTGTTTAAAATTGCATATTCACCTCTCTCTCTAGTTGGCCTTCTATCTTACAAAAGCCTGGTCTGACTGGGCATGTACCTAGCGGCTAGTTTTATAGTCGTTGGAATATATGGTCAGTTTGACCAGTCCTTAACTGAATCATGTGTATGCCGGGTCCAATACCCAGTTTTTGGAGGTGTGCGTATTTATTCCTCCTTGTAAGTGGTTAGGATGGACTCTTGGTGCCCTATTTCATTCTCTTGAGCTAGTATAACCCTTTTCTCTCCATTTGTGCATGTGTTGCACTTAGTGAACTTGGAGAAAGAGCTCTAGTTGCATGTGTTGCTTCTAGAGATAGATTGTGCATCCAGTTGTACATGTGTTGCACTTGGTGAGAGTCAAGTAAGGGGCTTAACTTATTACTTTTAGTGTTTGGCAACACCCAGATGGCATAAAAGCATCCTGGTCCTATGATCTTCTCAAAAAGTTTGTAAGAAGGCTCAACATGTTGTGAGTGGTTTAGTGCTCACTATCTCCGAAGTGGAGGAAGAGCAACCTTAGTGGAATCGAGGTGCTTGACTTAATTTGTGAAGCTTGTTCCATTCATTTGGGCATATCTCAACGTGGATTATGAAAGACAGACAAGTCTCCTAAAACCATAGTAAAAACATTGTGTGTCAATCTTGTGGTTTGCTTACTTACGCTTATTTACTTTGTGCAATTTATATTTCTAGAATTAAATTAATTGCTTGTCACCTTATGAGTGCAAACCTTAATACATTCTTAGTTTATTGTTGCACTTAGTGAAACTGATGATTTAGTATTTAATTGAGTTTGATTTATGCTTCTACATCTAAAATTTGGTTTTAGCAAAAGAAAATTTTAAAATCGTCTATTCACCCTTTCTCTAGTCGGTCTCCTCGACCTTACAACGAGCTATGGACAATATGGGGCCATCGGGTAGCTAGGAGGGTGCCATCGCTGGTGAGGGCCACGACATCGTTGGCGATGGCGATAATATTCTTCATATTGTTAGATAGTGACTAAAGCAAATATGCCAGTATTAGTAACAATGAGAGGTCACCGCGATTAGTAAGGAAGCCACAATGTTGAGTTAGCCAACATCAAACAAGAGGAGCGACCGACACAAGAGAAGAAGAAATCGAGCACATATAACATCATGTTTGCATGCATACATATATATATATACATATACACATATATACATATGCGTATGTGAATAGAAGCATGGGTATATAGAAGTAGAGGAGCAAAGAACCCGAAATAGAGATGGCGCAGTCATAGGAAACAAACTTAGGCCACTAGAGACAGCATGGCGATGTCCCTGGCAGGGATGACGATGATTGCATGTGTATGCGTGTTTGATGTTGCAAAGGTTGGTATTAAGCAATAATTAGAGAAAAATTGAATATAACTTTGTAATAGAGTATTACATTGGAAGGAGTAGGAGCAGAAAGGGATTGATCATGAATTGAGCATACTGTTGGAGGTTAAAACAAAAAAGCTATGGCAGCGAGAAGAGATAGAAGAGACACGGTTCGGTGGAGCAGCCAACATGCAAGGTAAGATAAATTCAAGGTAGGTCGTATATGGTACATTAGTGTATGCACGAGTAATGTATTTTAATACCATATAAATTAATAAGATAATTTGCCTCATATATAATCATGTATTGCTTGAGATTAAAAAGAGCTATATATGTATGCATATATTTTTGAAAAGAGTAGCTAATAGAGGAAGAATAGGGGCATACATCTACATGATCTATAGATGATAAAGAGTGGTTATATTTTTAAGAACCCTATCAACTTATTGTGCTTAATGATTTTCTTGCACCAAAGCTTATACTTCTTTTTTTAAGTACAAGACAGATGTATACACTTAACACACATCATACTCATAGCACCATGCACATACATGCACGCGTGTCCTCTACACACAATTGAAATTTATTAGAGGCACCTAAAGCCTCACGGACGGAGCTCTAAAATTGATAAACACCATGCTACGTCTAGCATTTGAACCCCGGTGGGCTAGGTACACATCCATAAGCCTAGCCATCTGGCTATAGGCTAGCTTACCTCAAAGCTCATACTTTAATTATGTTCCTAGGTTGGATTTTTCTTCAAGTTTTTATTATCATTTTCCATTTCTATCATATTAAAATTTTAAATAGCATAAGATATGTAAATATATTCTAAATATCTAAATTATATTACGGATACCATAATCTTTGAAACAAAACTAGTCGTAGTCTCTACCCCTAAAATCCACCAGTTCAGTTCTTTCCTACGACCACCCCAAATTGCCCCCAACAGTCATGAGTTTTCCTACGTCCACACCAATTGAAACCAACCAGTGAAATCAACGATCAATCCCACCGTTCTCTCTGCTTACCCACTCATATCCAACGATCCATATTAAACGGCGACGCCCACCTCCCCCGCGCCACTCGCGATCCCAGGCGCGCGATCCTCCTCGACTCCGCGAACCCTCACGCGACTCCTGGGGACGCCGCCACGTACATCGCCGCCGTCCCAGGCGTGCCTCCTCGACTCCGCGAAGCCTCCCGCCACTCCTGGGGACGCCGCGCCGCCACGACCACAAAGCCGCCATCGCCGCCGCCACGTACAACGCCGCCGTCCCAGGCGTCGCCGCCGCCACGTACATCGCCGCCGTCCCAGGCGTCGCCGCCGCCACGTACGGTGGTTTTGATCTGGTTGGTTAGCAAGACGACCATCGCCCGCGTCGTGCTCCAGGAGGGCACCTGCAAGGTCTTCATCAACTTCCGCGACGCCAAGGTGCTTATCTCCTGTCTCGATTCAAGAAATCCACCTGCTGCTTTCGCCACTGCTGCCGCATTTTGTGACTGTACTCTGTGGCATGATACTAGAATTAGCTAACCGTAGAATGTTCCAAGGGATCCAAGATTGTTTGTTGCCAAAATGGAAGGCGTTTCATTCTTGGAGATAGGGTTCAAGGCCAACTTGAGATTAAGGCATGAATCGATTATTCAGTTTTGGTTCTGAGATAGTGTCCAAGTTTTGGTTCTGATTCCTCACATGAATCGATTATTCAGTTCGCTATGCAAAAGCAGTATTTCTTGTTTATGTGCGGGCAGGCACTAGCAGATCTAGACCTAGCTTTTATTGGAATCTTTGTGCAAGAATTTGATCATGTGGCATCAAATTAGATTATCCTTCCTAAAGAAAAGTAGCTTAATTTTGTAGGTTTTTTGGATTTCCGTAACCCGTGCGTCGTAACCCTTAATGTGACTACTCAACAAAAAGGTTTCCAACCTATACCCTCTACCTCTCAAAAACTGTGTGTAGCATTTGAAGCTCTAAATTTTCAGTTCATTTCAGTATCTGAACCATCTTCATGCTTTTATTCATTTCTGGATATGTTAAGGAACAAATAAAGGTAGAGGTCAAAGAAGAGATAAAAGAAGATCTTAAAGAAAAAGAAAAGGCAGCTTTAGAACGTACTGATTATGCATTTCTTGCTCGGAGGTAAGACTTTGTTTCCTTATAAAAAAAATAGGGAAGTCCTAGAAGAATGCTTTTATGAAAACTGAGAGCGAAATTTCTTTTGCATAAGAAGGAAGAGAATAGACACCGTTTTTATCACAAGGATATGATGATTTAATAGTCAACTGCTAAAAATATATAACTGCTTCATCTTGTGAATTTTTGCCGCCGCCTGTACTTTCTTCTGGGTTGAAATTTGTTCTATGTAGGCTCGTATTGATGCACATCTAACGCCTTCTTGTTTTTTTTGTTGCTGTTGGCAAACTGTTGCTGTAGATACTAAACAAAGCTTATACTGAACTTCTTGACTCTTGAGCATGATTCATGAACGCTATGGAAAATCATCCATATATGTAGCTTCTGTCCCTAAGGTGCATTTATATATGAAAAATAATGCAAGTGATCAACCGATGATCGTTGATTAAAAGAGTAATTAAAAGAGTAATGGATTGTGCTGGGTTTTGGTTGGCTTTTAGACTGAGTGGCCCACAAATAAGGTGATCTACTCTTTTAGTTCAACTTGTCATGGACTCCAACTGTAACATTGTTTGATCAGCAAAAAGCAATTGCTTGTTCCATTTTGTTCTTTTCGGTCATCATCCTTCTCAGAATTTACTTACAACTGTCAATTTATTGTTACCCTATCTGTTTGTCCTGTTCTTTTACTAAACTGATCATTCATGTTGTGCTGTACTTCTGCTTAGTTTGCTTCCCTTGTATGCCTATTATCACTTATACTATGATGAAAACAACCCATGTATGGAGCTCAAAATTGTGTATCAACTTTGAACACTATCAAAGATTTTAACACTTGAAATCCTCTAGCAAATACATTTTTCAGTATGCTGAATTAGTTAATCTCCTGGTACAGTTGATGCTAATTCTGAGGTTTGATTTGTAATAACGAATTTTTAGTATAAGGCATTAGCTAATTTAATTCATATAATATCCTCAACTGGTCATTTGCATTTCTACATTGAATTGATTCTTCATAAAGTCCATTGGCTATTTCTGCATCTTCCTTCTACATTTTCTATTAAACCTCCATCAAAGACTGAATATACTTCTTGATGTGGCTTATGCATTGGGTTATCTTCATTGCCACGGTGTTGCACCGATTGTACATTGTGACCTTAAGCCAAGTAATGTGCTTCTGGATGTTGATATGGTAGCACATGTCGGAGATTTTTGATTTGCCAGGATTCTTGCCGAGGGATGCTCTTCTTTCCAATCCTCAACAAGCTCCATGGGATTTAGAGGGACAATTGGCTACGCTCCTCCAGGTTAGTCTTATATCTATCTCCTACAATTCTCAACTTATTTATTACACAAAGTGTATTATTATTATATAGAGAAGAATAAATTGCATCAAATACCTCTAAACCGCTGCAGTTGTCGCATCTTAATCCATGATGCTTTATTTTACATGCTGATATTTGAACTTACTTACAACTGTCAATTTACTTACAACTGTCAATTTACTTACAACTGTCAATTTATTGTTACCCTATCTGTTTGTCCTGTTCTTTTACTAAACTGATCATTCATGTTGTGCTGTACTTCTGCTTAGTTTGCTTCCCTTGTATGCCTATTATCACTTATACTATGATGAAAAAAACCCATGTATGGAGCTCAAAATTGCGTATCAACTTTGAACACTATCAAAGATTTTAACACTTGAAATCCTCTAGCAAATACATTTTTCAGTATGCTGAATTAGTTAATCTCCTGGTACAGTTGATGCTAATTCTGAGGTTTGATTTGTAATAACGAATTTTTAGTATAAGGCATTAGCTAATTTAATTCATATAATATCCTCAACTGGTCATTTGCATTTCTACATTGAATTGATTCTTCATAAAGTCCACTGGCTATTTCTGCATCTTCCTTCTACAGTATGAGTATGTTTTCTATTAAACCTATTTTTAGAGCTCTGTCGCCCCTCAGATATTGATTAATTTGTGCATGTCGTCAACCCATAACATAATTCGAGTTAATTTCCCATACAGGTGAACTTTCTAATCAATTTACCATCTATGTCTGGTTATGAAAGGTAGATTTGCTTAGGCATTACTTGATATTTGCTTATATATGTAGCCTGGAATGCGTCCCACTTCTTGTAATGGTAGATAATAATGTAATGTGTGCAAGAATGCAAGCTCGCTGTACAATGTAGAACTATCGTGCGATAATTCTCCAACCTGAATTAGTAACGGGGTGGACTGACTAAAGGCAGAAAAGGAATGCTGGTTATGTATCGAACTGATCAGCAATAAGCTTTTTTTTTTTACCAACTTTTGGTGCAACACTTTTTGAGGCATAGGTTGACCCTGATAGGTGTATAACACTTCAACACTTTTATTCAGATACATGATCCGTCTCACCGTTCTTTTGATTTACATGTATGCAGATATCTGGTTGTTTGATTCCATAATAGTACATGCTTATGCGTTTGGTGTAGTGGAGGTTTACTTGCTCACTAATGGGGACTCCAGAAGAAGGCCCCTCTGCGTTCAGAGACGTAACAAACATCATCAACACAAGTAGAACTGATTTGGGGACTCGAGAAGAAGGCCTCTCTGCGTTCAGAGACGTAACAAGCATCATCAACACAGGTAGAGCTGATTTTTCTAGCCGTACCAATAATTATTGTCGTTGCTGTCGCAACTAATCTCTGCCATTCTACATAATGGCCAGCACCCCAAAGCGACGCAGATCGTAGGCGGGAGGAGATAAACAGAAAAAAAACGTGAATACCGTGCACGCAAGAAGGCTGAAGAGACAGATGAGCAGAGAGAAGAGAGGAATAGGAAACAACGTGATTACCGAGCAAGACAAAAGGCTAATTCATTAACACCTATACCTGGTAATGTTACCTGTGTCGTATGGCTCTGTCCAATAATTCTCCTTGTAACTGACTATGGTTCTGTGCAGCAACATTCCAAAGTCGACATCATGTAGCCTATTATGGACACCGTGCAAACTTTAGTGTTTCAACACCGTCGATATTGAGACTACACTCAACACCATCCAGTGGAGGTATATTTGGAAGACATTTCTGTGTACTCATTTTGCAGGTACATTTCGAAGACTATGGTTCTGTACTCATCATTTTGCAAACTTTAGTGTTTCAACACGGTCGATATTGGGACAACACTCAACACCATCCAGTGGAGGTACATTTGGAACACTCAACACCTGCAGGTACGGGGCGTTCGACAGTTTTGCAAGCATCAATCATAAACGACAAGGAAAATATCGATCCAAATGATCCCAGTGATTGGTTGCATAGAAATCCTAATTACGTCCGACGCTACCAACGCACCAATGATCCACCAACTTCAGACCGAGGTGAAGAATTGGCGCAACAGAAACCTTATGGCAAGAGGATGAGATCAAGTAGCATAGGGGAGGAACAGTCTCCCCTTCTTACTGTAGACCCAGGTGAGCACATAAATAAGGACCAGCAGTACCAATACATCTTACAATTTCTACTCACTGTTTGCTCGATTGTAAAGTGAATCCAGGTGTTCTTATTCATGATCACACCATGCCGGTTACTCCTATCCCACAGACAGAACAAACAGATAAAGAATATGATAGCTTGTTGTTTGAGCCTACCCACACTGGTGCTCGCGAAGAAGGTGGATTACATTGATATCCTTTTAATTCTTAATTACATAAGGATATTTAACATTAGCCTAACGTGCCACCTGATATCATGCAACAGATGATATCGAGGAACCATGTGACTCCGATATTGCAGATCATATTGACGATCCTATTGATGATGAGGAAACCAGGCAATTTCTGGGTCAAGGTAATAACTACTTGTATATCATCTATTGCTGGGTCTTATGGTCAGGTGCTTACAACCATACCTTGATTTTACTGACAGGTGATGCATTTGAGTCCTATCGCGTGCCTGTTAATGGCGTTCATGACCACAACTCTTTAGATCCATACGACTACGTCTACCAAAACTTGTCGGACAGGCACCATGTTTTGAAAAAAGTTCCTAACTGTCAATATTGTGGTGCCATGCGGTTCCAATATGAGACACCCGGTTTTTGTTGCAGAAAAGGAAAGATAAAAGTGCATATTCCAGATGTTCCTGCAGAGTTGAAAAAGGTTGTTTACAAGTCAGATCCATGATGATGCAAAATATTTCAGAAAGCACATACGGTATTTCAACTCTCATTTCTCTTTCACAAGCCTTGGGGTTACGTTGGACCGACGAGTTGCTACAGCAGCCGGGACTGGTGTGTATACATTTCGTGTCCATGGTGCCTTGTACCATCGTCTCGACCATTTGGTGCCAGGATCTAAGGGGCCCCGTCATTTGCAACTATACTTTTACGATACAGAAGATGATACACTATCCCACCGAGTACGGAGATCTCCTGATCTTGATATCAATCTCATTCGAACTGTTCTGAGAATATTACAGGATAATCCTTATGTGCATACATTAAATAGAGTTGGTGCTATTCCTAACCTAGATGACTACGTGATTGAACTCAATACAAATGTCACACCTGACCAGCGAAGGTACGATATTTTAGTGCAATGATTCAATACATACATTACATATTTTTGAATTTATCAATGGTTTTTTTTAATGTGTATACTTCTGCCCAACAAAGGTACAATGCGCCCACGGCTTCACAAGTTGCTGCGATTTGGTCGGAAGGGAATGATCCACAACGAAGTTTTGATAGAAGTGTACTTGTATATGCCAGAGGGGATCGCCCGCGCTATATCAAAGCGTACCATGGTTGTTATGACCCATTGTCGTATCCTTTATTTCTCCCTAGGGGTGAAACCGGATGGAACCGCTTTATGCCGTACAATGATATGCCTACAGTACATGGCAATGAAATGCCTACTGTACACATGGAGACCCCTACTTCGTTAAATGTACAGTCCATGGAAGAACCCACTCCCGCCGAGCCTACTGGTACCGTCACTAACTCCAAATATAATTCTGTCTTTAATTTGCCTTGTCAGCAGTGCTTTAGTTAAATGTATTCATCCATTGTTTTTTTTATTTATGCAGATCATGGTCAACAAAGTGATGATGACATACAAGAAGGAGATTACATCAGTAGACTGGTAGATGACACCCAATCAAAACGGTTTGTGACGGCAAGGGAATACTATTGTTTCTTGATGCAAGTTAGAAAGGGCCTTTTTAACATCTTGTTGTTCGGAGGCCGGCTTTTCCAGCAATGGGTTGTTGACATGTATCTCAAGATAGAGTCTATGAGGCTTGATTGGTACTCTAACCCTGAGAACCAGAAACTCATACGGGCTGAGCTGTACCAGGTAATTACCAGAAAATTATATTTTTTAGTATTTTAAATTTATATACCTGTCATTATATTTTTTAGTATTTGTATCGGGTAACAGCAGGTTCATGACATTATTTCTATCACAGGGTTTGGTTGATGTAATCTCTGCTGGAGAGACAAGAGCTTCAGAGGTTGGAAAGAGAGTTGTGCTGCCTCGTAGTTTTCCGGGTGGTGATCGCGATATGCAAAAAAGGTTTCTAAATGCTATGGCTATTGTCCAGCGTTTCGGTAAACCAGATTATTTCATCACAATGACATGCAATCCTTACTGGGAGGAGATTACGTCCAATCTTGAGCCTGGACAAACACCACAAGATAGGCCAGACCTGGTTTCAAGAGTGTACAGGGCTAAGTTACGAGACATCAAGGATTTGTTGATCAAGAGGAGTTATTTTGGCGAGGTTGCTGCGTATGTGCATGTCACAGAATTTCAAAAGAGGGGCTTGCCACATGAACACATCCTCTTGATCATGAAGTCATGCAGTAAGTTAACAAGCCCAGATGGTTATGATAAAGTCATTTCGGCAGAGATACCAGACAAAGACAAATACCCTGTGCTGCATAATCTTGTCGTCAAGCATATGCTGCATGGACCATGTGGAGTGCTAAATAGGAAGTGTGCTTGTATGGTCGATGGAGAGTGTCGCTTTCGGTTTCCTCGTCAGTTTTGTGCAGCAACACAACAAGGAAAAGATTCCTACCCTTTGTATAGGAGGAGAGATGATGGCCGCCGTGTAAAGATAAGAGGAGCGGAATTGGACAATAGGTGGGTGGTTCCATACAACCCTGGGCTGCTTATGAGATATAACTGCCACATCAATGTTGAAGCTTGCTCCAGCATCAAAGCTATTAAGTACCTGTTTAAGTACGTATACAAAGGTCATGACTGTGCATCATTCTCAGTAAACCCGTCACATAAGGAAGATGGAGTAATCAATGAGATTCGTCAATACAGGGATGCTAGATACATATCACCACCGGAAGCTGTACACAGGATTTTTGGTTTCCCACTCTTTGGTGTCTACCCATCTGTTTTGCAGCTCCAACTTCATCTGCCCAACATGCAGTCTGTAATTATTGATGAGAGTAAAAGTCTTGAGGATGTTGTCAGCCAGCCATCTTCATCCATGACCACACTCACAGAGTACTTCAAGAAGAATATAGTGGATAGTTTTGCGAGGACATTGTTGTACAGAGACTTCCCAGAATACTACCGGTGGATCACTGGTAGAAAAGTGTGGCAAAGAAGAAAGCAGAGAGGACAAATTGGGCGGGTTGTTTATGCACACCCTGCTGAAGGGGAGAGATATTTGTTGAGAGTGCTTTTGAGCCATGTTAGAGGTGCAACATCATATGAAGATTTAAGAACAGTGGCTGGAATCACATACTCTACTTTCAGAGAAGCATGTGAGAAGAGAGGACTTATTGAGACGGACAGGTCACTTGATGACTGCTTGTGTGAGTCTGCAACTTTCCAGATGCCGCCCGCACTGCGAAGATTATTTGCGACCATTCTTGTATTTTGCGAGGCCACCAACATTCGTGGACTGTGGGACAAGCACAAGGACTCAATGTCCGAAGATTACAGCCGAGACAATTCTAACACAGCAGCAGTAGAACAAATGGTGCTTAGAGACATTCGGGATTTGATTCACTCGATGGGGAAGGATATCAGAAATTATGATCTTCCGGAGGTGAATGATTCAGGTAAATTTGTCCCAATCCAGTGCCTAAACTTTTGATTCACTTAACTACTGTACACATATTTGTTTTTTTTTCTATTGACCAATTATGTGGATGATAAATTAATTCCTTTGTGCCAATCAGGTGAATTTTTGAATGACATCATGAGGGAGGTTAGAGAAGAACTTTCTGTGGCCATAGACCAAGAACATTTGGATATACACTCATCTCTTAACAGGGAGCAGCGTGCAGGATTTGATGAAATCATACAACATGTGCTTGCAAACAAAAGCCATGTGTTCTTCGTGGATGGTCCAGGAGGAACTGGCAAGACGTTCCTATACAAGGCACTCCTTGCTAGAGTGCGATCTGAGGGATTAATAGCCATTGCAACTGCAACTTCTGGGATTGCAGCATCAATTTTGCCAGGAATACGCACAGCACACTCAAGGTTCAAAATTCCAATTAAGCTTGCTGACAATAGCATGTGCAACTTCACCAAGCAAAGTGGCACCGCAGAGTTACTCCGTAGGGCATCCTTGATTATTTGGGACGAAGTTGCCATGACAAAGCGTCAAGCAGTTGAGTGTCTTGATAGGTCCCTGCAAGATATTATGAGTTCATCTTTGCCCTTTGGGGGAAAGGTAGTGGTATTTGGTGGAGATTTCAGACAGGTACTTCCAGTCATAACACGTGGGACAAGAGCACAGATAACTGATGCTACATTGCAGAGATCTTACCTATGGGAAAGTATAAGGAAGATACGATTGTCAGAAAATATGAGGACTCAATCTGACCCATGGTTTTCAGATTACCTCCTTAGGATTGGGAATGGAACTGAAAAGACTATCGGGGATGATTATGTCAGCCTGCCAGAGAATATTGTGATTAGTTATAATGACACCGAAGATTCTATAACCAAACTCATTCAAGATGTCTTCCCGTCACTTGAGGAAAATGCAAGATCAACAGCTTATATGAGTACACGTGCCATTCTTTCTACCAAAAATGAGCATGTTGATCAGCTAAACACAAAGATGATTGACAGGTTCCCGGGCGAGGAAAAGGTTTATCATAGCTTTGACTCTGTCGATGAGGATTCCATAAATAACTATCCTATTGACTTCCTGAATTCGATCACTCCGAATGGCCTGCCCCCACATGTGCTAAAAATTAAAATTAATTGTCCTGTGATCCTTCTCCGCAATCTTGATCCTAACAATGGCTTGTGCAATGGAACAAGACTAATGGTAAGAGCATTCCAGGATAATGCAATTGATGCTGAAATTGTTGGTGGCCAGCATGCAGGGAAAAGGGTGTTCATACCTAGGATCGCAATGTCTCCGTCAGATGATATTTCACTTCCTTTTAAGTTGAAGAGAAAACAGTTCCTCATTCGCCTGAGTTTTGCAATGACCATAAACAAAGCGCAGGGCCAAACCATCCCAAATGTTGGGATCTACCTTCCAGAGCCTGTGTTCTCCTATGGACAGCTCTATGTTGCTTTGTCGAGGGGTGTGTCAAGGCAAACAACAAGAATTCTGGCCAAACCAAAGAAGGAATTAGATCCAACAGGGAAAAGCACCAGAAATATTGTGTACAAAGATGTCCTGGACTGGTGAAAAATTGGTAAGTAAATTTTTTTACCCAAACTACGCTCGTTCAACATGGACCTAAAAATTGTCCTTCTACAGGAAGCTGACAGGCTTTTTTGTTATCAACTTTATGCGTTTGTGGAATGGTATTAGATTACCGTTGTTTTCAATTGTCAGTAAATAATCTTTTGTGTACTTGGTAAAAACATTCTACAATTAATTGTTATTTTGTGACAGTCAAGTGTAATAATTTGTACAGGATGGGAATGCACCGAGGACCAAATTCTTGGTAAAGATGTTGAAGTACAAGGACAACGAATCTAAAGACAACATTCCTGAAGATATACAAGAACTTATTAGGCGTGTGAGGATTTAGGTGGCTTCAAAAGATGTAATAGCTGTGATGTTATTTATTTGCAATGTTGCTCTTTAAGCATAATTGCTATGGACTCAACAATATGATAACTCATCATGAATCTCTTTTGGCATGAGTCTTAATCTATCTCACTATTTACTTCATTTTTAAGAAACATAGTCTTTTTGTTTTTTACTGTAGCGTTAGCACGGGCAAGGAAAAAAATATCGTCATTTGGTTGTTTTCATGTGCATCCCTCAAATACCGCCGTAGCGTTAGCACGGGCACTCTACTAGTCATATAAATACACGAGCCCACCGTGCTAGTCCTACAAAGGCCAGGAGCCGAAATAGCAAGTCAGCGTGTTCGTAAACCGCACCGGACACCATGATTTGAGCCCAACAAATAGACCTGATGACCAGGCAATTTGGTGCAGCTAATAATATGGGCATATGCGGGTGATGGCCCCTTACCAATTTTCAGCCTGCCCCGTGCGGCCAGGCCTTCTCTCTCTCTCTCTCTCTCTCTCTCTCTCTCTCTCTCTCTCTCTCTCTCTCTCTCTCTCTCTCTCTCTCTCTCTCTCTCTCTCTCTCTCTCTCTCTCTCTCTCTCGTTTTCCGAACGCAAATGCAAATAGCTTCGCACATCAGCCCACTATGGAACTAGTAATACATGTACATTTCATAATGCACCTTACAAAACATAAGGAAACGTTCCGTGCTGCAACACGCGCCAACACACACCACACATGCCATGTAGATCATCATACCCCCAAATTTTTGTGGGATTTCATATCCAAATTTCTAGACCGAATAGAAGGGAATAAGGAAAGAAACACACATATCAACAGATTATCTGGACACATGCAGGAGCGGGAAGCGGCTGGTCTCCTCGCCTCCCCCCTCAGCACGCGCTGTACAATCCCCCATGCCTCGACACCTCGTGGTAGGGCCGTGCAAGTTCCAGCGGCACAGAGGCCTGCCACCACGCGCGCCCTGCTGCTCCACCCACCCAAGCGCGCGGCGACAGCCACGGCACTGCGATCGAGCAGCCCGGCTCGGGGCAATAATGCATGCATGGGGCCAGCCGCTAACGCGCGAACGCGACGGGTGCTATGTCAGCTCACCGCCGCGCGTCTGGCTCCTTCCTCGCGCGGTTCACGGGTCAACAAGAATTGACATTACTTCATCCTGCCTCATGGCATGTAGAGCCGGTTGCCGCACTTGCACCGCCACGCCTCCGGGTAGTACTCGGTGGTGACCGGCACGCCCGGCGGCACGGCCACGTGCACCGGGTAGCACGGGGTGCAGTCGCCGCACTTGGACGTGCACCGCGGCGGGTACGACCCCGGCCCCGCCGCCAGCAGCCGCCGCCGCCGCCACCATTGCCCGCCGGATCTCGAGCACCCCTCCTGCGAGCATGAACCACGAATCGGTGAGAGGATGGGTATGGATTTAATCTGCATACTACGTATCGCTGTCGCGCACGGTGTTACGTTACGCTGGATCGGCAGCAGCGACGTTTGGTCAAAAGGCGATGGGCCCCGCCGGCGTTGAAGGGCTGTCGGAGCGAGCCGCGAGCTGGCACGGCTGTACCTGTGCACGCAAGCTAGTGCGGATTGCAGCGTGCACCTGCCATGGCGGGCCCTGTGTGGTTGCATTGTGTTCTGTGTGGATTTCGACATGTCATGGCGCATCAAGGATTCAAGATGAATGCAGAACAGAACAGCAAATCGCGTCGTTTGATCATTTCGCAGTGGCACTGTGATGGTCTTTAATATGCGTTTGAGGCCAAGCAGCGATGATATGCACGAATCGCCGGAAAAACCGTGTGCATTCCGGCGGTGTGCAGTAGCAGCGTACTAACACGGGGGCATTTCTTAGAGACGCAGCGGGTTGTGTATTTTAAAAGGAAAATAAGCATACGGAAGGGGATGCAAACGCACCTGATTAGCGCAAGATGCTGCTGTTCGTCCCCCGAAATCTGTAGAAGAAAGTAGGGCACGGAAGTCATTACACAGTGATTAACACTTCAACCGGCATGGTCTAAAAGATGATAATAATGCAGTGTAACAAGGATCGATTTTTTATTTTTTGGCTTGAAGCCCGCAGTGAACTTTATTCCAGTTTCAGGAAGAAAGAACTCACATCAGCATGCAACATATGTATGAACTTCGACGACAAAACATAGAGAGTGATGAGAGGTGGCACACCAACTAGTACTAGCCATGGCTAGTCACTGAAAACTCAAGTCACCAAATGAAGTAAACAAGTGTACAAAAGAGTATAGCTCGTTTGATTCATTACCTAAACGGACCAGCACGGTACTCCCCCCGCAGCCGCTGCCGCTGCAAGTCCAGGAGCAAACGCAGCACAGAGAGATGGCCACAGCGAAGCACAAGACCACCCCCTTCAGCATGGATCTGCAGCTCCATCTCCACCTCCCCCGGGAGCTCTCCATGGGCGCTTCCCAAAACCGCTCCTTTTAAGCCGCCGAAGCCACCGCAACCGTGGAGCGGAAGCCGACCAAGCGGCCAACTTTAGGAAGCGGAGGAAGCGGAGAGGCCGGCACGGAGGGACGTGCGCCTCACTGTCTTGTAGCCCTCCCACTCGCCACTGTAGCCGCGTCAGATCTTTCGCAATCCAGCCCGGTTCCCTTGGACAAGACTGCTACAGGATCGATCGATCGAATTTAATACTTACATCAGCAACAAAGAGCAGTACACACACACACACAAAAGAACACGCAGGCAGGCACAGCGGCGACGTACCCTCCTCTATTATAGCTTTGCATCCTCCTCGCCTCACTCGTCACTTCACTTCTACTTGTGTATGATTGCTCATTGCCTACTACAGATCGACGTCAATCGGTCTCGCAAAAATACCAAATATTCTCACCCATGGGGAAGTAGACGACAATGGAGGTGCAGCAGCTTGCATGTATGTAACGCCTCTGTTTTTGGTGGCGTTGGTAATTGCACAGTTCAGCTACGAAACAATGTATATGAGTATGTATCATAATAATACAAATTTACAATAAAAGAGTCAGTTTTATTATAGAAATATAGTTAAGTAACTAATTTTGATGCAACAGGCATATAAGCCCAAAGAAATCTTACATTACAAAAAAAGGACCCACAGGTAAATTTGAGCGCGACTAAAATCTAAAACCAGTCATTGGTTATGAAGTGGGGTTCTTCTGGCACTTCATCAACAACTTGTTCATCATTCTCTCATTGATCTTCTGCGAGTTATTTAGCAAGTAATAAGTACAATCATACCTAGCAAGTCACAAAGGTAAATCCTAACATATATATTTGCAATGATAATCAATGGAATGGTTATACGGTTTCATTAATGAGTGGATGCAATTTTATTTGTAAATATTTTTAAACAGGATAAAAAAAGTCTAACACTTTTAAGACTAGAGGTTTTCGATACTTGATTACACAGCTTACTCAGATTAAAACATACAGAAATATACTTATGTCTCGCTATTGAAATCACCATTAAACACAGTTTTATTTACCAGAAACACGGCGTATTCGAATACCATTTATTTCACTCTACAAAGTTGCCCAGCTTTACCACATGGACACCTAGAGATTCAATTGATTTGAGCATCTACTAAACCAGAGTTGATAAGTCAACATTTGTGGTTGAGTGATTTCTATGTCTTTGACTCAGCATAAGGTTCTAGTTCTTACTTTTCACCTTGAGACCGTCAACCAGCCTCCACTCTAGGTTAATGTTGTGACTCCAACCATCTAGTGGTTTTTCATGATGCTTCCATGCATCTCCCTACCGTAGAACTGTTTAAACAATTTTACCGGCCAAAAAGTCAAACCACTTAGTAGTTAAAAAAATTTAGATGAGCCACTCCACAATTATTTATACAAATAATACTAAGATTATGAAGGAGAATATGGCCTCAAATTAAACAAGGTATTTTTATCAGTGGTGGGACATAACCAATTAACAAGTCATTCTAAACAATTATTTTAATCAAACAACATTTCATAAATAACATTAATGTAAATATTATAATTAAATAATTTAAATTTCATCGAATTCAATATGATCAACAACTTGTAACTTGCCTTGCTATTCTTCGAACTCTACCGTTTCGTACACTTCAATGCATGGTTATGGTCCCTGCACCGATGCTCGAAAAACTCGGGAGCTAACACAAATACATAAAGTAATATAAGACCCGTGCTTGAAACTAATAAAGTAGGAAAATAAATTAAATTAAAAAATTCAATAAAATGCAATAAAACTAAATGGAGTTGGTTTGGACTTTATTGGGGTTTAATATGGTGGAAAGGGGGCCAAAAAATAGGTTTAGGACGTCGAAATGATCGAAAAGGGGTATTTGTGATTTGTAGGACTCGACGAACAGTAGCCGCTATAGTGTTAGAGTACTGGGCCAGCCCACAGGGTGCTACCGTACATAGTGTTTTAAAATAAACGCCGGGGTGGGCCAGCCGGCTTGGCCCAAACAACACACGACCGAACGGCTCGTTTACGCGCATGCTCATTCCCGATGGCCAACACGTGGGTGACTGAGATCTGGCCACGCCGCTCATCGTCCACCTCCGGCCTCCTCCTTCCGGCGCGAAACAGAGGCAGAGCTACCTCAGCAATATGGTACCAGCGAGACCTCTTAGAGATGTTCACCGGTACGGATAGGATCAGGCCATCAAGGCGGTTCCATTTTGGGGTTTTGGAAGGTGTGAAGATAGGTGGTGGTGGCTGGCGGTAGCAGAGACGATCTAGAGCTTTACTGCAATGTCAGGGTTTTTCGGCGGTTCTCCGGCGAGGTTGGGATCGGTTTGACTATCTATGGGGTACAAGGTTTACAGTGGTGGTGATGGTTTGGGTTGAAGACTCCCCAAGAGAGCTGTCCACGGAGAGGGTTCTACCGCCGGCAGATGTTCATAGTGACAGGGCTCCAGAGAAATGCTCATGACAAAGTGAGTTCCACCAGCGTGATCAGGAATCAAAGAATATTGTTAGCAAATGCAACTGAGTTTTAGCCGAGAGATAAAGAAGATTAGGTTTAGGGTTCAGGGGAGATCGTCGGTCGAGCTGCGGTGAGCGAGAGCTTAATTGAGTGGTCCCAGTGTGTGTCTAGGAGTGGCGCGGAGCTCTCTGTGAAGGCAATTGAGCTTTAAAGGTGTGGAGAGGCGGTGAGAACAGTAAGGTGGTTTGTATGTCGCCTGCGTGTGGATGAAGAGGGATGGTGGGAGCTCTGCTGGAAGGACGAGCATGTAGGGGAGGTGGCACTGTGCTCTCTACAGGAGTTGGCGGGTGATAGTAGCAGTTGGTACGACATTTCACACACGCTGGATTGGAAGACTGAACTGCAGCGGGAGAGGTGCGCGGTCAAATGGCGCGTCGCGCGAGGGCGAGGGGATGGGGTCGACCGGGCAGTGAGCCACTGGATGGTGGGACCGGTTGGCAGATCTAGTAGGGGCGGTGTGAACGCCCGAACGAGCTTGGCCGCAATCTGAGGCAACACCGGGCGGCCACATGGAACAGGGGCTGAACAGCAAGGCGGTGGGGAGGCGGCTTATCAGGGGGTGTCGGCAGGAGGAGAAAGGGATATGGCCAATAGAGGAAGGTGGATTTCCAAAGGGGATTGCCAAATTGGGAAAGATTTGAGAATTCAAACAAAATCCAAAAAGGATTCAAAATTTTGAATTTTTGAGATGTTTCAATGTGCGACTGAAAAGCTTGTAGTACTTGGCAGAGATTAGCCTTAATTGATTTGTAGGATTTCAGGAACATATTAATAGAAAAAACACATAAATAGAATAAGAATGTACATACAAAACAAAGGATTGAAAAACATATAAATATTATAGGATTGAGTGTTTGATTCACTGAAAGAGTAAGAACGCATGAATTTTAGAGTGAATAGTAATCCCATTTGCTTTTAGTATAAATATAAGAGATTATCACACTGATTTAACTAGCAGCACATGATAAAATCTTCATTTGTTGGCCACTTACAGGTGGACCCAATAGTCCATTCTTATCCCCCGCCATACCCATATCGTTCTTATCCACAACCCACCTCAAGCGAGCGGTAGCGGAGGAATCAAGGTTGACAGTGGCAGGAGCCAAGGCGAAGGCCAGCGGTAACGAGGTCCAGGGTGAAGGCTGATGGTCCCATCTCGGACGGTAGTGGCGGAGAGAGGGTGAAGGCCAGTAGCGCTAGCTCGGGTTGCGTTGATGGGATCTAGGGTGAGATACCCGCTCCATCTTGGGTGGCCGTGGCGAGAGAGAGGGTGAGCCAGTAGTGCCATCTTAGATGGTGGCAGCAGGAGCGAGGGCGAAGGCCCGCGGCGCCAGCTTGGATGGGGTGAGGATCTAGGGTGAGCCAATGGCGCCATCTTGGGTGGCCATGGCAGGAGCAAGGACGAAGGCCAACGGTGCCAGATAGGACTGCAACGAGATCTAAGGCGAAGGGACACCTTCAACTCCATTGTCCATTTCCTCCCCAAGCTCCGGTCATCGTGAGCATGCCACCATCCTTCTTCAACCGAGCCAACACCGCCTTTGTACTCGACTTGGTGCATGTAATCCATTTTTTGCCCTTGCCGATCACTACCGTTGCCTTCTCCTACCGGTGCCAAGCTCCCCATCGCTGCCCATGGCAGCTTTGTCTCAAGCATAGCAAGCATAAATGCGATTGAGACATGATTTACCTCGATCTACGTGAGTCGACGAAAAAAGGAACGTGTGGATGTTTCATTCCTTTTGAAATTCATGTGTTTTCTAGAATTGCTATAGTAATCCTATAGAATTCCTTAAAGCGATTCGTACTAATCAAAGGATGCCACAATGTCAAATTCTATGGGAATCAATTTCCTCAAAAAAAAAATCCTTGAAATCAAAGAAGGCCCTAAACACGCCAAGCGGTCCAAGGCGAGCTGGTGGTCATGCGAGAGGTACAGAACAGATCGATGGCAGTGACTAGTGAGTTATCTAGGAGCCGGTCGTTCTTGGGTTTCGGTCTTTCTTGGGTCAAGTGTCAGAGGAGAACGTGAGCAGCGTTAGGTCTGCTCCAAAGAGAAAGTTTCTGTTTTATGATTTTTGCTAACTGTTTTAAGTGAAATTATACTTAATAATTATTAATTTTTTAAATTATTTAATTAAATAAATAAGGAAAAAATAAAAACCGTTATATAGTCATGAAAAAAATAAAAATAAGCTGAAATTAGAAACTAACATGTTTTAAATGATTTCTGATTTAAAAAATCAAAAGTCAGAAACTAAAACTGTTTATAGTAGAGCCTAAAATTCGACCATGCGTGTGCAGTGTTCATCCATGTATCCGTTTCTTGGGAGAGGTAACGTACAATTTGACTGCATATTATGGACATAACTAATCTTGCTCGACAGCGAAAACGAGTGGTTTATCTTCTGCTCACCGGCGTAGTCTCGGCAAAAAGAAGTTTATTTGCATATTGTAGCTAGAACTGGAATTATGTGTCGACAGGATCTATCAAATCACACGCGAGGCCTCGCATGACATCTCATGTGTTTGGGAAACCTGAATTTGAGCTTGGAGTCTTAGTTTATAGTGGACACTTTATCACTAGACTATATATAAAGAGTCTTATTGGTTATTTTGTACATGCATGAAAGAAAAAGCAATAAACAAAAGAACATAAGTTCTCCCACCAATCTATGTGTTTCCAATCTACTATTTGCATTACTCTGTGATTGATCCGTCTCTTTGCATGTCCTAGAAGGGATATTAGTACATCAGTTAGCCTATGCCCAGAAAATGTTAGAAAGATTCGGCTTTGAAAAAGCATATCCATCGAAAATACCAATGATCGAGAGATTTTTTTATAGGAAGATAAAGATCCGTACCGACCTAGGGAAGAGGGGGAGGAAGCCCTGAGATCGGAATTCTCATACTTAAGTGCAATAAGAGCACTTATGTATTTAGTGAACTGCACTAGACCGGATATTGCATTTGCCATAAACCTGTTAGCAAGATATAGTGCAGAACCTACCAAAAGGCATTAGCAGAGAATAAAGGATATCTTCCGATACCTCCGAGAAGTAAAGACCTTAGGTTATTCACAAATAGGTTACTTGAATATAACTGGCTATGCAGATGCAGGGTACCTGTCGGACCCACATATCGCAAGGTCACAAACAGACTATGTATTCACAAATAGACTATTTATTCATCAAATACTTCTATCGGTTATTACTATTTATCAACCATTACTATTAATCAGTCGCAGCTAAAAACCATCAGCAAAATCCAATATGAACATACCCTATATCTAGTAAATCTAGCTAAGTATGGCAACGGGAACAATCAGAGAAGCTTGCCCATGCTCCCATCCCAATCGTTGTTAAGGACCCCGCCCTGTTCCCACTAGACAAATGAGGCACAAACCCTGCAGGGATGGAAACAACATTTTAAATATATATTTAAAAATTATTAGGTGATTTTATTAATTAATTTATAAGTATTTAGGTATGGTTTTTCTCATATATAGCTTCAAAGTTATATTATAATGTTTAATTCAAATTTTAGTTTAAATATATATAAAACAAAAGTACATGTCATATATTACAGATTCATAACATATAAACAAACCAATATATTTTTATTATTACTAGATCCGCCTCCCCCACCCCGCTACCGCAGCGGGAGGGCCGTCTACCCGCGCGAGTTCAGCCCTGCCCCTGTTGGGCAAATCCCCGCAGGGGATTGCCGTCCCTAAATCCGGCCCTTTCATGGCACCTCGACGCAAATAATTGACTCCAAACTCCGAAGGAAGATAAACAAGTCAAGCTTGCGCGAGGAGACGCAAGGGAAGGACACGCATTGGTTAGTGGACTCTGCGACGGGCTCAGGCATCCCAAGGAAGTTTGTCTCCTCGACTGTCATCACTCCTTGCTTACTGCTGTCTTTCAACCACCAGCTTTTTTCAGTGTTTGCTGCTCAATCTATAGGTTCAGACTCTTAAAGAACTAGGAGTGCCGAGTATACGACAGGCACGTACGTGGTCCATCCATACTGTCAGACAGCTATATATGTCAGTCAGGTGAGCTCAATTCGCACACAAAACTAAGGTTGCGACTTGCAAAGAGCAGAAAAATGTCGGGGCAGAAAACTGTAAGCTGCCATGAATCAATACTTGCTTTAGTTTTTTTTCTTGGGAAACTGTGGGGATACGAATAGGTTGCACTAATATAAATTAAAATTTTTACCACATAAACAAGAAAGCCATACGAATAAGAGATCATGGATCGTTACTACTAGATACTCAGTGCAGCAGAAATAGAGTTGAAACAGCCGATTCAACGAAGAGCACGTCAGTGTAGTGGTAATAGTCGATCGTCCTCCGGCCAACCGTCTCCTCGCGATCGTTCCGATCAGCGCCGCATTTGCAGCAGCGCCTCTACCGAGATCTACATGTCCAGAGATGGAACAATGTGCATCGGTATGTTAACACCAGCGTGCACAGCAGTAGGGGCGAAGCCCTATTGTGTGTTATGAGTGCAGATGCACCACCCTGATTTTTTTTTCAACTTATAGTATCCAAGTTTTGGTCCTATGCACCCCCTAAAGCCCAACAAGCTGCACCCCCCACAGCCCAGCAAGCAGCAGCCCAGCCAGCGTCGATTAAGGAGCCGACGCTGTCGTGGCTGGACCTGCAGGGTGTGCAGGCGAAGCTGCGGTGGATCTATCACCCAATTCGATGGCCTCATCACCAAGCTGCTGGCGGAGCACGCCGCCACGGCCGGTGACCGCGCGCGCGAGGGCCGTCGGGACTTCGTCGACAGACGACAGGCTCCGTGCCAGCGAGGATGACGCACTGAGGTCAACATTAAGGGCCTCATCTTCGTACGTTCCATCCCAACTAACTCTATTTCCTTCCTTCCTTGATTCCTTTCTAACTAATTAATCACCGCGAATGATCGATCGATCAATTTTGCCATTTTGTCTTGCAAAGAAACTTGATCACTGTTCTTGAGTCGACATCTCAACATATAAAAACAACTACACATATTAGGGGCAAGGCATGAGCTTTAATTATTATTGTTTTTGAACGCAAGGCGACGACAGCACCATATCGGCATCACCCAACAAGCACGAAGAATATTTTAAGGTAAGATTAGATGTTTCATGCTTCCTTTTCTCTTTCTCAATTAATCTAATCTTTATATACAATTAGAGCTGGAACTGTGTTACATCGTTAGGCTATTTGGGTTGCAGACTTGCAATAGTGCAGTACATATTTACGTTCCTTTTATTATGTGCTAATGGCAGGTTAATTGATGGAACGATTTTACAAAAGGAAAGCACCAGAGCCTGATAGTGCCAATAATCCCCGGAATTCTTGTTTGGATTATATTCATGATGAATATTAAAGGTAATGGATTATATTTATTTCCATTTGATCATTTTTTGTTGAAAAATGAAATTTGAATCATAAGTCATTTATTTTCTTTTTTAGGCCGTCATATTGTCGAGGATGTTCAAGACTTGGAGTGAAACGATGTATTTTACCCATGTTAACGTTTTTGGCCATTCTAATGGTACTCATTTTGGTAAACCCCTTAATCACTTATTCGTAGTTGCACCCCCTCTATTTTGCTCTAGCTTCGCCACTGCACAGCAGGGGTTTTGAGAGGTAGCGGTTAAAGTTTTGAAAGGTGTGTTTCACGATGCCTCCCTCAACCCCTGCTCCTCTCCTTATATAGCCTCAAATTGGATTCTTATCCGATACGAGTAGAGGTCGTATCCCATTCAGAGACTATCACCCGAACCCTTATCGTTCAGCTCATTAAGTGTGTGATCTTGTAGGTTCATATATATTTGGCCATAGCCGAAAACTCCTTTCCGATCCATAAGTTGGTAGCAGTCTCTAGTAGGACATAACGACTCCAAACATATATAAAGATCATATCGGATAAACCTATATAGTGCTTATGTACTGATCCCTTTGCCTTATGATACCAGATCGAGCTCAAGACGAGAAGCGTGCTATCCTATAATAGCTCGATCCTGTAGTGGATTACTCAGTTGTGATTGACTCCTCAACCACATTCGGCATGGCTATGCACTTTCTTAATCCAACCACATCAAGGGGCCTAAAGATATCTCTCCTATTATATAGGAGGGGCAAATTCCATCTTACTCGTTTTATATTCCTCTTCATGCTTCATAGTAAACTCGGAAGCTACTTTTATGACCACCCAGTCATGGGGTAATGTTTGATAACCCCTAAGTAAACTATTACACATCTAGAAAACGATAACGATCTTAGGTCTGAAACATAAGAATATAACAATTCTCGCAGCGTCTCATGGTGGGTCAATCTAACATCATGTTCTCTAACATGTGCCATATTATTGATTTGATATCCTATATCCATGATTCATGAAATAAAAACAGTGCAGAGCTGCAGATCGTGCACACCATTGCATGAGTTTTTAGCGGATTTGGCGCTGTTTGCGGTGGTATTTACAAAACTAGTCATATACAGGGTGTATTTTACAGAAATGACACTTCTGTCGTCCGGTAGGCGAGCGGCGGCGCAAGGCAGACGACACGTGGCGAGGTCACCGACGACAGGCGCCTTCCACCCCGCTGATAGATGGCAGGCAACCTACCTCCCGGCCAAGGGACGACAGGTGATTAAGCCAGCTGATTAGCCGGCCTAATTACCTGTCCTAATTTTTTCCATTTAGTGTTTATTTTAATTTTTAAATATATTAAATGAGCTAAAAAATTACAAAAATTTATATGCAGCCTTCTAACACAACATACTTCATAGTGTAATTTTTGGATACTTTTATCTATTGTGAATGTTGCACAAAAATTTATACAATTTTGATAATTTTATGAGTTTTTACATATAGCAAATGAACTCCAAAAATTACAAAATTTTATGTGAAACCTCCCAAGACAGTAATAGTTATAGTATATTTTTTAGAAATTTTATATGATCTGAATTTATTACGTTTATTCGGATTAATTTAATCATGAATTTAATGATGTAGCGCCAGCGCGGAGAGACGGTTGCGTGGCCTGGGAGTGCGCTTTAATGACGCCTGGAATCGCACCGGCCCTTGTCAGGGGCAGGCTGTCGCGGCTGCTCCGTCTGCCCTGCACTGGGTGGGGGCACGCGGCCGGCTGTAATTGGAGCGTCGTGGGATGCCAGCGTTCCTACGACCACGGCCGTTCGCCTCTTCCTCAGGGAAAGTGGCCACGCGGCAGGAATGCAACGGCGCATTACGCGCTGATCGCCCACCTACCGCCGCCTGCCGCGATTGCCAGCGGTTGCACTGCCCGATCGTGGGTAGCCGAACCGCTGTAATTCTGTCGTTCGATCTTCTGCATGCGGGGGCGACGGGGGGCTTTATAAGCCGTCACTGTGGGCATGCAATCATTCCCCTTGGCTGCTTGCTTGCTTGTGCGTTCCTTCCCGTTTTTTCTGCGCATCCTGCTGCTACTCTCGCATCCGTGCCTGCCCGTCGCCGCAGTGGGGAGAGAGGAATGGCTGCGCGCGACGACCTCCCAGCTAACAGGGGTGCCGCCCTTGACGATCCTGCGCGTCGTCTTAGCGAGAGCGCCTCGTCGAGCCAGCGCTGCCTGATGCCACCACCGGCAGAGTATCGCCTGATTCCGCGCGACAAGAAGCAAACCAATCATCGCTGGAATGCCATGAAGAAGTCAAAGGGTCGCTGCTCCTATGTGCTGGGGCGGAGTCGCGTCACGGAGGAGACCCTCCAAACCCTTCTTCGGGAGAAGAAGGTGGAGGATCGTGCCGGGGCTCGTTTGCCCGGGCCTGACGAAACAGAGCCGAACCTGGGAGAGTCGGAGGCGATCGTCTTCGTGGCGTTCTTCGATGCCGGGCTCCGAATCCCGGCGACATACTTTGTTCGCGAAGTGCTGCGAGCGTATGGGTTGGAGCTGGCGCAGCTGACTCTGGTCGCGATCGTTCGGTTGGCCATCTTTACTTGGGCGATGCGGACGGAGGGTACCCGTCCCAGCGCCGAGTTGTTCGCCATCCTACACGACGCACGGTGCTAACCGAAGAAAGTGGAAGGGGGCTTACTCGAACTTCGGCAGCGTGGACTTCGTGCTGAGGCTGGATTGCTCGCACTTGTTTCTCACGTTGGCTACGCGAGAAAAGTGGGAGTCCGGTTGGACACGGCGGTGGTTCTACTACCTCGTGACGAGCACGAGCGGCCTCCAAAGCCGGGGAGAGCCGATATCATTTGACCGCTGTCCGGATGTGACGCCTCGGCCCAGCGACGAGCAACAGGCGCGGAGACTTGTTAGGATCGCACTCCGGTTCAACATGCGTGACCTCGCCGAGGAGTTCACCATGTACGGGATATCCCCGCTTTCTTGTAACTGGAAGTACGATCGGCGGGGGGCCGACCGGAAGGACGGCATCCACCCGGGGGTGTCTTCGCTCCATAGGCCCTCCGCGCCCTGTAAGTATCCCTGCCACAGGCCAAGTACCACCTGGGTGGTTGCAAACCCTTAGTTATGATATTCCGCTTGTGCGTGTAGTACGCCGGTTAGAAGATGCGGAGCACGTCGTGGTTGCGGTTCTTGGGCCGTACACGGCGAAGGAGCACAAAGCCCGTGAGTCCGCAACTTTCTTGGCAAAGCAAAGGCGGATTAACCGGGTGTGCGAGGTTCTGGCAATTCCCGTCCCGGAGCAGCGCGACGGCGGTGGCGCCATCCTCTCGATGCGAGGTCCAATCGGAGACCATTGCCTTCAGCTCGCCGGACGTGCCGCTGGTCGAGAACGGGGGGATGGGGGGCGAGACGGGCGCTGAGCTCGGATCGACCGGTTCGGGGAGGCACGCAATTCCCGACGAGGCCCTATACGGCGGTGAGGCGACGGGCCCAAGCCTCGTTGTTCTTGAAGATGACGCCTCGTCACATCTAGCGGCAACTGCAGCGTTGCCGCTGACGACGGCTTCCACGGCTGCCAAGGTAACCACGGAGGCTTCACCTGCGACTCCGAAAGCGAAACGGCCTCGGGTGCAGTTGCCGCCGTCCTCGAGGGGCCGGTTCAGCGTGGCAGTCCCAGTGACTGAGGTCCTGACACCTAGCGAGGTTGCTCCTGAAGCCGGGAGGATTGTCGCTCCTTAGGCCAGCGAGGTGATCATGACCCCGGTGGAGGCCTGGCGAAGTGCCGCGGTAGAGGGTACTGGAGGTAGGTGTAGTTCGTTTTCCACCCGCGACTTCGCGAAACTCTCCCCGATTTGCTCTCTTATTCTCAGACGAGAACAAGAATCGAGCAATAGGGGTGCCCGCGATGTCGCTGGCCTGATTGAGCAGGGGACTGTGTGCGCCCCAACTGCTGCCGAAGGCGCTGAGGCGGGGGCTCTAGGGCTTAGCGTCTCCGACTTTGTCCCTCGGTGGGAGACGCTCCGCGCCTGGAGCGAGGTGGCAGAGTATGTTGGCAGCCACCTAGACCGACAGGCGCTGCAGTCCTGCGGGGGCGACCTTTTGGCGCTCGCGCTGGGTGCCTCGGAAATGAGGGTAACGGTCTCTGTTCTCGCTGCATATCCTTTGCTTATCTGATGGATAACCTTTGTTCTTGCGCTCGTGTAGACGCTTGCAATTAGCAAAGCCCTCGAGGAGACTCGCGCGCATGAACGGAGGGCGCTGGAGGACCAGCTGCGCGTCGCGGACGACGCCAACGCCGCCAAGGACGAGCACATTCGGGTGCTGATGGCGGAGCGTGACGAGGCTATCGACGACGCGCAGTTGGTGGGCGCGAACGCGAAGAACGCGGCACTGGCCGCACAACGCGAGATGGAGGAGGCTCAGCGCGTTGCGACGGAGGAGCAGACCGCCCTTCTTCAGCGAATCTCCGCGCTAAAGGCGGAGAAGGAACAGCTTACTGCCTCCGTTGCTGAGAAGGCGTTATACTGGGACAACGCGTATGCCTCCGCGTGGAGTGCGATGGAGTCTATGGAGCGGGCCCTCCGGGGGCTTTCCGTGTACGTGGAGGACGCCACTCATAGCCGCCAAGACCTGATGGAGACGCTTGGGTGAATCGAGGAGGGCTCGAGCGTCGCCCTGCCCGGCGCTAAGGCTTTCGGCACCCACTACGGCTACATGAGTGCTGGCCTTGCCCTTGCCTTGCTGCACGCTGGTGGGTGTGAGCATGCCAATGAGCTGACGAACCCTCAGCTTGACTTGCCTACCCAGCCCGGGGTGATATCTGATGTCGTTCGCGCCGCCCAGCCCGCCACCCAAAACTTCCATAACCGGATTTGGAATTACATCGGGGAGGGCGCCGCCACGGTTGCTTTACGGCGGACGCTGCGGAATAAGGGGGACGTGCTTCACTGGCTCGAAGAGGTGCCTCGGCGCAGCGAAGGCGGTGCGGGCACTCGTCGCGGCGAAGATGGCGCGGACTCATAGAATAATTCCGGGTTTTGGCGCGTTCCGCGCCGTGCGTGTGTCTGCTTCTGTAATGTAACTACTGTCTTACGCGGGCTAAGCGACAACTCTCTCGTGCTCTTTTTGTTATGTGATATGCTGTGAGCTGGGTGTCATGTAAAGCACGGGTATTCAGGCTTGATGTTGCCCCTCATTCTGATAGTAGCAAGCAGGCTTGTGAACGCTTTGCGCCGCAGACTCCAGACTCCGAAGTAGTGACAGCGGAGCCAGCGCCAAGTCGGGTCGTTGCACGCGTGGGAACTTCGACCACGTCTTATTTATACTCCGGGGAGTACGCACAAGGACGGTTTCTTCACATGCGTGGGAGTATGCACGTCTTGTTTATACTCCGTAGAGTGCGTGGGGATAGCATCCGCGTCTTTTTTATACTCCGGAGAGTGTGTGGGGTCGACATCCACGTCTTATTTATACTCCGAAGAGTACGCACTGGGGCCACGCCCATGCGTGCGCGGGGTTCACGTCTTATTTATACTCCGTAGAGTGCGCGGAGATAGCATCCACGTCTTTTTTATACTCCGGAGAGTGCGTGGGATCGACATCCACGTCTTATTTATATTCCGATGAGTACGCACTGGGGCAACGCCCATGCGTGCGCGGGGTTCGCGCCTTGTTTATACTCCGTAGAGTGCGCAGGGATAGCATCCGCGTCTTTTTTATACTCCGGAGAGTGCGTGCGGAGGCGGACCTCGACGCTGCGTCTTATTTATACTCCGTAGAGTGCGTGCAGAGGCGGACCTCGACGGTACGTCTTATTTAGAGTCCGTAGACTGCGCGCGGAGGCGAGCCTCCGCGCGTTGCGGGCAGTGAAATTGCGTGCGGAGACGAACCTTGTCGCTACGTCTTATTTATACTCCGTAGAGTGCGTGCGAAGGCGGACCTCGACGCTACGTCTTATTTAGAGTCCGTAGACTGCGCGCGGAGGCGAGCCTCTGCGCGTTGCGGGCGGTGAAATGGCGTGTGGAGGCGAACCTCGTCGCTACGTCTTATTTATACTCCGTAGAGTGCGTGCGTAAGCGGACCTCGACGCTACGTCTTATTTAGAGTCCGTAGACTGCGCGCGGAGGAGAGCCTTTGCGCGTTGCGGGCGGTGAAATTACGTGCGGAGGCAAACCTCATCGCTACGTCTTATTTATACTCCATAGAGTGCGTGCGGAGACGGATCTCGACGCTACGTCTTATTTAGAGTTTGTAGACTGCGCACAGAGACGAGCCTCCGCGCGTTGCGGGCGGTGAAATTGCGTGCGGAGGCGAACCTCGTCGCTACGTCTTATTTATACTCCGTAGAGTGCATGCGGAGGCCGACCTCGACATTACGTCTTATTTAGAGTCCGTAGACAGCGCGCGGAGGCGAGCCTCCGCGCGTTGCGGGCGGTGAAATTGCGTGCGGAGGCGAACATCGTCGCTACGTCTTATTTATACTCCGTAGAGTGCGTGCGGAGGCGGACCTCGACGCTACGTCTTATTTAGAGTCCGTAGACTGCGCGCGGAAGCGTCCCCCCACGCGTCTTTATTCATGCTCATGCATAGTGCACACGAAGGTAACCCTTCGCGCGCTTTTGGTATGAAAGCGAGAGAATTTGCATGAACGATGCACTTTATTAAATTCCCATTTGCGCGGGTGAGCGGTTACAAGAGTTAAGGCACTAACCGCTAGCCGCTTGCGCCCGCCGAAGCTGTGGAAGGCCCTTGCCCTCGTGTGCTCGACTTAGGCGTAATACCGCCGCAGCCTGTCCGCATTCCACGTGTGGCGGAGCGTATGCCCCTTCAAGGTGGCTAAGCAATACGCTCCCTTCTGTAGGGCCTCCGCGACGATGTACGGGCTTTCCCATTTGGACTCGAGCTTGCCTACCGTCTCCGCGTGGAGTGCCATCTTAAGGACGAGGTCTCCTGGTCTGAATTCGCGCGGGTACAGCGAACGATTGCGACCGCGCACCATCTGTCGTGCGTACTTTATGACGTGCTGTGTTGCGCTTGCCCGGTCTCCGTCAAGGAGATCCACGGACAATTGGCGCTCCTCGTCTGGTGCTTGGACGAGGACCCGCCGCGAGCCAGCCTTTATTTCTTCAGGTGTGACCGCCTCGTCACCGAAGAGGAGCTTGAATGGCGTGAACCCCGTTGGGCGTGTGACCATTGTGCGAAGGGACCAGAGGATGCTGTGGAGCTTGCCCGGCCACTTCCCCTTTGGTAGCCCGACGAGGCGCTTCTTGATTGCGGCGGAGATAGCGCCGTTCGCCCGCTCGATCACCCCGTTGGACTGTGGGTGTCCGACCGAAGCGAACCGGAGGGTGATGCCCACGTTGCCGCAGAATTCTTTGAATGGGGCTGCATCGAATTGCAGACCGTTGTCGACGGTGATCTCCCTAGGCACGCTGAATCGACCGCTACCAGAGGAAGCGCTGCAGAGTTGCCGAGGTAATCTTGGCCAGAGCTACCACCTCCGGCCGCCTGGAGAAGTACTCCAGAGCGACCGCTACGAATCGCAGGTCACCTGGGGCCCTGGGAAGCGGTCCCACGACGTCGATGCCCCATCGCGCCAGTGGCCTTACCGGGGGTATGGGATGGAGGCTTGTCGGGGGCCTGTGGATAGCTCTTCCCATCCACTGGCAACCTTGCCAACGGCGCATGAGATCCTGGGCATCCGCGACAGCTGTTGGCCAATAAAAACCCTGCCTGAATGCCTTGCCCACCAGAGATCTTGGTTGGAGGTGCGAGCCGCAGAGTCCCGCATGAATTTCTGCGAGGAGGCGCTTTTCTTTTTCGTGCGGGAGGCATCGCAGGAGCGGTGCGCAGACCCCCTTCTTATAGAGCGCCCCGTCGAGCACCTGGAAGGACCTAGCGCGATGTTGCAAATGCCGGAGCTCGGAGGGGTCATCCGGTTCCGCGATGCCTTGCAAATAAGCGAAAAAGGGTTCCCGCCAGTCACCCTGCTGGGTGATCTGGTGGACGAGGGCCGCATCCCGGTTATCCTGCGCTATGGCCGCCGCTGGTAGGATTTCGTAAAACGCCCCTTCGGGGGTTGGGAGCTGCTGACTGGCAGCCTTGGCAAGGACGTTGGCTTGCTCGTTATCTGCTCGAGGGATGGCCTTCACCGTGACACCCAAAAAGTGTCGTTCCTTTGCTCGTACGGCTGCTAGGTACTTGGCTAGCTCCGGGTCCTTGGCCTGGTATGACTTGTCCACATGGCCCGCCACTAACCGTGAAACAGTGCGGACGAGGACTCGCCTCGCTCCCATCGCTTTGAGCTTCCCGAGGCCGAAGAGTAACGCATCGTACTCGGCCGTGTTGTTCGTAGCCGAAAACGCTAGGCGTGCCGAGTACGACAGGCGCTGCCCCTCAGGTGTGGTGATAACGGCGCCCACCCCTGCGCCCGCAACACCGTAAGCTCCGTCGGTGTTAAGCGTCCATACCGGGTCTTCAACCTGGAGGACGGGTTGAGCTGGAGGGGTCCATTCCGCGAGGAAGTCCGCCAGAACTTGAGACTTGATCGCCGTTCGAGAGGCGTATGTTAGGGAGAGTGGGGCAAGCTCAGCCGCCCATTTGCCGATTCGCCCCGTGGACTCCTTGTTGTGCGGCATCTCCGCCAGAGGGAACGAGGATGGCACCGTTATCGGGTGCGCCAGGAAGTAATGCCAGAGTTTTCTTGAAGCCATGACCAACGCATAAGCAAACTTCTCGAGCTCGGTATATCGCGTCTTGGAGTTCTGGAGGGCTTCGGAGACAAAGTACACTGGTCGCTGGAGCGCGCCCTCTTCAAGGACGAGGACGGCGCTGACCGCCGTTGCCGAGGCGACGAGGTAGAGTAGGAGGGGAGCCTCTGGTGCTGGGGCCACCAGAGTGAGAAGGGTTGCGAGGTGTTTCTTGAGGTCGTCGAAGGCCTTTGCGCAGTCGTCGTCCCAAATGAAACCCGTCGCAACCGCGGAGAGTCTTGAAAAATGGTAAGCCCCGCTCCGCCGCTCGGGATAGGAAAAGGCTCAAGGCCGCCATGCGGCCTGCCAGCCTCTGGACCTCCCGCGTTGTCTTGGGAGGTTCCATGCCCAGGATAACGTCAACCTTGTCGGGGTTCGCTTGAATGCCTCGCTCGAATACGAGGAAGCCCAAGAGATTGCCCGCCTGTACGCCGAAGACACATTTGTCCGGATTGAGCTTAATGCTCGCCTTCCTGAGGTTGTCGAAGGTCTCCTGAAGATCCCGACCGTGGGAGGCGAGCTGCCTGGTTTTTACTATCACGTCGTCCACGTAGGCCTCCACATTCCTCCCTAGCTGTACGGCCAGGGCCAGCGCGATGAGGCGGGTGAAAGTTGTGCCCGCGTTCTTCAAGCCGAAGGGCATCCTTACGAAGCAAAAGGTCCCCACCGGCGTGATGAAGCTGGTTTTATCCTCGTCGTCCTTGGCCATGTAGACCTGATGGTAGCCGGAGTAGGCGTCCAAGAAGCTCATGAGCTCGCATCCGGCGGTAGCATCGACCAATTGATCTATGCGCGACAGAGGGTAATCGTCCTTCGGGCATGTCTTGTTGAGGGCGGTAAAGTCGATGCACATGCGCCAAGCTCCGCTGGCCTTTTTGACCAACACCAGATTGGCGAGCCAGTCCGGATGTTGGACCTCGCGGATAACCCCCGCTTGAAGGAGGTTCGCCACCTCCACCTTGGTCGCTTGCTGCCGGTCCATGGACATACGGTGAAGTTTCTGCTTGACGGGCTTGGCGTCAGGGTGGATCGCGAGGTTATGCTCGATGAGGGCGCGGTCCACTCCTTTGATATCTTCCGGGGACCATGCGAAGACGTCTATGTTGGCCTGGAGGACTCGGAGCAAGTCTTGCTCTACGTCCGGAGGAAGGCCCTCGCCTATGGATACGAGCCGCCCCTCCGCCTGGAGCGGCTCCCTCTTCACTCCGCCCTCCGGGTGGGGCTTAGGTGTCCATCCCGGAGCGGATGGCGTGTCCGCCTGGTGCTTGTCGGTGAGGGCGTGCACCTTACGGTGCAAGCTTCCGGCTCCGATTTTGATGCTCTTAGCCATATCCTGATCTGCCGTATTCTAAGATTTCCTGTTCCGCACGCGGCTTCTCATCGCGGCCTCCTTCGCGTCCCCCTGCAACGCGCGAGGTTGACGCAGCCTCCCGGGAAACGCCTTGCGCAGCGAGCATGTGGCTGGCCTTTTGGGGTCTCCGCCGGTTACGCCGGGGCTTACGCCTGTCGCCTGGTGAGATTTGGTGCACCCCGTCGTTGACGGGTTCACGAGTGTCGCCTACGGACACTTGCTTGTGTTCCGTCCTCGGGTTGTCTCTTGTGCTGCTTCTTTGCGACAAGTCCTCCGCTTGCCCGGCGTCGGAGCCGTTGCTGCTGCGTCTCCGCGCGTCCTCTTCGGCTCGGGCGTACGCTTCCATTTTGTCGAAGAGCTCTGCCTCCGACTTGAGTGGCTTCCGCGCGTTATATTCAGCGAGTGGTGTAGTCTCCGCCAACGGCTTCGATGGCAGTCTCATACACGCGCACGAACTCTCGCGGGTCGGAGTCACCCTTGTACGATTCAATGACGCTCGGGAACTTGAAGTCCTCGGGCCACGTCGCTTGTTGCAGGTCTACGGAGAGCGGAGACTCCGGGTCGATGCGCCGTAGGGGAACGCGACTGGATGCAATAGCGTCGTGGCTATTCGCCCTCTCCGAGGTGGGCTGAGACGCGGCCACCGGTGTTGCGCGTCGGCTCCGAGCCTCTTGTATGTCTCGCACGGCTCCGCGGAGGTCTGACAGCTCCCGTTGGCACGCGCCGAGGGCCGCCAGCAGGGTGGTCTCCACCGTGGGCGTGGTTGGGGCCGTCGGCACGCTCGGTGACGTGACCGGGACGTTGGCCTGTGCGCCCGATCTACCCGCAGCGCTGGCGCGGAGGACCCCGGAGCTGGAGACGAAGCCCGCGTCGTCGCCGGGACCGCCTACCGCTCCCGCGCCGAGTAGAGAAGTGGTCGCGCGTGCGTTGTCACCGCTGGGGTTGGTGGTCGGGGTAGTGG
This sequence comes from Dendrocalamus latiflorus, assembly GCA_017311315.1. Classification (NCBI taxonomy): domain Eukaryota; kingdom Viridiplantae; phylum Streptophyta; class Magnoliopsida; order Poales; family Poaceae; genus Dendrocalamus; species Dendrocalamus latiflorus. The sequence goes on along the minus strand of CM029664.1, from coordinate 51,689,167 downwards.
TGGCGGGGTCGGGCGTCGGGCGTCGCGTCACGAACGCTGGTGCTCACGGTCGTCTTATCCGCACCGCCACCTGCATCTGCAGCTGCTACAGCCGAAGCCTTGGTGTTGACGCGAGATTTCGCCGCCTCCGCCTTCTTCTTCGCCACCGATGTTGAAGCTTTCCTTGGTGCCATCCTCCTTCAGATCTGGAGGTTTGTTCTTGTCCTCCCCACGGACGGCGCCAACTGTTGTGGCTACAGACCAAACAGAGAGAGAGAGTATGGTAGTGTGGAGTTAGGTGAGTAGAAAATGGCTTAGGGTTCCTCCCCGTGGCCTATGCCATATATATCCAAACGGTGAGTGCTTGTACAGTTATACCCTTACACGTGAGTATTCCCCTCAGGGGCACTCATGTCATTACATATGTCCCATTTCGGACCTTACATCCTTCTAACAGGCCTACTGGGCTTAGGTGGGGGCCACCCCTACAACAGTTTCCGATTAGGCCTTGCGTTCCATTAACATTATGGCGTTCTCCCGCCGCAGGTCCGTCGCCGAGATACATCACTTTTGATGTATGCACCACCTGCACAAACTACCACTCCCCGTTCTTCATCTTTGCTGCACATTCAGAATATTTATTGTGATTAATATCATTTCATCTTGCAGCCTCCAATTCAACATGGGGGTGACGATGAGTCCACCAATGGCGACATGGGCATCCCAGATACTTCCAGAGAGCACTACACGGCGCCAGGGTTTGCAGCGCATGCAGGGCAGATCTCAGCATTCACAACATACCCAGGGTTTGGACACTTCGGTGGGTAGAGCTCCTCTGGCTTCACTGCCACGTCGTATGGTTAAGGCGAGAGTTCCTTTGCATCACAAGGGGGATTTCTAGAGTCCTTCATTCATGACATTATTACGGGCAGCTCGCAGTTCGACATGTCTCAGCTGGAGGATCTCGACCCTTACCAGACCTAGCCTACTGTACTTGAGCCTACTGGACGACCACCGGCCACTGAGCAAACAGAACGATCTCCATACCTTCTCTGACCCGAGACGCAACCTCCGGACCGACTAACGTACCTCACAGGACATGCTCGTGCTCAATGAAAGACAAGGCCACGTACGGGGGGCAGACACGGCGAAAAGGTAGCAGTGGCTCAGATGAGTGAGCCATATCACATCCAGTGTGATGCATTTTTTTACTACTATAATTACTTTTACTTATTCAAGTATTTCTAATGTATAAAATTGTAAAAAATCATGAAATATTCGTAAATTCATGATTAAATTAATCTAAATAAATGTGGTAAATTTGGATCGCATAAAATTCCCCAAAAATTACATAATAACTATGACTAGGTCGGAAAGCTTTACATAAATTTTGTAATTTTTAGATCTCGTTTGCTATATGTAAAAACCCGTAGAAATATCAAAATTGTATAATATTTTAGTAATATTCATAATGGATAAAATTACCCAAAATTACACTATGAAGTACGTTGTGTCGGAAAGCTGTACATAAATTTTCGTAATTTGTTGAGATCATTTGATATATTTAAAAATTTAAATAAATAGTAAACAAAAAAATTAGGGCAGGTTATTAAGCCGGCTAATCAGCCGGCTTAATCGCCTACCGTCCCCTGTCCAGGCGGCAGGCGTCTGCCGCCGGCGGCCTCGCCACATGTCGTCTCCCCCCGCACTGCCGTCCACTCCCCGGATGGTTGAAGTGTTATTTCTGCAAATACACCCTGCATACGGCTAGTTTTGTAAATACTGTCGCAGGCAGCTTCAAATCCGCTAAGAACTCCCATTACATCACCGGTACTATTGCCAAGGCACCTTACAAGTCAGCGATGCTGTGCTCTCCAGTTAAAATAGGCCCTGGATTTCTGGATTTAGTCTTGTTCAAAAGTATTATACTTTTTAGCTATATTTTTATCTTTTAGTTGATTATAAAATAGATTGAGAGAGTAAAAAATACTCGTCTTAAAAGGTCGTTCCGTTCAAAACGGTTGTAATAGTAACTTCTACAAATGGCTTGAAATTATCTTGAAAAATCACAAAAAACTGATTTTTAGAAACCAAATATCCGAAGGTGTTTAGAACAGTACCTTTGTCGCGTCACACGTTATTCCTTTCGGTTTCCCGATTCGATCATCCACACGTTGTACCATCCCCTATACGTTCGCCATCCTATCACGCTAGGGGCGCATGCGGACGCAGCTCGACGGCATCAGCGAACAGGGGCGGCGACGCCTGGTCGGCTCGGCCGCGCGGACGTCGCGAGCGCGCGAGATCTGACAGGGACGCAAGGTGACAACTCCGATGTCCGTGTACATGCGCGGCATTGACCCGCCCACTCCGGCCGGCCGTCCGAACGTGAGCCCAGCCACCCCCACCCAACGGTGGGTGCATCAGCCGCAGAAAGACAATCGACGGAACCTCCAGGTTGCGTCCCATCCGACTAGCTAGCTATCTCGGGTCCTCTTCGGCAAATGGGAAATTGGGAAGGTAAGGGAAGGCCCCAGGCCATGTGGTTCAACAGTGGATTGCAGGTGGGTGACACGTACGTTCGCTGCTCCTGGTCGATGCAACGGTTCTGATACCGACGATGGCTATTCTTCTTTTCTACCCCAGGATTTGACGTTGGCCAACACGGGTACAAGTGATGTAACAACTCGAACACTGTACCTGCTGACATTACGTCGCATGAAATACGGAGTCACGGAGGAGAACAAACTGTTTGTCACGGAGGAGAACATTCATTGTCTTAGGCCAATGGATCATTTCATGGAGCGAGGCGTTCGTCGAAGCCATCGACTGTACGCTCCTGAGATCCACCACCGAACGTAAACAATTCAAGAAGCCCTATGAAGCAGTCGTCGTCGTCGTCATGTATACGGGCCTGTTTGGTTTACGGTCTGAAAACTTGCCTGGCCCAGGCAACTGATCCCAGGCGCTCATTTTCCTCTGCCTGAGGTCAGGATTGCTGCCTGGCTGTTGAGCTGCCTGCAGTTTGTGGGCACGGCGCACGTGCACCAGACCTCGGACGGTCAAGATTCAAGAAGCAAGGGTGCAGACCGATAGCTGGCCAGTGCAGAAGCTTCACGACGTTGCTCAAGTTCAAAGGGGCAGATTTTCCATAAGAAAGAGGCTTAAAGCTCTGAAAGGTTCTTATCGTACAAAGCGTGATCGTATTCTCTGTGGCTGCGAAAGTCACGTATATCCCAGGCTCATGGTCGTTTTGTCTAACTGGACCGTTCACCAGCCTGGCTAGTTAGCTCAACTCCAAATACGCCAACGTTGCCTGACAATTGCGCGATAGAATGTTGGGAACTGGTCGTTAGAGATGTAGACAATATTTTAATTCTAAAATTTATTAAAAATAAATATAAAATATAGGTAATATTTTAATTCTAAATTTTATTAGAAGATAAATATAGTAAAAAAATTAGTAATGTAACAAATAAATCTAACAGCAGGTTACTCATTGTACTTAGAAAATACACAACCATTCGGCTTGATGAAGAACAGGAAGTAGTGCAGACTCGATACAGTATAGAATGTAGATGAAGCGGAGCAGGAGCAGTCGTGTGAGAGGAAGAAGACAACGTGAGAAAGAAATGGAGGAGTTCAAGTCACACAACTTTTTACGTGAAAAATACGCGAATAAGTGTACGTGCGAGCGCACGTGTATGTTTAGCCAAAACTCTCTCATGCCATATGTTTAATCTTTTAGGGAATGGTAAGTACCACACCTTATAAATTGATCTTTTCTACTTTATCTTAGTAATATGGTACTAAACCGCATATACTTTAAAGTTATAAGAAATAAACATCACTCGTATGAGCCTATTTCTAACACTGCTGTCATTACTGGTAGCGGGTGAAAACGGATCAAATACTTACGGAAAATGGTTATGCCATATTTGTTTTCATATTTTCTCTGGATGCGGATGCAAATACGGATATCCCGGATACAAATATAAATATGAATAATATCAAATACAAATACGGAGCAAATATGAGTCGAATGGAATACGGTCACGAATATTTCTTAGAACATAAAAACCCTTTAAATTATACGTACAAAATGAACAAAAAGACATAACTAGTTTATTTAATCTAAACATTTATGAAGTACATTCGTGAATTCTTCATATAGGCTAAGGTTCCTTCTTTAACTCTATTTATTAATGTATATGTTAATGTATGATGGGTTATGAAAGTATCATGTGAATTGGCTAGACTGAAATAGAAGGTGTAGGCCGCGAATATCGGGTCCCTAAATATCCAAATAATCTGGATCCGTATTTGTATTCGATGGAAGTGAGCTACCAAATCCGTATTCGTATCCTACAGAGAAAATGTATATTAGTTTCTGATCCGATATTATCTGACAAATATCTGAGTCAATGAAATTCGTATTTAAAAATTATCTGAATTAATAAAAAACTATTCGTTTACACCCCTAATTACTGGTACAAGATTTGGAAAGCATCATTATTTTTCAGTGGACTTGGGCTTGGGCTTCTGTCTTCCGGCTTATTTTTTATTCCTAAATTTCATCTTTTTATGATTTTTCAGATTTTTTTTGATTTTTTTGCCGATTCTTTTTCCCATATTCGTTTGCGTTATACGTGCTGGCCTAACCCTTTTTTGTTTTTAATTTTTTTTAAATTTAATTATGCCAAATAAACTATTATTAGTTACAGTGTAATTTTAGTCAACTATATTAAAAAATTCGATCTTAAGCTATAAAAAATCAGCCAACTGAGCATCCCTAAGCTTGCGTTGCCGGAACGGCTGTCTGTATATTGCGGCCTACCCGGCATCGTACGCACGGACTTGAATTGCTAGCAGAAACAGGCTTACAGGCTGCCATTAATATAGCTGCATCAGCCTTGCTAGTGCTACGGGAGTTTAAGGGCTGTCCGAGAAATTTATTGTCGATGGCAGGACAGATTCAGTGTACGGTACACGATGATCATCACAGGCCTCAAAAGCTACACGTCCGCGTGGTAACCACCCCGAATTGGCCACGCTTGAGGTTTCACCATGGTTCATGATTTTAGACCGGGCCGGGCGTGCGGCCGCGTGCGCGCGAGAAAGCTCACCGGCGCATGCGATTGTGTGATTTTGCACGCACGGCGCGGCAAAACTGAACCGCAGAGGGGCACCGTATCGAAGCAGCGGCCAGAGCGAAGGAGAGTGGCGCGCCGCGCGCGGCAGCTGTGGGACAGCGGTGCGGGCATGGTGGACGGACATGCCGGCAGGCGACGGTGGCATGTCGGCGACTGCGCGCGACGCCGCCGCGGGAGATGGGCCAGCGTGACTTGCGTGGCCAGGATGTGCCGAGAAAAAAAAAACACAGGGCCAACCTCTTTAGTTGTGAGCCTTGCTACAATATTTAGGCCCTACTGGAAAGCCTACAAGGGCGTCTTTTGTCACGAAAAGCGTTAGACCGTTTTCTGTAGGCCCAAAAGTCTTTATTGGACAGAACCAATTACGCCGGTATCCTAATCCTATCGTGTAGTTTTATTCCGTTCATGCGCCGTACTGTTTTGATGGGCCGTTTCCGCCTTCAGTCTCAAGCCTCAACTGGAGGCCCCGGCTGTCTTCCCATCCTCTCCTCGCGCTCCGATGGCCGCACGCGGAGAGCTGGGGAATAGCATTAGGCCGGCGCACTAACTTATGCATCGCTCCATGAGGTTCCATGAACTTTTATAAAATCCATCAGCTGGACAACCTTTGAATTGACCTCGTGCGAGCATTCTCCGAAAACGGCATAAATCTCAACTTTTTGACGCTTTTTTGGGGGTATTTATATTGGTTTTAGATTTGACTGATAAATAATAATAATATATAGAAAGACACTTGTGTACGATTTTGAATGCCAGGGTGAGATAATTAAGTTCAAACATGGTACAAAGAAAATGAAAAATATTAAAGGAAACATTCGAGTGATGCGTTGCACCAATTGACTTCCTCGATCCAAATGAGATGTGATCTTATAGAACTAGAACAGGATCGATGAGGTGCTATGAAATTTTATAAAATCCATCAGTTGGCCAATCTTTGAATTGACCTTGTGCGAGAATTCTTTGAAAACGGCGTAAATCTCAACTTTTTTGACGCTTTTCAGCCTTCGTAACAGTCAACACCGACAGCACTGAGCTCGGAGCAACGCAGCCACAAGCCCTCAACGCATGAGCGCCGGTGTGTCCGCATATTAAGGCTTGTTCTAATAAGCCAAAAGCCGTTTAAAATATGTTAGTTTTTAAATATAATTTTTTATTATTTATGAAGATATAAATATGTTTCTTATTTTAATTAATTATTTTAGAAAAAATTAACAACCGCCGTAATATCAATTCAGTCAAAAAGAAAAAAAAAACACTTTGCAACATGTCCTTAATCAGCACTGCAACCCGCACTGGCGGTTTCCTGCAACTTGCGGCATCCAAAGAGTCGAGAGACGCGCAAGTTGCAGGTTTACAGCCTACAGGAGGGGTAGTACGTACGTAGTAGTAGATAACCGGAAATCATGATAAGAGGCAGACTGGAACGAGCACGACCTGCTTGTGTTTACTCGATCTGAACGCAAACCAGCCACAGGGACAAGATGATGACTTGCAAGTTGCAACGCTTGCAATTTTTGATACCATCTTTTGGGGTTGTTACGTCACCACTGAACAGGGTGCGACGATCGAATGTTGATTTTACGAGTTGTAGGTAATAAGAGTTAGATAATCCATTAAATATAATTTTAATATATAATTAAGGCTTTTACACTATTGTGATTGTAGATCGTTTGAAGTAATACCATCCGAGTAGCCTTGACCAGAGGATTACTGTTTGAGTACCTCTGATCAGAGAATTACTACCCGATCAACCACTACTTGAAGATCCTACGATCCAATAACTAAGCTTAATTTTAGTCAGTTTTCTGTGTGGTGAAATAAGACATGTGCATCCCTAACTCTAATAACTGCATGACGATTCAACCCTATGCCTCTGACAACAACCGTCTCACACTTGTTACTACGATCTTCTCCCATTAATAGATAACCAATCAACAGTTATTTATCAGGTCTCTCACTGATAGCAACCACTCGCTCAACCAGGCATGAGAAATCGACAAGACGCATGTTCTAGTAGGATAACTGACATCTCTCCAGTGCTATTTAAGCCTTGTAAGAGAAGATGAATAGAGGATTAATCGATAGACAAAGACACACAAGATCAAGTGTTAGACAACGAAGGCAAAAAAATAGCAAAGTAGCTAGCAATATCCCTTTGTAATCACTGTATGAGAGCACATTGTAATCCTAACATAGCACTAAAGATAGTCCCCTTTCTCCTCTCCAAATACTTCTGTGAGACTCGGTTTATTTCTACAATTAGTAAGATTGACAATTTGATTACTGACGGTAGGAAAAACCAAACCTTACAAAAAATTAGAGAGGAGAATATATCAGGATTACAATCAGCTCTTGATGAGCGATTACAAATGGGATGCTAATAGCTCCAACTTTGCTATTTCTTACCTCCATTGTCTACTGCTTGATCCAGATTCCTCTCTTTCATCTTCTCCTATAAGGTTTAAATAGCGCTGAAGGGGTGTCGGTTGTTCATGCAAATATGCGTCTTATCGATTCCTCACGTCCAATTGAGTAATCGGTTGCATAACCACAAAGCAGTTGTTGTCAGAGGCACATGACCAAATTGTGCTGCGGTTAGAAGAGATAAAGACGCACGTGCTCTATTCCACCGCACGAGGAGCTACCTAAAGACAGGCCCACGTATCAAGGTATAGAACCTTTGAGTGGTGGCTGGTCGGGTAAATAAATAGTAATCCCCTGATTATGGGTACTCGGGTAGTGTTGATCCAAATGATCTATAATCATTCTAACATAGAGCTTTAATTCATAATTAAAGCTGTCTGCAATGGATTATTCAATCCTCTCGCCAGTATCCTCTCCTCCGGGTGCAGGCGAAATCCAGCTGAACAGCAGCGGCAGCCATGGGCTCCAGTTGTGCCTGGCTTCCATCCACCGATCGGATCCACTAATGACGAAAACTTTCACTTTCCCTTTTTACTTGTATAGTTCGCCACAAAACACGGTTGCAAGTTGCAACCTACGTACGAGGAGTAACATGCATGTGGCACATGCCTGGCGCGCGCACGAGCTGTTGCTTGTAGTTATTCGGAGCGCATGTGAGGCCCCGGCCCGGATAAATTGCAGTCCTCGGTTTGGCAAGCTGCACCTTGCACGTAGGAGTACTACTGAGTTAGGTGTCTGACGCATAGGATTTTTCCCCCACCAATAATAGAGCAGCCGTGGCACGTCATGTTTCACCTCACCGGCACATGGCCTCACGGCGCCGTCGGGCTGGTTTTTGGCTGGCAGGTTAGTTATAGGTATCGCACGTACTCGAGTAATGAGAAAATTGTACGCCATATGCAGAAGCAACAGAGACAACGTCATGCTACTATCTCGTCCTGTCCGATCTTGGGTGCATATGGTAGGTTGCAGGTACCGCCTTCACTTTCTTGTGCAAATTTTACCACCTTTTGAGTACTAACTCACAAGTGAGATGTTTGTCTTGCCAGGATCAAATATGAAGTTTTAATACGTCTAATTAAGCGAGATTATGTGGCTAATACATGACTCCAACTGACACTTGATTTCGCTTATCACTTGGACGTCCCAGCTTGACATTAAAAGGGGCGATCATGTCGCTCCCCTGCGCTGGGCGCTTTAGGGAGAGATGGACCTGCGAGGTTCGTGGCACGTCGCCGATGGAATGATCGAAGTGTCCCCTCCTCTCGGCTCCGGACCCAACCCAAGTTCCTTCAAGTGCGCTGCAAAAGCAATCGACCGGACTGTTGATCTTTCGCAATCGGCTCATTTGGACCGGAACGGAATGGCCCTCTCTCTCTCTCAATTTGAGCTCCATTTATAGACCTACCAGCGACATGAGACCTAATTCCCTTATGTTTAAGTTTGTTCTCTGACGTCCCTGTCGCAATCTAGCCATGTCATTACAAGGGACATGCGATGCAAGCGGGTGTTAAATTGATTAACGCATGCCTTCTAGAAGCACTGACGTGACTTACTCCTCCTCCTAGAAGCATTATTATGTACGTGTGATGTGATCACTGATCAAACTTTGTTCCTGTTCTGCTAGCTATGTGCAGTTACGTGCTAACTACACTGGCAAAATTACGAAGGTAGATTGGTTGGTCCTGCTAAACCCACTTGTTAGTGAACAGACTGTCCCCTCTCCAAACATGAAACCTTTTTCCCCCCCGAGAAGCAGCCGAGGCATTCAACTAGTAATCAGAATTGTTGCTGCTGACAGTAGTAAGATAAATGGTATAAATGGTTTCACGTGCCTATTGGAGTCTCTGATTTCCTCCCCCAAACGTAAACCTTGTACTAGTAATCATTACTCGCTAGTCCTTCGGTACACGTCTTTATCGTATATATGCATGGCTAGGTTGCACAAATGAAATGGCCTGCGGTACGCACGCCGCGGCACGGCAGCGCACAGCGAATCAAATCCGGCGATGGGAGAGGAGACTTTTTTTTAGTGCGTGTGGGGCTCGGTTTTTCTCCGAACGGTCGGCGGAGCGGAGCTGAGGCGGATCGAATGGAGCGGCCGAAGGCAGAAGTTGTCGGTCCAGCTCGGACTGAACGCGCCCTTGATTGTCCGGGGGGGCCATGCTGACACCCAGATGATAAAAACTGAGGCGATCGGAGCCCCACGCACGCCGATCTGTTAGATGTAGGAATCTATTTAATTCGGGTACGGTTGAAGTTTATCGTTTTTTTGCTTTTAATTGAAATTATACTGTAGCGTTAGTTAACTTTTGTTCATAATATTTAATTGAAAAATAAAAAAAATCTATATCATTATGGATAGCGCGGAGGAAAAAAGAAAAAATACCTTAAAAAGATAATGTGTTTAAAACGGTTTTTGGTGCGACAGCTCTTTGAGATGGGCCTAACGTAACGGCTCCACTGCGCTGCCTCAGCCTGCCCGGCTCGCTCCCATTTGCTCGTCGCAGCGATCTCCCGTCTCGCTGCCTGCTTCGCCGGCGCTCCTGGGCTTGCATCAAGCTCCAGTTCTCCACCGCTAGAGTGCGGCTCACGTTGTGCTTTGCAACTACCACTACCACTAGTCCAGTACTGCTGCTGCTGCTACTGTAAAGAAAAGTGCTCAGGTTCTTTTCTCCTTTTTAAGTAGGATACATGCGTGATCCCCCCTCCTCCAATTGCTGTACCTAACAGTAGTGTCAGTGCATCCATGACACCCTGGCGATTGATACGGCGATGGCTAAAAGCATTCTGCTTTTAAGGACCCGTCACTGGGTTGTGCGTGCACCGACGTCGGTCCGTGCCCGGCTGCTTCTCCCGTTCATACATCTGTCAGAAACGTAAGAAGTTGTTCCTTAGCTGTTTCAGTGCAAGCTTTCATGCCTGGTTTCTGTTCGCTGAACAGAGATGGAAAGAACAAGAGGAATCAAACGGGAGAGAATAAACATAGTTCATAGTTGGTACTCGCTGCCTAGTCATATTCTGCGTAATTTCTGGGAGGGTTTCATGGAGTAGGAATCTCATTGGATGGCTGTTACGTGCTCAGGCTTTAAAGATTGAGGGGATGATCACCCATCATTTTGTTGGAACTTTGGAATGGTTCTACTGATTACTTGTATAAACATACACTCGGGGAGGGGCTGTTGCCTGGCCCGCTGTTTTTATATGCATGGATGTTACAAACCATCTTTTCTCTGATGTAGTCTAATTGATGGCTTGCGTTAGGTATGAGTCTACTGGTACAAAGAGTGTTTTTGATTAATAGGATTCTAAAAACACAGAAATAAAAAAAACACAAGAATAGAATAGAAATACATATGTTAAACAGATGATTGAAAATATAAGGATCTTGTAGAATTAGGTGTTTAGTTTGATGGAAAAGAAAGAACATAGGAATTTTAGAGTAAATAGTAATCTCATTTATTTTTAGTCTAATTGAACACAGTAATATCATTTTCTTAATCAAAGCATGCAACGAATCGTTCTCATCCGCTCGTTTACCACTCGTTTCTCTCCCCTGCATCGCTCTCTCCATCCCCAAGCGCCAAATTGATTCGGGCGCAAACGGCGGCGGCGACGGTTGCTCCAGGAGGTGGCTATGGCGGAGCGGCTGCGCGGTGGCGCGGCGAGCTGCAGCGGCGTCGGCCTCTTCCTCGCATCCTTGATTTGCAACGGTTCGGTTTCTTCTTGGCGACGCGATTTGCCTCGGTCCTACGCGAGCCAGCCAAAAAAAAAGGTTCGAGTGGATGTTTTATTTCCTTTGGATTTCCTGTGTGTTTCGTGGGCTTGCTATAGTATTCTTACGAAATTCTTTTGCTTGAATACTATGAATTCTTACGAAATTCTTTTGCTTGAATACTATGAACCAAACGGTGTGAACAGTGGCCATTTCAGAGGAATCGGCAATCATACATTTTTTCTACGAAAATCCTGTGAATCAAAGAGCCCCTACTACCGATGGCATCTTTAAAATGAACAAAGTCATGCGCACATTTGTCATGATTAGGTGTTCAATTGACCGTGATTAACTAGTCTTAATGATACGCCTTTTCGTTCACTTTATGTTTTCCGTACAAACTTTAATGATGTCTTCCAATCCTCTATGCAAAAACAAGTGCCATAATTTCTAAACAACTGAAAACTGCGGTTGTTAAGATAAGTAATGTACGTGTTTTAATGCAGGAATTCTGCAGATAAAGGGAGTCTCTTGGCCTCTTGGGCACTACTCTGTCTAATCATTACTATTATAAAAAAAAACAAGTTGGTTGTCGTACGTTCATTCTCCTCCAAACGTTTCATTTTTAACTTTTTATTATTCTCTACTTTTTAACTGATCAGAATAATCCTCTTCTATAGCATAATTCTCTATATATCTAATAAATTTTATTGCAATGCATGAGTAGATGACTAGTGTCTATAAAATTTATGAAAGTGCCATGTAGGAAAATCTGATGTAGCACTGAAGTTAAAGAGGTGAGAGAGAAGTAGTGTCATATGCAAGATATTGCTTGAGCACGCAATCCAATACAAAGATATTAGCTAAAATATCTATTGGGGAGGGAAGTGATCACTACTACAAAACAGACTATACTGGACGGCTACATCACAGACGGTTCATACGGAACCGTCTGTGATTAAACTTTCACAGACGGTTTATACTCGCAACCGTCTGTGATATTTTCACAGACGGTTATTAACACGAACCGTCTGTGATAATTAAGACATCACAGACGGTTCGTATTAAGAACCGTCTGTGAACTTTCACAGACGATTCTTAATACGAACCGTCTGTGATAATCTGGACAACACAGACGGTTCGTGTTAATAACCGTCTCTAAAAATCACTTCTCACCAATAATTGCCGAATACCCAGGATTTCTATCTCGACCGTCCATTCTCTCTACATCGAATGGCAGACAGCAGTTCCTCCCACTACTCAGCCCTTATTAATAACCCCATCTACCTTTCCAGCGGTACTAGTCACGCGTGAGTTCATCCACTAGCTAGCTTCCCCTCCGCTGTGAGCTAGCGCCTCCGTCACGGCACGACGGGCGGCTGGACAACACACTCTTGCCGTAAGTGTCGTAAGTGTGTCTTGTTCAAATGCACCGTCGTGCCATGAAGGGTTCGTTAGCTTGTTATCCTGTAATATATATGAATGTGTTGTTTTGCTTACCTCTGTATTTGCTTGTTCCTCCACAACGCCGACTACTGCCGTGAGCTAGCACCTCCATTGTGGCACGGCGAGAAGCTAGACAACACACTTTTGCCGTAAGTGTCGTAAGGGTGTCTTGTTTAGTTCACCGTCGTGCCATGAAGGGCTCGTTAGCTATAATAGATCTGAATGTGTTGTTGTGCTTGCGTCTGTATTTGCTTGTTTTCAAAAACCATGTGACATTATTTAATTTCTTGAGGCTAGCCAAAAAAACTGAAAAAATTTGACATATAGTGTGATCTATCACAGACGGTTTGTGGTATAAAACGTCTGTGAAGGACTATCATATACGGTTTTATATATGAACCGTCTGTGATACTCACCAATCACAGACGGTTCTTTTTACGAACCGTCTGTGATATTATGGACATCACAGACGGTTCGTGTTAATAACCGTCTGTGATAATGTAGACTATCACAGACGATTCTTTATACTAACCGTCTGTGATAAGAACCAATCACAGACGGTTATTAATATGAACCGTCTGTGATATTGTTGGTATCACAGACGGTGCGTATATAGAACCGTCTGTGATAATTCATAGTCGGTTATTAACACAAACCGTCTGTGATATATTATTTTCACAGACCGTTTGTGGTTGGAACCGTATGTTATATTCTGCACACTATTAATTACTTGGCGCACTTTCTCGATGTCGACATTACAGACCTGTCTTCATTGCGCTGCATTGGTGGAGCAAGGCGACCGGCTATAGGGAGTTAGGGGTGAAAACATATCACTGTCTTCTTAGTGATCTGATCAGAGGTTAGTACTCAATTACTTTGCTGCATGTGTTTGTAATTGAAGCCCGGAGATGATAGCTAGGTTTTTGTTTAATTTAAATGTAGCTAGCTAGCTAGGTTTAGAAACATAATGTTAGTTTGTTGGATTTCATAATGGGTAAGTACTAGCTAACATTCTTGCTTAAATATATGTTACTTGTGTAGTGTAGATGGACCAAAGCTGAATGTATATTGAGAACCGTGTGAGTGAAGAGTATATTAATGGCGTGTCTGCTTTTTAGAAGGGCGGCCGAGCTGGATATGTTGAAGAAGGGGATGAAATATATGTATTGTCCATGTATTGATTGTGATAATCTCAAGATGTTTAGCAACTCAGCGCAGATCGAATCTCACTTGATTCGAAGGGGTTTCAGAAAAGGGTACAAATATTGGACCAGTCACGGTGAAGAGAAGAGTACACAAGAAGGTAGTTATGACATAGTCGCAAGAGACAACGATATGCTAGTTGTGGACTGTTCTTTCAATCATGAGGATAGGTCGCAGGATGACAATTTGGACCATGAGGATAGGTCGCAGGATGATAATCTGGATCAGATGTTACGTAATGCAGAAGGGAACTATAGTGAGAGAGAGTTTGGTAAATTCGAGGGCTTGATGGAGGACTCAGAGAAACCTTTGTTCCCGAGCTGCAAGCCGCAATACACGAGGTTGTCATCAGTTCTAGAACTGCTGAAATTGAAGGCAAGCAATGGTTGGTCCGACAAGAGTTTCACGGCATTGTTAGGTCTCCTAGCGGACATGCTTCTAACGGGAAATGTGTTGCCGAGAACCACCTACCAAGCCAAGAAGATTCTTTGTACATTAGGAATGGAAGTAGAAAGAATACATGCATGTCCGAATGATTGTATCCTGTACCGTAAAGAGTATGCTAGCTTACATGTTTGTCCAGTGTGCAAAGCATCTCGATACAAGCGTAAAAATGACTCTGATGATGGGAAGAGCATCGAGATGAAGCAAGGACCTCCTGCTAAGGTGATGTGGTATCTTCCTGTAATCCCTCGTTTGAAGCGTTTATTTGCAAACCGCAAGGATGCAAGATTGATGCGTTGGCACTGCGAGCAGCGTAAGAAAGACGGAATGATAAGACATGTTGCTGATTCTGCCCAGTGGAGGAACATCGATAGGATGTTTGTAGATTTCGGTGTGAAACCGAGAAATATAAGGTTTGGGTTGAGTACAGATGGAATGAATCTTTTTGGTAACATGAGCATCCGACATAGCACCTAGCCTATGACTCTGTGCATATACAACCTTCCTCCTTGGCTGTGTATGAAGCGGAAGTATATTTTGATGTCACTACTTATCCAAGGGCCGAAACAACCTGGCAACGATATGATGTGTTCCTAGCACCATTGGTGGAAGATCTTGCAATACTGTAGAACGAAGGGGTACAAGTATGGGATGCGGACAAACGAGAGAACTTCACTTTACGCGCCATGTTGTTCTGCACTATTAATGATTTTCCTGCCCTTGGTAACCTGTCAGGGTTGAGTACAAAAGGAGGCAAAGCATGTCCGCACTGCTTAGATTATACCGGCAGTGTGTGGTTGAACAACTCGCGAAAAACTGTGTACATGCGTCATCGTAGGTTCCTTCCAAAGTATCACCCATACCGCAAGATGAAGAAACAATTTGACGGAAAAAAAGAGGATGACTCAGTACCAAGACCTTTTAGCCGGAAAGAGGTGTATGATATGGTCAAGGATATAAATGTTGCGCTTGAAAAGGGACGTAAATTGAGGAAGAACATGTGAAAAAAGATGTCAATATTTTGGGACTTGCCTTATTGGGAACACCTAGAAGTTCGCAATTGCATCGATGTCATGCACGTAGAGAAGAATGTATATGACAGTTTGATTGGTCTCTTACTGAACATTCCTGATAAAACAAAGGATGGTGTTAACGCAAGGCGTGACTTGGTCGCTATGAACATCAGGACCGAGTTAGCACCGATAGAGACCGATAAAGGCCAGACGTACCTTCCCCCAGCATGCTACACTTTGTCTAAGTCCGAGAGAACTGAACTATGCCAGTCCTTACATGGTGTGAAAGTTCCATCCGATCACTCCACAAGCATGAAGAAACTTGTTTCCATAGAACATTTGAAATTAATTGGCATGAAGTCTCACGACTGTCATGTGCTAATGACACAAATGCTACCTGTTGCAATTAGAAGTATTTTGTCGAACAAGGTTCGAGTGACAATCATAAGGCTATGTTATTTCTTCAACGCAATTGCTCAGAAGGTCATTGATCCGGATGGACTAGATGCTCTGCAAACCGAGGTGGTGACAACTCTATGTCATCTAGAGATGTATTTCCTTGCATCATTTTTTGATATCATGGTCTATCTCATTGTCCACCTTGTGAAAGAGATAAAAATATGCGGCCCCGTATTTTTACGTCATATGTACCCTTTCGAGAGGTACATGAGAATTCTGAAGTCCTATGTACGCAATCAATCTCGACCGGAGGGTAGCATCATCGAAGGTTATACAACAGAAGAGGCATTGAATTCTGCATCGGCTACATGGCTCAGGTAGAGCCGATAGGTGTACCTCTATCTCGTCACGAGGGGAGGCTAGAGGGTATCGGGACTATCGGGAGGAAAGCAATAACTCCGGATCAAAATACGTATGCTCAAGCCCATTTCATGGTTTTACAACACATGACTGAAGTGACCCCATATATTGAAGAGCACAAGGACATGCTACGTCAGGAGAATGCAGGCCAGTCAGAAGTTTGGATCACGAGACAACACAACCGTCAGTTCAACGAATGGTTCAAGGCGCAATTGTCTACGAGGTCGTTAAGTGAAACACTACAATGGTTGGCAAAAGGGCCAAAATTTATAATTATGACATGGCAAGGATACGACATTAATGGCTACACATTTTATACAACAGATCAAGATAGAAAGAGCACAGTGCAGAACTCAGGTGTTCGTATAGATGCCTATGATGCGCACGGCAGTACCGCTGGCCCAAGCTCGTACTACGGGCTTGTAGAGGAGATTTGGGAGCTTGACTACGTAATTTTCAAAATTCCTCTATTTCGATGCCGTTGGGTCCAACTCCCACGGGGTGTAAAGGTTGACAAGTGCGACGTCACTACCGTGGACCTCGAATGTGTAGGATACAAAGATGAACCATTCGTACTCGCGAGGCAAGTTGTTCAAGTATTTTATATAACTGACCCGGCAAATAAGAAGCGCCATATAGTTCTTCAGGGAAAAAGAAGAATTGTCGGGGTTGATAACGTTGTGGATGAGGAAGAGTACAATCAATTTGATGATTTGCCTCCATTCGGAGATGACATCAGGCTCGAGGAAGAACAAGGCGATGAAGCAAGCTATATGCGTGTCAATCATCGTGAAGGGCTTTATTTAAAATGATATAGCCAAGTGTAATAAATTATGTAACTATGAAATAGTTATATTGGTTATGCTTGTGTTTTTCATAAATGTATCTATGTTCCATTGTAATTGTAAAATGACTCAGGAACTAAGAAATAATTATATTTATGGTTATGCTTGCGTTTTTCATAAATGTATCTATGTTCCATCTATAGTGAACTATCACAGGTGGTTCTATCGATAGAACCGTCTGTGATAATTGCATATCACAGACGGTTCTATCTATAGAACCGTCTGTGATAATATGCATATCACAGACGGTTATAGTTATAGAACCGTTTGTGATAATATGATATCACAGGCGGTTATATTTATAGAACCGTCTGTGATATCACTATCACAGATGGTTCGTTTAAGGAACAGTTTGTGATAGCGTCCCTATAAATACCCGCAGCTAGGTCTGCGGAGTCCGCACTCGCGCACTCTCTTATCTCCACTCTCTAGCGCCCCTGCTAGCTAGGTTTTGGTCCCTCTCACCGCCGTTCCCTCCCGACGCCCCTCGCTCCCACCGCCGGTCCCTCTCGATGCCGCTCCCTCCCGACGCCGCTCCGACGCCGCTCTCTCCCGACGCCGCCGGTCCCTCCCGACAGAACTTTGTACTTGATATGTTAGTTTTACGATATATGCTTGATATGTTAGCTTTACGATATATGCTTGATATGTTAGTTTCATATGATATATACTTGATATGTTGGTTTTACGATATATGCTTGATATGTTAGTTTTACGATATACTTGATATATTTGGTATACTTGATATGCTTGATATACATGATATACTTGATATGTTAGTTTTACGATATATACTTGATATGTTAGTTTTACGATATATGCTTGATATGTTAGTTCCACATGTTAGCTTGCTAAATTGTAGCATATAATATATCCTGTTTATCCAGAAAGAAGTGACACACTGGTTTCTGTTATTTTCTTCATAGAACTTTGTTTAGACCTTCAAAGGGCATAAAGCAAGTAACACACTCCAAAGTATCCGGTTCAATGAACTGGATACTCTGATTTGTGTTATTTGCTTCATAGAACTTTGTTTAGCTTACTTGTTAGCTACAAGATTTATTTGGAAGGCCCATAGCTCACTGCAGTTAGTCAATCGTTAGAACTTTATCAAAGGGCATGAAGCAAGTGACACACTCCAGTAATCCCGCAATGGAGGATGCAGGATGAGGTCGCAATCCGATCGGAGGCCTCTCCGCCATTTGTCGGGATCGCAAACGAGCGCGCTCGAAATTGTTTAAGAGCGAGGTCATCAACCACATCTTCGGGTGTCTCTTTCAAAAACCCCGCAGATGAGGAAGTGTCCCAACGCATGGTAAGATATGTTAAACTATATAGTTGTTAACACCTCTTGAACTTTATGGGTTCAAAAATAAAATGATTAATTGCCTCTTGCAGCAATCATTGACTACTAAATCTTCTCATGGCTCCTTTGAAGAATATAGGGAGAGAGATTTACTATCACAGGCCTTGGGAAATAAGGAGCACCCAGGTCGCACACGAGGCATGTGGGTTTATGTACCTTGGAGGCACGGATTTCCAGATTACTCCGAGACATATAGGAGTAGGAAGAGATCCAAGGCGTACCGCAACGAACAAATAAAATAGGAGCTTCGTGCTCAACTTGAGGAACAACTATCTGCCTCACTTCAAGAGCAGACTGCCTCACTTCGAGGAGAGATAGATTCATTGCCGGAAGAACTGAGACAAGTCCGCAACCAATCGCAACCCACTCCTACTACTGCGGTACACAGTCCCCCTCAACGTCGCAGTAGCTGCGCGTCCACACCAATTTCTGAACATAGCGACGCCCACTTACCTATTGATGACATTCAGGTAATGTACCTCTTTAGAATGGTACATAGATATCTCTGGTGGACGCCTTAACTCATCTTGTGTCGTTATGTAGGAGCCCATGCCTTGCAGTCTCAGAGTCAGGCTTGTTGGCTCTATTCCTGTTGACATTGGGCGTGGCATGGTGTATCCATTGCTGCCAGGGACGCTGGTGCATGGTGTACAAGTAGACACCGGTTTCATAAAGATCCAGGTGGACATGATTAATGATATTTTTAAGACCGTCCCTCTTGAGAAGCCCCCAAACGAAGAGATTAAGACATTAGGGAATGCCGTCCACACATTCGTTCAGTGGCTCAAGAGGGACATCGTCCTCGACATGTCCGTGCCACAATCTTCACATTCAGTGGCCCAAGAGGGACGTCGTCCTGGACCTGGCACATCGGCTCCGGTGGCTCCACCTCCACCTCCAAATCCAGTAAAGTCTGTTGCATCGGCTCCCGCCGAGACGCCACCGAGAACATATCATAAGCGAGGCTCCAGGGCTCATACGAAGAAAACTAAGCCGCGTCCCGTGCCATGGAAGTTTACTCTAGGAGTGTCGTTGGTGCCCGAGTTACAATTACCCCAGCTTGGTTTGATTTGCAATACATTGCATGCCTGGTACATGGAGAAGTCCAACATGAAGCCAATCCGACAGAGTGCATTCACTCTGAAATATAATGAGACGCATTTCCTCCACGACTCAGGCTATATCGTCGTGACATTCGAAGATTTATTCTTATTATTCAATCTCGACGAACTCGACGCCTCACTTCTACGATGCTGGACACTGTAAGTGTATTGTACAATGAAGTTCTACATTCATGTTATACAGATAAATGTCATTACTCTTTCTTTATGTATAGATACATGATCCAAGAAGTCCGGCGATCGCGACGACCGGTGGGTTTCCTCGACCCTCACTTGGTCTCCGAGCAATCTATCAACGCAGATGCATCCTTCGTGCAAGGTTACATAACGAGGGGATTGATTGCTCACAACGACAAGGAGTACGTCATGGTACCCTTCAACCAAGGGTAAGTGCTTCACTAATTGCCACACATATGTTTCATTTGTACTTTACATGCAGCATGAACTTAGGATTAATCACTATGGCGACACACATGACTAGGTATCACTGGATTTTGATTGTGATTGTACCAAAGTGGAGCAAGGTAATATACCTTGATTTCCTCCTTAGGAGCAACCACGACTTCAGTCGTGTGCAAGAAATACTTAACAGGTGAACTCATTTCCTCCATACATAACTCTATTGTAATATTTCTTTTGTTTGCCACGGCCGAGGCTAACTTTTTTGAATCACGTAGGGCGTTTGCTGATTATGTTGCCCAAGGAGGAAGACACAACAAATCCAGTGACACGCTACGACACAACATGCGATTTTTGGTACCCGCTACAACACAACAATCATATATCATACTTTATTATAATATCTCTAGAATTGACAATACCGATGTATGTAATTCTATTTTTGCAGTGCCACCAGCAGCTACAGGGCAACGTATGTGAATTCTACGTTTGCCGCCATATGAAGGAAATCATGGATACTAAGATCAATGATCCAGATGTTTGTTTGGTCCTTCTAATAATTATTATTTTCTGATTATATATATGTATATATATTTACACACACATGCTAATTAATGACTTAACATTGCTCCTAGCGACAGCGGGTGGACTTCAACGAAAGTGCATATGATCTTGACAATCTCATCGACATTCGTGCAATTACCTCCCAATTCTTGCTAGTAGAGGTCATAAATAAGAGGGGAGAGTTCCACGCCGGCAATGGTGATAATTAGATGTTGAAACATTGGATTCAATTGTACAAATCAAACAATTCCTTCAATTTAATTCATTTGTCAGATTTTGTGTAACAATTTTCATTCTATATATGTATGTGATCAGTTGGCAGTTTGTTACATTCATCTGTGTATCGAATTTTGTTGTAATTTACCTTGAGTTGCAATTAACCTATATCTTTCATTTATCTGTAATCTGCTTGCTTGCTTGCTTTCAGAGGGCATGGCTAGCATATCCTGAGGCTAGCCAAAAAACAGCAAATAAAATGGTTGATGCACTTGCTATCACAAACGGTTCATTGTTAAAAACCGTTTGTGATACAATATCACAGACGGTTTCA
Organism: Dendrocalamus latiflorus; assembly: GCA_017311315.1. Taxonomy (NCBI): domain Eukaryota; kingdom Viridiplantae; phylum Streptophyta; class Magnoliopsida; order Poales; family Poaceae; genus Dendrocalamus; species Dendrocalamus latiflorus. Next base: position 51,668,126 of record CM029664.1, on the reverse strand, counting down.
AAGAGTGCCGTCTGTGGTATGAATGATATCACAGACGGCCTTTATTACTAACCGTCTGTGATATTACAATATCACAGACAGTTTTTATTACTAACCGTCTGTGATATTGTGTATATCACAGACGGTGTTTATAAAAAATCGTCTGTGATAGTCGAGTATCACAGACGGCTTGGGAGCCGTCTGTGATAACCACCTACTATCACTGACACCTAAACACTGACGGTTCATGAACCGTCTGTGATGACAGTTCCGAACCGTCTGTGATAGGGCTGTCTGTAGCAGTGGATGTCTACTACATTATTAGATAAAACATCTATCAGGGAGAAGAGGGGAAAGAGAAATATGTAATGATGCGTTAATTTATTGACTGGGTTCACTAAAAAATATTATGCATTAGGGAAGAAATGTCTACAATTATTTCTAGGTGATGTAGAGTCTATAGATATTGCTTAATGTTTTTCACTGAGAGTGTCCTTAACAAATAAATCCTCGCATGAAATACTATAAAAAATAATCGCGTAATACAATGTAAAGAAATTACTTCCTGAAATATTTTTCTTTGAGCCCCGATATTTTTTTAGGAGTTACCTATCCATTGAATGACGCCACTGAAATTCGAAACTTGATGTGGTTTTATTTAACTGCACTCTTAATCTTTGTTTCTCCTCCTCGCAATTTTTTGTCTTCCCTCAAATTCCGTGTCCTTAATTTAATGGGAAATTTAGATATATGCTACCTCAAAGTTCGCAATTCTGAGATATACCGCTGCAAAGTGATACATTCGAAATATGCCATTGTAAACCCACCGTATTCTGAAAAATGCCAATGCCATATATATTTAGCAACTATTGGACCAAATTACCACCACCTTCTTCCTCCTTGATCCTTTCTTGCGTGCCCAGTTTTGAAAGCAAGAATAGATGGGAGTGAAAGAGAAGAGAGAGAGAGAGCTCGAGCACAGCTCCCTTGGTGCGTTGCGGACACTGCAGCAGATTGGAGCTCGTGCGCCGAGGACGAAGGTGCTACCACAACGCGGAACCACGGCGAGGCGAGCAGCGACATTGTTGTGAAGTGGGACCTCGGTGAGCGGCGGTTGCAGCAGCCATATGGACCCGAGCAAGCTTTCCAGTCTCCTCGTGGCTTTGTTGGAATCTTCCATGGGTAGGAATAGATACCGAGTCTAGTTCTCATTTTACTAAGTTTTTTTTTATAAAAAAATTAACATAATTTAATCTAATATTATTTTATTTATAGTTTGAAGGTATCTATAGAATCGATAACGAGCCAAGCTAGAGTAAATTCCAATTTCATTTGAAATCGACTTATTTTAATGTTTAACCAATTAACGAGTGTAATTGAAATAATTTTGAACCGAATCGACGTGCCACACTAGCTAGCTTTTTTTCTACCTCTACCCATGGGGTATTAGGACCAAATTAATTTGATTTTTTTTGGACACAGGGCGGATAAAACTCTGATTTGGAGGTATTTTCGTTTCAAGAGACTTTCTGTGGCACACCGGCGAGCTGCCATGGCAAACTGCCGCTTCTCCTTCCGCATCAAGGGCGAACACTCCTTCACCTGCTTTGGCCTAGACGACAATGCCATCAACTCGTCCGCCAACTTGCTGCCGACACCCCACGGACGCCGGATGGTGGGCACGCTGCTTTTGAGCAATCGAGAAAGGCTGGGGGTGACGTCGTGCGGATCGACGCCGTCGTTGCAATTAGGGAGTTCTGTGCTGGGCAAGAGCATGTGGCAGCCGTCAAGCTTGAATATGTCGACGAGGCCATGGGAGGGGATGAAAGAGGTGGGAATTGGGAGGGGTGAAGGGAGAAGATAGGGGTATTATTGTCTAATTTTTTTATAATGGTATATCTCGAATTTTGCCTACTTAAAGGTGGCGTACATCAAAACCGAAACTTTTATAATGGCATATTTTAAAATAGACAACTTAGCAGTGGTATATATTTAAATAATCCTAATTTAATTGGCATATATCTCAAAGAATAAATATGGACATATCGGACTATAGGAGAAGACTTGCAATTGCTGACTTTGTTTTGCAACTTGTTCTCTTATAATAGGCAGAGGAAAATGGATGAAAGGACCTCCCAACCGGAGATTAGATTATCCATGAAAGTATCCATGAATTGATGTTTTGAGGGAAATACCCATGGATTAATCATTGCACTTCTAGAGATTGATTAGTGGCAGTACGAATGGTATTAAACTATGAGTACATTAAAGCTGTGAGAAAGTTTCTTTCAATTGCAAAGTACTTGATAAAATACGGTCACATTTTGGAAAGCTCAGCACCTAACAGAACAACTACCCGCTAAACTTTCTATATGTCACTTATGAGTGTGGGTCCACAGTCAGATAAGCATCACTGTTACAGCCTTGCAAAGTTGATCATCAAAACTGTTGCGTACAGCTGTTAGCACTGCTGGCTTTAGAACAAGACCGGCCGTGTCATTCTTAACTCGGTACCCAGCCTGAATGTCAAGTCAAACGGAACATGGTTCAGGCTATTGCAAAGTGGTACGAAGCTGTGCCGGCAACCAAATGTCATCGTGCGCTTGTGCCCGCCGGCGAAAAGTTTTGGCCACCGCGGCGGGCGGTCACTTTCCTGGCGCAGCGCCTAGTAGAAAAATCAGGCAGAAAGCAGTCGCCTCCCCTCCCGCCGATCAACGAAAAGAACGCCCACGTGAAGCGAGCTGCGGAATTGACCTGACCCCGTTCGTTGCCCTTGCGCAGCAACCTTGTTAAAATTCTTCACATCAGCTTCTCATTTTTTACGTGGAAGATCAGCGTGGCTGGCGTCTCCAGGGATCTGCACTTTGCGCGAAGGCCGTGTCGTCTACGTGAGCACGTTGCCATTTTGCTAGTTGGAGCTTGCCGAACTGCCGGATCAAGAGTCAAAAGCCTTCGTCCGGCCGGCAGGGCGTCGGCCGTGGCCTGTTCCATATGGCGTCGAGCGCTTTGGAATCTGACGGTGTCAAACGGCGATTACTTGCTCCATATGGCATTGTCCTCCGTAGATCCTTGTTTTTGGACTTGGAAATTACTTTCCTGTTTTACAGACCCTGTAGATCTTGTCAGACCTGCTTGTAACTTTGGAAGGCTGATTCTGTAAAATTTTGACCGTACCCATCTTGTCGTAAGTCGTACCTGGTAGAATGATCGACGCGCATAAAATGAGCAAATTGGTAACTATATATCACCAGTTTAGAAAATGTCTGGATGACCTGCATTTGGCTTACGTGTATAGGTAGGACATTCAAGTTGCTAACGGTTGACCTGGTGGTGATCGGTTCGACTGAAAAGCTCATAGCTTATGGCTGAAAATACTGTAGCTAATTGAAAAAAGCACTGTAACTGACAGAGATTTATTTAGCATAATTAAATTTAAAAAATTTAATAATAATAAAAAATATGTTAGCCCATTACGTATAATACAAACAAATATGGGAAAAAAAGAACCGGCAAAAAAACTCAACAAAAAGCTAAAATTTCAGAAAAAGACGAAACTTATGAATAGTGAAAAATAAGCCAGAAGCCAGAAGCCGAAGCTGAGTTGATCAGGAGATAGCGGTAGTTCGACCCTGGCAAAAGTTTGGTCTAGGTGGTGATCGGTTGGGCTATGGTTTATAGCTTATTTCACTGTAGCTGGCTGAAATTACACTGTAGCTGAAGGTGGCTTATTTGATATAATTAAATTTAAAAAATTTTAAAAATAGAAAAAATAGTTTAGCCCATCACGTGTAATGCAAACCAATACGGGGAAAAAGAACCGGTAAAAAAACTCAAAAAATCCAAAAAAAATCAGAAAAAGATAAAATTTAGGAATAATAAAAAATAAACCAGAAACCAGAAGCCGAAGCCCAACCGATCACCACCAGCAAGTAGTACTGGTCAATGTGGAAGCACGTTGTATGTTGGAATTCACGACGAGGTCGCATCCCCCCCCCCCCCCCCCAAGTTGCCTTGATCAACAAAAAAACTATCAATTTGAGAAGTAAGAAATCTCATTCGTGCTCTCTGAAAAATCCAATCATTTCAGACATTTACCTTTATTATTGTTTTAGTTTTTAAAATTTCGAAACCAACCTGGTATTGACACCATTATTCTTGTGTTCCTTATATGCTACTAGATTTTTTATGTGCTCTTATATGCCACCAGGTGTCTCGCTAACACCTCGCTAACACGCAGGTCTGGAATCATCATGTGAGCATATTGGAATTTTGTTCTCTATATAGATTTCTTTCTTGCGAGCGAAAGATAATTTTATTAATTAAACCGAAATTTCCTGTATATACAATATTGAATATTCCCTTGATGGCTTCAACTAGTGGATAGCGCAGAAGCACCTCTTGCTGTATACTAGCTGCATAAGCGCGGCGCACGCCGCGCTAGCTACCGAGTGGACCGAAGTAAAAGAGACGATAATTCGCAGCGAGTTTCATAAAAAAAAAATCAAGGACAAATGCGTAATTTCGGAAAAATCAAAGGGTTTTTTGGTAAAAAAACTGAGGACTTGTAAGGACCTGTACGTAAGTAAATAAGGACCTATACGTAATTTTGGAAACCCGCGGGGCGCCATCCAAAAATATTTTTTAAAGAAAAAACTTACAGGGACTTATTCGCGAGGAAAAAGGACATTTACGTAATTTTCAGAAAATATGAGGAAAGTGGCTCCCCCGACCGTACGCGAAACCGGGCGACACGCGCCGGCCGAGGGAGCGTCCGGGGCGACGTGGCCAGCGTCGCTGCCCCGGAATGCTTCCGCTAATGTATGGGTTATATTACGGTAGATGAAGCTGCGAGGAAAATATATGGCTATACTTAGGCCCTGTTTGGCACAGCTTCACCACACAGCTTCATGAGTTGTTATGAGCTGTTTTTTGCCAAACACCCTTTTTGCAAACAGCTTCATGGGTGAAGCTCCTTTTTTGTGCTCTCACAAAGGAATGGAGAGAGGTGAAGCTGAAAAAAGTAGCTTTTCACAGCTCTCTCCCTCAGGCCCGCAGTCCTAGGAACCCACTGCCCCTCTGGTTCACCAAAATTACACGCATTTGCCACTAGTACTTTTGTTAAAGCATCGTGACTACGAAACATAAACAAGGCACTAATATTGCATCCTAATGATTTTTATTTTTTATTTTTTATTATTTTAATTTTTTAATTCATACTCATTCAAATATATTATTTTTTAATTCATATGACCATATACAAATATACAACTCCAAATGTTAGAACAAGTCAGGTAGACAGGGGTATCTGGGATAATTGCCCTCTCTCAGCCATGCATGAAGCTGTTGGTGAATCTGTTTTGCCAAACAGTTTTCCAAAACAGATTTAGCTTCATCGGTGAAGCTGCTCGTGAAGCTGAAACACAAAAAAACAGCTTCACTAGTGAAGCTGAGCTGTGCCAAATGGGGCCTTAAGATACTGCTTTCTGCCCTTTTAAAATGAAGGCCGTAGATTTTCGAAGAAGCTATATCGTTTTCTGTACAATTTCTTTTCAAAGGCCCATTCTCGGAAAAAAAAATATCCTTTTCACAAAAATGTTAGCATCGCGGGCTTGCACCCATCCTTGGATTCTCACGATCTCCACGTCGTGTACTGTCGAAAAGTCCAATCTCATTCTCGTGCGGTGCAGTCACCCCCCACCGTCAACGCACTATTTCTAGCTCTTAACCCAGCGGCCACACGCACCCGAGGCCCGCGACGCGATCCGATCGGAATCCATCCAACCCGGTATTCCCCCAGCCAGCTCCCATCCCCGCCGTACATCGCCTCATCCAACGGACAGCAGAGCACGACCCTGCGCTCCCGTTCATACTGGCTTTTCAGTGTCACTTTGCTTTTGGACAGTAACAGCTTAAAGAACTCGTATAAAAAGAGAGATATTTATATATAATTTTAGTCATTCTAAATGAAGCTATATCAGTGTTTAATATAATTAACTAGTAAACCTCATGTTAAAAAGACAAATTATTTAAATGCTAGTTACTGTAGAAAAGTTATTTACTATAGAAAAATAGTTTTTAAAAAGCAATATAAGCAGATCATAAACTAGAGTATCATCATCGTCATTAAACTATGGTGCTGCTCCGTTGAGCTAAAATAAGTTGGTTTATAGCTGAAATGGCATTGGAGCTGGTTGAAATTTTACTATAGCTGATGACGGCTTATTTAACATAAATAAATTTTAAAAAAATTTAAAAATAGAAGAAAAAAACAAGCTAGTCCATAACAGACAATACAAACGAATATAGAAAAAAGAATCGGCAAAAAGCAAAAAAATACTAAATTGTTAAAAAAACGAAATTTAGAAATACTAAAAAGTAAATTAAAAATTAGAAGTCAAAATCAAAATGAGCAGGACTTAGGCCCTGTTTGTTTCCACTTAAGATTATTATAATCTAGCTTATAATCATAAGTGGAAACAAACAGCCTAGATTATAAGGTAACTTATTATAATCTAATAGCCCAGATTATTGTAATCTAATAAGCTCAAAAAAGGAGCTTATTTCAGCTTATAGATCCACCTTTTATCTTAAGGACCATAAAACTTTAGGAATATTACCCACCTTTGCCATTCATTCATCTCCCAACTCCCTTGCCTCTCTCTCAAGGACATTGTAGTCTTTAAACATTCGAATACAACAATCCATAACTCTGATAATCCAGACTGCCAAACACTTGACAGCTTATTTTCCATCAGCTTATTATAATCTAGCTTATATAATCCACCACCTATAAGCTAGATTATAATAATCTTAAATGGAAACAAACAGGGCCTTAAGCACATGAATGATGCATACCAGCCACAATTGATAAACCGAAAAGCGGCGGATTCCTTCCAGCTCTCAACCAACTCGCCACGCGCGCCTACCGCTCCCATCGTTTATACATAAACCTCTCTGTCTTCGCCGCTCCGCCTTCGTAATGTATGCCACCGTTTCCGTTGAGTCGTTCCACTAAACCAGCCTTTTTTCTTCTTTAGGTTAGGTTGCCGCGCCAATGGCTAATCCGAGAGCGGTGGTGACCTCTGCGCCGTCGTCGTCCGGCTCTTCCTCCTCTGTGTTCCTGCCGCCCCCGTCGCCGTCCGACGGGGAGCTGCTCCGGTCGCTGCACAGCCTGGCGCGCGACCTCTCCGCCGTCGACACGCCCGCGCCGTTCATGCGCGCCGCGTTCGCGTCCATCTCGAGGAGGTCGAAGCTTCTCGCCGCCACGTTCGACGACCTGCTGATGTGCACTGCCTCGGCGGGGGACCTGCCGCGGTCGGCGTCGTTGTGCCTCCGGGAGGTGCTCCTGGTGCTGCAGCGGTTCAAGGCGGTCGTGGCCGACTGCTCCGCGCGGAGCCGCATGCGGCTGCTGCTGCAGTCGGACGAGATGGACGAGGATCTGCGGGAGCTGCACCACGACCTGGCCACGCTGCTCGACCTCTTGCCCGTCGTCGAGCTGGGGCTCGCCGAAGACGTCATGGACCTCCTCGCCCTCGCGTCGCGCCAGTGCCGGCGGTGCTCGCCGGCCGCAGAGGCGGAGCAGGCGCTCAAGGCGAGCGTGCTGTCGCTGATACAAGAAATCGAGCGGGAGATCGTGCCGGAGCGGGAGAGGCTCGAGGACATCCTGGTGGAGGTGGGCATCAACGACCCGGCGAGCTGCAGCGACGAGATCGAGAGCCTGGAGCGGGAGATCGGCGACCGCGCCTCGGAGAGATGGACGCCCGCCATGATCGCCCTCGTCGGGCTCCTCCGCTACGCCAAGTGCGTCCTGTTCAGCGCCACGCCCCGGCCTTCAGATTCCAAGGCGGACATCGAGGTCGAAGACGGTGAGCCGCCGGCGCCGCCTCCGGACTTCCGGTGCCCCATCTCTCTCGATCTAATGCGCGACCCCGTTGTCGTCGCTAGCGGCCAGACATACGACCGCGAGTCCATCGACCGGTGGTTCGGCTCCGGCAAGTCAACGTGCCCCAAGACAGGGCAGGTCTTAGCCAATTTGGAGCTCTTGCCGAACAAGGCACTCAAGAACCTCATCTCCAAGTGGTGCCGGGAGAACGGCGTAGCCATGGAAGGCTGCGAGGCCAGCAAGAGCGAACCGGCCCAGGCGGTGACCGCGAACAAGGCCGCGCTCGAGGCTGCGCGCATGACGGCGTCGTTTCTCGTGAAGAAGCTCTCTGTTTCCTCCCCTGACGCGGCCAAGCCCGTCGTGCGCGAGATCCGGCTGCTCTCCAAGTCCGGCTCAGACAACCGCGCGTTCGTCGGAGAGGCCGGTGCCGTGCCATTGCTCGTGCCCCTGCTCTACTCCGAGGACGCTGGGCTCCAGCTCAACGCCGTCACGGTGCTGCTCAACCTCTCTATTCTCGAGGCTAACAAGAAGCGCATCATGCACGCCGAGGGCGCCGTCGAGGCAGTCGCCCATATCATGAACTCCGGCGCGACGTGGCGCGCCAAGGAGAACGCCGCCGCTGCCGTGCTCAGCTTGACGTCCGTGCATTCGTACCGCCGCAGGCTTGGCAGGAACCCATCTGTCGTGGAAAAATTAGTGCATCTCGTGCGCACCGGCCCGACGAGCACAAAGAAGGACGCATTGGCCGCGCTGCTGTCCCTGGCCGGCGAGCGGGAGAACGTCGGGAAGCTGGTGGATGCAGGCGTCGCTGAGGTGGCGTTGTCCGCGATTAGCGAAGAGGGGACAGCCGCGGCAGTACTAGCAGCATTGGCCAAGCGCGGCGGTGCGGAGGCGATCGTTAACATTGACGGCGCCGTGGCACGTCTCGTGGCCGAAATGAGGCGCGGCACGGAGTGGGCCCGGGAAAACGCCACTGCCGCGCTTGTGCTGCTGTGCCGGCGCCTGGGAACGCAGGCGGTGACCCAGGTCATGGCCGTGCCCGGTGTCGAGTGCGCGATATGGGAGCTGATGGGCACCGGAACGGAGCGCGCCCGGCGCAAGGCAGCGTCGCTCGGCAGGATATGCCGGCGGTGGGCGGCCGCTTCGGCTGCCAACGGGGAGCGAGGCGCCGGGTGCCCCGCCGCCAGCGTGGTGCCTCCGGCCATGATGGCCTCATAGGATAAGCTCAGTAAAGACCTTTCCCCCATCTTCTTGTACAAAGTTTGTTTAGGCTGTCACGATTCTTTGATCTGAGAGGTAATGGTGAGTGGTTGATCAACTGTGTATAGCGAGCTCTGGTCCAATGTGATTCCGTCCGTTTCAACCAAAATTTACTGTTTCTTGGGTCGAAAAATACAAAGAGAAAAAGGATTGGATTGCTTTGTGCCTGCATTTGCTCATCTCTGGATTGTAACCTTCGCAAGGGATAGACTTCCTTATCTTTCTGACTTCTGAGCTACTGTTTGGTTTCCGAGGGAAAGCAACGTATTTGTTCTGATTTACTTACTGATGGGTCCCCGGTCTCCGTCCGCTCCCATGATCCAACGTAACAGAAACAAGCAACTGGGATGCATTGGCGCTTTTTTGTTTTTGTTATCATCGGGTAGTTGATGGGTCCGTCCAAGCAGCCCTACGCGAGTGATTGCGATGATTGGGACCAGCGGCCAGCCTTTTCCTCTGCACTCCTGCTGGCCAAATACGTGATTTGCAATGCGAGAGAGAGAGAGAGAGAGAGAGAGAGAGAGAGAGAGAGGGTGCACTGCACGGTAATGCTTAGCAGCCGCAGGCAGGTGGTGGAAATGTTTGATGGGTAGAGGGGAGTGGATGCCAAGGTCCGTTCGATCCAACCGATGAGCAGGCGCAGCCGTGCTTTTGGGCAGGAAGGCGCCGTGCCGCCGCTTGCCGACCAGCACGCGGTTTTTGGCTACGGCAGAATGGCAGCTCCTTGGATCACGCGGTGTTCTTTTGTTAGTTCATGCGCGCGCGCGCTCCTTTTGGATAAAGTAAGGATTTTAATTGTTCAGAGCTTGCCGAATTTGACCTCCCCGTTCTGATCAAGTTGGGCGCATTTGGCAAAGAAGAAAAGATGGTTTCAGAATGTCTTACTCAAGAAGGAAGCATGCGCCCTTGCTTCCCCCCGTGAAAAGCTGAGAGGATGGTGTTGCATGTCATGCTGTATTCGAAGCATCGCTACTTTTTTCTAACCGGTGTGGCTCTCTTCTGTCCGTGCTTTGCATATGGTCTCCAACTCAAATTGCTTCCCTGACAGCAACGAAGGATACAAGTTGGAACGATCTGTAACTTGGGTTTAGAACGAATTCCCCTGCTGGAACATTTCTAAATAATCCAATTCACACAATAATTTCTCGTTGACCTGTGCATTCAACTTGAGTACCCTATTGAATCGGCTGCTATTGGCATTAAGTCTGTGCTCATCTTGAGAAATTCAAGAGCTGACGAAGATTATGCAGAACGGAACGAAAACAGGTCGCAGTAGGAAAGGAACAGAAACTGAAAAGGGCAGAAGAGAAATAAAGGGGAAAAGCAGATAGAATGATGTGCAACATGTAGACGGTACATATGTTTGATATTTTCTGGGACAATTTGGTCAGTATCACCATCAATCCTAGTGCTGATGACTGGTCACACACGCTGTGCCGAGCTGCGAAAATCCTGTACAAAAACCTGTCGATTTTGAAGCCGCAAAGCGCAGACGGGGTGGGCGAGCGCTCTGCGGCGTGGTATGTGGCCACCCAAACCTGCGTGCGTCCACAGGAATGGCAATGTTCGATTTAACGTCGGTTGAAATTTCTTGGTTGTCTCCCTCACTTCTGCCACTTTCATGTGTTCCTCGATGGTTATCGTGACGGCTTGTTCAGAGATGAAGGCGGAGACCTGGCACATCCGTGAGTAGCTACATCAGAGAGTCTGAAGCATGGGCTTCAGTTTCTGAATCTGAGATCGTCTCGAGTTTTGCATAAGAGGCAACGGAATAAAATAAACTGGCTTCGATGTGATAAAAGACTCTGTATGGCGATGCAGAAAAATGTACTGACGCCTAGCAACAGCGACCTGCACACAGTATCAGTTTCATCATTTACAAGGCCTCCGTCAGGTATCACTAAATAAGTTTTACGCTTAATAATTCGAGTGGCAGGTCATGCTGTGAAAATAATTTGGCTAGGATAGATCGATCGGGTTGAAGCTTGAATGCGATTTTGGCGTGCCGAGCCAAAACGATCTAATAGTTTTTTATTTACCACCTTTGCTTGGTCCCGCCGAATCCTTATCGATTCATCATCTTGTCCGGTTTTGTCATTATCCGAAACGGTAATTTAAAGAGCTCCCAGCCCCAAAATGGCCTTCATGTTGATTGTTAATCGCGGATAAAATCGAATTTGTCAACTTGCGTCTCTGTCAATGAAAGCTGTAATGAATGTCACCATCTTATCCCCCAAGAGGCCAAGAGATCAATACGGGCCTCTGTCCAATCTCGGCAAAAAAAAAAAGGAGTTTCAGTCCATGCACTTTTACCGAAACCTTCGTTTTTGGGAACAGGAACGTCATTATTTTCCGTAACAGATCAGGAGTTCAGTTACAAACAGAAGAAGTATCATGACTACTCACGAACATTTAAAAAGAGTTAAATTGATTAAAATAAGACTTAATAGTCAATTTTAACAATTTTAAAGGCGTCCAAACCCAAAACTTAACTTACAATTAGAAGAACTAAAGAAAATTCTATAGGAATGCTTGAGTGCGACCGTAACCCTAACACGGAAACTTGTAACATCCTACTCTTCTCTTGATCTCTGTGTTGGGGAGAAATAAAGCAAGATTGAGTATAACCAACCGTACTCAACAAATCACATGAAAAAATGTTATATAACTATTTGCCAGAATTTCCAAAGGGTGGGAATATAAGGGATAGATGCAGTTTTATTTGTAAACAACTTTAAATACAAAATATCAATAACTTCTTAAGGAATTGGGGTTTCAAAACTTGATTACCAGACTTCAGCATTTCCAAATCTACTTATACTTCGCTGTTGGATTCACCTATTAAATACAGCTTCATTTACCGAACATACAGTGTATTTGAATACAATTAATCATGACTCTGCAGAGTTGCCCTGTTTTACCCACAAGATTTCTCAACTCCTGCATCCGGGTTCAAGAAAACAAGGCTTTTCACTGTTCAATTCTTTATATAGCCTCCACCCAATAGGTTTTTGATCTCAACAAGCTCGGCTGACCCCACGGGCTTCGCCTGACTTGTCACAACCCTACCGTTGTATAGTTAACCACCTCCCATACGGACTCACCCTCGGTCTCCCCCCACCAGTTGTAGAGATTCAATCGAACCTGAGTAGCTACTAGACCAGGTTTGACAAGGTTAATGCTTATGGTTGAGCGGGTGCTATGTTCTTTACTCAGCGTAAGGGTCTAGTCCTTATATTTTTACTAAGGCAACTTCCACGCACAAACACATATTCAGGGCCGCAACACTGCCACCATTTCACATCCAAGCCTCCCACCCTAGGATAAAGTCTTGGGATCCGGCCCGCTTATGGCCTTTTGGGATCATCGCTTACCCTAGATCCACTTTTCAAAATTTTGTCAACAAATGCCAGATTTCTCATCAGCGGAAAAATTTGATGAGTTTCTAAACTATCATGAATACATTATTATCATATTTAATATTATTAAGTCTTGTCAAAGTGAATATAACCATCAAAGTAATAGAGCTTTTTCGGGTGGTAGGACATAACTAATATTATTTTATTCTAAACAGTTATTGTACATAAAATAACAGTGCGTAAATAGCATAATGAAAGTGCTGATAAATAATGATTAACGGAATGTAGGTTCAATATGATCAAAGATATATGACTTTCCTCTTTATCCATGCCTCTTGTTATCTTTGTTGTAGTCTTAGGATTAGATACCGACTTCTTTAACTGCTCTTGTAGTCCTTCTGTTGACTAACTCGTGTGGTCTAAATACTAGCGTGGAAGATGATTACAAATAAGTTCTTGCTTTGCAGAACGCAAGCTGGGAACAAAATGCAATTAAATAACCAAAAGACATAAAGAAGATAGGTGGTGAGGTCAGGGTTTAGGCTGTGGGTGGTTTGGCTCAATGGGATTGGAATTAGGTTAAGTGGGTTTGAGATGATCGAAAATGTGTATAGGCATTGTATGGATTTCAATGAACGGCTGAAGGTGTGGGTTGGGATATTTATCTGGGTTATTTAGAGCTTTACCCGAGTCTAAGGTGGCAGAGCGAAGTTGGAAAGGTGTAGATAGGCTCAAAATCATAAAAGGGTATATGTGTGTTTAGGGTTTCGGTGAATAATGAAGGCTTGAAAAGTGTTTGAATTTGGGTTTAGAGTGGCGTTTGAGCTAATTAATATTTTATTAGTATTTGGTTTGACCAAATGGAATAGAAATTTGACTTCGCAGGGTCAAAATGGTCAAAATGGATGTATTTTGTATTTTTGGGTATGGATGAACAGTAACGGGCGTCTACTATTATTGCGGATCTGCACTGTTCATTACGGGTCTGGTACTATTCATTAATTTGTTTTTACTATTCATCGGGTTTGGTTGCTACAGTATCGGGTTAGGGTTTACTGTATATACCGAATAGGGTTTTAATGCTAATGGGTCGGGTCACCGTTACGAACAGTAACGACACTCGTTACTGTTCTTCTTCTTCCCGCATCGCTACAGTGCTCGAAAAACAGAGGAAGATTGCGTCGGCGATTCCCGATGCTACGGCTAACTTCGGAGGAAACCGAGGGCATGGATGGACCCCTGGGATTAAGGAGAACCCATTTTTGGCCTTGGGCAAGGTCGGGGTTGGCTAGAGCTTCGGTGGCGGCGAGAGAGCTCCGCGGCGGTTTTTCATGGCATGGGAGCTATAGGGAGGGTCTTTGTTCTAATTGGCTACTTTTTAACCATTTGGGGAAGGTCACAGTGGCTTGGAAGACTGCGGTTTGGGTCGTGAGGGCATGTAGTGAGTTGTCCACGGTGAGGGGCTTCGGCCAAGTGGTAGTCATGGCTGTCAGTGAAAATTATGGCAGGGGAGGATAGGGCGGCGCTTTGGTGTGACTTCTGGGAGTGCAAGGAAGCTACATACCAAAAGAATTGAAAGGAAATTAACTGTACAAGGGGAATTGAGTTGCGACTTACTTGGGGATTTTTGAAGGTCCCCGACGATGCGACGGTCACTGGAGCAATTGGGGGGTGGGGGGTGGGTGGCTTACCCGGGCATCGGTGCACCTCACGGAGGGGTTTGGGGGCTTTTATAGGGGCTATGGGGCGGTTTGGCACAGGGAATGCCCTACTCAAGAGGCGGTGCGTGGCCGAGGCGGAGCACGGGAGGCTTCAATCAGGTTTGGCGGTTGTAGGGGTGAGATCGGCAAGGGCTAGCACCTCGAGCGCTGCGCTCCTTGGGCGAAGGATTGCTGCTTGTTGGTTGAGACAGAAGGGGGAGCGACGACTGAAATATCCAGGGCGGTGGTGAAATTGGGCTTGGCTTCGTCCGGCGCCGGTTAGGGAGCTTCGAGGGATATCAGACAAGTTACAGAAGAGTGGCGGCAGCGAGAAGGCGCGTGAATGCATGAGAGTGAGCGAGCGAGCGAGAGAGAGAGAGCTCGGGCGGTGGCAAAAATAGGCGGCGGCGAAAAAAATCTGATTGTGAACAGTGCCGGCGCAAGGTTTAGTCATTGAGGCGATGCAACACAAATCTTGAAGCTTGGATGGATGAGGTTTGAGCTGGATTAGGCTAAGGATTAAAAGGGAATCAATTCAAAATGAAATTCCAATCTTTTCAAAAATTCGGTTTCGTTTCATCTACAGTTGCAGATGAGCGATGGTCTGAAATTTCAGGAATGCTAGCGAACTGCTACTAATGAGTTAGGTCTGACTCCAAATACAAGCATCGTGTTATTCAGGATGACTTCAAAAAATCTGGTTGTCTGACCTTTTTATTTTTAGAGACATTTTGGGCTTCTCAGTTACTTATAACATGCAGGTTTGACCTATATACAACCAATACATGATTGTATTTTTTAACACTAAAATGTCAGTCATCCACATGCGTCACTTGATTGACCGCAAATTACGGAAATTTGAAACAAAAGTGACAGCAAAAGAATAGTTGATCAATGGCCAGGGGCAATGGATTAGTTAAGAGTAAGGGGGTGTTAAGTTGGGCTGATTTTTTGTGACTTGTGGCTAAATTTTTATTATAGCTGACTGAAATTACACTATAACTGATGGTAGCTTATTTGTCATAATTAAATTTAAAAAATTTAAAAATAAAAAAGATTAGCCCGGCACATATAATACAAACGAATACGGGAAAAAGAACTGGCAAAAGCTCAAAAAAAATCCTACAATAATGAAAAATAAATTGGAAGTCAAAAGTACAAACCCAAACGAACGAGACCTAAATGAAGCTTAGATGAGGTAATCAGCCTAAGGATTCTAATAATAACAATCTTGAGGGCTGGCTTGAGGCAATCAACTAATGGTTCTCTCCCGCTGCATGAATGATCACTGTGCATCGCTGGCAAAATGGTCGATTGGTTGACTTGCAAGAGCTAGCCAGCTTAAGGAGTAACGGTGCCGCGCAGGCCTGTCCAAGAACGAAGTGCAGCCTTGACACTATTTCACTTGAGAAGAACTTCAGTACAGTGTTAGGCCTAACGACAAGCACCGTCACGTTCGGCGGCCCAGAGCAGCGGCGGAGTGGGAAGGCGGCCCTGCGTTGGAGCGTCGGCCCAGTGGTAACAAATCAAGGAAACGCGCGAAAACCACGATGGCTGAGCGGCCCAAGACACCGAGATGGGCTGGTGCTGTCCCTGACATGATCTGGACCGAAAAGCGCAACGGCCTAGTTTTCTCAAAAACCAGCTGGCTTCTTGTCCGCAGCACCTGTAAGATTGTTGGTCCCATGGTTTGTCATTTGGAGCACCTGCCATGGCCCAACTTTGGTTATGTTTTTACCCATTGAACTTTTATTTTTGGAAAGGGTACATGCCGGACGAACACTAAACTCATACGCTGCTCACACCACACACGCGTGCGTCATTATTTTCGAACCCAAATATTTGTATTTGCACTGCACATGCTCTTCCGGAAAAAAAATGATTCCGTTATGGACTGATGTCGTTGTACACAAATCAGCCTAATGCCAGAACAGGCCCGCAGTCATTTCGTTGATCGAAAACGGGAAGAAAAATTAAGGGAAAATCGAGCATAATCTCTATTCCAAAATTGTGCACGTACGCAAAACAATTTTCCAATAGCGAAACAGAACAGAAATTGCGCTAATACATACCTACGAGCATTGGATATGACCCATGTAGCCAAATTGCCCGCACACCCGCAGGCGCCGGCACTGGCCCCCGTCCGCAGGCCGCGCAAAGCGGCTCCGCGGTCTGGCCGCCGGGGACGTCGACCACGGCCTCTTTGTTCAGCAATCCTTCACGCTTTACCCCGCCGTCGATGGCCTCCTTCGCCTCGGTGCGGCGCCGGCCGATGGCGCAACGCCAGCCCAGAAGATGGCAAATATTACCGCAGGGAGCGCGTCCGCACCGAGAAGTATCTCGAGGCTGCTGGAGAGCTTGGTGAACTCAACCGTCGGTGGAAGATAGGCTAGGCTTGGATCGCTGCATGCGAGCAGGGGCGCCGTACGCTTAAAGGTATGCATCAGAGTTGGTGGTGCTCCGAGTGCGTTAGTTAGTTGGTTTCCGATACTAATTACCTTCGAATAAGTTTAATTTGGAAAGGAAATAGACTCCCATAAGTGCATTTCGATTTGATTGCAGTTCTATATCGCGTTTCGAAAAGAAACGTCCCTACACATTCAGAAACCAAAAAATTATTTTCGAATAAAAATTCTTCATAACTTTATCTAAGTTAGCTTAAACATACATCATGTCGCACATATATACAAACCTAAATTAAATCAAATCATCTCATGATTCAAAATTTCTAAAATCATCTATTTTGTCGAAAGCAATACAAGCTGGCCGGTCGGACCGCTACCACTGCAAACTGTTTAAAAAAACCACAAATTTATAAATTTTAAATTTTCACTTATTTGACATAACAATGATTTATTATAACAAAACCCTAAACCTTCTTATATGGTCCTTCGAAAATGAACTATTTCTTGATTCTATTGCCGAGGTAACTACAAGAGAAAATCAGAGCGTGTCTCATGGGGAATTCGCTAACACGACCCAAAAATTGGAAACAGATCATTATAGTTCACGTTGCTCACTTTTGCCTGTTGATGACTGTGACTCGGTCTCGACGTGAGCATTAAGGAGTCACATCACATGCAAGCATGCGCTAATTCGCAACATAATTAATTTGAGTGATTAATCACGAGCATTTGCACTGTTAGATTTACACATAGACCATGCATAGATGGCATTACTTTATCTCAAATCGTGAGGTGTTTAGCAAGAACTTTTGTACACTTTAATGTTTAGGCACCTTTGGGTTGTTTATTGCACAACCATGCAAAGCTGTTTGGTCGTGCAAATCATGATATGTTGTCTCTAGACCAAAGTGTACAGGGCGAGCAGTACAACAAATTGAGTCGTTCAAGAAATATTAATTTATCATTCAAGATTTTAGCTTCCAAAGGCTACAAAGGAGAGGCTTTGAAATGACACTGCACCTTCTTTTTAGAGGGCACTGAAGACTGAACACCTTATTCACGTATTGTACCTCTCCCAAGATCAAAATTCACCAACCGAAAAACTTTTCTTTATTGCGATGTGACACCGCCTCTGAATATTCCCCTTCTATCCCCATGGTAAGATCTGGAATAGAAGCCCAGAAGTCAGACCTGCAGTTACACAGTCTAAATTAAAGAGATGAGCAGTTACAGACTTTGTCTTTCAGAGAGTCACAACCAAGGAGGCGCGCCAAGAAGCGAGATTAGGGTTTCCCAAGCCCGCTTCCTTTGGTCGGCCGCATCTCTCGAATCCTTAGCGTCTGGGGATTACAAAAGAAGACCAACCCGAGTGGCTCCCACTTCCCTTCTCGATCCATCCCTTTTCTTGTTCGAATCCATTGGAGCCCACGAGATCATTACCTCCCAAAACCCTCTCTACCTCTCTGCCGCCACTGACCACCATCACTTGGATTCTCGAAGATTCTGCGCGACCTCACTCTCGCTGCAGCCTTTTCTTGCAGGGTTTTGGCTTTTTTTGATCCGTGCAGAGGTGCAAGAATGGCCGCCGTTCTTGGAGCTTCCGGAGCCGGCCACTGAAAGGTACCGTAACGAGTACAGTATATGATTGAATTGTTGTTTGGAATTATTTTCTTCTCTTGGTTGGCTATCGGTTAAACCCAAAACCTTTATCGTGTTCTTGGCATTGATCTGATCATAATCAATCTCTTAGAAAGTCGCTACCTTTCTTGGAATCCATGCGTGTTTGACTTCTTGTCTCAAGACAGCTTGAAGAACTCTCGGAGGTCGGAGGCTGCCCTGTCTCGTCTTGCACGACGGAATCTTGGAATGGAGCCGGCAACGGGGAAGGTGAAGAGGACGCCTTCCGGTCTGCTTTCGCGCATCTCGGATATCTGCAAGGTGCATTCCGTCGGCGTCGCGCCGGCCGTCCGCGAGAAGCTGAAGGCCGACAGCACCGTCACCGTGGAGGGCAGTGAAGACGGTGTACACCTGAAAATCCACCCGCATCAAGTATCTGATCATGAGAGCCTCTCTGAAAGTTCTTCTGTCCGTTGTGGGGAAGCCGTTGTCGAGAAGCTTCTCGACGCGATTTCTGATCTTAAATTAGCTTATGTCAAAGTTCAGCAAGCGCATGTGCCATATGATCCTGAAGAGATTATGATCGCGGATGAGCGTTTTGCATCGGAACTTGAAGAAACTGCTGAGTTGAAGGATTTGTATGTTAATGTAAACAGATGGAACAACTCAATGTACCATTGTTATGTGAGCTCTAGAATTCAGGAGCATCAAAAGTTGGCAGTGGAGTTGCAGGCTGCCATTTGCAAGAAAGACTCTGAAATTGTTTGGTTGCGAGCGGAGTTGGACGAGCTGGAAAGGAAGAACTTGGAACTGAAGGAGAAGATTGGTCAGAAAGCGTGGCGCAGAGAAGGATGTTTCGCAATCAGGAGGGAGGTATCAACGGATATGCTCATGGAACTGTTTCACCTTTCATCAAAGTCTATCCATGATTTTGCAGAACTTATCATGGGTTGGATGAAAGTTTCTGGATGGAACCTCGACCTGTTGACACGTCCAGTCGATAATTATGCTGTATATGAGAATAGGGCTCACAAGAAGTATGCTGTTGAGGCGTATTTTGCTTGCATCATGCTTATGCGGGACAAAGGGGATTGCTTTTCCGCTGAATGTTTTGATTTTGTTATGGGTTTCAGAGATCCATTTGATGCTCTTATGGAGGCCCCAGATTCTAAATTTGGGAGATTTTGTCGAGCAAAGTATCTAGTCGCTGTGCCAGAGAGTTTGGAGGATTCATTCTTTGGAAATTTGGATCATAGAGCATTTGTCAAAAGTGGTGGTCATCCAAGGACACCATTTTACCAGGCATTTGTGAGAATGTCAAGATATGTGTGGGCATTGCTCATTGTTGCTCGTTCTTCGAATCCAAGAGCTGAAATGTTCTATGTCAAGAGTGGTGCTGAATTTCGGAAGAAACACATGGAAAGTATACCGGCCAAGATAACCACAGAAGAAGAGAAGATCAGTGTTGGGTTTACAGTGATGCCGGGGTTTAAGATTGGATGCGCTGTCATCAGGTGCAAGGTTTATCTGTCCATGGTTAACGCACGGGACTTCTAAGTTCCAAACACATCATTTAACAACAGCATTAGGTAAGCAGAATCAGCCAGCTCTATAGTAGTTCTGGTGATTTGAGTTTATGTTGAACTCCTGTATTTGGACCAGGAGCATGAGCTAATAGACAGATCAGAGTGTTTACTTTTTGTAAATTGTTGTGCTGATATGTAATAACATGTTCAGTTGTTCGTTCGGACCTTTATAAATCACTAGCATGGTGGCCCACACACATGCGCGGATATTATTCTTATAGCATATTTAATTAGTATAGTAGTACATAACCGATGATAACAAAGGAACTACATTCAAAAAATAAAAAATTGCAGATTACATGAAAGAATTCAAATATTAGAATTTTAGGATGTTGTCAATTCGATTTGTTCTCCATGTATTTAGAATTAATTTTATTTGTGATATGAATGTATACTAGTATATGTTAAAACAAATAATCTCTACTCCTTAAAAGCACGACTTGGTGGTCGTCAGTGTATTCTCCCGCAACCCTTCGTAGCTGTCCGATCTCACAATCCCCTCTCTCTGTCTCGACTCTCTCACACGCGCACTGCCAAGGTTATTAAGTCGTAAAGTCGAGTCGCTAAAGGGGCGACTTGAGCGACTAGTCGACTAGTCTCGACTAGTCCCCAGAGTCACGTCTATAATTGTCACAATCATAATAAAGAAGTAAGCTGGGATTATTATACTAATACTACAACCAAAATAGCGCGTGTGGTGTGCAGTGAGGATCTAGGGTTATTGAGTCACTGATATTAAGTCTCGATCAGGCTGAGCCTCTCTAGTGGACCTCAAACTTATTGATCCAGTGGGCCGGCTCCTAGCCGTGCAGCTAAACATGGCCGACTAGTCGTTACTAGTCGTCCGGCCACTTAACTAGTCGCTCTAGTCGAGTCGGCCTCTTTAGTCGTCCGTCATGTACCGACTGGACGACTAGTCGTGGATTAGTCGCCGATTAGTCAAAGACTTAATAACACTGCGCACCGCAACAACGTGGTTTCTGAGAGAGCTGGAACGAATGCTCGGTGTGCACTCGGCTGAATGGAAAAACAGAATGGAGAGAGAACACACACAAAAGTTTGTGACGTGCAACTACTCACATATTTTCCTTGCTGCTGTTATCTCTTATATAAAGCATTAAACAAATTGGTTACATGCATGAAGCATTAAGTGCTGCATGTCCTCCCGTTGGACTCGGGCACACCACTCATACTCTGCATGCATGCAAACTACAAGCAAACAAACTAGCAAACTACCACTGTCAAATACTCGGACTCAACTCACGCCACTCCACTGACACACGCACACATGCAGCCACACCTCCAGAATTCCAGGCAACACTTGTACACGCATCACCTTCCTGCATGTACGCACAGCTTGACCGCATCCTACTCTGGACGTGCACCACGACTTGGCCGAATACCTGGCCACAAATACATGTATGGCTAATTCCAGGTAACACATACATGCACTCAACTCCTGGCTACTGATCAACTCACTATGCACTGCCAATCCACCCACTACGCCATGCTACACGTTTCAACTAACTTGGACTCTAGCCACTATACATGTAACACTCAATCATAAATAAACAAAAAAACACATAAACAACAAGATTAGTTCCAACAATCACCCCTTTAATCTTGTTGTCATTATTTATTTATTTATTTTTGAGCACCTCCTCGTCGGTCTTCAAAGTAGCGCTAGCTCATCGTCGGCGTCTGCCATAACGAGATGCGTCTCATTCTCCTTCTTCAACTCATGGCATTTCTTCTCCCAAGAATAGTGCATGTACTCTTGGCAGTTATAGCAACACACTTTTGCCTTGTCAAAAGTGCTCTTCTTCTTGCCGGTGCCGTTGCGGTTCTTCATGCGCACTAGCCACTCCTCCTCCGTGAGAAGTAGGCGGCCACTTTCACGCCCACCTTCACCGCCGTTGTCATCAAGCTCGTACCGCTCTTCCACTGACTTGAGTCTTCCGGTGAGCTCCTCGACGGACAATGTCTTCAGATCGATTAGTTGCTCGATTGAGATGACCACCTGTGTGTACTTGGAGGGAACAACACGAAGAAATTTTTTTACCACCTTTTCCTCTTCTAGCGTGTCCCCAAGAGTACGAATGTTATTGATGAGGCCCATCAGTCGCATGGTGAAATCGTCAATGGACTCGCCGTCACTCATGTGGATCATCTCGAACTCCTTGCGTAGAGTCTGCGCCTTTGCCTTGCGCACGCGCTCGACACCCATGCGCATCATGCACATGGTCTCCCACGCTAGCTTGGCATAGTCTTTCGCTGCCAGCGTCGCCAACATCTACGGTGGCACCGCTTGGAGGATGGCTGACAACGCCATCCTGTTGAGCTGGTACCCCGCATCGCCGGGCTCGATGGCCTCCCAAACTCCTTGAGCCTGCAGGTTGACTCTCATCAAGAGAGCCCATTCGGTGTAGTTTGTTCGCGTGAGCATGGGATAGCGCACCGCCACCCCCGCCTCTTTGACCTGCTGCACCACTAGCTGTCGGCCGCCGCCGCTACCGGAGTCGTCCCCATGGCCTCCATTGCCACCAAGGCTGATTCCATCGCTTGGGATCCTAGGTCGGGGAGGAGACTTTGATCCGGACATCTCCACAGAACCGATGCACGGCTCTGATACCAAATGAGAGAGCTGGAACGAATGCTCGGTGTGCACTCGGCTGAATGGAAAAACAAAATGGAGAGAGAACACACACAAAAGTTTGTGACGTGCAACTACTCACATCTTTTCCTTGCTGATGTTATCTCTTATATAAAGCATTAAACACATTGGTTACATGCAGGAAGCATTAAGTACGCACGTCCTCCCGTTGGACTCGGGCACACCACGCATACTCTGCATGCATGCAAACTACAAGCAAACAAACTAGCAAACTGCCACTACCGAATACTTGGACTCAACTCATGCCACTCCACTGACACGCACACATGCAGCCACACCTCTAGAATTCCAGGCATATTTTTGGAATTTAGTTTTTCAATTCATTTACAAATCAAATATCTAATTATCCTTTAATTTTTATTCTGAATTTGCATATTTTTGGATCGTACTTACCGTAGATTTCTTTTTAGTTTTAGAATGGAATTCGTATAAAAAACCAACTTCTATTTTCTTTTAATTATCATTCTGAATTTAGTTTTTAGGGGTTTACTTTGAAGTTCATATAAAAATCAAATTGATAGTTTTATTTTACTTTTATTCTAAATTTTAGTTAATTTGTATTCTACTTGAACTCTTTCTTTTAATTTGCTAATTTTTGTTTAATTATTATTGCAAAATTTAGTTATTTATAGATGTTACTTTGGAAGTTGTATAGAAATTGAATTGTTATTTTTATTTTTAATTTCAAATATCTCTTAATTTGGTTTGTATTTGACAATGGCTCTTTCTTGTAATCTGAGCTATTATAATTCAGGTCCACCAAATTAAAGGCTAGACGTTTTGTTTTTTTTTGTGACAATTTATATCATATTACTCTTTTTTCTCAGCAACTCTAAAAGTCATGTCATCGACTTTTAGTATATATTACTAGCCTCGTAGGCGCGGCGCCACGCCGCGCCAGCCACCGTGTGTATCGAAGTAAAAGAGGCGAAAATTCGTGAGGAGTTTAAAAAAAATCGAGGGCGTATGTGTATTTTTGAAAAAGTTAAAGGGTTTTTCCGTAAAAAATCGAGGTTCTGTACGTAAATAAATGGGTCTGTACGTAAATAAAGGAGGACCCGTATGTAATTTAGGAAAACGCGGGGCGCTATCCTGCAAAATGGAGGGGCTAAAAAAACTTGCAGGGACCTGTTCGCGAGGGAAAAAGGACCTTTACGTAATTTCCGAGAAATGCGAGGAAATGACCTCCCCCGACCGTACCGAGATTCGCTCGGCCACGCGGCGGGCGGAGCGCACGCGCGGCCGACGTGGCTGCTCTCTCCGCGCGCGGAGTCCCCGGCTCTAAAAAATCGAGGGTCTGTACGTAAATAAATGGGTCTGTACGTAAATAAAGGAGGACCCGTACGTAATTTAGGAAAACACGGGGCGCTATCCTGCAAAATGGAGGGGCTAAAAAAAACTTGCAGGGACCCGTTCGCGAGGGAAAAAGGACCTTTACGTAATTTCCGAGAAATACGAGGAAATGACCTCCCCCGACCGTACCGAGATTCGCTCGACCACGCGGCGGGCGGAGCGCACGCGCGGCCAACGTGGCTGCTCTCTCCGCGCGCGGAGTCCCCGGCTCGTAATAGGGGGTGATATGCTATTGTTCATGAGCTACTTTACTTGATCGAAGAAATTGATATATGGAATGTACACACGCTCCTTATATACCATTTCATAAGGAAAATTGAACACATAATATTGTTCTAATCCTTTTAGGCTACAACGTCGTCTATGTGTTTATCCATGAGTGAAATAACGTTTTTGATGGTACAATAAAAGTTAATTTGGTGAATAGTTTGGAAAAGAAGTTGGTTTTGAGTTCTCCGAGCATGCCAGATGCACATATCTTCCTAGTTTGTCAACTAGCCCGCCCAGGCCCCCCCCCCCCCCCCCCCCGGCGCAAACTTTGCACGGTCTTGTCCACCCAACCTTGCTCCACATATTGCCCTTCAACTGCATCCGGAACCAATTTGGCTGGTCATTAACATGATTTACATTCATTCTCTCAAAAATAGAATGATTAGCAAACTTTGTGTGAGAGAAAATCTTTTAAGCAATATATGTAGAATATTGTAACAACTTATTCAGTCTTACGGTATGTTATCAAATGCACGGCAAAAATACACAATCAAAAGAATAGGAGACACTTATTTAACGTGGAAAACTCTTTGGAAAAAACCATGGACACACGAAGACGGAATTCACTATATAAGAATATATTACAATGAGACTCTTGCCTTCCTTATGGTCTTCAGGGGTATATTTATAGTGATTACAAATGGGACATCAGGAAGGAGCAGAACTCCGTGTTGAAAATAGAAACAAACCGAATAGGATTCAAGTCAGAAACTCAACGATCTCCACCTTAAGCTGAATTCCCTCATGTAGCCAAAACAAATCAAATCTTATCAAATCATAATCCACCATCAATGATCCTTATGTGTTAAAAGTCCAAATGACTAATCAATAAGTAAGACTGGATCAATCTTCTCCATATATTTCTCATGTGGCATTGGATAACTACAGTGAAGAACTCATCTCATATTCTCATGGCTTTTTACACACTCCACTAGAACACATAACTCAACAAATAATGCACGTTGAATAGCGATTTGCACGTGTGACCATCACGTACATCAAACTACCGATTATAAAAGTAACCGAATTCTATGACATAGTTAAAAACTGCTAATGTAGAAAATATCCAGATGAAAATAAATCTTGTGCCATTAATGGAGCAGAAACAATATCTACAATAGACCCCTAATATTGAGTTGTGACAACTAGAACATATTTCACATGTAATACCAAACGTTGTAGTATCTATGCAAATAATTAACTCTTTCTTGCACTTTATATTCTTCATATTGAACTCATATTTGGAATATAGCCTTCACTAATTAATAAGAAATTATAGAGGATATTATGTTAGATGCTATTTAGGGTGTTACCAAATAGTGAATTAGTTGTCTCTTCAAATGACATTAATTTTTTTTGTTTTGTAAAGTCTACTCGATCAAGCGTAGGCACGTAGTCCAAATTAACTCATTGTGTTGAAAGCCTATAACTACACCTTAGATTCTATATGTGCGCATTTTGCTATAGTAACTTATAGTAGATGATGGACCATCGAAAAAATGGCCACTAATTAATCATGCATGAATGCTACCAATAATAGGCACAACAGTCTGAATTGCAATGAACTCCACCTCTAATAAAAATATACAGAGCTGACGACACAACTTCTTGATGGAAGATAACGATCGACTAAGGCAGAAGATCGTCAATGGAGATGGCGTAGTATGACGCTAGGGTATGGCGCCTGGTAGCGCAGGCAATGATGCTGGTGAAACCTGGCATTGGAACAGTTGCCGAGGTAGAGCGCGGGTCGACGCTTAATATGGAGTCGAGTTATGAAATAGAGTCGAGATGAGTAAAAATCGTCAAATGAGTCTACTGAAAATCTTCTGCTATGACCTAGGAAGAGATTGCGAAATCCCTTGCTAGGAAAGAAAAAAATCGTCGAAAATCACGCAACCGAACACGTTGTTGGGCTGATTTTTTTTTCCTTCGTTGCGTGGACCTGGGGCTGTGCCCCCCCCCCCCCCCCCCACGACGCGGCTTGCAATACTCTTGGCTGCTGCTTCTTGGTTTCAGCGAGAAAAGCGAGTATGGTTGACAACTGCAACTTCTCTCCGTCGGAACCGGGACAATGGCTGCCTTGAACCTTTGCCTTCGCTTCGGTTTCAACTCCTTTTCGGACTCGATTTGTGATGAAACTGAAACACCCCAAAATTTTGAGTTTTAAAAAAAATTGTGAATTTTGATTTAATTCGGATTTCTTTCCCTTTTTGGCAATTTTCCCGATTTTTCGCTTACCATTTTGGGTCTTGCCGCCTCCTCCCTGGCGCTGGCGCCCACGCGCGATGCCGCCTCCCTGCTGTCTCTGCGCCTCGCTCCCGAGCGCGAGCGCCACAGCCTCCCCTGTCCCCAGCCGAAAATATCTCCACCCCGCCTCACCCTCGCGTCGTCCTCTGCCCAGTGGCCCCACCGCGCAGCCTCCCATCGCCTGCCCTCCTCATCGCCCCGCGCACAAACGCCTCCCACCCGGTCGCTCGTCGCAGCTCTCTCTCTCTTCTCTGGAATTCTCTCCGCGGGAGTCTCAAAGTGTCAGAGATATTTTGTGGAGCTGCAGTGTTATCTCTCCCTCACCCTCTCTGCTCCCTGCCAGAGCCATCCCCCTTTTCTCCCGTGCGCTGGAAGCCTCTCCCGAACCGCATCACCGTTGCCGCCCCTCCTCCTTGCGCTATAAGCTTCTCAGTCGTCGCAGAGCGTCTCACGACACTCCCTAGCACCCGCCGGAGCCAGCAATTTGAGTTCAAATGCAAGGAGTCGCCGCCGATTGTGTCCCCTGAGCCGGTAAGCCGTACACTTGATCTCCCTCGTTTCACCGCCATTTTCCAATTGCTTTAGGTTATAGTACCTCCTTTGTATGCTAAATACGTTGCTGAACTCAATTGGACATTAGCATTAACCGAGAGCTCCACCGACGAAGTCCACCGCCGACCCAAACCACCTCGCCGTGGACAGCCTTCTAGAGAGCTCCCCGATCTAAAGCACCGCCCCAATTGTGTTCCTTGCCAACCCTAGATGGTTAAATTGCCGCCAATCTTGCCAATTAGCAATTGGAGAACCCTAATTCCACTGGGACGGCCGCAACTTTCTTTCTTACCGCCAAGCAATACCACCCACCTCCACGCTCTACAAAACCCTAAAATGGGTTCCTCTTATTCCCAAGAACCCCTCTGCACTCTCCTTGGTCTCCGGCGATCCTCGTTGAACTGGAATCAAGAGCCGCCGTCGTGCTCTGCTTTTCGCCTGAGAAACAGGCCAAAGGTTGAAGATGACCGGTGAAGGGGCAACGTGGCCGCATCACGGTCGTTGAACCAGGTCACTGTCCATCCGGACCGTCCATTCCTTGCGCATCTGGGCCGTTAGCGCCGACCGCGCGTCGCCCATCGGCGAGCGCACACGCGCGCGTGCATGGGCCTTGCGGCCGCACGCTAATGGGCCAAATGGACGGCCCATCCCGCCGTTCGAATTTGGAAAGCCCGCGCGGGCATACTGTTTGTATGGGCTGGCCCAACACTGTAGCGTACTGTTCATATGGTTTTAGAAAATTCAGAAAATTAATTAAAAATCCCAGAAAATCTAGAAAATTCCCAAAAATACCAAAATACACCATTTTGATCAGTAGAATATTTTAAATTCAAATCTAGTACCCATTCTTTCAAATTCAAATTTTAAAAATCCAAATATCATTAATTTATAAACCTAGCTTTATAAATTCAATCTACATAAATTTAGTTTCTATAAATTCAGATTTTATTTATTTAAATTTCGCCCTTCTATTAACATCAATTCTAAACATATGCCATGTAACTAAATTAATATTTTAAATGCAAATGTAGCATCCGTTCTTACAAGTTTAAATTGTTAAAAGATTAAACTTTACCAAGATCCAATCGTAAATTCTTAAAATTCAAATTCCACCATTCCACCCCTCGGATCCTATAAAATTAAATTCCTTTGTTAAGTCAAAAATTAAATCTTGATACAGTCCTAATCTACCAATTCAAAGATCGACCATCTAATTTCAAGTGTCTATCTTCTATTCCCCAAAATCCGTCCAACACTTATGTCTCTTTTAAATCATCCTAAGCCTATCGTATCCAAATTTAGCCATGTCCATCCATCAAACCCCGTCGAATCCCGACCTCCCGACCCAACCTATTTTTTTTTCTTTATACTCTTTCTTGTTCTTAATTTGGATTTTGTTCCCAGCTTGCATTCTGCAAAGCAGGAACCTGTTGGACTTCGTTGTCTACGTTAGTGCACGGACCAAGCGAGTTGGTCAACCGAAGGACCGTAAAGTTTGACGCTGATCAAGAGCAACAGAAAGAAGGTAAGTCACATGTTTTTGATCATATTGAATCCCATGAAATTTACATTATTTACTTATATATTTTCATTATTGATAGTTGCGAAATGGTAGTTTGCGTAAAATAAAATGTTTAGAATGACATGATATTTAGATACTTCCTACCACCTGCAAATGCCATGATCAATTGTTGCCATGCCTTTGATAACCCTAGTTATAATTACTTGATAACATATATAACTGTATGATATGTACATCTCATGAAGAATCTTAATTTACACTACTAAGTTGTTGGCTGCGGGCCGATAGATTTGGAAAACCCGGAGCTAGGGTAGGGTGGTATGGGACACCGTATCCTAGGGCCGGCGCGCACAGAACCTAGGGTAAAGAGGTTGGGGTTTTCGAGTTGTGGATCTAGCCCAATTCTTTATCCTAGGGTTGAACTTTGGGTAAAGAGGTTGGTGGGGCTCCGGGTAACGGATTTAGCCCATCGCTTTACCCGAGGATGGAGGCTGGTTTGAGTTGGTGGTGGTGAGTGCTGTTGAGCACAGGGGAAGCTGTGGTTGAGTGCCTCGGGTGAAAAATATAAGGACAAGAACCTTGTGCCAAGTAACAGACATAGTGACCGCTCAAACCACAGGAGTTGACTTGTCAACACTGGTTTAGTAGCTGCTCAATTTGATTGAAACTCTACAGGATGAGATGACAGGATGCCGGGGAGTTAGGTATGCTGCGGGTACCTAACAACGGTAGTAGACACTTAAAACGGTAGGGAGAAGTTGTTGTTTAATTTATGGCCGTGACTGAGTGATGCTATCGGGTAGAGCCTATATAGAAAATTGAGCAGTGAAACGACCTGACTTTCTTAACTCTTTAGCGGGAGTTAAGGGATCGTGTGGGTAAAGTTGAGCAACTCTGCAGAGTGAAATAAATAGTATTCGAATACGACGTGCTTCCGGTTAATGAAGTTGTGTTAATTGGGTGATTCCAACAACGAGGCATAAGTAGTGTTTCTGATGTTGTTAATTTGCGTAATGATGAGATTTTATCTAATAACAGAAAACCCCCTGATCTTAAGGAGCAATTGTTTTAAAAAATTTATTTGTTTGCAAATAAAATTGCATCCACCTCTTAATAAAACACTATACTCCCTTCCCTTGAGAATCCTGGCATATAGTTATATATTATTTTCCACATGTGATTTGCTGAGTACGGGGTCGGAGTACTCAGGCTTGCAAAAATCCCCCCCCCCCCACAGATACCAGAAGAAAAGAAGATGCTGCGAGTGTTTGTGTTAGGGTTACGTCTGCACTCAAGCGTTCCTGTGGAGTTTTCTTCGGCTCTTTTGTAAGTAAGTTAAGTTTTGGGCTTGGACGCCCGTATTGTCATTAAAGCTAACCATTAGGTCTTATTTCAACTAAGTTAACTTGTTTTAATTGTTCGTAAGCAGGCTTGATACACTGTTACGCCGCAACGGAACTCCTGGGCTGTTGCGGGCCGTACGACGTCCCTGTTCCCAAAAATAGGGGCGTTACAGAAACTCGCCAGAGGAGCTAACTCGACGGATCACAACGTGAGACACAATGAATCCGATGATTTTTTTTGTCGAAATCTCTTGTGCACTGCTAGATGCCGTGTAGGTGTCGTTGTCGATAGCGTCCCTTGATGCCATGCGATGGCCGTCACAGGAGTCGGCTACTTTCAGGTAGGGGTGAAAACGGATCGGATACGGACGGATAATATCTTTACCATATTTGTTTTTATTTTTTTCGGATACGGATACGAATACGGATAACTCGAATACGAATACAAATACGAATAATATCGAATACAGATACGGATCGAATACGAATCGAAACGAATACGGTTACGAATATTTATCAGAATATGAAAACCCCTTAAACTATACATCCAAAATTAACGAAAATACGTAAATAGATCATCTTGTCAAAACATTCATAAAATCTAAACAAACATAGTCAGCGAAAATACGTAATTCCCTGGAACCATGCCGGCTCGTGCGTGCCCGGAGTCGGCGAAGCCAAATCCCGAGACGCCGACTGCGCGTGGAGCGCTACACCCGTTTCGTTCGAGGTTGAGAGGCACGCATCACGGCACTATCCAGAATGGTTTGCACAAAATTACCAAGTCATCTTGGTGAACTTGGGTACTCTCCTCAATCCCTTCCTCTACATCATAGATGCTTAATTCACCATCATCCGCTTTGAAATTCCTCATGAAGTAGATTTGATTTCCCTTGAGCCCCAACGGGTTTGCAGGGCAGGAAGCTGCTATGTTTGCGTCATCCAAAAGAAACATGGAGTCTCCAATGTCATGCACTCGACGCCAAGCTTGTTCCTCGGAGAAATCCATCTTGTACACGTGGATGGCGTCAATCTTATCGGCATCGAAGTGCAGGAAGAAGATGCAGACTAGAAAGAGATCGTCCTGAGACTCCACCAACCACATTTTACTAGAGTGCATCCTGTAATGCCTCCGATCGATTCCCTTGCCGTTCCCGGCGCGTGGGGCCGTGGGCGCGACCCATCTCCCGAGCCGGACGAGCTCAAGTCACGCGGTCGATAGCAGCTCCCATGATTGGGTTGGGCCGGCCGGTCGGTCATTGTCCGATCTACCTACGCCGTCGCCGATGACATCTGGACCCACGAACAAGGATCGGCCGGTTTGGGTTTCATTATGGGCTAAAATTCCGGATATCCGTTTTCGTATTATCCGAATTATCCGCATTCGTATCCGTATTCGACGGATACTAAGCTTAGTATATTCGTATCCGTATCCGATAAAAAAATCCGTATCCGATCCGAGAACTATCCGAAAAAAATCCGATCCGACACAATCCGTATCCGTATCCGTCCGGATCCGGCGGAAAATATCCGATCCGTTTTCACCCCTACTTTCAGGGTAGCAGTTAGAAAATTTAACTCGAGCTCTAATACAATCTATTATAAACTGTACAGTAAAAATAGATGATCAAAAAAATAGGAGACACAGATTTAATATAAAAACCATTTCAGAAAAACCATGAACGCACGAAGACGGAGTTCGGCTCTTGCCTTCCCTATGGTCTACAATGGTATATTTATATTAATTACAAAAGGTACTTTATGTAGGAGTATAACTCTATGTTGGAAACGGAAACAAACTGAATATAATTCGGATAAAAAACTCAACAATATTTTGCATTATATGAGAAGTGTATAAAACATTTAGTCATCCATTTTACATTTAGTTAATGGGGGAAGGTGCAGATTAGGTACCATCACATCAACCTATGACTTGAAGAAATCCTTGTAGGTGCCACAAATCTTCCTCCTAAGCGCACCGTACTTCATTGCAAATCAAACCAAAAGTTTACCAACATAGGGAAATTTTCAGATTACTGGTATTAACATCATTTATCCACACTTGTGCATCAGCGGATCAATAAAATACCTGTTCCCTTGTCATTTTTTTCATTCAGCTTTGATGGACTCCCTGGCTTCATACAGCAGGTCTGCATCCTTCTCCGACCGGACTGCGAGAAATCTAGCGCCTGATGCTTCCAAATAAGGACTGCCTGTTGCCCTTCTCCTCATTTGCTTTTGCATAGGCCTTAATCGATCCATGTCAGCCATTACTCATTTCAATGCAATACTATACCATATAGTTATTTTCTACTCCTCTCTAATTATTGGTTAATATTGACCATAGCGACATCAACATATATACATGTGCACCTATCACCAATCTTCGCTGAGGACACTCGTCGCGCTCTCCGGTGGCCCCAAACCTATTCCCTATGGTTGCGTCCTCTCAACTCCGAGCTCTTTGCTCCTTTGCTTCTATGCGCCCGCGCTACTATTTGTACGGATGCATGCATATATGGGCCTGTTCTTTCAGAATCTAAAAGCTGTTTTTCTGCTTTTCTACAGTAACTAGCTTTTCAACAGGGTATCTTTTCAAAATAGGGTCTACTAGTTAATTATAGTACATACTGTACCGACTTCATTTATATCAGCAAAAACCGCACGTGAGTTTTTGTTACTCTATAATCTCTCACACGAACAACCCAAAAGCCACAAGCCACAACCAAAAGCCATAAATTTCAACCAAAAAGAACAGACCCTATACACATGCATGATGTTATACATACTTGATATCGTCTTCTCCCTTGTTGGTCGATCATCTTTTTGACGTTGGTTAGCTCAACATTGTGGCTTTCTCACTAACCACAGAGACCTCCCATCTTCACTGATGTTGGCATATCTGCTTCAGTCGCTGTATAACAATATGAAGAATTTTCTTACCATCACCGGTGACGCCGTGCCCCTCACCAATGATGGCACGCTCTTAGCCACCCAATGGCCTCATATCGTCTATAACTCGCCTTCAAAGCAAAACTTTATCTCCTCTCTGGCAAGGCTTTCCCATCATCGAGCTTCTTTGACCACTGATTTCTTCAATAATACCAACGCTTAACACTTGTCGTCGCGGTTCTTGGTTCCTTCAACTCTAGCCTTTCTCTTTTAATGGCTCTAGCGAGCAGCATGATATTGTTCTCGTTGAATGGCTAAGGTGAGCAACACGGTATTGTCCTCATCTCCATAGTCACCACCTCGATTTTTCGCTTCCTCGTGTGTGAATGTTTTCTTGTAGGATTGATCAACACTATTACATTCTTTTGTGGTCTCATCTGACATCATCCGTGCTATCCACGTTATAAATTTTAATTTTATTCAAAATTTTAGTTTTTGGTTGGAATTCATATAGAAATCCAACTGACAATTTTTTAACTTTTATGGCAGATTTCAGTTATTTAGGGGTTTTACTGTGAAATTCATATGGGAATTAAATTGCAAATCTTCTTTTAATTTTTATTCCAAATTTTAGTTACTTTTTGTTGGAGCTCATAAAAATCAATTGCTAATTTTGTTTAATTTTTATTCTAAATTATAGTTATTTAGGGATTTTACTTAGGAATTTGTATGGAAATCAAATTAGCAATTTTATTTTACATTTTTACTTCAAATTTTCGTTATTTCTATATTGTACTTGTGGACTGTTTTTTAATCTAGACCATTGTAATTTGAGCCCACCATAATAAATGGTGTAGTTCTTTCTCTTTTTCCTCCAATTAATATGGGCATTCCAAATTGTTGAGAGCGAATGTGGTGGCTTCTTTTGTCTTTACTTTAGTAAGATAATAATAGATGGATAATAGGTATTTAGAAAATATATAGATAAAGATTTCTATCCTATTTGGATGCTGGGCACTGCTAGTACAGTGCTTAACATCCCCTCTAAGAAGAAATCCTCACTAAATTCATTTGCTACTGGTATTTTGTGTTTTTAAGTTAGACACTGCGACAATGCAATTGACAATGGTTAAATGTCCTGATGACCCTAGATTGAACCTTGATGGTACCACTTGTAAATAGAATGAGAGACCATATGGGTAGATCTAGATCAATTTATAATGATCAATTGGTAGCTGGATTTTATTGAATATAAGGTTTTGCAAAGAATTTGCAATTTCCTACAAATTCATGTTGATGTTAGGTTTCAGGCGGCGCGGTACTACCGCATGTGCAGTATGAATGCTCTCTAGATGATGGTAGCTATTTTTCAGAGAGAGTTGTTTTTTTTTTGTTGTGGCCAGGTCCGGTAGTACCAATGCAAAATTATGGTACTACCAGATAATAGTATGACTAGACCTGGTATGGCGGTACTACTGACGCAGTAGTACAGGCCATGGGCAAGTAGTCATACCGCTCCCTGTTACTGGGACAAGGTTAAGGACCGATCGGACTGGCCAGTGGTTGGCAGTATGACCGGGTGATACGATCGCCATGGAGAGTGCAGTCAGACCAACTGAGGAGAGTTGGTTCTGAAAATTGGGAATTGTAGGAGATTTGATCATGGGATAACCTTGGAACTCTAGTCATGATTGCATTGTGTTGCATGCTAGATGTTTGTGCTGACGTGGGTCAAGTCATAAAGAACTTGTTTCTAAAAATGATTTCTTGGACTTTGAATGTGAAGGAACGTTTAGAGGCAACTATGGCCAACAATGGGTGACCGGGACTAGATCAGGGTGGATCGAGGCACAGAGCAGGCAAGGAGGTCATGTGAGATGGTTGGGCTCAAGCATGGCATCTTCATAGTGTGAGTAAAAGTGAGATTTGTAAAAGGTCCTCTGTAACCAGTAAGTTGTAAGGAATCATTTCTTTTTATGCAATAGATCAATTTCTTGCAATTCTTGTGTTCTTCATCTTGCTTATGGTGTTTTGGTTCTCTTTGCTCCTTTTGATCTTGTTAAGATCCATGTTGTCGAAGAGGCACTAGTAGATCATTGGGATCAATTTTTGCCAATCTAGATTACTTCTATAGTAAGAATCAAGATCTTACTCGGTTCTTGCCTATTCTTGACCAAGATTTACAATTATGTGATTGTGGCATTTCTAGCTTAAAAATGTACTTAGATTACCTTATTAGTACATATGAGAGATGATCTAAAAGTTCTTATAACTTGGATCTTCACGGGTAAGAAACAATTTGAGTTTTAGAGTTTGGTGTGTTCTTATGACCTAGAATAAAATTTCTTCAATTGGATGGAATCAAATCCAAAAATCTTGTGTTTCTTGATTTGATTTGTTTCATGACATCCTTGCAAAGATTCATTCCAATTTTAGTAGCATTTGGACAAGATTTGATCAAGATCATCGAACTTGAGTTTTTTGTCCCGAGGAGTTTGTGCCTGGAAACAGGGCAAGCTGTCATATCGGCCTCACTGTGGCAGTAGCACCGCAGAGTGATCATACCAACCTTATCTTGGCGGTAATACTGGTTGAAGCGGTAGTACTGGTCTCCCATTGACAGTAGTACCGGTCTTGCAGAGAAAACCAAGTTGTTGCATTTTTTGGTTCTAGATCTCTATAATTTTATATAAGATGTGTAATATGAACTTGATGACACTTATATTCATTCGAATAAAGATTTTGAATACTTATTGAAGGAAAATGTTTTCATAATTATTTATTATCTTTTGATCGTTGACATCGGTCCAACAGAGAGAACGTTTGGCAGAGAGTAAAATTGGGCCGACCACTGAACATGCCCTCATATTGCCATCATAAATACGAGCTGAACCTAATGGATTGATCCGGCAACAACCATTGTGGACCTCAGGTGCCGCAATCTCTATGATGGCCTCATAGCAATCCTGCCCCATGCAGCTTTATTCCCCGTCAAATTGTAGTAATGAATGCTGAATAATCATGGCGCCATGACATGCACCTTTTGTAGGGCTCTTGTGACACCATACCAAAGCCCGAAGACGCAACATGTCCAATCGTTTTCTATCATCACCAGGGTTCAGGGGAAACTAAAAGGCCTAGAGGGTTTTTTAGGTTGAGGTTTGTTACCTATGGCTATAATTTTTAAATTCTGATATATTTGTAAGAGGTAGTATATATAGAGAAAAATAGTCGTATCTAATTTTAGCCGATACAGCTGAACTCGGTACAATTTATACTATAATTTATTTGTAAACTCTGCTTAAAAACAAACCGTTTAACAATGAGTTACTGTAAAAATAGAAGCCAAAACTTACACATAAGTCTAAAAGAATGAGCCTAGTACTAGCTCAGTGACAATACAGCAGTACGCAAAAATGGAGCACCGGTAAGCCAGTAAAGCTAACGTAGATATTAAGGACAATTGACAAGAGGTCGAGAATCTTTTTAAGGACTAACGTACCTGCTCTGTCTACACCTCAATGGTCGTGGCCAAGAAGAATGCAGTCTAATATAGAATGGACCACTGGTATCATGAGCTGGACTCCAAGAGGAGGAAAATTTAACGGGAGCTTAGAGGCTTCGCTGCGGCGTCCTTGTCATTGATAGCCTGACCCCAAGTCGACCTTCCCCTCACACAGTCCCAGCGGCTTTGCCAACTTAGGATATCTTTAATAATATTGTTGTAGCTGTGTCTTAGCTATATTAAATAAATAAAATTTTATGTAAAGAAAAAAGGAGGTGAGAAGCGATAATATACTATCTCTTATACAAGAGACAACTTAAGCCTACAAATCAACATAAGTAGTGAGAGAGTGAGGCATAAAGTTATGGTAAAAATAGTTATGATGTTGTCTTTAGTATTATCTTTAGATGAAATGGAAGTCTTAAACAACCTTAAGACAGACTTCCAGTTGCTTTTATGAACCTCGAAGTGTATTGTCATATCAGCCCAAGGTCTCAAAAAGAGCTTATCCTCGCCTAACGAGTGATTGGCATCGGAGAAATTTAATCAGTAAGCTACAAAGATATAAAAATTGAAAAATAACATCTATTATAAGAATAATATATGGGATTTAGGGTCACATGTCAATGATACTAGCTGTGAAAGTATGACGTCATGCCGCGCTAGCTACCACGTGGACTGAAGCAAGAGTTGACAATTCGTAAGGGGGCTTTTCTGAAAAAATCAAGGACCTGTTCGTATTTCTTGAGAAAACGAAGGGCTTTTCTAAAAAAAATAGAGGACACGTATATAATTCCAGAGAAAGCACAACGCTTAATCACGTAAAAGGAAGACCTTCATGAAAAAATCGAGGGCCTATATGTAATTTTGAGAAAGCAAAGAGCCTTTTTGTGAAAGTGATGATGCTGCGGGGTTTTTCACAAAAATTAAGGACCTGTATACAATTTTAAAAAACTGAAGGGCGTTTTCGCAAAAAATGCCGATGTGGCATGCCTTTCATGGTGCAATCCCAGGGAATAATAGAGGAAGTATATCGATGTTATTTTCCAATCCATATTATCTTTATAGTTGTATTGAGCAAATGACCCTATTGGCGAACTACTAGTACCACTACATTTTGGTACACAAATATACATCTGTGCAGCATGCTACACATCAGCACATACTCACACTCACTTGAGCGAAAGTATTCACATTTTGCATTTTGCAATGATAAATTATATCCATCTGGAAGCTGTTGAAGAACGCTATCCTATTGTCTCCGGTGCCACAGCTCTTAGCTCTCCCTCCCCTTCCTCTCTCTTCTTCGTGCCACCCTCCTCGGCTTCTTCTTTGGTGTCAGCCATAGCTCCACACTCCTCTACACATCACCGGTGAGTGAAGAGAGAGGAGTGAGAGAGAGTCGGCTGGTGCTAGACCTCTGTCGTGGTGCTCTATCACCGGTGAGTGAAAAGAGAGGAGTCAGAGAGAGAGAGAGGTGATGGGGAGAAACGGAAAGAATGTTATACCCGTCGAAACGTTACAGCGTTCGGTAGTTTTCTGTGTCCATTTTGGTACCAGAAAGGCGCAAATGCAACAAGAAAGCACTCACTATTTGCACATTGAAGACCAAGAGTACCAGTAATGCAGGACAGTACCAGCCATTTACATTCACCACGGTTGGTGCTTAGAACCCGGTACGGATGGTGGTAACTACTAGCTACTAATCCAACTTTTTTCTGGTATGTAGCGAGCCGGCTTAGTTTGATCTCCTTTAGATCTGTTTTTAATTACGCTACCCACCCATTAGGCCGCACAAAACATGATTAAAACCCATGCATCGATCTCTAGGACCATCATTCATCTCAGGAGCACAGCACAGGACACAGTTGTTGCTTTCCGTCACCCTGAAGCATCCGTATTTTTGTTGTGTATTGCGGCAGGTGTACGATCATTTCAGCAACGGGACCGATTAAAGAGCTAGAGACGTACGGGCACACTACACTAAAAATACACCCGGCACGTATACCTGTATGTGCGTCCACTCCAACGCCGGTACTGTTTCCACCTGCTCGGCTGCTCTCGGCGTACTTGGTTCGCTCAGCGATTGATTCGGACAAGCTAATCTCGTGACAAAAAACAGATCCTTAGCCTGATGATGGCCTGCGAAAAGCATCGATCGGCAGCACTGCGGCACTGATCGTATCCGTATCCCGACCGAGCTCGACCGATCACCTAGAGTCTTGAAAAGCGAGTTAGCAGAAAGGGATCGATCAATCTCAAAGCCAAAAACTGTTCGTGTTCCAAAGAAAATAAGAACATTTCATCTTGTCATCGCTTTCTCAATGCAGCGCAAATCCTTCGTTGCAACTTGCAAGGCTGTCGAAGGAGGACCGCACTAATATATCTTGCTACACATTCGCTGACCAGCTAGTAATTAGGAGCCCGGAAAAGAAGGCAGGACAGAACACAGGGAGCTTAAACTAATGGCGCCTCCTGTCAGGATGCGGCACAGCTTTCGCAGCAAGGGAAACCAAGATCCTGCCGTGCTTTTGTTTCCACGCGATTAACAATGTCGACGGGGGTGGAAATGGGACTAGTAGCTGTAGTAGGTAAGGTGGCGATGCCGCTCGATGATCAGCGCAACGCCCGACAAGCTGGGAAAATAAAACTCGCGGGCCACGGCGACGAACCGTGCGGCTGATCTCGAGATTATCTTACGCGTCCGTGCGCGCTAAATGAGGCGTCGTTGCCTACTTGCCTTGCCCCCGTGCAGCGCGATATATACCACGCAGGGGGAAACGCGGCTTATCTAGGGAGTATAATATTGCAGACCAGGGGCGGACTCACCGGAGATCAGCCGGGGCTGGCGCCTCCCTACCACCAGCCGGCCCCGAGACGCCGATCTCCTCCATGCTTGCTCGGTGGGTGAGAGCGAGGGCGACACGCTCAAAGCATATGCTGTCAATACCACCAGCCCGACTGCAACGATCAACTTCGGGGCACTTAATCTTCTTAACATCTTCTTAATCTAAACTATTTTCCTAAGTACCGCTCATGCACTGTAGTTTTGATACAATGAAATTTTCGGTATTTAACTAACTACTAAAATGATATTGTCTTGCCCTGGTCTTCTATTTCTCATGCAAATAATCTTCATACTTACCACATCTAGGTACACCAATGATTTACCACGCAACGGTCTCTACTGCTCCGATTCCCACAGACCACGTTTCATTTGGACTGACCAAGCCACTTGGTGTAACCTGTTGCTCGAATCTTCCTTTCAACATTCTTTGACTTATGTCATACTTGAGCTCATCCATCTTATCTAATATCTTTAACTGTTTTGGATTTCAGCTCCTTCATGAGTGTAGTTTTGATCCTCAACGTTGATCATAATTAATTCCAAGATTCCCTACACATCCAAAGACCAAGAAATCATTTTCAGATTCAAGTTCTGCACAACTTAACTCACATTAGCTTAAACATGGTTTATACAATATGAATACACTGATCTAGGATAATTTGACTCGATCCACGATCAAATTTCTAAAATTCAGAACTTTTAGCTAAAATTTATACTAGCCGGTCTTACCGCTCTGCAAGGCCAGTTTGCCCGCCAGAAAGAAACCACAAAACTAAAAATTTAAATGTTTTATAAATTTAAATTTTAATTTAACATACATTAATAATAAATTATTATAAATATCTCTAGACCATGTCCTTGCCCCCAAAAGCCGCGCGTTAGAGCAACTCCAGCAGTAGCCCTCAAAACAGAGCTCCTACTTTTCATTTGAGGGCTCCCCTACTTTTGAGGGCCCAATTTTTTTGCTTCTACTCCAACAGCACCCCTTAAATCTAAGCCCTCAAATCCATCCACTACACACTGACATATGGGACCCACTCC
Source organism: Dendrocalamus latiflorus (assembly GCA_017311315.1). Taxonomy (NCBI): domain Eukaryota; kingdom Viridiplantae; phylum Streptophyta; class Magnoliopsida; order Poales; family Poaceae; genus Dendrocalamus; species Dendrocalamus latiflorus. Next base: position 51,628,088 of record CM029664.1, on the reverse strand, counting down.
TGACAAATCCATTCGGAGGCGACGACGACGGCGATGGGCGGAGGCGACGGCGACGGGCAGGGAAAGATGCGCGCGGAGAGGGAGGCAGGCGGCGCGCTCGGGAGGGAGGCGGGCGGCGCGCTCGGGAGGGAGGCGCGCGGGGAGGGAGGTGACGGCGACGGGCAATGGGCGGAGGCGTCGGCGATGGGCGAGGCGACGGGCGAGGCGGCGCGCTTGGCAGGGGAAAGAGGCAGGCGGGGCTCACGCTCACGCCGTCGGCCGCCGGCCCGAAGCCGTGCCGTTCGGCTTCTCCGCCACGCGCCTGCATGCGCCTTGTAGCAGCGCCGCCCGTAGCCGGTGTCTCGCCGCGCCGCCCCGAGCACACCCGTGCCTCGGCCCCGGCCGCTTGCGTCGCGCCGACACCACCTCCCGGCTGGACCATCCGCCCGCTCGCCCCTCCCACGCCTGAAGCCGCTCGCCCTCCCGCTCGCCGCCAGCAGGTGCAGCCCCGCGCGGGCCGCCCGCTCCCGAGAGCCTCCTCCGCCCGGTCCCGGTGAGTCGGGGACGGCGGGGAAGGGGGCGGAGGCGGCGGTGGAGGGGGTGGAGGCGCCGGGGAAGGGGAAGGGGGCGGAGGCGGCGGTGGAGGGGGTGGAGGCGCCGGGGAAGGGGAAGGGGGCGGCGGGGAAGGGGGCGGAGTCGGCGGTGGAGGGGGTGGAGGCGCCGGGGAAGGGGAAGGGGCGGCGGGGGAGCCGGGCGCGGTGGGGGCGGCGGGGGAGGCAGGGACGGCAGGGGAGGGGGGCGGCGGCGGGGGAAGGAGCAAGGAGGGAGGCGGGGAGTCGGGGACGGCGGGGTGGGAAATTTCACCAGCGGGAAGAAACGGAAGAATGAGAGCCAGAGTAGGGGGCCCCTGGGAATGAGGTCTGAAGGGGGGATTTGAGGGCTCCTCAAATTTGAGGGCTCTAGTAGGGATCCTGTTGGACCTCTATTTTTACCTCAAGCCCTCAAATATGAGATTTGAGGGCTCAAGTAGGGACCCTGCTGGAGTTGCTCTTACAAGCTTACGCTATATGATCAACGTGAAGTCACTTTACTGCCTTCGTTCTGTTCTGAACGCGTACATGCGCACAGACTGACCGATCATTGCGAAAGGCGCTGTGCCGCACAAGTGCTGAACTAGTACTGCTCGTTGTCATGCAGGTGATGGAAATAAAACAATTAAGCAACAGCTCCCGGACAAAAACGCTTTTGACACGCAGATAATTGAAGTCTGACGAGAAGGAAGGCAGAGGCTAAACAAGCAGCCCATTCCTATCTAAACAGTAGTGGAACCAGAATTTTTTTATCCCAAGCACAGTACTGTGTTGCCCACCATGCTGCTCAGCACTCGCGCGCGACATGACGTCTTTGCCACCTGCTCATAAGAGGTAGGTTTTGCTCTTTTTAGTTTTTAAAAACTACTTTTTAATTTTTTTTATAATAATTAACTTTCAAACAAAATATCTTTTTATTATATAGTCTACTAGTTAATTATAATACATACTATACCAACTTCATTTATATCGGTAAAAATTACATGTGAGTTTTTGTTACTCTATAATCTCTTACACGAATAACCTAAAAACCACAGGTTGCAGTCAAACACCATAAACTCTAGGAAAAAAAAACATGCCCGTAATACAGCGACTGGCTCTCCGCTTCTGGTTTGCTAACCTGGATCACCAAGCTCTCTAAACGCAGTAGCCCACCGCGACGGTTGCCTCTTGCCAGAGGGTGGCTCCGCTCCTGCATCTAAATCCTACATTTGCGACCAGCAACACTTCCTGCACCTCCCATCCTCCTAGCCCCTGCAATTTTTAAGACTATCACATCGCCAAAAACCACCAGGAAAAAAATAGCCCATTTCTTCAGATAAAAAAGGCAATCTGCAACGCAATGGCGTCCATAATTCAAGCAACACCAAGAACTGAAATTGATTCTCTCCGGTGATCCTCTGAGCCGTGCCTTCCCGTATCGGCCATACGAGGTGGGGGCCCACGGTGCATAGAGAGGGGCGAGGACAAAAGGCACCTCACGTCCCCGCCTCTCCTCCCCATCCCCCACACTCTTACCCGCCCTTTCTGCCCTCCTACCCGTCTCCTTCCCCTGCCTGCGCCTCTGGCTCTGCTTCTCTCCTCGTCTCAGCAGCAAGCTGCGCGAAAAACAGCAGCAAGCCACCAAAACGCAGCACAAACATAGCATACACGAGCCATCTTATTCTTGCCCTTCTTCTAGCTGCATATATACACATACATTCCTCTGTAGCCAGTGGGCGGCAGAGGGAGACCGGCCATGGGGGGGCACAAGTTCCGGCTGTCCGACATGATCCCGAACGCGTGGTTCTTCAAGCTCCGGGACATGCGCGCCGCCCGGGGTGAGGCGGGCGCCAGCGCGGGCAGCCCCTGCGGAGTGGTCACGCAGGCGTCCATGGCCGTGTCGCGGGCGGGCAGGACCTGCCGGATGCCGAGCACGCCGAGGCACGGCGCCTGGCTCCCGCACAGGACGTCCTACTACTACACGCCGCGGGCGGGCGACGTCGTGGGGTCCCCGCTCCACCCCAAGGCCTCGGACACGCACTTCCCGCCGCTGCCGCTGTCGCCGCCGAGGCGGTCCAAGAGGCGGCACAGGAGGAGGTCAGTCAAGCTGGCGCCGTCGGTCAGCGGCAGCAGCGTCGTGTCCTCGCCGGTCTCCTCCGGCTCCCGCTGCCGGCGCAAGCCCGAGCTCGTGGTCGTCCAGGCGCCCGACACTCCGCCGTGCCGCCGCGACAAGTTCGTCGGTTACATTGACGACGACAACTCAGGGGAAGTGCTCAAGAAGCCGACGGTTACCATCCCCGCGGATGACGAGCTCGACGGCAAGGTGATCACCTCCGCCACGGACATCATCATCGACCTGCGGACAAAGAAGAGGCCCGACAAGGTGCTTCTCCCGCCGATCGTGACCAAGCCGGCGAGGAGAGAGCCGGACGGCTGCGAGCTGGAGGACAAGCACGTCGACGTCCTCACACACGCGACCCAACGAACCACTCCTGTCTCCGAACAGAGCAAGGTCAAACTGAGGCGGTCCGTGTCATCGGCGCGCCGGCTCAAGACGCGCGCGAACACGCCCCGTGTAGTATCGTCCAAGAAGCCCAAGCCACCCGCAACCGCGGGCTCGCCGGCGCGGACGAAGCCGCCTCTGGCGGAGAGCTTTGCGGTGGTGAAGTCGTCGCGGGACCCGAGGAGGGACTTCCAGGAGTCGATGGAGGAGATGATCGCCGAGAACGGCATCCGCACCGCCGCCGACCTGGAGGACCTCCTCGCGTGCTACCTGTCCCTCAACGCCGCCGAGTACCACGACCTCATCGTCGAGGTGTTCGAGCATATCTGGGCCAGCCTGGCGGACATCAAGCTGTAGCAGAGCTCATGCAATGCAATGCACTCTTTGCATGGTGGTGAATCCAACGAGTGTCCCATCGTGCCAAGAGTTGTCTTCTTAAGAATCTTAATTAGTTCTTGTTAATGATCCTAAATTGGGTATGAATAAGATAAATATTCTCCAAGCCAATGTAGCCATGATGTTCTCTGTCTCTTTATCTTGCTGGTAGTGTAGTACTTGCTCTACCCTTAACAGCTGTGAGAAGGATGGGTTTAGAAGTAAAACAGTATAACCGATAAGGTATGGGTGTAGTGTAGAAGTAAATTGGAAATCAACCGTGGTAAAGACTCTTGTTAAGAATATCAATGACTAGTCTAAGCTTGAACAGTAAAAATTCTCCAAGTTAGATTTTGTTGGTACTGAGTATTGCCTCATGTGACATGCAGGAGTAGCAGCGGCCGGTGACTACTGTTTGCTTGTACGTCGTAGACCCGTTTGATAAGTTTAGTCGAAGACTGATTGATCATGTGGCAAGTTTGTTGAGTATCCTAGACTGATGTGCTAAATGAATTAATCCCATATTTGACGAGCAACTAATTTTGAGTATTTGCCTGTTGTTTCTTGAATGAGTCGTACCTTAATTCCTCCTTACGGTTCATGACTCGACATCGTAGGGTAACTGTATACAACAGTAGTACTGATACAATAAATGCCATGTATTCAATGTATATTGTGCAGTATTCAATATAGCTGACTCAATCCTATGGTTTTTACCACTTGTCTTAGCTAAGGTCATACTCTTAAGCATGGGTAAAAATGTGACCTTAGGTCCTTAGCTAAGCCACTTGGCACTGCGTGATTTCGTCGTGCATAAAAATGTGTGAAATTCTTAAGCGCCATGGAAGCACGGTACAAGTCAACTTGTTAGTACGATGAAGTAATTGTTTTACAGCTCTTTATTTCATTTTTCATTTGCTTCTTGAAATTCTGGTATCGATCAGTACTGACTTACTGGTACAGTTGCGAATTCCTGGTGCTTCTTCTCTCTTAGGGAAAGACCATATGAGAAAACCTATGATACTATTATGATAAATCATTGCAATATTTGTAGAGTGGTCAATTGGTTTTTTTTTGCAAAGATTGCATTTGATTTGGACTGTTTTCTAAAAGTGTCAGGAAAATTGGAAGTACCGTGGGTATTAGTGAAGTAGTTCCGCTTTGTAGAAGTACCGCATGCATAAGTGCGGTAGTACCACTCGGCGGAAGTACCGGGTTCAGTTACGGTATATTTTTTCCAGAGAGATCCAGGTGAAGTTTTCAACTTGCGAAAGTACCGCTTTGTGGAGCGTAGTACTGCAAGCGGAAGTACCAGGATGGTAAGTGCGGTACTTCTCATTTTCTTAGAAAAACAGGGTTTTGGGGAATTGAGTCATGGAATAAATTGGGCTGACCTGGGTCATTGGATTAAGCGTACATGATACATGTTTTGGCTAATGTAGGTCAAGTTGTGAAGAACTTGTACTTAGAAATAATTTCTTTGTCTTTGGATGTGCAGGGTTGTTTGGAGTAAACTGTGGTCAACGACGAGGATTGAGGCTAGGCTCATAGAGGACTTGAGGCCTAGAACATCGAGAATACCGGGTGAGACAGTGAGCTCAATATGGTACGAGAAAAGTGGAAAATGTTTAAGGCGAGTTCAAATGGTGGGATGATGCCATGTGGCTTGCACGGGCTAAGTGAGTTGTAGTTTAGTGAAACTAGGACGGAAGATAATTGGCGACGTGTGATAAGCTAGTAGTGCACCTACACGTGGCAAGTATAGTTGCTTGAGGTGGTTGATGATGACCGGATCAAGAAAAAGTATTTGGTAGTTTGACCAGAATACCGTAAACCATCTTGGATCAAAACCGCGGTGCATGGGCAATACGTTGGAAAGCGGTTTAGGTCAAGGTGGAGTTAATTGGATCAAAGTTAAGGATTTAACGGATGCACACCTATGCGCTTTGAAAAGCATGTATAAGTAAACTTGTGAGAGTAAAACCCGTGAGTGGGGGGTTAATTGGTTTTCCCCATTATAATAATGGATAAGATCTATTAAGGGATGTAGGTTGTCTACCTATAAAAGAGAATTAGGATGAAGACATATAAGGTTAACCATCCAATCTATTTCTTATACTTTCTTTTCTAGGTTTAAGGTTAGGGTTAGAGAGTGGGTATCTTATGTACTTTTTGTCCTCCAAGGTGGAGTGGCTGTAAAACCTACCTTCTTAAGTAACCAATACATCAAACGTTGTGCAATTCTTGAGTCTCTCTTGTTTTGTTTGACGTGCTTGTAATTTTGATTGGTTTTGATCTCTCTTCTTCCCTTCTTATGATTTTGTTGTACCAAGGATGTATAAGAGATAGAGATAATCTTTGAAAATTTATCTTCATACATTTAGACAATTTGATAGCAAGATTCCCAAAGAAAATTTGGTTTTGCTTGATTTTGGGCTCTTTGATCCATCTCTTGATCTGAGGGTTTTTGGTTGAGATTCTTTGGTGTTCTAGTTTACTGTGACATGTGGGAATACATCTACTATCATCTTGGCCATAATCTACTTACGAGCAAGTTGTATTCACCGTTTGGGGTTTTGATTTGGTTTTGGTGCAATATTCCAACAAACTAAAAAGGTCACAATTTTGACCATAATTTTCATGATCGTTTGTTAGAATAGGTTCTCGATGTTCTAGAGTAGATCCCTGCAAAGTTTCATATTATTTTGATCTACGGATCAAAAGCTCTCTTATTTTTGTTTTTGAAACCAGGCTAAAAACAATATTCATTGCCTTGATTGTACTGTAGCAATGATCAGACCGCACGAGACGATCAGACCACCTTTTGGAGGCCGGTTAGACCACCGGGAAGAGTTATATTCCATGTTTTGTTGTCCTGAACTGGTTAGTTTGATTTTTAGCTAAAGATTATATGTTCTACATCTCTATGGGTGCCTGAGAATAGAATCTTGAATTCTTAGATGACAATTTTCAGTTGGCACCATTTGTTCTCTTTATTGCCATCTTCGGTCTTTCATTTAGGTTGTTACAGCACAGTTCCTAGTTCGATAAGAGCTTTTTGGAGCAGGCTATTTTTTTTGTTCTTGTTCTTGAATGCTTTTTATACCTTGGGTTCTTCTTGAGCCTCGCAGCTGTGCTGTGGGCAGTGTAACTAGCTAGGGGACAGCAGCAACAACAGTTGCAGACAAAAAGCCTAGCAAGTGAAACACTGAGCAATCCTACTGCTCCTACGTTTCTACTCATACACGAGGGACGACTGTGGTATTGTAGTCTGGAGATTCCATTCCCCAGCAATGAGAAGCGTGTGTGTGCAGATCATGCTTTTGACTTGTTAGGTTCTCTCTCCAAAGAAGTAGAAGCCAAATGCCTGTGTTCATTCATGTTTCATATCTATACCAATGCAACAATGACAGCCTTAGTGAATGATTGCTCCTCTTGAATCTTTGGCTTAAGGAGGGGTACTAGAGGCCGCTGCATTATACAATGGACCACAGAAACAAAAACCTTCGTGCATGCATGATAGCATCTAATCGACACAAGCACCAGATATCGGCGGATCTTAAATGAATTGGATTGAGCTTGAGCTCACTTGGCACGTGAAGTGGTGCCCCTTGACATCTCAAATATCGCCGGGGATCAAGGACAAAGAGTATCAGATCATTTTGACGTTCTTCTCCTCCTCCCCCTCTTTCCACAGGAACATGGGATACCCCTTAAATGGTTCTAGGAGCTATAGCACCACTCCATTTGTCCCCATCCAGCGTAGGGTCCCAAACGAGGCCCCATTTGCATGGCCATTAGTTAGCTCACTACTCGCTCCTTTGCAAATGTTGCAGCATACCAACAATACGGCATGATTGGAAACAACAACCACCTTCGCATCATGCAACTATGTGAACAGCCGTTGAATGCAGCACCTGGTGTGCGTGCGGGGTGGGGGTGGGGGGCGATTCAGGTTGAAATGCCTGAATGTTTGTTGCGTCTGTCAACCAAACTGCATTAATCCGACCGAAGAATTAATTGAACAGTACGTCCGAATAAATTCAGTTGGAAGTTTACATGAACTTTGGAGGAAAGTAATTTTTGGTTAAGGGCTAGGCTAATGGAAAATTTTCTGCATAAATTCTTACGTTCCGGACAGGGTCTTCGTCCGCGAATACCCTCAAACAGTGTCCACTAATCTTGCCGGTCCTCGGTCCGATTGCGCCTCCTGAATCTGCACGCAATGCGTACGTACGGCATGCAAAACTCGCGTCCCATTGGCCCATTCTTCAGTATGGTTCTTAAGTCAACATTTATGTGGATGCACAGGGTGGGTGAACAGTAGAAGCTTCCTGTATCGATCCTTCAGCCTATCTTGTGCATAAGAAATACAGGGTTACTGTTGGGAGAAGCTTCGGCTAGGGTCCGTCGTCATAAGTGACAGAATTCGAAGCCAATCAACAGTGATGGGCACACCGCAATCTGTCTCCCGATTTACAGCTTCAACACTGCAGATAGAAATACTGAACTTACCAGCACATAGCCGTCTGTGACATGAACAAATGCATGCATGGTATGTGCTGCAATCGCTGTGATTTGTTACAGTTGTTGCGAAAGGGCGAGTGGGTGGTCTCATGCCTGCCTACTACGAGGTACTTCACAGGCTCTGCCATCCAGTGTAAAATATTATCGAAGAAGCCGCGGATCAGAAGCAACTTTCCTACATGCATACATGCAAGCCTGATAAAAGGCTCTGCAGCTGCAAGCTGCAGCTATACATATCGGGCATTTACTACGCTCTCGGAGGTCTTTAATGGCCCCCAGTGATTAGTCAGTGAGGGGCTTTAACTTTTGAGACATCACATCCGAGCAAATCACCGGAACAAGCTAGTAACAATTGACAGTAGACGAAAGACTGAAGAGACGGCTGAAAGACCAGGCTCCTTCAAAGTGAATTGTCCATGTCTCAACTGAACGTGTAGTGTAAAGTGTGTAACTACGGCCAACCTTTACAGAAGCAAATCAATTGTTCCCCTTTTTGTACCGCCTCAAAGGCTGGGTTATATTTGGTTTTAGTTTTGGATTATCATTTTCTCTTACAGTAACTAGTTTTTAAATAATATATTTTTAAAATAAAGCTTACAAGTAGATTATAGTATACACTATACCAAATTCAGCTATACCGATCAAAATCTCATATTACTGTTTTCCTCTGCATACTGTCTTTTACAAATAACTATAATTTAAAAATCATAAGTCAAAAACCAAAATCACAACCCAAAAAAACCTACCCAAAAATATTACCACGTCAGTTCCAGAGTGACTGCCACATCAACATGACGGTGCCCTTAATGTGCATCACTCTCTTTACCAGGCAAAAGTGAGCAGCTGTGATGTCACCGCAAAATTGAGGATGTCATCACGAAGCATCCCACCGTGCCAGATTGACAATGACAGAAGAGTTTACTTACTCATCAGAGGACGTACTGCATCACTGGTCTAGTTACCATGATGATATGATGTGAACTGAACAAAATGTGCATTGCCCAAAGCATTGCCTCTTCGCTCCTTGCTTTGACAAGGTGTAAAAAAAAAAAACGTCAGAAGGACATGACAAAAGAAAAGGCAAGTAGAGTAGACAAAGAAACAAGGGATTGGAAGAAGCAAAGATGGTGCCAATGATTGCAATGATTAGCAAGACACTACTACAGAGCACGCATGAACAGGAGGGTGGGGGTTGAGAGATTGGCATCAGGTCCTGTAGCTGTAGCCCTGTGGGGCTCGTGGGGAAGGCTCTTCTTCTAGGCCCTTGGTCCTAGCAGATCGCTCGAGAGATGCCACATTTATGAGAGAAGGCCCCAGATATTACCTACCGGACACGAAGACGGACGACGGTGTTTGGTCGCACGTCGTTCTTTCAGGCGAGAGCCGGGCCGGTGCTGCACACGCTAGAAAGAACCGGCTAGAATTTACCCGTGAAAAAGCCCGTAAAGCGCGACGGATATGCTGTGACAACGAGCACAAAATCTGAAGAAAAAAATGCATCCTTTCTTGGTTCCTACAGGACGAGTTACAGGGTAGCTAGGCTTGGGCAGCGTAAATCTGCAGTTCGTGCAGGGATGGTTTGGGGCCCCGGGCGATACAAGGACGCTTTCGACAAGAAAAGGGCCTGCCGTTTTGTATTCTCGTGGCACGTAGCAACTGGTGAAGACTATTTGTCTGCAGTTGGAGGAGGAGCATTGCACGTGGCCGTTCAACTCACTCGGTCCTCTGTTTTGTCTCCATGCCACGCCGCGATCCCGTTACAGGGTGAGACGGTGGTGGTCACATTGCAATCGGCACCGCACCGGACGCCATCTTTTCGTATCTTTGGACGATTCCGGCAGCCCGGTCCCGTCTTCCCCGACGGATGACTAGTCTGATCTGAATTGCCGTTTTGTTGTTACTGAAATGGAAAGAGCGCAGAATCATTCGAGCGCTTTCGAGACGTGGCTCCGTAATAGTAAGCAACTACTGTAACAGAAACGCCACTGCACGAGAGTAGCACACTGTAACCATGCATAAGTGGAGGGAAATCATCACACGCTGGACCGACACATAAAGGAGCTGTAGCCAAAGCAGCCGAACAGAGACTACAGTCTATGGCACGACCATTTCAGGTGGTAAGTACAAAGACAACGAGAAGCAACAAGTACAGGAAAAGTGTGGTTTAGTTACAAGCATCCTTTCAGTTTCAGGTATACAATCGACAGTTTTACAAGGCCATGGCAACGTACGGTTTCCCCAACTCATGCACATGAAAAAGCTCGTATGCTACAATGCTGCACACATAATTTTGTAACGTACAAAAAGAAAATAATTCTCAGCTTCAGACCAAACACCTCAATCGCAAATGCGACGCCCTCAAGCAATAATCTCCAATCAGTCAACCAAAATCCACTCCGTCCCATTTTTCTCAACTGGGATGAGCTAATAGCAGCAGTATGTACTCACTTTAGTTTGTATTCTTTATCAACAGACAAAACAATCTGAATCAAACCAAAGATTCAAACCACCAATCATCACAGCCATCCATGGCAGTGTCTCTCCATGATCAATTAATGGAAAAGAACAAGCAGTTTGGTCCAAGAAAGCTGTAAAAATAAGCCTTCTTGGACACACCATGCCATCAATTAATGGGCGCCGTTGATACGCTTAGCTCCAGAAGAGGTAGTACAAAACCAGAACAACCAAAGCAATCAAAACCTGGTCCCTGAAAGAAACAATCTTGGGCCGATCAATGCGGCTAGCGTGCCGACCAACCTCAGAAAGATGCAGGTCTCCTGGAGAGTACAGGAGTTCCAGGGAAATGAACGGGTTTGCTTCATCAGTCAACTCAAATAGTATCTCACCAACAGCGCTCTTGAACTCCCCATTGGACCATTCCTGAGTTGAGAGCAAACACTGTCATATTTCAGACTTTGAACAGAGCGTTAGCGCAAGCGCATACATGGGCCAAACTGGTTTCAGAGCAAGCACTGCCCATACTTCACACTTGGAACAGATTAAGGCACAGATGGGCCAAACTTGCATTATGGTCAGGTATGTAATTTAGCAAATTTTGAGGCTCTTAACAAGTTTAGTTTAGACTTTGGACAGAAAGGCGTAATAAAAGTTAAATCATAATTTAGCATGATACCTGAATCTGCTTGCCGATTGTAACAAGCATAGAGCCAGCCGGCAAACTGAAAAAGGTTGACCCGCCCTGATTTCGGAGACAAATTTCCTGATCGCGTCCAGAGAGGTGGATGCTCAAAGCGTATGAGTTTGGAGGATTGGTGCTGCCAAACTCGCTCCAAGGTGTTTTCAAATTGTTACAGTTATATAGTGTCAGACACAGAACTGATGGGGCTTCTCTAGGCAGAACAGAATCTTTAGGATTCTTGACGTTATCAGATAGAACTCTGATGACACATTTTGCGAGATCCTCCATTTTCCATGCAACAATCTCCATCTTCTCCCTAGCAATAGTCGAAGGTCTCATGTCAGGGCATAGGAGATCCATTTTGAAATCATCTCCAATATTCCTAATATGCTTATCAGGGTATTCATTTGATGTTGAGAAACATAGACAATTAAACATACATCTTAAAGATAGGTTCTGATGGTTTATGCATTATGAAAACCTGAATTTGGAGATTATTAGCTATGTTAGGTTCTGATGGTTTATGCATTATGAAAACCTGAATTTGGAGATTATTAGCTATGTTTAGCAGGTTTCTTGACAAAAAATGGTTTGCGGCGAACGAGACACACTTATTTATGTGCCATGCATAGCTCAGCGATCAGTAGGGGCATCTTGAGTTTCGGTTGTTCTGTAGTGTCTGCACAAGCTCTTCTTGTTTTCGGGCAAAACTTTCTTCCATCCCTGTGGACTTACCAGAATTCACTGTGATCAGTTCTTTCGATCACGGTCATGACAACTTAGATGCAGACATTGTGAACGCAGACCGATAATCTGATCCACCATATATAGTTGGATTTTTCTGAATATTTTCTGATCAAATTCAGCTTACAAAAAAAAATTGCTCTGGCTAGTCTATCTGCCAATAACCCAATAGGCCAATACGCACCGACGCGTACGGGTAGCTGCAAAGGTGACGGGGAAGTAGGGAAAGAGAGAAAACTTACTACAAGGCGTTAGTATAAATTACTAGCACGTACCTGAACGCACGGTACGTCGAGCCGGGCAGGGCCGCGTCCAGCACCCGATCCACGTCGGAGCTCACCGGCCGGAACCAGTAGAACTCCTCCCCGACCACCCGATCCCTCCTATGGAACCACCTCCCCAGCTCCCGCTTCACCTCCTCTGGCGCCCCGAACACCGCCTCCGCCGCCTCCACGGCAGCGCGCACCTCGCCGGCCTCGACCACCCCGCTCACGCGGAACGCGCCGGCCTCCGCGGCGGCGCCGACAGCCGTCCGCGCGGCGGCCGCCTCACCAGACAAGAGGGCCCTCGCGGGGATGTCCGGGGCCGGCGGAGGCGCGGGGAAGTGGAAGCGCTTCTTCCGGGGCAGGGTCAGGTCCGGGACGCGGAGGGAGGCCTCGAGGAACTCGGCGAGGACGAGCTCGTCGGCCGCGGCGGAGCGCGCGCCGCGCGCCGTCCGGATCGGGGTCGGCGGCGGCGCGCGGGCGCGGACTCGAGGGTGCCGCGGGGCCCTGGACGTCGCCGTCATGCCACCGGCCGGCCGATGAGGGGGCGGGAGACCTTGGATTGGGAGGTGCTTGATCTCCAGGCTGGTGGTGGTGGCGTGGGTTTTAAGAAACGGTGGGGACGGGGAGGGGTCGTGGAGCAACTGCGGTCGTCAGATGCGTCGCGTGGACGGCCCGATGGAGGCCGTGGTTTGCAATCGTGGAGGGGAGAGGTGGTGCGAAAGTGGAGGCACGACGAATGCCCGACCAACTTGACAAGTGAGGATGGGAAGGACGGCGCGGGTGCCGGTGGCGTCGCAACGTTGCGTAGCCTGGGGGAGTACGCACGCGGTGGGTGGCTGTGACGACATGGAGCCGTCTGATTCGGGCAGTGAAAATTCATGGTTCACTCTGGGCAGTGAAATTTTTTTAACGGGTCAGCAAAAAGATGGTCATGTTCCAAGTGGATACTAAAAAATAGGTAGATCTATGTGAAGTTCACAACATATTGGCATCATGCCAGATTTTTCTAAGTCCCATTTATTTTAGCTTAAGTTTTTAATTTCTGGGTTTTTTGTATTATTTATAAATTTCGTCTTTTTCTATATTTTTGACTTTTTTTGAGCTTTTTGCCGGTTTTTTCTCGTATTTATTTGTATTATACATGATGGACTAACTTTTTTCCTATTTTTAATTTTTTAAATTTAATTATGCTAAATAAGCCTCTATCAGCTACAGTGTTTTTCAGCCAGCTACAGTGCTTTTCAGCCATAAATCAGTAAAAAAAGCTCTTTTGAGCAGAGCTTAAGGTACTAGACCGATCAAATGCAGAGCACTCTAGGAAGCAAAATCAGATGCGAACAACATTGGGAGCCGGAGCGCCGCCTCCGCCACCGCCACCAGCAGGAGGACGAGGACCTTGGCCCCCCAGGTCTTTCCTCCAGCAAAATAAGAGGCCACCAGTATCAGCCACAAGGCCACAACAATGTCACATGACATGATCAAGATTACTTGAAAAAGATGTTCCAACAAAAAGAGAAGTACAGTAAGAAATGGATTGCACTAACAATGAATCAGAATCGGCCTTCCTAACAGCACAACCATGCGTTTCTCCAAGCATCAATTCTGCAATTGTGCCTATGACAACTGACAATGTGGGTAAGCAATTTTGGGCATTCCTAGAGTGATTTCGACTGCAAATATATCTCAACGACCTTGACCTAATATCTGGGGGCTTGTCCGAGGACACCATTGGTGCGTTTGAATGCAACGTGGAGCCTATTAATGCCACAAACAGGAATAACTAGATAGTCTAAGCACTGGCTGAAAACAATGTGTACTGTAGCACTCAACTACAGTACAGATAACCATAATCAAGGGAGCTATCAATATACCAAATCTCACCAAGATTGCTTATTTTCAGTGTAACCTGTGTTTGGTCCATCAAGCATGATCGCATGAATACAGCATTTTACTATCATTATATGCAAAATATTTAAGTAAGAGAGCACAAAATAACCTATCTTCACATCGAACATTTCCCATCCTAAATGATCAGCTAAACATGTAGATTGTTAGCCAATTGTGAATGTTAGGGACCGGTTCATCCCACAGGCACTATGTATTGCCATCAGGGCAGAGTGGCAGACGTGCAGTCCCAAAAATATTATATAGATGGTCAGCAGAATGTATATGCTACATGAGGCATGCCAGTTACTTTTGCTAAAATGATACATTTCGAACAATCAGCTAAATGAATGTTCAGCATTTTGCATTTCATAAAAAAAAATAGATGGGTCATGGTTCATAAAAGGTTAGACCATAATCAGATATCACTACTAATGTGTGAAACTTTTAGTGAGAAAGATGAAACTATATATGATAGATACAGGGCATACAAGGATTCAGGCAGTTGATCAAGCGGTGCGGACAAACAAACTGAAACTAGTCTGCACCTTAGCATACAAGCTTGGGGAGAACGTATCCAGCAACGAAACAGTGTAACGCCCAGTTTTTTTAGAAGGGCCCACTGAGCAAATCCTAATGGGGCTTTGATCTAATCGGAGCTTAAGGAATTTTTAAAAATAGGCAAACCTTTTTTTCCCAAGCAGCCGCCACCCTTTCTTTTCCTTCCCCTCAGGTAGTCTCTCTCTCTCCTTTTTCAATCTCTCTCTCTTCCTCCCTCGTGCAGGGCGGCTTAGCCAGCGGTGGGTGGTGGTCGGCACAAGGGAGGCGCGGCCCGCAGCTGTGCGGCACAGGCGATCGGCACGTTAGCTGCACGGTGGCCCGGCGACGGTGCGTCAGCTGGCGTGGTGCGGCACCGACGTTGATGCCGAGGTGGCGGTGGCTAGCAGTGGGCGGCGCATGGCGGCAGCACGACCGAGTGTGGGCTGCGCGGTTGTTGGTGGCGGCGCATATGGCCGAGAGAGGCGAGACAGCTCGAGCGCAGCTGACCGGGCGGCAGCGACCGGCAGAGCACAGGCCGAAGCGGCACTACAGTCGTGCGGGCGCAGGCCAAGGTGGTGCAGGCTAGGCGGCGGGGCCAAGGTGCTTAGTCGGCGGCCGGTGCTGGTGACCACCGGCGGTTGCCGGCGGCTAAAGTGGCCGGCTTCCATGGCCCGGGATTCGGTGGGCCAGGATGTGGCCGAATCGCAGATTCGCGCGGTGTTTTGCTAGTCCTTGCAGCGGGACGCCACTCTCGCGGCCGAACAGCGTTTCACACGGCTGTGGGACTAGCGAACCTGTTTTCTCTCCAATCAAGTTTATTTCTTGTCGTTCTTTTATCAAATTCAGCTGTGCCTGATCGGTTACCTTCTATTCTATTCTGTAGATTCGCACGCAGCTATTGAGGGAGCAGTTGGGCAGTTACGTATTTCGGACCCATTGTGCAGTGTATCCGTCGAGCATGCTCAAGGCAAGTACCTCGCGACCGTAACCTATCTTTTTGCACATTACTGTTTCATGATTAACTGTCGCTGTTAGCTTAGTGCTCAATGATTATATTGTATTGTTTCCCGGGTCGTATGCTGTTATTATACTAGGTAGATCTTGATGTGCTAGGCTAGTTAGTGTTGTGTGCTTCTAGGTTAGTATAACGTGCAATTATATAATTCATCTTTAATTAGCGATTAGAATTGATGCTTAAATCGTTGATAGGGGTAGCGTATAAGCATGTTTGAATTTAAGGTTAACCACTAGTAATCTTTTAACATTGAGCTGCTTTATTTATATACCTTGCTTCCTTGATCTTCAATTTGTATGTTATTACTTGTGAGTCTCGACTGATTTATTTATGATATTCATTAACTTGACTAATAACCATTTATCACGTAATAAAACCTAGATGTTTGACAACCTTTGTGTTAGTGATGTTAAAGTGTCGTTTAGAGTAATTCCTGGATCACTACCACCATAGTATCACCCCCCATTGTCTCATAGCGAAAATTATGCCTTTCCTCCTCAACCTTAACGATCCTGTCACTTATTGTAACCTTATCTAGACTTGCCCTTAGTTATTCTAATCACTTATCATATTAGTCATTAATAACATAATTGTTACCTAGCTCAGGGTTACCCACATATAAGGGAGATTGTCACCCATCTAGTAATGTACGAAGGACCATACATTTTTGTTACTCAGGATATTATACCCTGTCTGTGGTTATACAGTCGAAGACAGAGATGTGCCTGACTACTCTCGTATAACGGGGCATGTGGGAAGAGATCACCAGGACCATGACTATAACTTGTTAAATAACTATTATCTTGGTTTTACATCTCCATTATCTCTATCCTTAATCGGTTTTAATGTTTCTGGTAACTTAATTTTATGCAATTAGCCTGTCAATTACTTATTGCTTGCTTGTCCTTTTCTCTTTGTGTTGCGACCATTGTTAGGTACTTGTTGAGATTCCAAATCTCACGCTTACTCTTTCCATTCTCAGGTAAAAGGTCAGTACGTTGGAGCACTCGAGTTTTCGGCACCGTGGCTTGCCACTATTTATGTTATTTCATTTATTTCCCATTGATTAAAAGTGGACTAGTCACATGTTTCAAACACTTATCTTAGTTTCTGCTAGTCTTTAATAAAGTACTTTTAAAGTTTTAATTTCCTTAAATTCCTATTGTTACTTTTCTTACTGGTTTTTTACTTTGGCGATAATGTTTTATAGTAATATCTCAGATTGGCTATACGTGGAGTGCTATAAACAGATATCAATTATGCCATCAACGCATCAAGAGCTCAACACATCTAAGCTCGCAAGAGGATCAAAATAGACGAGGGAAAAAAAATTTACACTCGTATGCAAGACCACCGTGTGTACTACTATTGCGAATCATACCTAAACTCGTATGCCGGAAGCAGAAATTAAAAGCGGGAAGGGAAGCGCACCATCATGGACGCACGCCTCCTGGACATCCCTGACGGCCACCTGCTCCACGATGTTCCTCACAAGAAACCTCTTGTTCGCCTTGTCCTGAGCCGCCCAAGAAACCCACCCAAATCAACACACAGATGGGCCGATTCGCGCACAAGGAAAGGGAGGAGGACTACGGTTAATTGCTCCGCCTTACCATGGGGCAGCACTTGGCGCAGTTGGAGCAGCGGATGTATTGACGTGGCCGCGGCCGTGCTTGTTGCGGCCGCCATTCCTGCGCTTGACCAACGTTGGATCGCGCAATACATGCGAGGCGTTAGTACATGAGATACGTGTTGCATTTCTCTTTGCGCTTGGGGAAACTAGATCTGAGAGGGAAGGGAGAGAGAGAGAGGGTACCGACCGTTCGTCGCGTTGGATGAAGAGCCGGCCATCGCTGGTTCGTTGGTGAGGTCTGCGCACGGGCAGCGACGGTCGGGGAAGAAGGAACGGCGTCTCCCTGGCGGCGGAGGTGGCGGCGGCGCAGATCCGGTGAAGTTTCCCGTCGCTGACTGCGCCCCCTCTAGATCGGTCTAGGGTTTGTGTGTCGGTGGGGATGTACGGCTCAGGCCAACCTCGTAACTCGAGCCGCCGGCCCCCACCCCTTTATATATAGCGCAGCGCGACGGGGGCCCACCAGCCAACAGATGGGCTGGGCGCCCCCGATCAGGGCGCGGGTCAAGGCCCTGATTAGCCATTGGGCTAATCGGGAGAGAGATCAATCCAACATTCTCCCCCTTGATCTCATTTATGCTTTATCTTTAATTACTTTTGACTTTCACTCATTCCATCACAGATTAGTGCATAGAACATGTCTCATCGTCATGGTCAATCGCCGATAGATTTAACAGCTACAATACACCCCTCTGTTCTGAAATAGTTACTTTAATCTTTTGGGCCATCTTTTAGTCCAGGAATCATAGGCTTTCCCTTAAACCCATGCCGGCTACATGTTCTCTGAACACGTTGGGTGGTAAGCCTTTTGTGAGCGGATCCGCTAACATCTTTGCGGTACTTATATGCTCAAGACTTATAATTTGATCCCGAACTTTGTCTTTCACAACATAGTACTTTATGTCAATGTGTTTGGCAGCACCACTTGACTTATTGTTGTGGGCATACATTATTGCGGGTTCATTATCGCAGTACAACTTAAGTGGTCTATTGATGTCGTCAACCACTTTTAAACCGGGTATGAACTTCTTTAGCCAGTTCACCTGCCCCGTAGCCGCATAACATGCTACAAACTCGGCATACATTGTGGACGATGTAGTGACGGTTTGCTTGGAGTTTTTCCACGATATAGTTCCTCCAGCGAGAGTGAACACATATCCGGATGTCGACTTTCTATCATCTCCCGCATAATCAGAATCTGTATACCCCACTATATGGAGTGAATCTGATCTTCTGTATGTCATCATGAGGCCTTTTGATCCTTGCAAATAACGCAAGACTTTCTTTATCAATTTCCAATGTTCTATTCCAGGATTGCTCTGGAATCTGCCAAGTAACCCGGTAACAAACGCTAAGTCAGGGCGCGTACACACTTGAGCATACTGCAAGCTTCCGACAGCTGAAGCATATGGAACGATTTCATTTGTTCGAGCTCGTACTGGTTCCTGGGGCATTGAAAATCCCCATATCTGTCGCCCTTGACTATAGGTGCAGGTGAAGGACTACTTTTATGCATACCAAATTTCTTTAAAAATTTCTCTATGTATGCCTTTTGTGATAGTCCCAATATCCCATTGTTTCTATCCCGGTGAATTTCGATCCCTAGAACGAACGAAGTTTCACCAAGATCTTTCATATCAAAGTTTGAGGACAAAAACTTCTTTGTCTCCAGTAACAGACTGACATCACTACTAGCCAGTAGGATATCATCCACATACAGGATTAGGAAGATAAACTTCCCATCTTTAAACTTTGCATAAACACAGTTGTCCTCTACACTCTCTTTAAACCCAAATTTTCTTATTGTACTGTCAAACTTCAAGTACTACTGTCTTGAAGCTTGCTTTAACCCATAAATCGATTTCTTTAGGCGGCATCCCATTCTTTCATTTCCTTCCACGACAAAACCTTTCGGTTGTGCCATGTAAATATTTTCCTCCAAATCCCCATTAAGAAATGCCGTCTTTACATCCATCTGATGTAACTCTAAATCATAATGTGCTACTAATGCCATTATGATTCTGAAGGAATCTTTACATTAGACTGGAGAAAAGGTCTCATTGTAATCAATCCCTTCTCTTTGTGTAAAGTCTTTTGCCACAAGTCGCGCTTTGTATCTTTCTACATTCCCTTGTGAGTCAAGCTTTGTCTTGTAGACCCATTTACAGCCTACTGTTTTGACTCCTTTAGGAATAATTTCCAAGTCCCAGACTTTATTAGTCTTCATGGATCTCATTTCCTCTTCCATGGACTCAAGCCATTTTGAGGAATTTTCACTTCTCATGGCTTCTTCAAATGAGGTGGGATCATTCTCCATTTGAAATTCCTCTGTATGATAAATCTGATAAAGATCAGAAATAGCTGATCTTCTTACTCTTTGAGATCTCCTCGGGGCCTCCTCATTTGGTACATCTTCTGTTTGAGGCTGCTGTTACTCCCCCTCATCTGTGGCAATGGGTTCTATAGGATCCTGAAGAACAGGTTCTTCATTCTCATTCATTGTTGCCACAGGAGGAACAATAACCGGTGCTGGCACCACAGTGTCTTGCACCGACGGTGCAGCGACAGCAGGTAGTGTGAAGAATGGCTCTTGAATCATCGGAGTGGGCGCATACGCCCGCTTCTCTTCAAGATCAATCTCACGAGCTACCATACTTCCTCTCATCATTTCATCCTCTAAGAAGACAGCGTGTCTCGTTTCTACAAACTTTGTATATCTATCTGGACAGTAGAAACGAAAACCTTTTGACTTTTCAGGGTAGCCAATGAAATGCCAACTTACTGTTTTGGGATCAAGCTTCCCAAGATTTGGGTTAAATACTTTAGCCTCAGCAGGACTCCCCCACACACGTAAGTGGTTTAGTGAGGGAACTCTTCCTGTCCACAACTCGTACGGTGTTTTGGGCACCGACTTACTAGGCACTCTGTTGAGAATATGAATGGCGGTTTTCAACGCCTCCATCCATAAACTCAATGGCAGTGTGGAATAGCTCATCATGCTTCGCACCATATCTATCAGGGTACGGTTGCGTCTTTCAGCTACTCCATTTTGCTGAGGTTCGCCCGGTGTAGAATACTGGGCCACTATGCCATTTTCCTGTAAAAACCTTGCAAAAGGTCCAGGAACTTGTCCATATGGGGTATGTCGACCGTAGTACTCCCCCCCATGATCAGATCGGACTATCTTAATCTTTAAATCATGTTGGTTTTCAACTTCAGCCTTAAATATCTTGAATTTATCCAAGGCTTCATTTCTTTCTTTGATTGGATAAATATATCCATAACGGGAGTAATCATCCGTGAATGTTATGAACGAGTCATATCCATCCACACTTTTCACAGGAAAATGACCACAAATGTCTGTGTGAATAATTTGTAGAACTCCTGTGCTTCTTTTGGCGTCTTTCTTAATTTTCTTTACATATTTTCCTTTAATGCATTCTCTGCATTGTTCTAAGTCGGAGAACTCTAATGGAGGAAGAATATCATTCTTAACTAGTCTTTCTATTCTCCCCCTCGAAATATGGCCTAAACGACAGTGTCATAATTTCGACGACTCATCTAGAGTTCTCTTCCGTTTCCTGTTTACATTCGTAGACGAGGATTCAATCACTTTCTCGCACGCGACGTTCCCATTATCGCATACGACATTCACATCATCACATAATGATAACAAATAAAGCTCATTTTGTAAGATGGCAAGACCAACACATTCTTTATTAAACATTATTTCACACTTGCCATTTCCAAAATTACAATCATAACCATCATTGTCCAAATTTGAAACACTAATCAAATTCCTCTGTAAAGAGGGAACATAAAGGACATCTCTAAGTAAAAGAGTGAAGCCATTAGCTAGCTCTAATGAAAGATCGCCAACGGCTTCAACTTCAGCTTTGACTCCATTTGCGACTTTAATGCATCTTTCTTTTCTTTGCGTAGTCCTCGTCGAACGGAATCCCTGTAAAGAATTAGCAACGTGAACAGTTGCTCCTGAGTCAATCCACCAAGTGGATTTCGAATATTGCACATACAGGGATTCATTTATATAGGTAATAATGTTCTCACATTTCTTTGCCATTATCATTTTTAAGTAATTAGGACAGTTCTTCTTGTAGTGTCCTGTCTTCTTGCAGTGAAGACACTGATCTTTGTCTACAGCAAACTTATTCTGTTGAGGCTGATGGACAGAGACTTTTCCCTTGTTCTTTGAGAAGGAGTTACTATTGAAGTTCTTTTTCTTGTTATCCTCCACATAGTTGATAGAACCACCATGTGAGGATTTAATTCTTTCCTCCTCTTGCACACACATAGCTATGCACTTTTCCAAGTCCCATTTCTCGGGCTGCATATTGTAGTTGACAACAAATGTGTCAAACTCTTTGGGCAAGGAAGCAAAAACCAAATGAATAAGGAACTCATCCTTGAGAGCCAAATCCATTGGTTTAAGCTTAGATGCCAAGTTGCTCATCCTTAGTATGTGCTCTCTTATGCCACTGCCACCACCATAGTACCTTTCTGTCACAAGCTGTTTAATCAGCTGTGTAGCATAAGTCTTTGAAGAGCCAGTAAACTGACTCTTTATTCTCTCAAGGTACTCTGTGACAGTGTCACACTCTGCAATTGAGCCCACAATAGCAGGCTCAATCGTGTTCTTTATCACAGCCATACATTTCTTGTTGGCTGTGGTCCATTTCTTATGCTCAAGGTCATAAGACATCTGTAAGGGAGCATGATCCCTCTGTCTTTTCTGCCAAGCAGTATCATCCTCATTTTGATCCCTCACCGGTGCCATAGGCTCAGTGGGACGTGCTGTACTGAGGACCCAGTCCACCTCAGCCAAGATAAACGCTAAGTCTATCTTTTTCTTCCACTCTCCATAATTATCTCCTTTGAGAGTGGGGATCTCTCTGATACAACTCATCAAGTTGTATCCGCCTGAAAAATAGTTCAAATAAAGTGAGAACGTAACAGCAAAATTATATGCCTTATTTCCAACGTTGGTCAAAAATACGACATACAATTAAATCAATTTTATCTATACATTAAATCTACATCACCGTTGGCAGAAATAGAAATAATGCATAAAATCATCAATTAAAAAATTATAATACTGTTATTATCAACGTTGGTCAGAAAATAACAATATCATAAATCTCTGGAAATTATATCTATTTTTCCAAAATTAAATTCTCCCGTTGGTTCGAATTTAATAATGAAAATTAATCAACATTAACTTTTGCAGCGGAAACTGTAATTATTCTAAAAATAATTCATTATACAGAAGCATTATACTGTACACATTTAATCTCTGAAAAAATTAACACGTTGGTGCAAAAATTTACAGAGATTTTGGATCAAATTTCAATCAAACTCACTCATAAATGTTTCTGAAATAATTAACTTTCATTTTTCTGGAATTTACTGTGCAAAATGGCCATTTGGCCCATCTTGCGCAGCCGCGGCCCACGGCGGCCCACTCGGCCAGCTCCCACGCGCGCGTGGCCGACCCAACTGGAAACGTGCGGCCCACAGCCCACACGCCCCCATCAGCCCATTAGTGCTCGCCCGATCTCGGCCACCCATCAGAATCCGACGGCTCGGAGTGAAAATAGCCCGAACAAAAACCCCCGCAGGCCTCAAACCCTAACCCTAGGGGCATTAGCCTTCTCTCCACCCGAAAAACACGGCGCCCAGCGGCGGCGCGTGAGGAGGGGGCGCACACGGCGGCGGCGGGCGGCGGCATAGTGCCGATGGCGCAAAGCGGCGCACGGCGGCTGCGGCGGGGCTACGCGGGGCGGAGCGACGGCGACCCGCGCGGGCTGCGCGCAGCGGCCCCACCGGAGCGGAGCGGAGGCGGCGCGTCGCGGGAGGCGGCGGCCCGAAGACTCCCACGCGCTCGGCCAGAGGCGGCCCCCGAGCGGAGCAGCGGCGCGCCGGTGACGGCGGCCCGGCGGTGCAACCGGTAAGGCTCTGATACCATTGTTGCATTTCTCTTTGCGCTTGGGGAAACTAGATCTGAGAGGGAAGGGAGAGAGAGAGGGTACCGACCGTCTGTCGCGTTGGATGAAGAGCCGGCCATCGCTGGTTCGTTGGTGAGGTCTGCGCACGGGCAGCGACGGTCGGGGAAGAAGGAACGGCGTCTCCCTGGCGGCGACGTCTCCCTGGCGGCGGAGGTGGCGGCGGCGCAGATCCGGTGAAGCTTCCCGTCGCTGACTGCGCCCCCTCTAGATCGGTCTAGGGTTTGTGTGTCGGTGGGGATGTACGGCTCAGGCCAACCTCGTAACTCGAGCCGCCGGCCCCCACCCCTTTATATATAGCGCAGCGCGACGGGGGCCCACCAGCCAACAGATGGGCTGGGCGCCCCCGATCAGGGCGCGGGTCAAGGCCCCGATTAGCCGTTGGGCTAATTGGGAGAGAGATCAATCCAACAATACGTTCTTACCATGGCGGTGGATGACTGGATGGGAGGCGGCGGCGGCGGCTGGTTCGAGCTCCGAAGCCTCCGAGTAGTCCTCTTCCTCTAGGGTATGCGCCACGCGTGGCCCTTAAGTTGTTCGTTCTTTCGATCGACGGTCAAAGTTGTCAGAAAGGAACATATTAGATAAGTGAAGGCGGATTGAACATTTTCCGCTTTGCAACACGTTATAAGCTAAGCCGGCGAGATGTATACGGGCCTGTTCTTCTTGGCTGCGGTTTGTAGCTTTTAGCTGCGACTTGTGGTTTTTGAGCTGTTTGTACAAGAGATTACAGAGTAACAGAAACTCGCATACGGTTTTTGCCGATATAAATGAAGTTAATAAAGTATGTACTATAATTAACTAGTAGACCTTATCTTAAAAAAATACTCTGTTTAAAAGTTAGTTACTGTAGAAAAGCCGAAAAGCAGTTTTTAGAAGCTGAAAAGAACAGCCGGAGGAAGATCTTACTGAGGAACAGACGATGCAACATACAGATTTCACGCATCAAACAGAGGATCTTATTTCAGAGACCAAAGACTCTCTATAGTATAATAGTATGCAAATGTTTTAGCAATGACGGTATACAAGATGCACTTCAAGGGACATTCAGAGTTTTCAGAAGCTGAATTGAATGAGCACGTTAGTGTCTAATCTTTTTCAGCGACTAGGACAAAAGTGCTTCTGTAAACTGTTCTGCTTCGTCTTCTTCGTGTAAGCCCAAGGTCCAGAGACATCAAAATGTCAAGCCCTTCTGCAGGAGCGGTTGCTTCAGAAGCCTATGCGAATGCCGTGGGAACAGTGCGGTGTACCGTGAATCCAGAAGATGGTCATGCATCCAAATCTCTGTTCGAGTTCCAAACTGGTCCTTTAGTCACAACAATATCGGTAACTTTAGCCAATCCGTTATGTACCAGGAGAAGAGCATCTGCTTCGCCTTCTTTCACCTGCCATAGTTGATGAGCCAAAAGTGATTTAGGCAATGCGCAAGGACTGCGGAGATACCCTAAGAAAAAGGTTAGCGTCCCTTGATTGGAAATAAAAGGAGTGGTAAACATGACTGCAAGTCTGCAATTTATCATTTTGACGACCAGATAGCATAAGAAGAGAAGTATGATAACCTGGCTATGGAACAGCGGAGCTGACATTTCGAGGGCCTTCTGTTGGCTCTCCATCAAGCAAAAGTAAGAATACAAGATCATTCCTAACAAAGCAACAAGAATCCCTACTATGTTCCTCCAGCTAAATGGATCGTGAAGTAAAACATATCCAAAACCAAGGACAAGGCAAGTTTTCAGATGTCCTAATACTTGGTATGTCACTGGAGATGTTTTCCCGATCACAAGAAATGTACTGAAGTTCACAGAGACAGATATTAGGCATGAAAGAATGATGAATACCTGACAAAAAAAGATAATAATTAGATAAATTATTGGATAATAACACAGTAGTAATTCACAAAAAGGAGTGTCGGGTAATGGAATGCTCACAAGGATTTGGCGTGTGTACTTGAAAGCAAATACATTCTGGTTAGTAAGCAGACCATCGAGAAATGGACCGATGACAAAAAGAGTCAGCGCTTGGTATGGGCAAGATTGGTAGAGAAGTTGAGTAGAAGAAACTTTGAATTTCTTCTGGATTGTGTTTGTCATCTAGCAGAATTGGTTAAGTTCTTTTTTTTCGAGAACATACAATTGGTTAAGTTCTATCTTACAGTTAAGGAAATTAGAATAGCAAAAGAAAAGATGGATACAGATCTTTTCAATAGACAATACTGAATGTCTGAATCTAAACAAATTTCAGTTGATAAATAATATGGAGAATGGATTATACTGGAGTTTGTTACTTGAATCTGAATAACAAAGAATGCTTGAGGATTTTGGATGAACCATAGTATACAAACTAATCGAGAGGCCATATGACCAAGTTGGCAACTACACTACTGAACTGTCTATACGTCTCAGAAGTCTATATTATCTAACCAACAAAATGAAGTTGTGATGTCACTGTTTAAAATTAAAAGAACGTTCCCCAAAAAAGCTTTATCATAGTAATGACTAAAATTCTTTGTCTAATTTCTAATGTTACATTGCCATATTTGCAGTATATTAATTTACCATCCAATTTATGCCCAACATTAACTGATATAGGTGTAGGCATATCCGCATATCAAAATAGAAAACAGAGAATGATAACTATCCATCTCATCAAGCCAATATCACCTCCACAGATGTTATGAGCTAGTGCCATGAGTCTGATTTTCTATCCATAAAGAAAAGATATCAAGTGTCGTCTCATTTTTCTAGTAGAAAGAATACTCAATTGAACTTCATGGTCTTGTTTAAAGGATACAATTTGTGAGATGCATGTGGTAAGAACAGCAAGCAGAGACAACACAGATCCCAAACAATTGAGCTGCAGGTCTGTCACTGTTGCAATACCCACGCCAAACAGAAGAATTGCCAGTGCCATTTGGATGCTCCGGCTGCATCAATGGCAAACATCATTATAATTTGTGATCTAAATTATTGAATGGGAGCAATGGCTAGGGCTGCAGACCTGGGGCCTGCAGGTGTTCATCACTTCAAATATTCAAATACCATGTATGCATTTCTTATGAGTACCGACAAGAATAAAATATTTACTGGTTGATGATTTTGTCATATGTGATATGATAAGGCAAGGCTTGGATAGTACCTGAATGTCTTCCTGAAGAATAGTTTCTCCAGTGATACAGTACAAGGAATTACTGCTAGCTTGGTCATCTGATACATTTTATAGGGTGAGACGGCTAATTCAAAGCAGGGAACTACTGACAACACAAGCACTTAAAAACTGTAGATGAAGAACACTTTAAAAAAGCCTGCTTGCATGCATTTCCAGAAGAGAATAAACTTTAAAGCAAATATGATTAGATAAAAACAAGTGCCAATTAAAGTGGTGTCATGTCATCCCCTAACCAAATCAGGAGTACATTAAATTCACCATCATTTTATTGTTTGGAAATTAGAGTAGTATTGTTTTGTAATCAACTGTAGTGTGTTGATATTAAGATGAAACATACATTAAAGTCAGCTGCTAAATTTCCAGCAGAAATTTAATTTTGCAAACTCCTAACAGGTAACATTTGCAGAAGATGAATATGTTCATCCGAAATAGAAAAAGAAAACAGAAATATGCCAGATTGGTCTGAATTCCGAAAAGTAAACCAACCTGGTAAAAGCCAACAGAGTTGAATCCAAGGCTCAGATTAAGCAAACCAATAGATATGCCATTTAGTATCCCGAATCCGATGACTGCCTTGGGATCAAAATCTTTGTTCTCGAAAAGTTTCATCTGAAGAGCCACATGGAGCGAACAAAATGTCACCAGGAGATGCCAGCTCGTCAGTGTAGTAGCTGAAAGAAATCAGAACAGTTTTTTGTCAATTCTGCATCGTCATATCTAGTGAAAGTTCGAGTTCACTTCAGTGCCCTATGTTAATCTTTCATACACACTAGTCTGCATTGCACTCAAGCAATTCCAAGAACACCTGGTGTGCAAACTCGTTTCTATCCCTCCAAACTGGTGTCAACGCCTCCGTTAATAATAAAAGGATCACGGTCGCTGCTAGTACACCGCAGGCATTAGAGACACAGGAAGCTCGTGGCATCAAACATTTACTGGCTCCTATCATGATCCCGTGAACAAACTAGACGCGAGGGAACTAGAGCGCAAGAAGCTAGGTGGCGCTCACCGAACGTGAAGCCGAGGGTGCTCATGAGCGCCTTGTTGCAGATGATGATCGACACGGAGGACACCACCGACAGGCCCAGCGCCCCCACCGTCCCGGCCATCCTGCCCTCCACAATCCCCATGACCATGAGCCACCTCAAGAGAAAAAGACGAAGTCGGTGACGCTTCTGAGGGAGGCTGGCTGCGAGGGGAGGGACGGGAGGCAAAAATCTGTAACGTGAGAGCTCTGCCACCATGCGTGGGGAATGTTTAATGAGACGCTCTCTCCATTAAATAGCATCAAAATTATATTATATTATATACAACTACCCTTAGTTGACTGTTAGGGTAAAGACCGAAGATCTGATATTTAAAATAGCAAACAACCTTCAACAATTATAAAAATTTATAGGGGTGTTATTTAATATGACAGTGAGCTAGGAAAAAATTTCAAGGCACTGTTCAAAGAAAATGTTTAGATTTTTAATTTAAATACTAATAAAAGCTACTATTTACAAACATAGACTAAATAAGGTCTAAAAATTCTAAAAAATTCTCACATGCTCCTAAGATGTCACATAGCTCCCGAAAATATGATTTTCCATTTTCTACAGTGAATTTACCACAGTTTAAAATATAATTAAATATGATGATTTTGGATTTGAATTTCAAAAATGGAACAAATGGAAGAGTCAGTTTACGAAATTTTATATTTGAGTTATACACTACCCCCAATGATCCACAAAAAAAAATTCAATATTTTAGGCTAATCCAATTTGCCCTATATTTAATTTTTATCATAGGATAGATTTGAACTGATGGCAAAATCATCTTTTTCCAAGAGCAAACATACCCTAATTGATAGCAATGGCATATAATTGATTTTCGGTGTTATTCAGTGGTATCTAATAGAGAGAGTATTTTTCAATAGCATTTTATAGAAATGGATGCTATTCCATGGCATATAATCAATTGTCTCTTGTTTAATAGTCCCACTGGTTGTCAAAGAGATAAATAATTCAACTTAAAAGTGGAAGAGACTATCATCCAATAAGTGGTAATCCTGAGAAATTGTCGGTGTACGGTGAAAAGGGCGGTGAACGGTTGGGAGGCATCAATATGTGAAGGGTGTAAAGGAGAAAATTATTAGAATAGTCTCAGATTAATTATGGAATGATAAGGGATCTAGCATAAAAGTGAAAGTTTCTCACCTCACAAGCTAGCTTATAAGGATGAGAAGATCTTTATGATTCAACAGTAGTTGTACATCTGTTGTTTGTTTCGCATAAAGTTTAATGAATTTGTTTGGGTTTAACTAATTGTAGCCTAGCCTGGCACAGCCGTTGCATGGTCTCTCAGGTGGTGTCAGGCGCAGCGACATGGGTGGCCGCTTAAGGCCCGTCCTTTTTTTTAACTTTTCATTTGGTTTTATCAGTTGATATTATTTATCAAACCACAATCAAGGATCATTGGCTGTAGTATAAAAGAACGAGGCTGAGTAGTTGTTGAGGCTCATAATTTTCTGCACCGAGAAGCATAGCCGCACAGGGCCGGTGCATCGTCTAGTCCAGTCCAAGTGTAAAAGACGCAAATTGCTGACCTTATGAAGGACCATGTGAGAAGGTTCATAATACTATTGTGATGAAACATTGCAATGTTTATCGAGTGATCAATTGGTTTTTGCAAAGATTGCATTTGATTTGGACTATTTTTTAGAAATGTTAGGAAAATCAAAAGTACGGTAGGTATTAGTGCGGCAGTTTCGCTTTGCATAAGTACCACAGGCATAAGTGCGGTAGTATTGTTCGGTGGAAGTACCGGGTTGAGTTGCAGTATGATTTTTCCAGAGAGCTACAGGTGAGGTTTTCAGCGTACGAAAGTACCGTTTTGGAAGGCGGTAGTACCGTAGTGCAGAAGTACCAGTGTGTTAGGTGCGGTACTTCCGATCTTCCTAGAAAAATAGGGGTTTGGGGAATTGAGTCATGGATTGAGTTTGGATGACCTGGGTTATTGGATTAAGGTTGCATGATGTATGTCTCGGCTAATGTATGTCAAGTTATGAAAACTTGTGCCTGAAAACGATTTTTTTTTGTCTTTGGATGTGCATGATCGAAGATATCAGGTAAGACGGTGTGCTCAAGCATGGCACGAGAAAAGCGGAAAATATTGAAGACAAATTCGAACGGCGGGATGGCGCAATGTGGTTTGCACGGGCCAAGTGAGCCGTGGTTCGATAGAACCGGGATGAGAGAGACTTGACGATGCGTGGCAAGCTAGTGGTGTGCCTACACGTGGCAAGTATGACGATTGTTTACAGTGGTTGATGATGACCGGGTCGAGGAAGGGTATTTTGGTAGTTTGACCAAAATACCGGAAACCATTTTGGATCAAAACCGCGGTGCATGGATGATGCGTTGGAGAGCGGTTTAGGTCAAGGTGGAGCTAATTTGATCAAGACGGATCAAGACTAAAAATTTAGCGGATACACACTTTTGCGCTTTGAAAAACGTGCATAAGTGAAATTGTGTGAGTAAAACCCGTATATGTGGGGTTAACGGGTTTTTTTCCATTGTAATAGTGGATAGTATCCACTAAGGTGAATAGGTGACTTGTTGCCCACCAATAAAAGGGATTTGGGATGGAGACGTTAACCATCCAACCCATCGCTTGTGCTCTCTTCTCTAAGTTTAGGGGTTAGGGTTTAAGAGTGAGTACCTTAGGAGCTTTTTGTCCTCCAAGGTGGAGTGGCTGTAAAACCTACCTTCTTAAGTAAGCAATACATTAATTTTTGTGCAACTTTTAAGTCTCTTTTGTTTTTGATTGATGTAATCGACTTTTAGTTGGTTTTGATCTCTCTTATTTCCTTCCTATGATTTTGCTGTGGCAAGGACGTGTAAGAAATGAAGATAATCGTTGGGAATACATTTCTATCCATTTAGCCACTTTGATGGCAAGACTCACAAGAAAACCCATTTTTGCTTGATTTGGCCTCAAAGTGTGATTCCTTGAACCAAGGGTTTTTGACATGATTTTTTTCGTGCTCTTACTTGCTGGGATATGTGAAAATATATCTAAAGCCATATTGGCCATCGTCCACCTACGAGTAAGTTGTATTCACCGATTTTAGTTTTGGCTTGGTTTCGATGCGCCTTTCCTTCAAACTGTAAAAAGTCTTATCTTTGACCATAATTTTTATGATCGTTTGTTGGAATAGGTTCTTGATAATTTAGAGAAGATCTCTGTAAACTTTTATATCATTTGGATCTACAGATCAAAAGTTCCATCGATTCTTGGTTTTGAAGTTGGGCTTAAATTACTATTCACTGAGGAAAGGAAGTACCGCAGTACAAACAAATGTACTTCCGATTTTGCTGAGTCTTCTCCAAAAATTTCAATAGCTGCTCTTACTCATCTAGTGGTGGTTTCTCATCCTAATTTTTATTACTTTGTAGCTATTAGATTGAAAGAGTGTTGAATACTTGAAAAAATTAGAATGCACTATTCACCTCTCTATTGCTATTCTGATCCTAATCTTTCAGCTTAATACTTTCCTACCTCGTTCGTCCTGGCAAATTTGCGCTGGAGATGCATGGAATCTTTTTGGCTTGCTAAATGGGTAATGATATACATGTACAGTTGTTACTCCATAGTCTACCTGTATCTGGTAACTGTCCAGGAACCTGCTATGCTATTGTTTGATTTCCCTTTTCACATTCGAACTGCACAGTAGTTGAAAACACAAGAAGCCAGAGCTGCACGTTCATACATCAGCCATTAGGTGAAAGGCAATCGTAGGAGGCTAGTACAACTTAGCAGTGGCTAGAATGCTACGTACTGCTATGAGGAAGAGAGAGAGAGAGAGAGAGAGAGAGTTCGGTGGGCTTGTTGGATTGGAGCATAGCTGCGTCAGGCTTGCAGCTCGCTAGTTGATCGATCAAAAGTCTTTAACTTAAACTGAATTCTCCTACTCTCGAACCATATGGCCGGAAGTCAAGTTTTTTTTCCCATTTCACCGTCCAACCCTCCAAATTCTTTCTTGATATTTGCACTGGCAAAGTGACGGTAAACTAACATATTCCGATGACGGGGACTACCTACCAAACATGCGGACTCTCACACCTTTGAAAGGCCAAAATTAGCTTATCTTCCCATCGTTACCCGCAAAAACGGCCTAACTGCAACGACAATTTGCCAATTCGGCAGAGATTCAGCCAACTCTGAACCAATCAATACTGACTGACTAATGGACTCCCCTATTTGCGTGTGTGGACTGATGAACAGAGTAAAAAATCAGAGAAAGTGCTAGTGACAGTAAAAAATCAGCTAATCCTGCAGTGCATTTGTCAGGAGTCTCCATCAATTTCAGTTAGAAGATTAGAATTCAATCAGGCTACTAGATGACTTCGGTGCTGCTAGACTGTGCAAAGTTCTCTTGTTAGGCCTGCCGAGATAATTGAGATCAGTCGACTAGGCGTTTATTTAGCATACCGAAACAGAACAATCTACTGGAAAGTCACGCTGCCTTTGGCGATGCAAACACACCTTTTTTTTTTGAAAGCCATCGATGCAAACACGCTTGACAACCCCAAACACGGTAACATAGGAAGTCAGCAGATTGATGCCATCATCTCGGATATGCCTCTGCGACAAGATCAGTACCATGTTCCCTACAAGCAGAAACAAGTTCACATCCACTGCATTTGACGAAGAAATCCGGGATCAGAATTGCATTTGTGGACACATGTTCTAGTTTGCCAGATTTCTAATGGGCTGAAAGTGTGTGTGTAATATATCTTTACTCCGGAGGTAGTTACTCCATTTGTATCTGCCGTGTATCATCCTTGAGATACTTCTACATTGATTGGGTCCGTGGATATCCATTAGTGGGTGAACTAACTGGCTAGTTTAATTTGTTAGGAAACCAGGACTCTATCTGGAGTCCTTATCTAATTGGGCACCCCCACCGTAGACTATAAATAGGGGCCTAGACCCCCCCTCATGATGTACCCCGATGCAATCTAAAGCAATAAAGAAAGACCAGGAGTTCTCTCTACCTCTCTGTGTTCAATCTATTCTCTCTGTGATTCTGTGATTGATTCGTTCTTGTTCTAAGCAGAGAAATCGCTCGGACTGGTCGCCAGCGACGGTTTCTCAACACGTTATCAGCACGACTTCGCTCCGGTGAACGAGGTAATCATCGAAGCACAGATTGAT
The DNA here is from genome assembly GCA_017311315.1 of Dendrocalamus latiflorus. Lineage (NCBI taxonomy): Eukaryota > Viridiplantae > Streptophyta > Magnoliopsida > Poales > Poaceae > Dendrocalamus > Dendrocalamus latiflorus. The sequence continues at coordinate 51,595,528 of CM029664.1, read as the reverse complement.
TTTCTAGATCGCTTTTGAATTCGCATTTTCTTTCGCGTTCTAGATTGAAATTCTACGGTGCAAATCCGCCCTAATCTACCGCGAGCAGACTTGAAGTCGCCGGCACAATGCCGATCGGTAGATTGTGAAACGGGGTAGATGTTGATTGCGCCGTAGAACGATGCAAATCCGCCCTAAATCTACCGCGAGCAGATCTGAAATCGCCGGCACAATGTCGATCGGTAGATTACGAAAACAGGGTAGATGTTGATTGCATCCTAGACTGAAAAACGAAATCAGAAAATTTTGCATTATTCCGTTTGATCCTGCATGATCGCTACTCGAAGGAATTTTGCATGTCATCTGTTTCAGTATATGCATCTGTTTCAGTTTATGCATGTCAAACACAAAAAAAAAGGGGCATGGCCGCCGGCCGCCACCGCTGCCGCGCCCGCATGCGCGCTGCTGGCCGCCGGCCGGCAGCCAGTCGTGGAGCCCAATTGGCGCCGCCGCCGTCGGCCCGTGCCCGCGCGCGCACGCGCCACCGGCCCCACCGTGACGGCGCCGCCGCCCCCCGGCCACTTCGCCGCGCCCTGCATAGCGCGACGACTAGCGCCGCCGTCGGTGCCCGCTCGGGGGGCGCCGCCGTCGGTGCCCGCTCGGGGGGAGCCGCCGCCGCTGAACCGGCCCGCGGCCGCCTCCTCGCCTTCGCCGCCGCCTTGGCTTCCCCACGCCCCTCACGACCGGCCGCCGCACCGCATCCCCATCACCGGCGCCGTAGCCTCGCAAGGCGCCGCCGCCGGCCGTCGCAGCCCCCGCATGGGCTCCGCCCGATCCCGCGGTCCCGCATGGCCGTCGGCCCGCGCCCGCCCTGAACGGCGTCGCCGCGGCCCCCGTTTTCCCATTGCGCCCCGCACGGCGCCACTGCTACCACGCGCCATGCGCCGCCTCCCGGTCCGCCTTCCAGCCTCGGTCGCCCGCACGCGCCCCGCGCCGCCTCTCGGTCCGCCGACGGCCACGGCCACGGCCTCCCGGGCCCCGCTGTGCCGCCTCTGGCCGCCCGCACCGGCCCCCGGACCCCGCCGTGTCACCTCCGACTCCGTGCGTGCGTGCGCACTTTGCAGCCGCCGCCGCCGCGAAGCAAGTGGGGTGGGAGGGGAAACCCTAGCCCGGGGGAGGCTTAACCCTAGCCACATGGGCCGGTTGGGCCGGGGGAAGGGGGGCGAGGCCGGATGGACAGGGGGGCTCATGGGCCAGTGAAGAAAAAAAAAAGAAGAAGAAAAAAACGGGGGGCCTGGCCGGTGGGGGGCTGCGGGGGCACTGGTTGTTTTGCGAAAAAGCCCATGAAACCTTGAGAATCACCGAAAGCCCCCTAGAACTTACATTTGAGTCCAGAAATTTGCAAAGAGGCCTAGGTAGTTCTGAAAATTACCAATGGGTCCTCAAATTTACCAGCGGGTCCAGAATTTTGCAGTAAACCCATCGGTAAATCAGAAAATTGCGCGAATTTTTCTCTGAACTGAAATTTTGCGTAAAAACCCCCTGGAGTTGCAGAATTTGCTGAAATTTCATATTTTAGCATAAAAGGGCCTCGGGAATCCGAATTTTACATCAATTTTTGCATTTGAAGCTTATTTATTTATGCCATTATTATTCTCTGTATTCTCTGTATTTATTTACTGTTTTTGGTTAATTGTAATTGTTTTAATTGCTTTTAATCACTGAAATTAGCAGTAAAATTATAGAAAATGCACAGAAAATTATGAAACATTATGGGAATCTATTGTACCACTTTATTTACCTGTAGTAAATTTTCCATGCATGTTTACCTGCAGTAAACTTATTTTATTTCGTTCATACACATGTAGATGACTGGAATTTCGAACCGGGAGTTCGAGGAGCTGGCCCAGCATGGCCGAAACTATCTGACATGGGCATCCGATGTCGAGATTGTGCTTGGGGGCCGGAAGCTCGGCGCAGCTATTGGGATAAGCGGACAGAAAGACGCTAGACCCACACCTGAGGAGAATGATCAGGCACTTCATTTTCTCAGGCACCATCTCTGCTCAACTCTCAAGAATGAGTATATGGCAGAGAGAAATGCGCTAGCACTCTGGACCGCACTCAAGAAGCGGTTTGAGAGGCTCAAGTACACCATTCTTCCTCAAGCAGAGCAGGAGTGGATCAGACTGAGGTTTGCCGACTTTAAAACGGTCGGGGAGTACAATTCTGCCTTGCACAGGATTTGTACAAACCTTAAACTCTGTGGCAAGGAGATCACAGAGGACCAGAAGATCGAGAAGACCCTGTCCACTTTCCACCCTAGTGCTGTACAGGTTGCCCGCAACTATCGTCAAAACGGCTACAAGGAGTATGCCGAATTGATTGATATGATGCAGGTAGCCGAGGCTCAGGACGAACTTCTCCGCAAGAATTACGTCTCGCAGCCACAAGGCAGCTCCGCTGGCCATGAAGCCAACGCTAGCAGCCTCAAGGTGCGAAAGCCCTTGATGAAGAAAAGGGGGAAGAAGGGTAAAATCGTTGCCCAGAAAGGCAAGTCAGATGCTCCAAACGACAAAAAGGCTAAAAAGAGTGACAAGACCTATGGCCAGCAGAACCAGGGTTGTTACAAATGTGGCAAGTGGGGACATTGGTCGCGGATATGCAAAGCACCGCAACATGTCATTGATGCCCACCAAGCTCAGAAGAAGAATGGCAAAGGGCAACCTGAAGCCCACTTTGCAGTCATTGAGGGGGAGCAGCCTGAGCAGTTGCCGGAGATGATGGAGGTTGAGTCCATCCCGGCAGCAGCACCCCCTTACGACTTAGAGGCAGCCACAGCCATGATCTCTCTTGAAGAGAATGTCACTGCTGAGAAAATAGCCGAAGAAGTCGATGATTTTCTAGTTGATTTCGTCTGATGCACAAAATGCATGAGACGTTAATTGTCATTTATTTTGTGTTAAATGGACAAATTTAGAACTTGCATGGTTGGTGCTTTAGGATTTTGCTTTCTCGTAATGGTTGGATGATTTTGGAATAAAGCATTCATTTATTCAGTTTATGATGGCATGTTCTGTTCTGATATTAGCGTATTTTATTTATGTGTTGAATGCCTTCTAATACATGTTAATTAAATACGTTATATTAGAACACGTGTGGCGCCCTATGGAGGAAGTATGCCTTGCCGATAGCGGCACAACGAATACCATCTTAAGAGAGACTAAGTATTTCCAGTCGATCCGTAAGAGCAATGGCAGCCTTACGACAATCGCCGGAAGCGATGCATGTATAATCGGTTCTGGAAGAGCCACAATTATACTTCCCATGGGCACAACTTTGGTCATTGAAGAAGCCTTATTGTACCCAGAATCGACTAGAACTCTCCTAAGTTTTAAGGATATTCGCGCCAATGGTTTCCACGTTGAGACTGACGAAGAGTACGGTAAGGAATACCTGCTCATCACAAAGCGCGAAGAGAATGGAAAAAGAATATTAGAAACGCTTCCTTCACTTGAAACTGGGCTATATTATACCACAATTAAAGCGCCTGCAGCGTACACTGTTCTGAAAACAGTGTTTAGAAGCTCTGAACTCTTCTGTCTCTGGCATGACAGATTAGGCCACCCAAGTCTTAGGATGATGTGAAACATAATAAATAACTCGCATGGGCATAATATTAATGTGAAGAATTTCCCGAATCATGAAGATTTTGTGTGCCCTGCATGTGCCACCGGAAAACTGATAACTAGACCCTCCACTCTGAAAGTGAAGGATGAAGTCCCTGCATTCCTGGAACGCATCCAGGGAGACATTTGCGGTCCCATTCAGCCCGTCTCAGGGCCATTTAAGTATTTCATGGTGCTCATTGACGCTTCTTCGAAGTGGTCATATGTGGGTTTATTGTCCACAAGAAACCACGCCTTTGCAAAATTGATCTCGCAGATCATTCGCATCAGAAATGTGTTTCCTGATCATCATATCAAATCCATTCGAATGGACAACGCCGGAGAATTTACTTCGAAGGCATTTGATGATTATTGCATGGTGATGGGAATTGTAGTTGAGCACTCGGTACCGCATGTCCATACCCAGAACGGTTTGGCAGAGGCTTTAATTAAAAGAATTAAATTTATTGCCCGACCCCTCTTGCATAAAAGTAACTTGCCAGCTACATGTTGGGGACACGTAGTCCTTCATGCAGCGAATCTCATCAACCTTAGACCTTCGGCCTACAACATCCATTCACCTATGCAACTAGCGCAAGGGTCACCACCGAAAGTTTCCCACCTTAGGAGGTTTGGATGTAAGGTTTATGTACCGATACCACCTCCGCAGCGAACTGCAATGGGCCCACTCCGCAAGACTGGGATATACGTTGGTTATGAGACTGCATCCATAATCAGGTATTTGGAACCCATGTCTGGAGATTTGCATACTGCCCGCTTCGCTGATTGCATCTTTGATGAGGATAATTTCCCGTCATTAGGGGGAGGAAATCAACCCGTTGATGAAAAATGTCGGGAAATTACGTGGGAAGCCACGGGAATTCATGCACATGACCCGCGCACTAGTGAAACTGATAAAGAGGTCCAGAAGATCATCGATTTGCAAGCATTAGCAAATCAACTGCCCGATCACTTTAGTGATTTGAAGAGCGTGATTAAGTCGCATGTGCCTGCACGCAATGCACCGGAGAGGGTTGAAATACCAAAGAAAATTGAAGGTATCCCTAATCCCGTCCAGAGGCCTCAGAATAAAAGGACGAGAACTCCGGTTCCTCGAGTCCAAAGTAACCGGGGACGCCCGGCGAAAAAGGATAAAAGGGATTTATCACAGCCGATCATTGAAGTCCCCCAGAATGAGAAGGGGAGCCAGTTGAGACCTGGCACAAGTATGACACCTTCCGAAAAGGGCATACCGGATCTGAATATCCCCATCGGCATGGATGTGTGCGCACACATCGGAGCCGAAAAACTAAAGGGACTTGCCACCGCAATTGAAAGAAGCGATGTGCAAGGTGAAGCTCCAGAAGAAGCAACTCACGAAGAAATAGCTATAAATTATGTGCACACGGGAGAGTCCCTGAATAGGACAACAGCTAATATCGATATCTACTTCGCAAAGAAAATTGCCACCATCATCGATCTTGATCCCGAGCCTGCATCGCTCGCTGAATGTAAGAAAAGATCAGATTGGGAAGATTGGAAGAAGGCAATAGCAACTGAATTGCTATCTCTGAACAAAAGAGAGGTGTTTGGGCCCGTATGCCGCACACCTCCCCACATACACCCCGTTGGGCACAAGTGAGTATTTGTTCGAAAGAGAAATGAAAGAAATGAAGTAGTGAGATACAAAGCAAGGCTGGTAGCCCAAGGTTTCACTCAACGTCCTGGAGTTGATTATGAAGAAACCTACTCCCCAGTCATGAGTGGAATTACCTTTAGATACTTGATCTCAATGGCAGTGAACTTGAATTTGGAAATGAAATTGATGGATGTTGTGACTGCATACCTTTACGGTAACTTGGATTCGGAGATTTACATGAAAGTCCCTGAAGGAATTCCTCTCCTGAACCAAGACAGAGCAAATAGAAATCTGTACAGTGTGAAACTCAGAAAGTCACTGTATGGACTGAAACAATCTGGAAGAATGTGGTATAATCGCTTGAGCGACTTTCTCTGCAAGAAAGGCTACACGAACAATGAAGACTGTCCTTGTGTTTTTATACGGCGATCCCAGAATGGATTCTGTATAATCTCTGTGTATGTAGATGATCTGAATATCATCGGGACAGCCGAAGACATAAAAGAAGCAAGCTCCTACTTGGAGTCAGAATTTGAAATGAAAGATTTGGGTAAGACCAAGTTTTGCTTAGGCCTGCAGCTTGAGCATGTCCCTTAAGGAGTCTTGGTACATCAGTCGACCTACACCCAGAAGGTGCTCGAAAGGTTTGGCTTTGAGAAGGCATTTCCCTCGAAAGTACCGATGATTGGTAGGTCTTTACAGCAAGAAAAAGATCCTTTCCGACCTAGGGAAGAGGGGGAGGAAGTCCTGGGACCGGAATTCCCATACTTGAGTGCAGTGGGAGCACTCATGTATTTAGCAAACTGCACTAGACCGGATATTGCATTTGCCGTGAACCTGTTAGCAAGGTACAGTGCAGAGCCCACCAAAAGGCATTGGCAGGGCATAAAGGACATTTTCCGATACCTCCAAGGTAGCAAAGACCTCGGACTGTTTTACAGAAAGAATCAAGATCTGAACTTGATTGGCTATGCAGATGCTGGGTATCTGTCAGACCCGCATACCGCTAAGTCACAAACAGGCTATGTATTCCTGTGTGGTGGAACTGCAATTTCCTGGAAATCGTCTAAGCAAAGCCTGGTAGCTACTTCGACGAACCACTCAGAAATTATAGCACTGTATGAAGCCGCACGAGAGTGCGCCTGGCTCCGCCGAATGGTTCACCACATCCAGCAGTCATGTGGGATGAACATTGTGCAGAACCCCACAATTATCTATGAAGATAATGCCGCTTGCGTTGCACAAGTGCAAACGGGCTATGTGAAAAGTCATCTCACAAAGCATATCAACCCCAAGTTCTTCTATGCACATGAATTGCAAAGGATGGACGAGATTAAAGTACTGCATACTAAGTCATGTGAAAATCTCGCAGATTTATTCACTAAGTCACTCCCCGCATCTAGCTTTGAAAGGTGCGTGCGTGGAATTGGAATGATGAGACTTAGAGAAGTGCAGAATTCAGGGGGAGAATTCTCACAAGCCCGCTAATAAATCTTGATCATGAAGATTAAGTACCCAAAATAAAGTCCTGTAGACCAAATGAATTTGGGTGAATTGTACTCTTTTTCCCTTGACGAGTTTTCCATGAAGTTTCTCGACCAAGGTTTTTAATGAGGCAATTCGTGCATCGCAGCATCACATGTATCATGTACTCTTTCTCCAAATTTTTCCCACTGGGTTTTTATGGAGTTTTAACGAGGCATGAGCATGTTGGGTGAGTGCCCAAGGGGGAGTGTTAGGAAACCAGGACTCTATCTGGAGTCCTTATCTAATTGGGCACCCCCACCGTAGACTATAAATAGGGGCCTAGACCCCCCCTCATGATGTACCCCGATGCAATCTAAAGCAATAAAGAAAGACCAGGAGTTCTCTCTACCTCTCTGTGTTCAATCTATTCTCTCTGTGATTCTGTGATTGATTCGTTCTTGTTCTAAGCAGAGAAATCGCTCGGACTGGTCGCCAGCGACGGTTTCTCAACATAATTGAATAATTAATTAGCACAACAAACAGCAAGATTCTCGGCTGCACGCACGTGTTTGACCTTGCTAACTGTATGCGGTATGTCTCTCCCTAATAACACATATACCTTATTCACGTATCTCTACTCCTAAAAAGATGAGTTTAAGGTGATGGTGCATCCTACACTCTCCCACTACCCCCTCTCTCTCTCTCAACCACAGCGCCGACGCATGGGCCCCCTCCCGCTCTTCTCTCTCTGATCTCCCCCCACCTTGCGAAACGCCCGAGAGAGACGCTGCTCCCCCCACCCCGCGCCGCCGCTTCCCACCCCTCCGCTCCGCCCTCGCCTCTTCCTCCCCACTCCACGCCGCCACCGCCGCCCACACTCCCCACTCCTCCCCTCCACCGCTCCTCCTCCCCACGCCGAGGGGTCGGTGAAGAGGTAGCAGAGGAGCAGCGTCGGCGTCGGTGCTAGCGGAGATCGGTGCGGTCGGTGCGGAGATCGGTGAAGTGGATGCAGCAGAGGTTGGCGTCGGCGGCAGGTGAAGCAGAGGAAGAAGTCGCCGTCGGTTGATGAAGTCGAGGCCACCGGCGGTGAAGAGGTTGAAGAAGGCTCGATGCAGGCGGTCGTGAAGAGCAGAGGTGGCGGTGCTGTGAGGAGCGTCGGTGCGGAGGAGATGCGGCGGCGCACGGGAAGAGGCTCGATGGAGTAGATCGGCCGGCGCGGTTGAGATGCGGCGGCACACGGGTGGAGGAACGGCCGGAGGAGATTTGAGAAGGGAGTAAGCGTGGCGGCCGGAGAAGAGGGACGGTGGCGCCGAAGTGAGGAGAGGAAGAGGCGGCGGTGGCGATTTGGGGCAAAGAGGGGGCGCGATGGAGGAAAGGAGAAGCGGTGGCCGGGTGTGGAGAAGGAGGAGAGGAGGCTAATGCGGCCAAGAGCGGCGGGCGAAGACAGGGGCGGCCGGATGTGGAGGGAGAGAAAGAAGGCGGCGCGGATGGGGAGAAATTGGCGGCGCTGTGGAGTAGCAGGGGGCGGCGCTGTGGAGGTGATAGTGGCTCGTCGGTGGAGGGAGCAGGTGTGGCCACCGGCGAGGTATGGCCCGGTCTCGCCGGCGCCGTGGGTGAAGAAGAAGAGGGGGGTGAGAGGAGCAAGAAGGCTGAGATAGGAACCGGGCTCAAGCTGTTCCCAGGCGGCGGCGCTAGGGTTATGGGGTTGGGGATTCGGTAATTTTCCGATTTGGCCCTCGAGGATTTTGGGAATTGCGAACAGGTCCTTATCCCAATGAGATTTCTTCTGAATTGGCCCTCCGGAGCTCCGTTTTCAGTGCGACTTGATCCTATGCATCCGTGACGATGTGCACATCTGTACGGAGCAGTCCCGAAAGTCCAGAATTGTCGTTTATGTGCCTCGATCGCGCCGACCTGTGGAAAGAGCACAAAAAATGTAAAATGGTCCATTTCGAGCAATTAAATATGGAAAAACGTGTAAATGATGATAAATGGTCCCAAAATGCGACGAATATGAGGGTAAAATGACGGGTAAATATATATATAAATGACGCATGTCAGATGGCCCGAATCTGGTGACGGGAGAAGGCGCGGCGACCGGAGAAGAGGAGAGGCGACGGCGATGTGGCCAGTGAAGGGAGGTGAGCAGGGAGGAGGATAAGAGAAGCAGGAGGGGACTAAGGAAGAAAGGTGGCGGTGGATGCGATGGCGCGGTGGCCGGAGAAGAGGAGAGGCGGCGCAAGGAAAAGGTCGGCCGAGAGAGGAGGAGACGGATGGCGGCGCTTGGTGGAGGTGCGGGGGTGCAGATGGAGAAGAGAGGCGGCAGAGAGACGGTGGCGCGGTGGTGCGCTTGGTGGAGTGAGCAGATGAGGACGGCGGCGCTCTACGGTGCAATTAGACTTTTTAAATGTTACAATTATGTTTTAATCCGCAGCAACACACATATTTTACAATAAGCTAATAATCTGGTTTGGATGGCATGTTAACATTTTTCGTAGGCAACTCCAGTAGCTAAATGACAGTGTGTTTCTTCATATTGTATATAGTAAATATGATGTTCTAATAAATTTGTTAACTTGGTGGTACAGTCTGATGAGTTTAAAGGCATTATTAAAACTGGGCGTACACGTACCCAAGATGCCACCCTGTTGACTCTTGGCCAAGAGTTCAGTGGTTAGAGCAACTCCAACCGGTTCTTTATCCTGCTCTTCATTGTATATTTACCTAATATGACTCAAGAAATGGACTCCAACCGGTTCTTTATCCTCCTCTTCATTTTTATCGAGTCGCTATTTTCTCCCGGCCGCTAGCTAGATTTGGCGAGCGCCTCCTCACTCGCTTCTCAAATAGCTAGGCCATTGGAATGCTAACTCAAATAGAGAGCTGAAAATAATAGCTAGCCTCTTCATCCTAGGAAATAGAGAGGGAGAAATGACTAATGGGATGGAGTTGCTCTTATGCTATGCAGGTAGGCATTGTTCCAGGCTCCAGCATCTATTCTTGTCTTATTGATTACCGTGCACTTTAGATTGACAGAGAGAGTTATCAATTGTTCTAAACTCTATTTGCAGGTGAAATATGGAATTGATCACATTGTTTGTACCTTACCACAGATGTATCAGGTACTATACTAATTCTCATTCTCTTCTCAAATGGTACACATAAAATGAACATTTTCTGGTCATTTTCCTTGGTGAGCAGCTAGCTCAAGGTGGAACTGCAGTTGGAACTGGCTTGAACACTAAGAAAGGAAAATTTTCAAATTTCTGGTTGAGATAATTTGTTTACATTCTTACTCTTTATTAACTCATTTTGATTTGTGGTCTTATCTAAATTCTCTCTCTCTTTTTTCCACAATTCCTTAGTATTTAATGACCAAACTGTCTCCTTGGGGAAAGAAGTCATGTAACCCTACTATCCAGAGTGTTTTGACCATACTCCAGATGAATATATAAATTTTAAGTAGTTTCACTACTATCAAATGCCAGTTTAATCTCTGCTTTCTAACCTTTATATGGTACTTAAAATGAGTAATGTCCTGAATTTGAAATGGTTTTCTCTTATATATGGTTAACCAAAACTATATGTTATGGTTACTCACTTGCTTGATTATGATGACTTTTAATCAGATTATTAGTTCCTTGAATTTCTTAATCTCTTTGTTTACTCTTAATCTTTGACTCATTTAGTTAAAATTGTACTTGTTCATTTCAGATTTGATGTTAAAACTGCTGTTGTGGTTGCTGAGGAAACAGATCTACCTTTTGTGACTGCAGAGAACAAGTTTGAAGCTTTGGTAACTGGTTATGTGCACACTTAAGCATTTCTTGAAATTGCTGATAGGGGTTGGAAGTCCATAAAAAAATTCATTTAAGATGACTGGACTCTGTAATTACATTGTTGGACATAGCTTAATACTTGCAGAAAATTTCAACCAGTTTTTAGTAAACCTCGGAAACATGGATTTAAAGCATTTGTCAACAAAAGGTGATTTGTTGAAGATCCTTATCAGTTATTAACCCTGTGCCATTACGAAATTACTTACTTTTAATTGTTTTATTTGATGCTATTTCTTAGGCTCTATTCTCTGTTATAGCAAAGGCCTTCCTTTTCACGACCAACACGCACACAACTTTTGTTCAAAGTTGTTCTTTTCAGTCTATATCTTATAATATTTCATCAACATGCGTTAATCACTTAATCTCATCATTGTCTTCTTAAGTAGGCAGCGCATGATGCTTTTGTTGAGAGCAGTGGCGCTGTAAATACAATTTGTGCATCTCTTATGAAGATAGCAAATGACAGACGCTTGCTGGGAAGGTCATTGTTGCTCCGAAGTTCGTAGCTTCCATGGCTATTTGCGTCTTGCTGTGCTCCTTTGTGTCTTCATCCCATGTGTGTAGCTAATTCAAAATTTCTGTTTACCTTTTTTTTGCTACATGCTCTTTCTATGTTTCCATATATGTGATTTAATGAGTGACATTAGTTGGGTGAGAGGGCAAATCTTGTGATGTAGTCCTTGTACTTTACACGTATGACTTGGTCCTTTAATATTTGCAACTGATGAGGTTTTGGTTAAGAGTCGAACATGATTGTATGTAAATTCTAAAAATTTTTACCACCCGCGAGTTTTAAAACATAGGTGGTGATCGGTTCGGCTGAAAAGCTCATGGCTTATGGCTGAAAACACTGTAGCTGGCTGAAAAAAGCACTGTAGCTGACAGAGGCTTATTTAGCATAATTAAATTTAAAAAATTTTAAAAATATAAAAAATTTTAAAAGCACTGTAGCAAATTGATGAACCATGTGGAGGTGACCACATGTGAGTGATGAGTAATTGACAGTTTGGTTTGGGTGGTTCGGACCCTGACGTTGCGTGGTGCAACGGGCTCGGTCGGACTGTGGTCAAACTTGGTCATATGGGATTAGGACGCTGATTCTTTGATTTGACAGGTTTGGACTTCGTCTGTGGTAAGTGTGATGGTATTTACGCTTTCATGTGTCGAGCGGTGCTATTTGACGTGTTTTCTTGTCTGTGTGACTGCAGGACATCGGGTGGAGTCGTGGCGAGACACGTGGACCGGACTAGGCGCAGGTGGCGCTGAGGTCAGAACGGTCGGGATGTGTCGAAGACGACGTAGACTCGAGGTGGTTGCGAGGCGTGCGAGGCAAGGAGCGCGGAAGCTTCCCGGAAGGTGCAGGAGGGGCGAATCGGGAAATTCGCGAGGCTGCACAAGCGGGAGCGGGCGCCGTTGGATTTAGCAGGCGTAACGGGGCGGAGACCCGTTAGCCAAGGCTATAAATAGGATTGAGGGGCTGCATGCCCACTTGAGCATTTGTGTGAGGATTAGGGTTTTAGAGTCAAAAGAGGCTTTAGGAAGGTTGTTTCCTTTAGCTCTTTAGTTGGTGTGAGTGGGTGTGAGTTGGTGGATGCAGAGTAGTGCTCCCTCTGTAGCTTCATCGATGTTTTCCATGTGACTCCTCTCATGTGTGTTCTTCCTCCCAAGAAGATGTATGATTCTTGGTGTTCTTGAGGATTGAGAGGAGAGGGATTGAGTTTAGAGATTGTAATCTTTCCTTTTGTATCAAGTCGGGGTATCGGGACTCCTCTCTATTCCATGTGAATCAATGAATGAAATCTGAAGTTTCTGTCTCGTGCTCCTCTCTGTTCTTCGTTTCTCTTTTGGTGAATTTATTGAGATTTTGATTTTCGAGTTCTTGCTTGTTGGAGAGTGCCAAAATGGGTTCCTATGACATAGGTGATGCTCAAAAGCCATTTGGCTAGTTGATCCAAAGAGCAAACTAAGTTTGATCACGAATTTTCTCTTTTGAGTTCCTCTGTTCTTGTTTTTGAGTTTCTAGAGTTTCTTGGCCCTCTTGATTTCCTTGGAGAAATGGCATGAAATTTGACATGGATTATCCCATAGCTGTTGCTAACATATCCTCAAAGTTTCATGGCCAAAGGATCAATGGTTGGGGAGTAATTTGAGTTTTGGTTCAGTTCTTGCAAGAGGTTCAGTTTTGTCAAAATCTGAATTTCTAGCTTTTCAGTCCAATTCTTGGTTTTCCATGGGTCCTAGGGGTATTTGGATCATGTTCTTGAGCTTGTGATCTGAGGAGAATAAAGTTTTGGCATCAATTCTTTGTGTTTTGGAAGCTGTGAGTTCGTTTGGTAGTGTGTAGGTGCTCAGTCCAGAGTCTCTGTTGTCTGAAGAAAAACGCAGCTCTCTGCAGTTTTTATTCTCTCGGTCTGCAGTGCTTAGTCCCTCTCTTGCGGCAAATCTGAAGTACTTCTCAGCAGTAATGCTTGGCCATTAATTTGGTTCCGTCTGCAGCATTAAAAATGCACCCTAACCTTTTTAGGCCAACATGCAGTTTTTCATTCGGGAGCAATTAATTGCTAGCATTCAGTTTCCTACACGATAGCAATCTGTACTTCCTAGTAATTAATTCTTAATCATCTTTTTCTCTCTCCAGTTTTTGGCCAAGTTCTTTGTTCCAGCGTGAGCTCTTCCCTTAGTGTCTCCTTTCTTTTTTCCTTTTTCTGATTTTCCTCCTTTTTGCATGCAGAGCAAACAGCGTTATATCCAGCTGAAATTTTTACTGGTTAATCTCTGATTTATGCTGAATTTTTCAGTGTCACATGCGTTCCGGGTTTCAGTAAAATTATTTTTCTGAGTTGCTTTGGAAAATCTGTGTACAAATTCTCGGGGGCGATTTTGAAGCGAACGACATTCACCCCCCCCCCCTCTGTCGCCATTTCGGTCCTACAATTGGTATCAGAGCCGGTTAACTCTAATCAATAGATCTTAACCGGTCTCAAGAGCCATGGCGACGGATAAGTACTCGACCAAGCCGTCCGTTTTCGATGGCATCGATTACCCCTTCTGGAAGAGCCGAATGGAGACATACATCCAGGCTCAGGGGTACGCTATCTGGCGCAAGGTCAAGGTCCGGTTTGTTGTTCCTACCGATGAGAACATCAATGCTGGGAATATGCATGATGTTGAGGCAAACGCTAAGGCAAGGAACATCATTATCCAGGGCCTGAGTCGTAGCGAGTTCGATCGCATCTCCCACCTGTCGTCCGCCTACGATATCTGGGTGACCCTCGACGCATACCATGAGGGCACCACCCAGATCAAGACGGTTCGACAGGACCAGTTCAAGCGCGAATACAACAAATTTGAGATGCTTGCTGGTGAGTCCCTAGATGAGTGTTTCGCTCGTTTCCACAAGATCTTGAGCAACCTCCGAGCGGTCGGTCTCACATACCCCGACTCGGACAACGCTCGTCAGATGCTTGCGGCACTCGATCTGCGTGTGTGGGAGATGAAAGTGACCACCATCAAAGACCCGTGTGTACTCGCGCCTCAAGACTCACGAGATTGACGTTGTCTCTCGTAGGTCGAAGTCACAGTCGATGGCTTTGGTCACTGATCCCAGTTCAGCTTCTGGTCTCTCTTCTGAGTCCTCTTGCGGTTTCTCCCTTGTTGCTCTCTGTGATATAACTGATGATCAGTTAGAGCAGCTTGCGGATGAGCAGCTTGCCCTCCTTGCTCGAAGATTCTCCCATGCTTACAAAGGGAGGAGGGACAGAAAGAGAGGAGGACCCGTGATTTGCTTCGAGTGTGGTGGCCCCAACCACATCCGAGCAAACTGCCCCAAGCTTGGGAAGGGTAAAGGTGACTACGGCGGTTCGGGCAAGAACGACTACACCGACAAGAACCGCAACACGAAGCCCTCAGCACCTGCTCAAGGAAAGAAGAAGTTCCGCAACTTCGGGAAGGCCAAGAAGCTCTTCCACCGCGTCCTCACCGCCTTCGACGACCTCGACCTCAGCGAGGTGGAGGGATGGAGCGACGATGACGGGACGGGTGACCAAGAGCCCAAGGATGGCGGCGACGACTTCTCCGGCATGTGCTTCATGGCCCTCGAGGGCGAACTCAGCGACAGCGAGCTGTACTCCGACTCGGATGAGGTACTCCCTTCTTATGACCAGCTAAATGATGCTTTTCTTAAGCTAGGTGGATTTCATGCTAGAGCTAGGTCTAGGTGTACCGAGTTAGAGAAGGAAGTAGATAGACTGTCACGGGAGATTACTTCACTTACATCTGCTCCCTCCCGTGACGACTGTGATACATGCTGTGCCTTGCTTGATGACATGGAGAAATTAAGGACCTCTCATGATAGTGTGTCCTCCGAGCTTGATATAGTTAAGGTGGAGAATGTTAGTCTGCTTGCTGAGTTAGAGTTGAGTAGGATGGCTGTTACCCTACTTACTACTGATGAGACTACTTCTCCCACCTCATGTGAGGATAAGGACATTGCTGCTAGAGGACCTTATGCCATGCTCCTTGATCTGCCCGATCCTTGTAAAAATTGCAATAACTTGAAGATGAACTTAAAACGAGCAGATCATAAAATTGCTGAACTCCAAGCTTCTTTACTTGAGCCGATTGATTCATGCTTGAACTGTCCCAAGTTAACTGTTGAACTTGAAGCTGTCTCCAAACAGTTTCAAGAAATGATTGATCATGATAGGAAAATGGCTCAGTATGCTTCTAAGGACCCTGTTAGCTCACCATGTATTAACTGTAACAAACTAAAATCTGATTTGATTGCATTGGATGAGAAATGTGTGAAGCTGACTAAGGACCTACTAGAGAAGCAACCTTCTGCTTGTATTGTCTGTGCTGAGAAGGGGGAGAAGCCCCAGGGTAAGGTGGAGACGCCTAGGAACGTGAACCAACTGACTAGCAGTAGGACTGTCCATTCAGAGTCGGCTGTGCGTGCACAAGCCATTCTTCCCTCTGCTGTTGGTTCTTCATCTGCTCCCTTACCTCCTGCTGTTCCCTCTTCCCCCTGCTCTTCTTGCACCTCTCTCTTTCGGGAGTGTCAGTACCTTATGAACACTCTCGAGAGATTTGTAGGCGGCAAGAAGAAGCTTAATCTTATTCTAGACCAGTCCAAGATTTGCAGATTTAATCAGAGTCTAGGATATGACTATTATGAGGATATGAGGAAGCATCCACCTGCTGTGCTCAGACCCATAGCACCAGGTGTGATCGAGACCGAGCCCAGGACCGAAAAAGTCCAATTTAAGTCAGCGGGCTATGTCCAGGGGATTTCTGACAGCAAGGTGATTGCACCTACTGCTTCGGCCTCTCAGAAGGCGAAGCCTGACCGTGCTACTTCTACCTCTCAGAGGATGAAGTATCACTGCACCTTCTGTCAGAAGGATGGACACACGGTTGATCGATGCTTCAGGCGCGCCAAGATCGCGCGTAGAGACCGTGTTGAGTCTCCTAGGCGTATTCAGGGTCAGCCCCAGATCCTGAGTGCACCTAGGACCAGCACGAGGTCTAGGTTTACTGCTGTTGATGGGTTTGGGCAGCATCGAGGACTTGGTTTTTCTGAGTCTTCTGTTTTTCGTCCTCATGCTGCTCCTGGTCATGACTTCCACCGTCTTGAGGGTACATCTCGTTTCCCCCGTCGAGACAGTTACCCGCGGCGTGTTCAGCTTGTTGCCGGTGTTCCGACTCGCTCTCCCGTAGCAGTCGGACCCCGCAACAGCTTCAGGTCTGCTCACAGACCTTCTGCTGTGAGTGACAGAGAGCGTAGGGTAGATAGAGGTCAGTCGTGCTTGACTACTTCATCTACTCGACGTGTTGTTCAGTATTGGGTGCCAAAATCACTCTTGATTTACCCCAGTACTGAGACTTTACTCTCTGTTTGACTCAGGTTCGCTGGGCAGGGAAGGGAAAGGTTTGGCTTGTAGACTCCGGGTGTTCACGACACATGACCGGAGACTCCCGTTGGTTTTCTTCCCTTGCCCGTGCTCCAGGTGATGAGACGATCACCTTCGGAGATGTTTCATCTGGGCGCGTCATCGCCAAAGGTTCAGTGCGCATTAATGACTCTTTCATTTTGAAAGATGTAGCCTTGGTTAGTAAGCTGCAGTATAATTTGCTTTCCGTTTCTCAGCTTACCGATGACGGTTTCGAGGTGAGCTTCAAGAAAAATAATTGCAAAATTCTTGATTCTTCGGGTAGTCTGGTTTGCGGGATTTCTCGTTTTGGGAGGATCTTTCGTGCTGATTTCTCTGAGTCTTCTGGTGATCCTCTCAGGTGTTTAGTTGCTTCTGAGTTCCGCGATCTTTCTTTCTGGCATAGGAGACTTGGTCATATTGGGTTTGACCATTTGACTTGAGTTAGCGGCCACGATCTTATTCGTGGTTTGCCGAAACTCAAGATGGTCAAAGATCTAGTTTGTGCTCCATGCCGGCACGGCAAGATGGTTGCCGCTTCTCACCCTCCGGTCACAGTTACTATGACCGATGCACCGGGACAGCTGCTCCACATGGATACAGTGGGACCAGCTCGAGTGCAGTCAGCAGGAGGGAAGTGGTATGTTCTTGTCGTGGTCGATGACTTCTCGAGGTATTCTTGGGTGTTTTTCTTAGCCTCGAAGGATGAGACATTTTCGATGTCTTTTCGGTACGCTTTCTGTTGAGCTCCCGGGTGCCTTACGAGCGATCCGCAGTGACAATGGCACGGAGTTCAAGAATTCCTACTTCGAGAGTTTCTGTGGAGAGACAGGTGTAGAGCACCAGTTCTCTTCTCCATACGTCCCTCAGCAGAATAGCGTTGTGGAGAGGAAGAACCGTACCTTGGTCGAGATGGCCAGGACAATGCTTGATGAGTACTCTACACCGCGGAAGTTTTGGGCTGAGGCTATTGCGACCGCGTGCCATGTTTCGAATCGAGTTTTTCTTCGGGCACACTTGCACCGCACTTCTTATGAGTTGAGATACGGGCGAAAGCCCAGCGTCTCTCATTTTCGTGTTTTTGGTTGCAAGTGCTTTATTCTGAAGTCCGGGAATCTAGACAAGTTCGAGTCACGTTCTTGTGATGGTATCTTTCTAGGTTACTCGCCTTCTTCGCGGGCTTATAGGGTTTGGAACTGCGAATCTAGTAAAATGGTAGAGACCTGTGAGGTGACCTTCGACGAGGCCAGTCCGGGGACTAGGCCCGATATCTCAGGTTCTTTAGAGCAGTCCGAGACCATCTTTGTGGATGATGAGGACGATGGAGACGATGATTGTTTACCTGATCCAGCTCATCATCCTCCCCTTGAGATGCCTTCCTCCACGGCACCTCGAGGTGATCAGCCTTTGCCTACTGCTTTCTCTGGAGCTAGTGGCTCTGTTCCTACCTCATCAGCTCACGAGGTAGAGGCCACTTCTTCATCTCATCCTGGACCTCCCCGACATATCCAGAAAAGGCATCCTTCAGAGCAGATGATTGGAGGCCTCTTCGAGCGTGTTACTCGCTCAAAATCTGGCTTATCTCAATTCTGTCTCCACTCTGCTTTCATTGCCTCCTTTGAGCCCAAGGATATTTCTCATGCTCTTTCCGATGAGTCTTGGGTCAATGCCATGCATGAGGAGTTAGAAAATTTCGAGAGGAACAAGGTCTGGTCGCTTGTCGAGCCCCCGCGAGGTCACAATATTATTGGGACTAAGTGGGTGTTCAAGAACAAGCAGAGCGAGGATGGAGTGGTTATTCGAAACAAGGCTAGACTGGTAGCTCAGGGGTTTTCCCAGGTTGAGGGTCTAGACTTCGAGGAGACCTTTGCCCCTGTAGCTCGACTTGAGGCCATTAGAATCCTGCTTGCCTTTGCAGCTTCTAAGGGTTTTAAGCTCTACCAGATGGACGTCAAGAGTGCCTTCCTTAATGGAGTCATTGAGGAAGAAGTTTACGTCAGACAGCCTCCAGGTTTCGAGAACCCCAAATACCCACACCATGTCTTCAAGCTTTCCAAAGCGTTGTATGGACTTAAGCAGGCCCCCAGAGCTTGGTATGAGAGGCTTAAGTCCTACTTGTTGAGTCATGGGTTTGACATGGGTAAAGTAGACAAGACCTTGTTCATCCGCCGTCATGGCAATGACCTTCTGCTCGTCCAGATCTATGTCGATGACATCATCTTTGGCGGCTCTTCCCATACTCTGGTTTCACAGTTCTCGGATGTCATGAGCACCGAGTTTGAGATGAGTATGATGGGCGAGTTGACCTTCTTCCTTGGCTTCCAAATCAAGCAGACTCGGGAGGGTATATTTCTTCATCAGGGAAAGTACACTCGTGACCTCCTGAGACGCTTCGACATGAGTGATGGTAAGCCTGTGTCAACTCCCATGGCTTCTACAGCCTATCTTGACCCAGATGAGGACGGCGAGCCAGTTGATCAGAAAGAGTTCAGAAGTATGATCGGCTCCTTTCTTTACCTCACTGCCTCGAGACCAGACATATACTTCTCTGTGTGTCTGTGTGCCCGTTTTCAGGCTTCTCCTCGCGTATCTCACCGCCAGGCGGTGAAGCGCATCTTTCGGTACCTTCGAGCTACCATTGACTATGGCATCTTGTACTCTTCCTCATCCTGTCTTTCCTTGAGAGCCTTCTCGGATGCAGACTTTACTGGCTGTAGGATAGATAGAAAGAGCACTTCTGGCACTTGTCAATTCATTGACACTTCTCTCGTTTCTTGGTCTTCGAGGAAGCAGTTCGGTGTTGCACAGTCCACTGCAGAGGCCGAGTACGTTGCTGCTGCCAGTTGTTGCAGCCAGGTGCTTTGGATGGTCTCGACCCTGCGGGACTTTGGGTTAGCGATAGACAGTGTTCCACTCTTTTGTGATAACACTTCTGCGATTAACATTGCTAAGAACCCAGTGCAACACTCTCGGACCAAGCACATCGATATCCGTTTTCACTTCCTTAGAGACCATGTAGAGAAGGGCGATATAGTGCTCCAGTTTATGGAGAGTGACCACCAGTTGGCTGACATCTTCACCAAGCCATTGGATAGTTCGAGGTTTTCAGCTCTGCGGGGAGAGCTTGGGGTGGTTTGTCCTTATGGGCTGTAGTGAGGGGGAGTTTTGGGCTTTACTGCTTTACTATATTGATTATGCTTCTGTCTCATTTCTGTTGCATTGCACTCGGGGTGCATTTGGGTTTAGTCCTTCCAGCATAGGTTAGAGTGCTTCTCTTGCCAAGATGCTTAGACTTCTAACTCTTATCTTGTGCTTCCAGGATTAGTTGCTTCTTATCTCACTAGGTCGAGCTCACTCACTTCTTGTAGGTTCTAGCGAGGGTTGGGCCACCCTCGGGTAGACAGGGTACGTGTTTGCTCTCTAGTGTGTGATTTACTGTCAGCTGATTGTCCTGGAGTCATATGGGGTAGATGAGAGTCAGTCTGAGCCATAGTTGTCTCTATATCTTATCTATGCTTTAAGGACTGCCTGTCTTGGTTTTATTTGCCAGCTTCTCGATTTATTGCTTTGGTTCAGGGAGAGTTCTTTTGGGAGCTTCTGGAGCTTAATTGTGACTTAACTCAACTTGAACTAAAAGTTGCATGTCATGTTGAGGGAGCTGGATTTTTCTGCATTTTAGCATTTAGCATTGTAATATATAACTACATTGAGCCTTGATTATTATCCTGCTATGACATGTTTACAATGCTTTACACCTTGCCATGACTTGTGCTTAGCTTGCTAGATTTATCATGACTTCATATGTGTAGACTAGCTTTCTGCCATGATAAGTTAATTAAAATTGCTCAACTTAAATTAAAACTTGTCATGCTAGCATTTGAGTTTAGTCTATCTTTAGCTATCATTGTATGATTCATGCCATGTCAAATAGGCTGAGTAGAGCGTTGAATCTATATTGAGCCTTAGTTTGAGCTGTTTTAGTCTCCTGATGATACATGAGTTAGTACAATGTGTTAAAAAGCAAGATCTCTTTTGTGCGAAAAAACTGATCTCACCAATTCTTTCCTATGAGACGGCTTGCCATTGCACTTGGCATGAACTTAGGGGGAGTTTTGGATGACCTAGACTATTTTCTTAAGCTTCTTGCTTGGAGTAGTCGCATAAGGCTTGAGATCTAGCACATGATAAAACAAAATGTTGGTTGACAACCACCATATTTGTGCGAAAAAACTGATTTCACCAATTCTTTCTCATGAGACAGCTTGCCATTGCACTAGGCATGAACTCAGGGGGAGTTTTGGATGACCTAGACTATCTTCTTAAGCTTATTGCTTGGAGTAGTCGCATAAGGCTTGAGATCTAGCACATAAACAAAAAAATTGGATTGAAAACAACCATATGCTTTCAAAAGACAATGTTTAATGTGCTCAATTTGCTTAATCTACAATCAGAACTAAGTACTTTAACCAATGTTTCAATCTTGAGCTTATAGCACTCTATTTGGACTCAATGTTAGCTTCTTTGTTCCGCTTAGCTTATTGACATGGCCTGCATCATCCTTGGATGTCTCTAGCTAGACTTTACTCATTGATGACGTGACTTGCTCACAAAATGCATTACATTTCAGATTGTCATCTATGTGCTCTAGCTGGCTTATATATATGTTGTCATGATCTAGATAGCGTTTTATTGAATTATGGCTTGGTGTATTACATTATGGTCATTATGGATAATTCTCATGGCTCTAAATGCTTAAATAAACAAACTTCAGCCATATTCATCCATTGACATGTAATATTCTCTCTATTGCATCTTGATGTGTTTATTGCCAAAAGGGGGAGAATAGAGAAGAAAAAGTCTGTTGGGATCTTTTTAGAGCTTTGGAGATCAATTTACTCTTTCAGTTGTTGCTCTAGTGGTTCCTTCTGTCGACATGGTCATAAGCTTCATTCTCTTTTTTGGACCTTGTTGAATTCTTCAAACTCAAACTTAACTTTGCGCTTTTTCGAGTTTGTCAATACACTCATCAAGGGGGAGATTGATGAACCATGTGGAGGTGACCACATGTGAGTGATGAGTAATTGACAGTTTGGTTTGGGTGGTTCGGACCCTGACGTTGCGTGGTGCAACGGGCTCGGTCGGACTGTGGTCAAACTTGGTCATATGGGATTAGGACGCTGATTCTTTGATTTGACAGGTTTGGACTTCGTCTGTGGTAAGTGTGATGATATTTACGCTTTCATGTGTCGAGCGGTGCTATTTGACGTGTTTTCTTGTCTGTGTGACTGCAGGACATCGGGTGGAGTCGTGGCGAGACACGTGGACCGGACTAGGCGCAGGTGGCGCTGAGGTCAGAACGGTCGGGATGTGTCGAAGACGACGTAGACTCGAGGTGGTTGCGAGGCGTGCGAGGCAAGGAGCGCGGAAGCTTCCCGGAAGGTGCAGGAGGGGCGAATCGGGAAATTCGCGAGGCTGCACAAGCGGGAGCGGGCGCCGTTGGATTTAGCAGGCGTAACGGGGCGGAGACCCGTTAGCCAAGGCTATAAATAGGATTGAGGGGCTGCATGCCCACTTGAGCATTTGTGTGAGGATTAGGGTTTTAGAGTCAAAAGAGGCTTTAGGAAGGTTGTTTCCTTTAGCTCTTTAGTTGGTGTGAGTGGGTGTGAGTTGGTGGATGCAGAGTAGTGCTCCCTCTGTAGCTTCATCGATGTTTTCCATGTGACTCCTCTCATGTGTGTTCTTCCTCCCAAGAAGATGTATGATTCTTGGTGTTCTTGAGGATTGAGAGGAGAGGGATTGAGTTTAGAGATTGTAATCTTTCCTTTTGTATCAAGTCAGGGTATCGGGACTCCTCTCTATTCCATGTGAATCAATGAATGAAATCTGAAGTTTCTGTCTCGTGCTCCTCTCTGTTCTTCGTTTCTCTTTTGGTGAATTTATTGAGATTTTGATTTTCGAGTTCTTGCTTGTTGGAGAGTGCCAAAATGAGTTCCTATGACATAGGTGATGCTCAAAAGCCATTTGGCTAGTTGATCCAAAGAGCAAACTAAGTTTGATCACGAATTTTCTCTTTTGAGTTCCTCTGTTCTTGTTTTTGAGTTTCTAGAGTTTCTTGGCCCTCTTGATTTCCTTGGAGAAATGGCATGAAATTTGACATGGATTATCCCATAGCTGTTGCTAACATATCCTCAAAGTTTCATGGCCAAAGGATCAATGGTTGGGGAGTAATTTGAGTTTTGGTTCAGTTCTTGCAAGAGGTTCAGTTTTGTCAAAATCTGAATTTCTAGCTTTTCAGTCCAATTCTTGGTTTTCCATGGGTCCTAGGGGTATTTGGATCATGTTCTTGAGCTTGTGATCTGAGGAGAATAAAGTTTTGGCATCAATTCTTTGTGTTTTGGAAGCTGTGAGTTCGTTTGGTAGTGTGTAGGTGCTCAGTCCAGAGTCTCTGTTGTCTGAAGAAAAACGCAGCTCTCTGCAGTTTTTATTCTCTCGGTCTGCAGTGCTTAGTCCCTCTCTTGCGGCAAATCTGAAGTACTTCTCAGCAGTAATGCTTGGCCATTAATTTGGTTCCGTCTGCAGCATTAAAAATGCACCCTAACCTTTTTAGGCCAACATGCAGTTTTTCATTCGGGAGCAATTAATTGCTAGCATTCAGTTTCCTACACGATAGCAATCTGTACTTCCTAGTAATTAATTCTTAATCATCTTTTTCTCTCTCCAGTTTTTGGCCAAGTTCTTTGTTCCAGCGTGAGCTCTTCCCTTAGTGTCTCCTTTCTTTTTTCCTTTTTCTGATTTTCCTCCTTTTTGCATGCAGAGCAAACAGCGTTATATCCAGCTGAAATTTTTACTGGTTAATCTCTGATTTATGCTGAATTTTTCAGTGTCACATGCGTTCCGGGTTTCAGTAAAATTATTTTTCTGAGTTGCTTTGGAAAATCTGTGTACAAATTTTCGGGGGCGATTTTGAAGCGAACGACATTCACCCCCCCTCTGTCGCCATTTCGGTCCTACACAAATACTGATATTGACACGTATGTACATCTAAAGCATACTACATTAGAATAAAACATGCATGGATGCCAGGGAGGGCATCCAGCACGTTGCCGATGAGACGCCGGTGGAATGTACTGTCGCCCTTGTCCTATGCTTGCATGGAGCTAGGGTCTGCAGCCACTCCCTCCATGACCACACATTGAAATTTTCTTGAAACGCCAAACATGCATGGATTAGGTGACCTTGCATAGTTATCATTATTATTATTATTATTATAAAAGAACGAGTTGGTGGTTGTACGTCCGTTTTCATCCAACCGCTTTATTCCCTTAACTTCTCACCATTCTCCATTGTTGAACCGATCAAAGCAACTCTTCTATAACACGATTCTCTGTACATTCAATAAGTTTTGTTGCAATGCACGTGTACATAACTAGTATAATATAAAGGTTCAGAAACCAGGACTGAAGTGTGTTCTCCAAAAAGTAGACATTACCTAAGATCCATTATATTATTAAAATATTATTAAAGTAAAGGAAAAAAGAAACCATCACGTTCACTCACAAGAGTAGAAATTTCCATGTTAATCGGAGAAAAAAAAGAGAAAGATTCATACCATTGATCTTGGTGGGTCCAGATTATAATGGCCTAAATTAAAACAAAAAGTTCATGTCTAATACAAAATAAAAATAACTAATATTGAAACAAAAAGTAAAATAAAATTAGCACTTTGATTTCCATACGAATTCCTAGGTAAAATTAAATACAAAATCAAAATAAAAACTAAACAAAATTAACAATTGGATGTGTATATGAATTTTAAAAAAAATAGCTGAAATTGGGAAAAAAAATAAAATGAAATAAGCAATTTGATTACGGTCTGAATTCTAAATTAAAATATCTAAATAACAGTAAATTGCAATAAAAATTAAAAAATATTAGAAATTGGATTTGCGTATGAATTCCAATCAATAAAATTAAATTCAAAATAGAAAACAAAAGAAATTTCCAATTTGATTTTCATACAATTCCAAAATAAAATCCTTAAATAACTAAAATTCAGAATAAATTAAATAAAATTAGCAATTTGGTTTCCATATGAAATCCTAACTAAAATCCATAAATAAATATAATTTATAATAAAAATTAAAAAAATATTAGCAATTGGTTTTGTACACAAATTCCAACAAAAAATTAACTTAAATTTTGTATAGAAATATAATAAAATTAGCAATTTGATTTTGATACGAATTCCAAAGTGAAATCCCTAAATAACTATAATTCCTAATAAAAATTAAGTAAATCCTAATAAAAATTAAGTAATTTGTATGCAAATTTCAACAAAAAATTAATTGAAATGTTTAGTGAAGAATAAAATTTTGCAATTTGATTTCCATATAATTGCAAAGTAAAATCCCTAAATAACTAAAATTCAATATAAATTAAATAAAATTAGCAATTTGATTTGTATACGAACTCTAATAAAAACAACTGAAATTTTCAACAAAAGTTATAACAAGAATGGCACGAATGATATTGAAGAAGACTGAAAGAGTGCAATGATGTTGATTTATCTAACAAGAAGACATTGATCCACCGGAAAGTGAAGAGCCGAGGCGATGGCAGAGGACATAAGGATAATATCGTACTGCCCACATTAGTCGTTCAACAAGGATAATGTTGTGTTACTCACCAAAGTTGTTGAAGAGAATGACCAGAGTCAAAGGAACCAAGAGCCATGACGACGAGTGGTGAGCGTCAGCATTGTTGAAGAATTCGTGTCGAAATGGGAGAATTGATCGTTTGCCATTGTCAAAGATGTGACATTTTACGATTTACCACTAATGTCTCATTGACATATGACCCTAGAACCACATGTCAGTGAGACATGAAGTGGTAAATCCTAAAGTACATATCTTTACAGTAGCACTGATGAAATATCTTATCTCTAAATAAGCTCGATAATAGGGAAACTTGGCAAAGGGGAGATGAAACTTTGCATTGAAGATGAGCTATAATGATATAGGGTCATCAGGTAGTTGCCATCGCTGGTAAGAGGCATGACATCACCTATGATTGCGGATATAGTGACTAAAACAGACATACCGATATCAG
The DNA here is from genome assembly GCA_017311315.1 of Dendrocalamus latiflorus. Taxonomy (NCBI): domain Eukaryota; kingdom Viridiplantae; phylum Streptophyta; class Magnoliopsida; order Poales; family Poaceae; genus Dendrocalamus; species Dendrocalamus latiflorus. The sequence goes on along the minus strand of CM029664.1, from coordinate 51,569,898 downwards.
TAAAGATGTGAGATCACCGCGGTTAGTGAGGAAGCCATAGAGTTGAGGTGTCCAATGTTGAAGAAGAGGAGCGATCGACATAAGAGAAGAGAGACACCAAATACGTATAACATCGTGTATGTGTATATACATGTATGCATATATACAAATAGAAGCATTGACATACAAAAGCAGAGGAGTAAAGAGTTCGAAATATAGATAGCGCAACCATAGGGAATAGACTTATGTGGTCACATGAGACAGTGTGACAAGTGTATACATTTTGGCAAAGAGTAAGTAATGGAGGAAGAATATAGGCATGTAGCTATATGATCCATGTATATGGAGAGTGTTTATTTGTTTAAGAGCCTCAATCTATTAAGCTCCAACTTCAATTATATTTCTCAAGTTGTATGTTCTTTCAACATTTTATTATCATTTTCAATGTTTATGATGTATTAAAATCATAAATAGTTTACAAGATACACAAATATATTATTAAACATCTAAGTTATATCATTTGATACTACAAACTTTACAATAAATCTAGATACGTAAATGCGCATGCTACCATACTAGTTATATGGGATTAGTAGAACACACCGCTTCTTGGCCTGGTAGTGATCGCTCTAGAAAAAATTCCAGAGCCTTGAATCTAGATGCATAAATATTCTAGTATTGCCGAGGCTCTACCTAGGATGACCCAAAGCTGGGATCTTGCCATGGCGACGCCCATCTGCACATGATATCAATTCCGATGCCCGTCCAAAAATCTAGTATCGCTTTGCCTTGCCAGTGATTTAATTTATCCTGCCAAGGTATACCAATCCTTGCACCGATCAAAACTTCTTCCGGCCTGAGAATCTACAAGAAACATAAACAACTGGGTTTAGATTTGCACATTTTAGCATCCACAGAGAAGCAGTAGAGCATTAGCAATCAACAACATAAGAAAATTGGATTGGGATTTGCATGCATTGAGAAGACAGATACCCGTAATCTCATACCATGACGTCTTGATCTCCATCCATCCATCTTCATGTGTTACGGTGGTGCTCAATCGGCTGGCTGTCGCCGATGGGGAACTACGGCGTGCACTGTCGATACAATAGAGCCTGGAAAAGTGTCGCTCGTCCAGATCACGGGTAGTCGTGGCTGCGGTGGCGGTAGCCTTCCACAGGACTCTACCCCGACTTCAACTGAAAATGACATGAGATGGCAAAAAGGGTTTCAATTAAATCCCGTAAGCAACTAATGCATGTTCAAAAAGATTAAAAATACCGGGAATATAGGAATGCTAGTTCTATACGAGTTGAATCTTGTGAGTAAATCCACTAGCATGCGCTCCAAATAACCATTAAGCTACACGGATCTTGGAATTGTGCAACCTGTGGATGGGGAGGGAGTAGGTACACCTGAGAATAGATAGTATTTTACATACATACATACATACATACATACATACATACATACATACATACATACATACATACATACATACATACATACATACATACATACATACATACATACATACATACATACATACATACATACATACACACACATGTGTGTGAAAAATACATTCTACTCCTAAGTGTAATTACTCCTACCCATGATATACCATCTACAAGCTTATATACTAATTCTAAGGTACCCTAACGCGAATCACATAAAAAAATTGAGAGCACATAGTTTTTGGCATATTTTGCTAATACATTTATATTCTTACATTAAAAAAGAGTATGTTAAAAAACTATACATACCACCTTAAAAAATATACATACTACCTAGATAATCTTATATACTCATATAATACATGTATATACGCTTTATTGCGTGAGATACTCTCTACTTTATGAGATACGACATAGTAACCACACTCGGGAGTAGAAAAGAGGCTCCTATGTACTCCCACTTGTTATATACCGCTTAAATGATATTGTTACACATCTTTATCCATTTGAATATACTTTAGTAACTTGTATATATACTCTTTTTATATATGGCAAAGAGTATATAGCGAAAATAAAAGACACCGATGGAAAATTTTCAACCAAACCACATTGGAGTATCTTAAAATTAGTATTTAAGTATATCGAAAGTAATAAATAGGTTATATATATGTGACACCATGGTATCAGGGCACCATGATTTCAAATATACAAATTCAACCCAAATTTGGGTATATATATATTTTTAAAAATATCAGTTTTAGGATATATACCCATCAATAACAATTCAAATGAAATACATACCTTTAAAAAATATACTATAATCCGAATATTTTGAATGAATTTAGATTGCATGCTTGCTAATTTATATATATAATCAGCACACCTACAATCAAACTATCATAAAACATGCAATTACAATTCGAATTTCAGTTTAAACTCGTTTGAACTAGTTAATAAACTAGTTAAACTTGATATCCAAAAAATTTCACACATGATACAGAAGAGAAATACCTATTTTAGATTAGTGTCCAGACACTATGGTGTCTCAGATGTGTATGTACACATATACACACACATATGTTGCGCTATTTTGTGTCTATGCGCACTATGCGTGCCGAAAAGTTACTATCGTGTATGAGTACTTACTGTCAAACACATATATAGTTACTACCAGTTGTGTTGTGTTATACCTAACAGTAAGTCTACATGTGTTTGGCAGTAACTTCACTTGCACACAGCAGTAACTTTCCGGCACGCAGAATAGTAGTTATATATGTGTGTGTATGCACGCGCGCTCGCGTGTTGGGGGTGGCACTTCTATATGGGCATGTTCTTTTCAGATTCTAAAAGATGTTTTTTTCTTTTCTACAGTAACTAATTTTTAAATAAAGTGTCTTTTCAAGTTAGGGTCTATAAGTAGAATATTGTAGCGACTTCATTTATATTGAGCAAAACTGTATGTAAGTTTCTGTTACTCCATACTGTCTTATATAAATAATCTAAAAGGTACAAACTGAGATAAAAAAAAACCATAAGCCAAAATAAAAAAAAACAACATACCCTACTATAACTTGTTCAGAATTGGCCCGCCTCAAGTTTTTCTCGCAAAGAAGTGGAGAGCTGAGGTTAAATAACGTTTCGGCCGATGTCACATCTGTATAGGCTGCCGTTCTCCCATTTTTGCCTGCAAGTTCTCCAAATCTCCAACATAAAGGAATTGGCAAAGTGTAAGTTAACCTAACCAGCTGTGAAAACTTCACCTTCTACAGAAGGTCTACTCATAAAACATAGTGACCACTCAACTACAGACCTACACTCATCACGAGCGGTAAGGCGACAGAGGACAAAGGACAACTGATTATCAAATCACAGACATCATATACATACACCAGAAACTAGCATAGTTCGTGGCCCAAAGCCAAGAGTACCCCACAAACATCTCCCACCACATGTGACCAGATTCGGGGGCTCCAACAAAAGTTACCAGACATCAGTCCCTGTAGTTCTACAATATCCTTAAATCGCCTTTGCAATTCTTAAAGCAAGGCTACACTACAATAATGCGGAAAATGCTCAACTCCATAACTTATTTATCTCTACAGTCCTATGAGAGAAAAGAAAGGCCTAAGCGGGTGCTAATAAGCATCCTCAGAATAGCCAAAGCCTCTTCTTTACTACAACGAAGAGGTATCCTTCTCTTGCTCAAGCTCCAAATGCGATTCACGGACATTAATTTCTCCTGGTGGGGAGAGAAAAAAAACTCATTGCCCTGCAGAATCAACCTAGAACTGGCCACCTTCGAAGGACTGGCCGAACTGCCAGCCCGCCGGCACGACGTCGTTGCTGGTGATGGTGCGGCCGTCGCTGGCGGTGACCTGGAAGGAGAGGTTTTGGCCGTCGAGGTATGAATTGCTCTGCCAGTTCTGGCCCCAGTTGCGCGACATGGCCTGCCAGCCGGTACTGGAGCCCTTGATCGACACGGACTGTACGTCGCCGGCGCCGGCCACGTTGGTGACCAGCACCAGGTTAAAGTAGGAGTGGCCGTTGATGGTGAACCTGATCCCACCCTTCTTCACACATGGAACCCTGCAACACCATCGGTAAAACTGCAAAGGTCAGTGAAACTGTAAAGGTTGACGTACATGACGGCCAAAGTAATCCGTTGGTGATCCTTGCAACTTGCAAAATCGTAGTCGAGCAACAGGTAAGTCAATGTGACGCCTAGTAGAGTACTAATCCCGAACTGCAAGTCAAGTTGCCGTCAATGGTAATCGTAGTCGTGCGTGCATCAAACGCCGGATAGCCTATTTGGGCAGTTCTGTCTGCAGGCTGGCCCACTTAACATAACCTGACCCAATCGATCGACCGTGGGGCCCAGGTTTAGCCCGAACCAACACGGGCTCCAAAGCTTCAACTCGCAAACAGTATGCAACCCGTGACAAGTAACTGACTCACCTTCTGTACGCGACGGGCACGATGCCGGCGCGGTACTGGGCGATCTGGAGGAAGGCCGGCTCGGCCATGTCGAAGTGCGGGCGCGGAGGGTTGCACCAGCCCCCGTCGTCGTTGGGCAGCGAGTAGTTGGGCGGGCAGAAGTTGGTGGCCGTGACCGTGATGGTGCCCGGCAGGCACCACTGCCCGTCGTTGTCGCACCGCAGCTCGTAGCACGAACCGCACGCCGCGCCGTCGTTGAACAGCGCCGTACTCAGCGCCGCCGTGTTATTGTCGTACCCATTGCTGTACAGGTTCCCGTAGCCGCAGGCACCGCCTGCAAAAAACGCACAACACGATACGCGCACGTTTCTTAGCTAGCGCGTCAGCGGGGGACAATCTCTGCTATTTGTTCCTTTGGTTTTGATCACGTAGTGTTACGAACTCACCCATCGTGCCGGACGCATCACCGCCGCCGTAGAACGTGGCGTAGGCGCTCCGCCACGAGCTCCGCCACGAGTTCCACCACGAGCCGTAGTCGCCGGCGGCTCGCCGGGCAAGGAAGCAGAAGGCTGAGAAGAGGAGGAGCAGGGCATTGGCGGAGGCCATTGCGAAGAGGAAGCTAGCTGACGTGTGTTACACTACCTTTCTAGCTAGCTAAAGCGGCTCGCCGGGCAAGGAAGCAGAAGGCTGAGAAGAGGAGCAGGGCATTAGCGGAGGCCATTGCGAAGAGGAAGCTAGCTGACGTGTGTTACACTACCTTTCTAGCTAGCTAAAGCGACCAGCTTAGGAGGAATCGATGGAAGCGTCAGTGCTCCTGGCAGTTGGAATCGTTAATAATTTTGTGGAACGGCAGAGAAAAAGAGACGAAAGGGAGAGGGAGGTGGGGACTGCGTATGCCCTTCCCTGTCCCTGAGCCACCGCCGACCACGAGCCACGACATGGTTCTCACAGGCTATAGGCCACGAAATTCGCGGGTGAGGGGGGCAAAATGGGGCATCTTAATAATCACGTGAACCAGATGGACATACGCACCACGATACTCTGCCTGCGGATTATTGGAGATCCACACGACCACACGCGTGTTCTCGTGGATGGGCGCCATACGTTGCGACTGCAGCATGGGCTGTCCGGTGGATTCATGTATGTGTGTACATGCATGAGATCCTATGTGCCATGACAGGCAGGAGTCAAAAGGTTTTACAGCTGATTTAATGCAATGGCTCTCAAGTAGACTACTAATTTAGTGATGGTTTATCAAGTTGCATGTAGATTAATGTGAGAAACGAAAATGAGAGCAAATGCCAACCAATCGTCCTAAAGTGTCAGCCATGTTCATGGATGCCTTCCCTTTCCTACGGTGGCGAGAGCTTCTTGAGAGATTCGAAACTTGCATTCTTCAGTTAAGAACTTTTCGTTGGATAATCTCCGAAAACTCGGAGCCAGTCGATTTCCTGTAAAAGGCTTAACCGTTCCCACTACTGTAGTGCTAGAGCCAAGTATATTGAAGATTGAACCATAGGTTAAAGTAAACCCAAGATCTCTGTCTGTCGGATATAAAAACTACGGAAGAAACATCGGATTAGACACACAAATCAGGGAATCCTCAAGCATAATCTCTACTCCTTAAAAGAAGGAGTTCAAAATGATAGTGCATTCTACACTTGTGAGCTCCACTTCAAAAGTTCCTCACCTACTACCCCTCTCTCTCTCCCACCCACCTGCGCCGACGCGTGGGCCTCCTCCCGCTCTCCTCTCTCTGATCTCCCCCCACCTTGCGAAACGCCCGAGATGATGCTCCCCCCACCGCGCGCCGCCGCCTCCCACCCCTCCGCTCCGCCCTCGCCTCTTCCTCCCCACTCCACGCCGCCGCCGCCGCCCACACTCCCCACTCCTCCGCTCCACCGCTCCTCCTCCCCACGCCGCGCCGCCTCCTCCTCCCCCCACTTCTCCGCTCCGCCCTCGCCTCCTCCCCCGTTCCTTCGCTCCGCCCTCGCCTCCTCTTCCCCAACTCCTCCGCTCCACCGCCGGCTCCTCGCTCCTCCGCTCCACCGCCGCCTGCTCGCTCCTCCGCTCCGCCCTAGCCTCCTCCTCCCCACCCCGCGCTGCCGCTGCCTCCTCCCCATCTCGCCAGATCCGGGCGGGCAGAGCCCAGCGGCGGCGGCCTGGCGGCGACACGGCTCAAGTGCGGTTCCTCCGTGCGATGGCACAATGAGCCGGAGATGGCCGGATCCGCCGGATCCAGAAGAGGCGACGAGGATCCAGGCGGGATCCGTCGCCTCCTCCCCTCCCTCCCACCCCGCGCCGCCGCCGCCGCCTCCTCCTCCCCCCACTCCTCCGCTCCGCCGCCTTCCCCCCATTCTCCTCTCCAAACCCGTACACCTCCCCAGCCATGGCCACCACCAACGACGGCAACGGCAGCGGCGCCTCCTCTCCATGCCCAAGGAGGGCAAGCGCATCATCGCGCCGACACGCCGCCCCGACGGCACGCTCCGCAAGGCCATTCGCATCCGCGCCGGCTACGTCCCCCAGGAGGAGGTCGCCATCTACCAAATCGTTTGTTTGGTGAGAGGATCAGCCGTCTTCTCTCGGCTAGAAAATTTCTCAAGAAGGTCTATTATCTAAAGGTGATTCCTTTGCGCCCTTGAATCCTTTGGTTTGTTGCCTTCAGTGTCATGTAGATAGCAGTTGAGCTCATCTCTATATGTCAAATTGCTAGGTTTCTCTTCCTTTCAGGCGAAGCTGGTGCATCCAGACAAGAATCCCGGGAATCTCAATGCGGCACAGAAATTTCGGGTAGATTTTCCATGTCTTCTATTGCCGCTTGTTCTATTTAATCTGTTGTATTTGACTGCGAACAAATAAAATGGCGTGTCCATAGGCTAGAGATAAAATATTAGTTTTCTGATGTTTGTTTGGATTTTTCGAACAAAGATCTATATTATATGGGCGTAAGGTAAATTCATGGGCATGAACCCTTCTATCTTGCTATTGAATCTGCATGGTCCACCTGGCTGTTGAGAGGAATCTGAGCAGACAGTGGTCTGCCCAAAAATAGTTAAATTTTCTGGTTTCCTCGATTTATCAGAGAACAATATGAAACAGCATATCTACATGCAAGGATAAGGAACTTGGTCAGACCATTCATGAAATGTCCTATTTGGGGGTAAAACAGTTCTGCTTTGTTGTTTGTAAATTTGCTGGTCCACTATTTCTGGTTCCGATTCACTGTCATGGTACAATTACTGCAGCTTTCTGAAATTGGAAAAAAAAGTCATGAATAATAAAAGGACCTTGGATGTTTCAATATATTTTTGATTGAGTTCTCCCAAGTCCCAATGAAGTTCGAGTGGTTTTTAATTTCGATGTGCACACATTTAAAAGATCTGCCAAATAATCAAATGTGGTATTCATCCATATGAGTGTTTTTAGTTAGTCTGCCTCAATGCTAAATTTTGAGACCATATGTCTGCTGTTGCTTTTGCAGTTCCTTGGCTTATTGATTGATGCCAATGCCTTAATCCGAAATGCTGCACACAAAATCCTAGGGTTAGTGAATCTTCCGAAACTTCAATTGTTTAAATCTGCAGTTGATGTTTGCATTACAAGTTAGAGAAAAATCCAGAGGTATGTTAGTCTGATACCCCTGCAAAACAATCACCATGCTTATTGGTTATGTATCCTTTTGCTATTCATGTTTTGTTCTTTTTCTTGATCTATATATATGTACAACATTTTTCATGGACAAGTGAAGTGCCTATCGGTATATATGGTTTTTAAGGTCACTCTCATGCCGTTCTGTATAATCAGTTATTACCCATATGGCTTCACCAAAACTTGTATATGGCCTCAGTCATAGTTTTTCCTTCTTTCTTAATGCATACATGATTTGTATTTTACAGTTTTGACTTATGATTGCTTTGTGTAGGACCGAAATGGCGACAGAGGGGGGGGTGAATGTCGCTCGCTTCAAAAACGCTCCCGAGAAATCGAACACTGATTTTCCAAAAAGAAGCAAAACAAAGCACCTCACAGAAAATTAAAATTAATTCTGCTGAAATTTGGAACGCATGTGGCACCAAAAAATTCAGCATAAATCAGAGATTAACCAGTAAAAATTTCAACTGAAAACAATGCTGTTTGATATGCATGCAAAATAGATAAAGATCAGCTGAAAAAAAATGAAAAGCACTAAAAGATGACTTTCTTGAGCCATTCAAAAGAAGCATGCAGTAGCTATGAATTGCATCCTGTAGCCGTAGCTATACTTCAACTGAGAAAGCAATTAGTGAATGTGTACTGCTGCTCAAGTTGAAATAGCAGAGGACTGTAGAAGCATTCGGCTGGACAGGAAAACTCAAGCCCGACAAGAGCTTGAGACTACAGACTGGAAATTCAGAGAAGGCTCAAAACAAGAAAAAAGATGCTAAAAATCTATTCTCCTCATATCACAAGTATGAGAATATGTCCCAAATAGTCCTAGGACCTTTGGATTGCAAAGATTTTAACCAATGAGCAAGAACTTCAGATTATGGTGAAAAACCTGAAACTTTGCTAGAGCTCCACTAAAAACCCAATTCCTCTCCAATCCTTGATCTATTGCCCATGAAACTTTGCAGAATGATTAGCAATAGCCAAAGAACTCATGATGCCAAGTCATGAGCCATCTCATGAAGGGAATCAAAAACGAGCTCAAACCCTAGACTAGAAACTCAGGAGAGACCAAGAACAGAGGAGCCCAAAACTTGAAATCTGAGATTTAAACCAAGTTTGCTCTTCGGGAAATCGATCAAATGATCTTGTGTAACTAACCCATCATAGAGCAACCCATTTTGGCCAATCCCAGCAGGCAAGAACCCAAAACCAAGAAATCAAGAAATCTCCAAAAGAGGGCATCGAAGGAAAATAACAGAGAGCTCAAGAACTGAACCAATCACCATCTCATATTGATATTGAGGAGTCACGATACGCATGTACATTAGAACAAGATGAATGATTACATGAGTCTCCAACCTCTCAACTTCCTCTCCAACTCATGAAACCTCAACCATGAATGCTTAGGAAGGGAGAAGAACACTCTGTTCTATCTAGAACCCATCGAAGGGGACAGAGGGAGCACACTCTGCCTCTCCAACAACTCACACCAACTAAAGAGCTAAAGGAAACAACCTTCCTAAAGCCTCTTTTAACTAGTGTAAACCCTAATTCCTTACAAGTGCTCCAAGAGGGCATGCAGCCCCTCCTCTCCTTTTATAGTGCTTGGCTAACGGGTCTCCACCCCGTTACGCCCGCTACGACCAACGGAGCCCGCTCCCGCTTGTGCAGCCTTGCGAATTTCCCGATCCGCCTCTCCTGCACCTTCCGGGAAGCTTCCGCGCTCCTTGCCTCGCACGCCTCGCAACCACCTCGAGTCCACGTCGTCTTCAACACATCCCGACCGTTCTGACCTCAGCGCCACCTGCGCCTAGTCCGGTCCACCGTGTCTCGCCACGACTCCAACTCGACGTCCTGCAGTCACACAGACAAGAAACACGTCAAATAGCACCGCTCGACACATGAAAGCGTAAATACCATCACACTTACCACAGATGAAGTCCAAACCTGTCGAAACATTAGAATATACATCCTAAGCCCAAATGACCAGGTTTGACCAGACCGACCGAGCCCGTTGCACCAGGCAACGACATGGTCCAAACCACCCAAACCAAACTCGACTGACCTAAACCCTTGTCAATTACTCATCACCCTCATGGGATCACGACCACATGGTCTCTCACTTTGTTTTTGCGGAGCATAGTTTTTGCTCATGTTGTTTGTCCATTTCATAGTTAAATATAGTTAAAGATTATCACCAAGCCTTTGTAGCTAAGCACTTTTGTTCTTGAAACCAAAGATAGTTTGATTATGCGAGTCAAAACACTACATTTCCATTCATTTCTGATTCTCTATTTACATTGTTAGTTCTGATTCTTCTTATTGTCATTTGAGTGACCTGTGATTGTTATGCTTGTGGTCAGTGTGTTCCCTGTATGTTGAAAACTTGGTTTTCATACTGACGTTCTTCTTATTTTTCCAGGTTTTGGTGCATTGATCATTAGAATCCATTGGCCATGTAAAGAAATGCATCAATGCATTGTGTACTTAATTCAAACTGGCATGTTTATGCTCCTCAAGAAAACATCAATGACGCCTCTGATTTATGTGCTTAAAAGATTTGTGTGTTAACTGCCAATTTTTTTCCAGTAGAACCGTACTTCTCTGATGGTTGGAACAAGAAATGAGGCAAAACTAAATAGTTGACATTTACCAATCTCTTTAAGTTAGTTCACCATAATGATGCTCCAGGTTAAGCAGCAACAAGGACATTGTGTACATGCCATTGTCTATGTAAGTAGGCTTGCTAACTTTGTAAAGTCTGTGCTGTCAAGTAATTCCAAGTACAACTTTCAGATAAGTTAATGAGCGATATCCTTCACAAGTACGTACGAGGCTATGAACATATTTTTTTCTTCCTCACAGGCTATTACTATTATATTTAATCCTTGTATTGATTTTATAGAAAGTCTTCTAGATGTGGTCCTCTGCCCTAAATAAGTTCTGAGTAATACATGAACAAAGTTGAATTGCAATAAAATAATTATACTACATTTATCATGACGCCTAGCTAGGTATATCATATCTGCAATATGCCTGCCAATGTATCACATTCCACCGTTTTATACATCCAATTCAGAGCTCTGCTTTTTACCAAATATATGGAAACAATGTCCTTGTTTTAGCCAAATTTCAGATGCACCGTTGATAATAATAGAAATCTTAATTAGTGCAGATTGAAGTCTTCTGAGTATTTCCAAGTTCCAACATTTCATCTAGGTGGTTTGTAGGGTGCTTAAGTAGTATCATGTATGTCTCAAGGACTTATTGCTTGGTCATTTACTTTTGAAGGTGAATATGGAGTATTGGAGTATGGCCTTGATCCAAAAATTGGGAAGGCAATAATGCAGGCAGCTCAGGATGTCGCAGATGGACACTTGGATGATCACTTTCCGCTTGTTATATGGCAAACTGGCAGTGGCACACAAAGCAACATGAATGCCAATGAGGTCCTACACATGCACTAAATTTGTGTTGATTCTTGCATCCAACTTGGTAATATTAAATTATTTATAACTTTTGTTAAGAATAATTTAAGTTTGTAATCCCTGCCAGAGTGTGAAATGTTAAGGTTTTAGTGTCCAAACAGTGGGGTAAATTAAACCTGTCTCCCTCTGTTCTCAACTTTATTGATTTGTTTATCTTGTTAATCCATTAAGGTAATTCTCGTGTGAACATTGTTGCAAGCTCAGTTTACTGTTCATATATTGTGCCATATTGACCATTCAAGTATGTTGACCATTCAACTGATTAATGCTTTACATATTTTACAATAAGCTAATAATCTGGTTTGGATGGCATGTTAACATTTTTCGTAGGCAACTCCAGTAGCTAAATGACAGTGTGTTTCTTCATATTGTATATAGTAAATATGATGTTCTAATAAATTTGTTAACTTGGTGGTACAGTCTAATGAGTTTAAAGGCATTATTAAAACTGGGCGTACACGTACCCAAGAAGTTCGTAGCTTCCATGGCTATTTGCGTCTTGCTGTGCTCCTTTGTGTCTTCATCCCATGTGTGTAGCTAATTCAAAATTTCTATTTACCTTTTTTTTGCTATATGCTCTTTCTATGTTTCCATATATGTGATTTAATGAGTGACATTAGTTGGGTGAGAGGGCAAATCTTGTGATGTAGTCCTTGTACTTTACACGTATGACTTGGTCCTTTAATATTTGCAACTGATGAGGTTTTGGTTAAGAGTCGAAATGATTGTATGTATATTCTAAAAATTTTTATCACCCACGAGTTTTAAAACATATAGTATGATAAATTTTAAAAATCCGTAGCAACGCACGGGCATTTAACTAGTAACTAAGTAAATACTACTGTACTACATGCAAGAGCGGCACTGAACGAATATATCAACTCATATGATTTTCAATCAATATTATGCTAAATAACGGTTGGGTTCGAACCTTTTTTTTTACTTATGCTCGTACTATCTATAGTAACTAGTTTTTAAACGGTGCGTTGTTTTCAAAACGGAGTTAATGGAAAGATTGTAGTAAAAAAGTGCACCGAGTTCAGCTGTACCGGTCAAAATTGCATAAGATTATTTTCCTGTGTATACTACCTCTCACAAACAGCCAGAATTTAAATATTTAAGCTATAAGCCATAAGCTATCAGCCTAAAAGAACCCACCAGTAATGTGTCTGACAATTTCTAGCATTAATACTTCAATATATCCGATGACAGTGTAGGATGAAAAAAGTAGTGATCAAAATGCTGACCAAAATAAAGAAGCTCGATAATAATATTGGTTAGTTGCAGCAAACTAAAGGAACTAAGTACGAAATCATAGACAAAAATTGATCGGCATTGGTAAAATACATCATCTAACCTGCATGCCCTATAAAAGACAACAAAATTACTTAAAGTTTTCAAGTAAAAAACAGAGTGATTAAATGTAAGTAAAAGCATTACCTTTTAGTATTTGCATTCTATTAAGTTCATAAAGCGACGAACCATAATATCATTGGTAATTTTCTTCAATTCTTGTTTCTCCACGTAGCAAGTCTATTATGCATGATATCATCACTAATTAATTGAAAAGGTCAATTAGATATTTGTATGTGCAACAATTCAAAAATAATATAATTGAAGAATATGTCCAATAACTTACTTACTTGCCACTGTGGTCAAATACTATAATTTTTCCTCTGATTTGCAACGAGCTAGGCCTATATTTAAAAACCAAAATTGAAACCCTAAGTCTGAACCCTAGAATTCGACAAAAATCAAGCAACAATCGTAACACTGATTTTAACGTATTGATAGAATGCATTGTAGGCCACCAATGGAATTGTTGACCTGAGGACGCATGCCGACCCCTTTTGCAAGTCGATGGGCTAGCCTGGGCAGGTGGTTGACGACCAACCGGATCGGCGAGGGGCTATTGTTGATGGAGGGTCCCCACACTACCTCAGATCCACGACAACTCTGGCATGGCATCACACATCGGGGAATCCACCTCGAATAAGGTCTACGGGCCAACCTCGGGCAAAGTCCAGGGACTGACTCAAGATGAAGTCCGGAGGCCGATCTCGGACGGGGTTCAGGAGCAAGCCTGAGCGAGGTCCATGGACCGGCCCAAAGTCTCTTGGACATGGCTATGCCCACTTGCCATAAATGACGAAAATACTCTTAGGAGTAAGTTAAGTTCTGAGAGCAAACTTGTAACTTCACTCGCCTCCTCCTTCCACTCTATAAATAGGACCCTTGTAAGTGAAGAGGAGGAAATCAATTGTAACACTACACTAGACACTCGTGTGCAATACAGTTGTTTATCTATTCATATGTGATTTTCGTTGTGTCCCCTCCAAGGGCGTAGCTATCAGATGAGCTTTAGTAGACTGGAGGCCACCCCCGGTATCTGTAATCCTCTACCTCCTCAGCTGGCGGGCGCTTGTAGGGTTCACATCTCGTATCGACGATCGTAAAGTACGTAGATAAGGTGTATTGTACTCGTGGGCGCTTGTAGGCTTCACAACTTCTGAACTTCACATGCATCAACATGGCCAGTTAGGTTAGGTAGGCGATCGATCGAACAAAGTTGCATACAAATCGAACTCTTCAGACAAAACTGCAGGCATGCTGCATGCACACGCAGGCATGTATGTGAGTATGTCCAAGATTTCGTTTGCTTGACAAACCTGAGTTACTGGAGCTGTTTGGATGTTAGCCAATAAAAAACTTACCAAAATTTGATAATGCCAACAAAAATTGACTGTTGTTTAGTTTGTTACTAAAATTTGGTAACATCTACGAAAACTTAGTAATGCCAATCATGTCACACATGGGCAATCTGAGAACGAGAAAATCCGTCACCAAAATTTGGTTTGGGCACGATGTCAGTTGCACATGGCCACCCGGGCATTACGGCCAATCTCCTGTCATTAGCTGATTCACCTTATCTTGGAAGCATTCTAACTCCCTGCATCATAAGCAGCTTCATGCTGAAAAATTGTTTCTTCTGTCGATCGAGTAAGCCCATGCTCAAATGTTCTGTTGTGATGCTGGGTAGTGGACTAGTGGTCGATTTGTGTTTAGCCAGAGCCAGCTCTGTCTTTTTGCAAAACAAACAGTTCGGCTTGGACTTTCACGGCGGTGTCCAGTGTTCAATTTTTCTTTTGGAAGGTCCAGTGTTCAATTTTGATGAACTCAAAATGTCTGAAACCTTCATCAATTATTGCAAAATTATGATTCAAATCTATATTGTCACACATGCAGACATGCTCGCTATGTAGGAAGTATATAGGGTGCGTTAAATGTACTACATGTCGATCTTGAATTCTAAGTCAATACAATGTTTCTTTTTGTTAATATTGTACTGGCTATTGCGATTTACTGTGACATAATATGTTCCAGATTAAAAACTTTGTACTTCCCAAACCTTCTTTTCTGTTTTTATGGAGTAGATTTTATACTTGAACAGTTTCTCTTCGTCTGCGGATGAGAACAGAACAGTTTGGAGTTATTCATGCCATGCACCGAAGATGTGATAACTGCTCGAATGAGGGAGAGAGAAACCATGTGGGGAGCACACCAAAACGGATCACAAAATCTTGCTGTGATGGTGACTTAAGCTCGGGAACTCATCCGCAGGTCGCTTCCCAAACAAAATGAGATTTCTGTAAACCCCAAAAGAATGAAACATCATGCCTACTCTAAAGAGAATCTCGTAGTAGTACCGTGCATATCTTCTTCTCCAACCTCCTCGACACCGTCATGGTTGTTACAATAGCTAATGCTTGAAACGTTTCATGTCCAGTCGGTCGTTGTTCATGATTGACTGGGAGAATTATGTTGGCTTAAACATGTCGTGAAACGCCAGGGTTCAATCATACTAGAAAAAGCAAAGCTGTTGCTCAAATTTCCTAAGGAAAAAGAAAAGGATGGTGGGACAACCCCAAGAGAAATCGATGGCGCAGCAAGCAGCTGACGACCGGGGTTTCCGTTCATTAAGGGTCCCATGGCGCGAAGCCCAACCGAACCGATGGCGCTGCTCCCGTGTCGCTCTCCCGTGCGAAATCCTGCCGGGATAGGGGGCCGGGCGCGCGCGGCGTGTGGTGTCCCGTCGCGCGCCAGTGCCTGTGCCGGTGGTTCATTGGAGCCTGCACGTTGCGCTGCACGCGCGCGCTTCCGGCCTGTCGACCGATCGCCGCGCCGTGTACAGGAGCGGGAGAGGTCGCGGCTGCCCACCCTGTTTACTGCCATGTGCCCGCTGGGCGTGACAAAGCGACACCGTCGTCGGGTCAGGACTCAGGAGTCGCTAGCTCCGGGCTAGGGCGCAGGAGAGGGAGGCTGAGAGACCAAATGAAGGTCTAAAATATATTTACAATGAACAATCCCTACTTTGGTTAAATTGAGTTTAAATTTTACAAAAGTTTCAAAAATTAATATTTCAGATTGTTATGTTAGGCGTAAGGCGGTCTGACTACCCTAGGAATGGCGACCTGGCCGGTCGGTGGTCGGCAATCTAACCACCATGGAGGCAAGTGGTCAGACTGGTGCTGGTCGGTTAAAACTAGTATGGTCGTGCAAGACCAGTGTGGTCGTGGAAGCTGGTTGTGCAAAACCAGTGTAGTTGTGTAAACCGGTTATAAGGAGTGAGGTGGCCAATGGTCGATGGTTTGACCGCTATGGAGAGAGCGACCAGACCGGTGCTGTGCGGTATGACCGGCTGTGGCATTGCTATCTGACCGGCTTCTTGAGAGACCAGACATGTCTGAGATGCCCTAGATATGTCTAGGGTGTTGATGGGAATGAATATGAGTGTTTTGAGTGTACTGTTAGACCATGTGGATGGTCGTAGATTAAGATATGATGAATAATTGATATTTAGTTTACCTTGAATTTTGCGTTTGTGAAAGACTTGGTCGTTTGTTGTTGATGTCCTTGCTTTCGAGTGTTTTTTCTCAGTTACGAGTAATTACAGTCTTTAAACACTCTTACGACCATGGCATCATAACACAGACAATCTTACGACCATGATTTGAACACAGCTACGACCACAGCAGCTGTCGACCACGATCAGAACAATACAATCTTACGACCACGGCTTGAACACGGCTACGACCACAACAGCTGTCGACCATGTTCAGCTTACGACCAGGGCATGCTACGACCACGTTCAGCTTACAACCACGGCATGCTACGACAACGTTCAGCTTACGACCACGACATGCTACGACCACATTCAGCTTACGACCACGGCATGCTACGACCATGTCTGGCTTCGACCACGGCAGTACGACTTCAACCTTTCGACCACGGCAGTATGACTTTGGTTTTACAACCACGGCAGGTAATCGTAGCTACATTACTCTTTCATGGTCGTAGCTATAGTACTCGATAGTCATAGACTTTACTGGTTGTTAGTCGAGGGCTTTGTGGTCGATGGTGTAAGTTGCGCAGATTACGTTCATGGTCGTAAGTTATGTAGACTACCTTTATGGTCGTAGGTTTTGCAAACTACATTCATGGTCGTAGGTTTTGTAGACTGCCTTCATGGTCGTAGGTTTTGCAGACTAACTTCATGGTCATAGTCCTGACTGTCTTGTCGATATTCATAGACTTTACAGTCTGCTGTTTTGCCTGCGATAGTTGGAGGCTTACCGATCGGTTGTCGTAGGCTTCTCGATCGGTACTCGTAGACCTTCATGGTCGATACGAGTGCTTCACTCATGTGATCGTCGAGTACTCAAGTTGGGCCAGTGGTTGTCTGGTTGGTGAGTGGTGGTCATTGATGGATGGTCGTTGCTTGAGGTACTCGTAGTCGGAGAACTCGGTACTCGGTAGAAGTGGTTTCACGACCACGGCAAGTGGTCCGATGTTGGAATGTGTCTGTACTTGTAGGTTTCGAGTCGTGTTGCGGCTGTGACTCGATAGTCGGTATGGTTTACGAGTACTTGTGGATTACGAGTTAGCGGTCGTATTGGTTGGACTGAAGATCTGTTTCGGTAAACGATAGGTTTGTGTGGTCGTAAACGACCTAGGAGATGGTCGTAGGGAGTTTTGTTCTTGTGTGGGGATAGACAAGGATGTGTTTTGCTAATATGTGATGATTACGGTCAAGTTAGGGGAGAACTTGTACCGGGAGATGGTTTCTTTGGCCTTTGCATGTGCAGGTGGGCATGGAGGCGGCCATGGTCGGTGACGAGGAGGACCGGGACTAGGAGGGGGTAATTTGAGGTCCAGGCGGTCGTGATGTCACGCGAGGTGGTCAAGCTCATGCTGGAAGCACATGGATATCAAAGGTGGATACTGCGTGGAGGCGTGGAGACGGTTACGGTCAGTGACAAGAAAGACGGGGACTAGGATAGGGTAATTTGAGGTCCAGGCGGTCAAGTGGTCACGCGAGGTGATTGGGCTCACGTATGAGCACGCGGTGATGGTGCACGATGAAGATACAGGAGGGGATATCCTAAAGGCTTTATCGTGGGTGTCGTATGGAGTTGTGGATGGAGTCCATGATCTGTACGAGTTGGTTAAAACCCGTGTTAGGAAGGGTTTCGGGTCCCTTGGTTTGAGGAAGAGATAGATTTCATGTCCAAGTGGAACAGGGCACGGTTTGAAGTGTTTGGATATAACACGACTTTGTGCGCTAGCCTATAAAAACAGGGGAAGCTATAGGTTAGCGTATGGGGTTTTAAGGCTTTCGTGGAGAAGGTTTTTTGGGGTGCCATAAGGTGCTTTGTAGCCAAGAACATGATGATGAAATAATAGATCAGATTCTTTCCAAAAACAGATTCTCGACGACTTATCTTCATCTCTGCTTTTACTTGCTCTGTTTTGCCATTGGCTTGTACTCACTCGGGCGGAGGTCGAATGAGGGAAGGACATCAGGCGGAAGGAGGTCACGACTATATATGTCGCTATCGTGCAAAGCAACCAGAGCAAGCAGGCGATTGATATGAGACCGTGCCGAGTGATCGGAACGATCAAGCAGTCAATTTGAGATCTTGTCGAGTGATCAGAACGACTGAGCGATCGATCCGAACGCTCGTAAGCAAGCATTCGGAGAGAGCGGTCTGGACAAAGCGGTCGTAAACGAGTAGTCGTAATGAGCAGTCGAGCGGTGATTGCTTTAATCTTATTTTACTTCTGTCTGCGGTTCGTATTATCAAAAAGTTTGATATAGGATACCAACATTTCAAGCATATGAGATCATGCATTAATTTAGGAATATGCATATCCTACATGATTAGTCTCCTTGATTTGTTTATTCATGCATTATAGTAATTTCAATTCTAACAAGTCTATATATACCGGTATTTTCGACTACGAGGGAATTATGACAGCTGGACCTCTCTATGAGGAATCATGCTTAGCATCATAGGTCAGGCCTTTGTATTTTTTTTAGCAATAGTTGTTTCCTTCGATCGACTATTAGTAGATCCGTTTCCGTTATAACATAAAGCAAAATGTTTTTCTCTAGGCTTCTTCGGTCAAGGTATGCAGCTTCCAAACTTGAAGACCTCCAAGAAGCTTGATGTTTCTATTATGGCTGTCTACAAGGTGAATCTCGTCACACCGCAAGGGCCAGCACATTTGATCTATGTAACAGATCTAACAAAGCTGCATTATTTGTAACAGAAGCATGCTCGTATTGATCTGTGTAACAGAGCTGCGTTACACACACTCATACGAACAAACCAACAAGTAATCTCAGCATGTTTAGCTGCCAACACTTATCTTTATCTCTTTTTTTCTTTATTTTTCCACCACAAAATTGGAAGCAACAGATAAGGCTACGCCCCATGCACTGCTCCATGCAACAGAGAACACAAGGCAAAACATGTTTATGAATAGAAGCAATAACCATGATATACAAAAGAACACTTTTATTTTAGGAAGCAAACATTAACATGGGAGTACAAAATTATAATTTAATTTATTGAATGCTAATTTGGTATGCTAATACCATTTATTTCATCAAAATAAAGCAATGTGAAAAGCTAAAGTGCTAAACTCATTATTAATTGGTGTTACTTGCTCCAAATAATTTATCACTAAAATATTATAGCGCTCTCTCATGCTCCATCCTTTGAAAATCAGTGAAGTAAGTGGTGTAGGCCATTAAGAGTTCCTTGTAGTTCTTCGCCATTGCTGTTCTCTCCTTTGCATGTGCTACTTCAAGCTTCTCTTTTGAGAGCCTAAGCTGCATGTCTGCCATATTGTTTGCTATTGAAGCTCGTAAAGCTTCCGTATCATAGTACAGTTGAACATCATCATGTGATATACTACCAAAAGAAGAGTTCTCTACATCTTTCCCTTTCTTTTTTGCTTTCGCAGCTTTTGTACCTAGTGGATGAGTTTTCTCTACGATCTGCCTTATCATTCCCTTTGGTCTTGGCCTCTTCGTAGTTCCTAGTCCACTTAGGCTGGTTTCAGATCTCTCTCTCCACCAGTACACAAGTGTGAAGTACTGCTTTGTTTCCTTCTTGTACGTTTCATGGGCTTTGTCCGTGAGTTGATCATTGGATTGCCCACTGACATACACATCTTTCAGCCTGCACCAAATACCATTAAAACATATGACCTTTTTGTTGGCCTTTTCCCCAATGCTCCTTGCAATGTTTGGCTAGTCTTCTTCGATTGAGCGGACTATTATTGTTGTAGTCTGCAATAACGTTCTTCCAGTAGACTTCTCCCTTCTTGTTGTTCCCATCAATAGGATCAATTGAATTATTTAACCAAGCACTGATCTACATCCAAAGAACAACTATATTGGTACATGTTTCTTAAACCAAGCAATAGCAAAAATTTATTACATAAAAGAAGTACAAACCAATCTGATGTTGTCCTCTTGTGTCTAGGATAGGCGTCGGCCTCGGTTTTTGTCGTCGTCTTCGGTGACGACAGCGGCGACAGTGTCACCACCGTCTCCTTACCCACGCCAACAGTGCGTAGAGTCTCGGATGTAGTACCTGTACCACATGTAAATTTGTTGTTTCTTGGGATGAACTTGGTATTTGATGTACTCTCATAGCATGGAGTGGAACCAGCAAAATAGAAATTATGTGATAATTGATGGCCTTGGGACATTTGGGGCTGAGATAAGTTCAATGGATATGTGAAATGTGAGTATTTTTCTACATTTTTGTACGGGAGATTGGGGAAAGTTAATCAATTTACAAAGTCATTTGGTGGAGGATCCATTTGGAGTGCTATTGCAAAAGGATGTGGATTTGTTCATGCACTAGTACTTCGACGCTTATATAGGAAACAAGAAAGCTGTTGGAACAGTAAGTCTGCATGCCTCAACTGCTCACCTCAAGTAGTCATCCGTACTACCTGCTTTCAACTAATCACCTCAACTAGTCACTTGTATTACCTGCTGGCTCAAGCGCCGATTCTCTTGAGAGATCACTTGTATTACATGCTTCAATGCCTGCATCACCAGCGCGTGCAACTGGCCAGACATTTCTCTCCAAAACAAAACAAACAGCGTTCTAGACCGAGGCCTTATTGGTTCTCTAGGTCACCTTAAAGCAAACAACGTTCTACACCGAGGCCTTATTTGGTTACCGTCCTGATCAACTCGGCTTCGACTTCTGGCTTATTTTTTATTATTCATAAGTTTCGTCTTTTTCTGAACTTTTGGCTTTTTGTTGAGCTTTTTTGCCAGTTCTTTTTTTTCCCGTATTTGTTTGTATTATACGTAATAGGCTAACTTATTTTTTTATATTTTTAAATTTTTTTAAAATTAATTATGCTAAATAAGTCTCTGTAAGTTACAGTGTTTTTTTCAGCCAACTACAGTATTTTCAGCCATAAACCATGAGCTTTTCAGCCGAACCGATCACCACCACCTTAGCCACCTCTAACTGTGGCAAGACTGCCACACTTGTGGCGAAAAGAATTATCTGCTACATGTTGGGTGGAAAGAAAATGAGTAGGATTAAGGAAGTATGATAAATCACAACTATAGGAGTAAACTAAACGTATGTCACAGAAAATCAAATTAATCTAACTTGGACCTTTTTTTCTATCTTAGGCAGACCAATCCTGAGCCCAAAACACATCTCGGTCTCAGAAATATATTGGGCCTAACGTAGGCCTGGATTTTACTATTATAACGGGCTTGATGAACACTATCCAAACTGTGTAGCGGCCCTTTTCACAGAGAGAGCCTCCTGGAATTCTCCTGTCCACTCCCATTCTTGCTTCAGTTCAACCATCCAGTGATCGGCTTTTGGGTTTTCTAGACTGTTTTATGATTTCTAGTTTATAGTTTTTGTATTCTAATTATTTATGAAAGATTATAAAAGAGAGATAATTATATATGATTTTAATAGGTACAACTAAAATTGATACAGTGTGTACTACAATCAACTTATAGACGTCGCCTTGAAAAGGCACACTGTATATAAGTATGCTACTGTAGTAATGTACATAAGGCCTGAGCCGGTTCGAACTTCGAACCCACCCATGTTCAGTAATATGTGGCGCGGCATCGTTTGAAGAAAGAACAGAGGTTTGTTGAGTTAAAAAAAAACGAGGTCTGTTGATGTTCTACTAGTGGATTTGATGTTTTCAGCTGTCTATTAGAGCAAACGTATGGAACCAAAGTAGGTTCAAACTTTAAAGACATGGCACCTTATTATAGATACGCATTAGTATTTTTTTTTCTTCAATTCATGGAATAATGGAATTGGCTAATCCGTCCTACAAATCATGTTAAAAAACAGAAACGCGAAGAATAAACCACCCCTTCTTCCAAGTGTATATTGTTTGGACATCAACGTAGTCTTCAAGGTACCACTAACTGTTAAATTCCATCGAAATACTCTTGTTACATATATCACATATATAACATTCTGATAATACAGTTCACAATGATTCTATCTAGATTTTTTTTTACACATGGATTGTAGGCAGTATTTTAGGATGACTTCACACTTGAAATCAGATGAGTAGAAAAGGAAAATTTAACGCACGTCCCAGAGTAGTTCTCTTGAAATGAATGATGGTGCAGGGACGCGAGCAAAAGCACGCTAGTTTCTCTACGAATGTCATACCACACCATTCGCCATTTCGTCGCCCAGTTGATAGTAACAAAAGTTGCTCCATATTCCATACAGTATGTAACGTCCCCGTTTCCAGGGGCGCGTACGGACACGGCATTCCGCAACTATTCACGCATGAACAGTTATGGAACGTCGTGCAAGAGTATACCATTGCATGCTTACAACAAAAGTCCAGCATATATTTGACATAAGGATTAACATCCAGGTTTTTACAGCGGGGCGTGCAAGCCTCAAAGTATATTTACATTACAAAAGACTTCCAGAATCCGCTTGAGCGCGGCGAAGACCTAGAGCCAAGGATCCTCGTCGAAGAAGAGATCCTCCGGGACCTCCTCGACGGGGAGACTTCCACCTTCGTCTTGATCCTCTAAAGATTAGATTAAGCAAGCCGTGAGCCAATCAACCGGCTCAGCAAGTCCCAAAGGGACCCTAACTTATTACATGCACGGAACATCAAAGGAAGGGAGTATACTTGGTTTATTAATTCTGAGTGGATGCAGTTTTATTTGCAATCATTTAAAAAAAGGGACTCAAAACTACTCCTCAAGATCTCAGGGGTTTTTCAACAAGAGTTCATTAACCAACCTAAACAAGTTAAACATTTACAAAACTACTTAAGCTTTGCGACTGGAATCACCCAAGTGACACAGCTCCAATAACCGGGAGCACGGCGTATTCGAATACCATTTGTTTGACTCTGCAGAGTTTGCTCAGCTTTACCCACACGATCCCTTAACTCCCGCTAAAGAGTTAAGGAAGCCAGGTCGTTTCACTGCTCAACTCTTTATATAGGCTCTACCCGGTAGAATTCACTCGGGTCTGGCTCGCTCACACACACGCACACAAAGAAAAGAAAACGGTGCCGCTTCGAGTGAACTCTACCGTTGTTAGGCACCCAATCACGGCTTGCCTAACCTCACTGCTAAATCTCCTGTAGAGTTTCAATCGAGTTGAGCAGCTACTAGACAAGTGTTGACAAGTCAACTCCTGTGGTTGAGCGATCACTGTGACATTTGCTCAGCGTAAGGGTTTCAGTCCTTATTTTCACATGGTCCGTAACCTCACCAGGTCCGCGACCCAACCTAGGGTAAGCGGTGGGCGAAAACCGTCTAGCGGCGCACCTCAACCCCACTTACCCTACTCCAATCCTAGGGTAAGAGATGGGCGAAAACCGACTTGCGGCGCACCACAACCCCCTTACCCTACCTTGTGCCCGCAAGCACTCTCCGCTCTAGGGCACGGTGTCCCATACCACCCTACCCTAGAGTCGGGTTTGCAAATTCTATTGGCCCGCAGCCACAACCTTATTAGTGTAACATTTTGCATGATGATAATACCTTATAATTTATCTAGATTAACAGATATTTATTTCTAGGGTTACAGAGGCATGGCAACAAATTTAACAGGGCATTTAACGGTGGTAGGATTAACTACATAACAAGTCATTCTAAACATTTTATTTTAATTCAAATTAACATTTCACAATTAGCATAATGCAAATAGCATATTAACATAAATAAACATCATGGGTTGCAATATGATCAATGGATTTGGGACTTGTCGTCAATCCGAATGATTTCCGCTAGCTCGAACGAAGAACCTCCTGGCTCCTGTGACTGCACTTGAACTTCCGGAGACTCCGACACTAGCGCAAACATACAAAACAAATTAAATCCAGCTTGAGACTAATCAAGCGAGGAAAAATAAACTATTTAAAAAGGAGTAAAATGCATAAATCTCCAAATGAGGAATTTTAGGAATTTATTTGGGATGGATCTGTGGAAATGGAGGTTACCAAAGGGTCTGGAATATTATTTGGAGCAAGGTGGTGAAATTTGGGAATTTTTGGGATTTTCTGTGATTTTCTAGGATTTATTTGGATTTTCTGGGGTTTTAGAAATTGATAAATTCGGGAAAATCGCTGTGAACAGTGCTCGGGCGGCCCACGCTACAGTGCGGCCCGCGCGGCCGAAGGCCAGCGCGGCCCACGCCAGCGCGCGTCCGCGCGGTCCGGATGGCCGACGCGTGGACGGCGGGGCGGCTGGGATGCGGGGCGAGACGACGGCTCGGATGGAGACAGCGGGGATCGGACGGCTGCGGAGTGACGAGAGCGGCGAAGCGGTACGAGGGAGATCCGACGGTCAATGTTAAATGGCAATGGGAGGATGGACGGCGGAGGGGAAACCACGTCGCGGGGAGGAGTCGTCTTCCTCCTCCAGACGCTACAGTAACCTCGCGGCGAGGTCACGGTGGCGACGGCGGCCTGGGCGCTAGAGAGCTCGTCGGCGACCACCGAGGGCACCGGCGGGTGCGGCTTCGAGAGGGGAACCCGTTTTGGGCATTTGGAGGGAGCGGGAACCAACGGAGGGGACGGGAGGTAGAAGGGGGTAGTTCGGGTGCTTGGAGGCGAGGGAGATCATCGGCGGCGTGGGAGGCCCAACGGCCGCGGTTACACGGAGAGGGGGTCCAGGGGCTCACATTGGCGGTGGCGGCGGGAGCTGGGGAGCTTCGGAGCGGGCTGGCCACGGGAGGGGTGCGACGGCCGGAGAGGAGTTTCGACGGCGGCGCTCCTCGGGCAAACACCTGTCCAACGGCAAGCACCAAAGGAGTCAGTGAGGGGAGGTGGTACTCTCGACGAATGCAATCGGGGAATGAGGGAGAGGAGAGGGAGATTGGCTTTGGGGTGCCGCCGGCTCACAGGGCGGCAATGGGGAAGCTCCGGGCGGCGGGACTTCAATCGGCCGCTCGGGGAGCTTCTCTGGAGGCTGGGGAGGCGAATGGAGGTGGTGGAGCGGCTCGGGAAGCAAAGGAGGAGCGAGGAGCCGGAGGGGGGATTTTATACCCAATCGGAGGGGGAGCGGGGCGTGGAGGAGAAGCCACTGGACGGCCTCCGGGGTCAACAGGAGCAGGTCGGCCGTCTCCTCCGCGGGATGGAGCGGTGACCGGGGTGACGCCGGCTCTGCACAGGAGTAATGGCGACGGGACGGCACAGGAGCAGGTGAGTCGCGGGCATGGGCGAGGTAGCGTCCGCGCGCGGGAGAGGGGGAAGCCGGGGCAGACAGGCGGGCCCCAGGGCGGACGCGGGGCGACGCGTGGCGCGGAGGCGCCCACGGATTTGGTCCGTGGCGGTCGGGACGGCGCGGGCGCGAGGAGGGGATCCGAGGGCGGCGCTGTCCGCGCGAGGAAAGGAGGTGCGGGGCGCGGGGCGCGGAGGGAGGCGCGGGGCGCGGGAGAAAGGCGGAATCGGGGCGGCGCCAACGCGAGAGAAGAGCGGGAGGCGCTGGGGAGAAGAGGAGGCGGAAAGGAAAAAGGCGCCAGCGCGAGGGAGGAGGCGCCAGGCCAAAAAGGGAAAGCGACGGCGGGAAAAACTTTCCCAAAAAGGAAAGTTTTCAAAAAATCACTCAAAAATGCAGCAAAATTAAGGAAAATTTTGTTTGAAATTTTGGGGCTTTTCACAGTACTAGTAGTACACCGTATTCCATGCAGTACTAGTGTACTACTCTACTGTAGCTGGGTGGCAGAATACGAAATGCAGGATGTTCGAAAATATAAGATGTATTTTTAAATAATTTTTTTATAAATATAGAAAATATATTATATTACAATGCAAAATAAGCGTGTTACATCCAGTTTTACCTTGTATTATCTGCATGCATGTTTTGAATATATAATGGTTCTATTTTTTAGTTTTTTCAATAACTTTTGATTTCTCTTAGTAATCATTATTTATGATATTTATTAGATTAATAAGACACAGACAAATAAACATGCTTAATGCTTAGATATAATAATTATGATAGTGTAATTATTTGTAATTTCTCTTTAGTCTTGGCCTTTAGTATAATTATTTTTAATTGTTCCTTAGTCTAGGTCCTTAACCTATAAGCTGAGCTGAGCTAGTTGGTCAGAGCAGCTACAGGGATACACGTAAGAGCAAGTACAATAGTATAGCCAACTAGTGACTATAACACTTGTCCATTTCATCTATAGCCTTCAAAAAAATAGTTCATACAATAAGGTAGCTATTACAATAACTATTTGGCCCCATATGTAAGAGAGTGAAATGCATATTTTTACGTGCTACAGCTAGCTGTAATTTAGTAGCCAGCTTCCTTCTCTCTTCCTTTCTCTCTCTGCCACGTAAGACTTTGTTGATATTATATTTGCTATAACATGCTGACTAAATCTTATTGTACATGCTCTAATAAGAGCAAGTACAATAGTATAGCCAACTAGTGGCTATAACATTTGTCCATTTCATCTATAGACTTCAAAAAAATAGTTCATACAATAAGGTAGCTATTACAATAACTATTTGGCCCCACGTGTAAGAGAGTGAAATGCATATTTTTACGTGCTATAGCTAGCTGTAATTTAGTAGCCAGCTTCATTCTCTCTCTTCCTTTCTCTCTCTGCCACGTAAGATTTTGTTGATATTATATTTGCTATAGCCTGCTGACTAAGCCTTATTGTACCTGCTCTAAGCTTGGCAGAGCTATTTGATGGAGCAGTTACAGGGATTGGCGAGTAGGTCCCGGAGGCATTTACGCCTTGCAGACCGAGAAGCAGCCGCTGTAAATGTCATCAAGTGGCTCTCACATGGCCGCCGCTCGTAGCTTCATGAATTCTTGGCCACCTACAGCTACAGGTGACTCGGCACAGTGTGTGAGGGCCTGTTTGGGAGCAGCTTCACCAGCTTCAGATCCACGAAAAACAGCTCCACTCTATAAAATTTTACCCAAACGCTTCAGCTCCGCGAAATCTGGATCCACCAAAATCTTGGATCTGAGGGCCAGATTCATGGATTTCATGGAGCTCCTCAAGGGGTGCTCCACCGTGGAGTTGGGTAGTAATTATCCACCAATACCACTGGTTACATACCCCATCCCATCAAAAGTGGTCATTTCCACCAAAACCTCAATTTCGTGGATCTGGAGCTGTTGTACAAGGCAAACACTCCATGGTGGGATCCCAGATCCACGGTGGAGCTGCTGCTCCAGATTCACATTTTCAGTGGTGGAACTCTCCCAAACAGGCCCTTAAGCTTCGCAGATCCAAATCTGAGAAGGGACAGCATCGGCCAGCCAACAGCCACCGGCAGCTCCATTACGCTCGATCGCAGAGGTGCAAATGCGTAACGAGGCCACGTCCCGAGCTGGCCATTGGTGCTCAAAACATCTAGCTTTTACCTTTCAGACTTCATACTTTTTAATTTCATTTTGAACTATAGCTTATGATTTATGGTTGAAATTTTTGAATTCTGGATTATTCGCGAGAGATAGTACGTAGAGAAAAATAATCGCATACGATTTTGATCGATATGGTTAAACTTGATATAATTTATACCATAATCTATTTGTAAATTTTATTTTAAAAATATATGTTTAAAAGCTAGATACTGTGCACTGCTGCCGAGCTGAGCCATGCATGTTCACTCACGGGCTCGCTCCTAGGTGATGACAATGCATCAAATCAGTCGAGAATCTGGCTCGGTGCCCTTCTATACTTCTGTCGTATAGTCAGTGCAGTTTCACGCGTACCGCCTTGTTCGTCTTGATGTGCTCTGCCCCCGCGTAAAATTTACATCTGCTTGGCTGTGTCGAAATCTTGCAATTAACAGCTAATAAAACACACAATAGGACATGTATTTCTGCAAAGCTATTAACAAAAGGATTCGACATTACTAAAACATACAGCTGTAACGCAGAGCATGCAGTGCTCCAGTGCTCATCCGATTGAGGGAACATGACATGAGTGCATGAGCGCATGGGGGCGTACGTACAGGTTGATCCTGTTCATTTGGAAGACGATGGCCTGCGAGGCTGCGAGCGCTGGTCATTCGTCACAGCGGGCGACCCCTACCGGCGGGACCTCTTTGCCACAGGCCAGACCTGATCCGCTGCCACTGACTCATACTTTAAGCTTTTTACTATAACTTTTTACTAAAAAATTCAAAAAACCATTACCGTAAAAATAGATTTGCAAGAAATTTATATTGTTATGGACAATACAAAGGAATAAAGAAAAATACAAAAAAATGAAAATTATAAGTCGATGTGTTCCAAGTTACTTTTAACTTAAATAAACTAAAAGCCAAAATAAACTATAAGCTAAAATCGTTTGAAACGGATCCTAAAATAGCCAGCTAACTCATGACCTCTTCATCACAATAGTTTTGTATGGCCAGAGTACTAATCGAGTGCGGTGCATGCCCATGCACATGATCGGTTCCTTCTGTTGTGGATGCAAAGTGTGAAATATGATAGGTGGTGATCGGTTTGGCTAAAAAGCTTGTGGTTTATGGCTGAAAACACTGTAGCTGACTGAAAAAAATACTGTAGCTGACAGAGGCTTATTTAGCATAATTAAATTTAAAAAATTTAAAAATAAAAAAATATGCTAGCCCATTACGTATAATACAAACAAATACGGGAAAAAAAGAATCGGCAAAAAAGCTCAACAAAAAGCCAAAAGTTCAGAAAAGGACGAAACTTATAAATAGTGAAAAATAAGTCAGAAACCGAAGCCGAGTAGATTTATTCGAAGTGTCCGTCTCGAACACTGCGTCGACCCGTGCTATACATAGCGCCGAGCGGGGCTAGGGTGGTGTGCCGGGCCGCGCAGACGTGCGCCAGCCCGCGTATCCTCCAGGTACCGACAGACGCGTCTCCATTTTGTGTTCTCCTGGAACTCATGTTTTATAGTCCATATATTTACCTTGAAGTGTCCGTAAGATTTTTTTTCTTATTAAATCAGTGTTTCCTGCTGTTCGGATCATCTATCTACTTGGGTGCGTTTTATATCAGGCAACTAGCTTACCGAAATAATATAGGCCCAAACGTTCCAAAGAAACAGTGCAAACAGGAAGTGCAGAACTACTCCTCAGAGAACGAGTAAAAACGTCAGGTAAAAAAATCTCAGATCTCACTCCTACACCTTGTACGACTTCAGTCCAAAGTCCAAACCACACAGCCATCTACCAGCTCCTCTCCTAAATGCACTCAACCACCCACAGAGAGTAACCTTCCCTCCACAGCTCCACTATATAGACCCCCTTGCAGCTCTCATTTTCTCCCCACAATTAAGCTAGCGCACGCACATCACTTGACATAACACACACTGCTAAGCTAGCTATTGTGGCATTGCGTGAGATCGATATGGCTCCGAGAAGTGCGACGCTGGCGCTGGCCGTGGTGCTCGTGGTGGCCGTGGTGGCGCCGCCGGCCACGGTGCGCGCGGCCATATCGTGCTCGTCGGTGTACAGCACGCTGATGCCGTGCCTGCCGTACGTGCAGTCGGGCGGGACGGTGCCGCGGGCTTGCTGCACCGGCATCCAGGGTCTGCTAGCCGAGGCCAACACCACCCCGGACCGCCGCACCATCTGCGGCTGCCTCAAGAACGTCGCCAACGGCGCCTCCGGCGGGCCCTACATCACCCGCGCCGCCGAGCTGCCCACCAAGTGCAACGTCTCCCTGCCCTACAAGATCAGCCCCAGCGTCAACTGCAACTCGTACGTGTCCATACATACTAGCTAGTATATACAGTGACCCAAAGAAATTAGGCCATGTTCGGAAGGATTTGTCTTCTGAAACCTAGAAGACAGAGATACTTTGTTTCGAACGTGTTAGTTTTCAACATGGTTTTTTTCTTTTTCTTTATATTATCCATAAAAATATATCAGTTTTTTCTCTTTTTCTTTATTTTCATGTACAAAAATTAACAATACAAGTGCATATTTCAACTAAAAACTAACCGTCCCAACCAAAAAGACATCAGCAAAAACCGTTTTCAACTAACCTATATAACTCTAGCTATTTTTGTGTTGAAACGCAAGTAGAATTTTCGCCGCGATCGTTCTTTCCGCGTTGTTGTCAGTTTTTGACATGCTGCAAAATTTATTTTGTGCAGGATAAAGTAAGGTGGTGCCTTGTAGGCGCGTCTCCCGTACGAGGAATCAATGCCGGAGAATAAAATGCTATTACTATTTAAGCTTGCTAGGCTTGAGCAGATATCGATGTCGTTCTAGTCGTCGTTTGTGGGTTTTAGGTATCGTACGTCTACAGTTCCTAATATTGTGCTTGCCGCGACCAGAGATGATAAACCGATCGATGTGTACTTCGTAACGTACGTGGCTATGTCATACGCGTGCTTTGATCCAAATGCATGATTTCCTCGTGGAACTGATCTCTATCTATTTCGACTGAGTTTCTACTTCTTATTTATTTTTTACTATTTTTTAAATTCCATCTTTTTAATTTTTATTTTTTTTAATTTTTTGTCGGTTCTTTTTTGTGTATTCATTTACATTGTTCGTAATGGGCTAACTTATTTTTTATTTTTAAATTTTTTTAATTTAATTATGCTAAATAAGTTACCATCAACTACAGTGTAATTTTAATTAGTTATAATATAATTTTAACTATAAACCAACTTATTTCAAGTTAACCGAGCGGCACCTTTGTCCGCCGAACTCCTGAGCACGGATGAACCACCGATGGCAGAACTTGGGCAAAATTGTTGGCGTTTCACATTAGTGGAAAACGTCCTTCGGGAAAAAAAACATTAGTGGCAAACCTCGAAATTTCCAAAGTGGAATGCGTATGTACCTGCTCCTAACAAAACCAAGGTGAACTGATGGGCCGAGAAGGTCTCCTCGGGTGTTAAACCCCAATCTACCGCAGAAACAGGCAACGTCGGATGTTTATGGTCCAGATATAGGCCGACCAGAGCCACCAAAAAAAGTCTCAACAGAAGACTCCGACGCCCCGGCCCGATTTCATCCACGCGGCTCAAAAACGCCTCGCTATATATGTCCTGGCCCAACTCGATCACAGCATGGCCCGATTAAGCGTGAAGCTTTATTTGGAAGACTTATTTTTGATCGGGATCCATGTGAACTAAAATCTCGGTTTATTCTCATGGATATGGATTTTGATCGGAAATAGGCTTCACAAGCAAGTCCTAAGTACGGATCAAAAATGGGGGTTCTCTCTCCTGCTCTGCTCACGTTCGGATCGCTGTAGCTTCGGCTCGTCGCCCCCGTCTTCCACCCGCACCGTCGTCTCCTAGTCCTCGCCACCGCCCGTGCCCCAGTCGCCGCCCACACGGGCCAACCAGCTCAGTTCACGGTGACTTACACGGGGACAGGCTACATGTGAGCAATGAGCTCTGCTAATTTGTCCGTGGTGGATGGTTCTCGTAGAAGCGAACAACAGGGATGACAAAAAAAAAATTCACGCAAACAAAAAAAAAATTTACAGGCTAATGAAAGGTACTTGACCTTTTAGCGATGCCCTTCTGCACTATGAACAAAGGATCGCTTGCAATTAAGTGGAGAAAACTGGCCTGTTCTTTTCGTTTAGCAGTGCCCGCAGGCCCCATGATCTTGGTGAGTTGACGGCTAGCGCGGTTGGTTCGGCGCCTAGCGGGGAACGAACAATGATGCATGCTTTGAAGAACATTGAGCGTGACGACTTGGTTGGGTTTTTTCGATAGCAACTTACAGATTATAATTGTGACTTAAAAGTTTTGTCTCTAAAATAAAGGTTTGCGTAAACGAATCAAAGCCGCTAAACTAATAGGTCATTTAAAAAAGATTGTCCCGGTAAGTCGCTTCGAAACGGCAACAGATAAACCACCATGTTTGTTTGTTTAAAACAAATTATAAGCAATGGTGAAAACAGATCGGATTTAGAATGGATGGTGGTTAAACTATATTCGCATCTATATTTTTTTTCTCGGTTTCGAATACGAATCGGACAAACGTCGAATACGAATACAGACCGAACAAATGTCGGATATGAATTTGGATAAGATTGTACTCAAAATCAAATCAGATTTGACCATTTTTTTTGAATTCCAATAACCTACGGTTGTCCCAATCGCATCAGTTGCAACTTGCAAGGAAAAAATATTTTTTTATTTAGAATTACTGAAATATGAATTTGAAGATTGTAGTATTGTGAGTACATAAATTACTGAATTTGAATTTGACCTACTGCATCAAGAAGCCTCTCCTCCTTAACCTCCGGAGGGTGGGGGAGAGGGGCGTTCAAGACTTCAAGTTAGAAGAATGTCGTTTTGATGAGAAGCGCGGAAACCATAGCCAGCTCCTCACCCGCTACGTCGCCTCGTAGTCGTTGCTCCTGGAGGCCCACCTCCACGCCAACATCCTCAAGTTCGGCCACCTTGCCACATTCCGCAACCACCTCTTCTCCTTCTACTCCAAGTGCCACCTCCCTACAACGCCAACAAGGTGTTCGACGAAATCCCCGAGGTCCAGGTATAAAAGCCAAGTCATTCCCTCGGTTCTCGCATCCTACAGCCGTGTCGCATTGTATTCTTCACCGTGCAACGCCACCTTCACCGTCGCTGCCTCGTCGTCGTCTTTAAAGTCAGCCGCCGCTTCCCCTTCTTCGCATCGCCGATGGTGAGCACCTCGCGACGTCGCTCTCGTTCCCGCTGGTCTCATCGACCCCACCGCCATCCGCTGGTGGGCCTTCGCTGCCGAACATTCCGGTTCGTCGCTTTTCCGTTCAAACCCCGCTGCCCGACCACCTCGGTTCGTGTGCGCCATGCCTCGGTTCGGGCGTTGCCAGCTCATCCGCACTCGCGCCCGCGCGTCGGTTCATCTCAGTCCTCCATGCGCCGTGCCATAGACACCCTGGGCCTACTATCGGAAGCACTGTTCCATAGACCCGTGAGCCAACCAGCCAAGTCAGCCGCTACCTCACCTGCCATGCCAGCCCTAGTTGCCGGTCAGCAGCCACGTCAGCAAGCCTAGTCACCGTGCACTATTCCGTGAGCCGGGTTCACCGTAGACTAGGCTTTTCCGTGCACCGGGTTCACAGCACAGTAGAATTTTTGATTTTCAGCCTTTTTCTTTCGATTAAATTTTTCAAGAGCTCGTTCTTCTTCGTCCGAACTCTGATTGATCCGATTCTTTTTGCTAAATTCATATAAAATTGAGCTTTATCTTTTGGTTCTAGTTTTATAGTTTTTTTGAGTTCATTTGAATTTTATTTGAATTTATTTTGTGCTTCATTTTATTTTCTTTAGATTAGATTTTACAAGAGCCCGTTCTCCTTTGTCATAACTCCGATTGACCTAATTCTTTTTCCTAAATTCGTATAAAATTGAGCTCTATCTTTTGGTTCTAGTTTTGTAGTTTTTGAAATTTATTTGAATTTATTTTGTGCTTCGTTTCATTTTCTCTCACATTAGATCATGCTTACGAAGGAGCTGAAGCAAGATTTGAAAATCAAGAGCCATTAACTTAGCAAGACCAAGGCAAGTCGTGTCTTTTGATCATGTTGAACTAGTTTTTAAATCTATTATGTATTATTTTGTTTTAAATTATCATTCACCGCTATTTTATTATAAACCCTTGTATTGGTAGTTATTTTCGAAATTGATTAATTCCTCCTTGATAATTTGTATGCCACGATTCTATTGTTACCATAGGATAGGTAATTATCTAGAGATACAATATTAGTTATCACATGGATTGTACGCTTAGATTGCTTAACCATGCTTATAATAACGTTGGGTCTATCATCACATGTGATTAGTTAATTTTAACTTAATGATATATTAAAATGTGGTGGTCAGCCACAGTTATAAAATTTGAGTACTATGACATGAGTAGTAGCATTGGTGTTGGTTATACACAAAATTGGTTTTCACTTAGGTGAATGATTGTGCAGTAAAGGGGGTCAGTTTGCACATTGAGATGTGGATGTTTCACCTGGGTAAATCTAAGAATTTAACTTGTGCGCCATTGATCTGAGCCTTACCGCGCAAACCACATATCTAGTATGGAATAGACCTAGTATAATAATTTGTAAAGTCTCAACTTTGATTTCACTACTGATGTTGTTTTGGCGCAAGAGGGGGCAATTATCGAGTAGGTGGTTAGCCTACTCGACGGCGAAATATTAGCAAGCGACATTGAGTTGAGATGGAGCATTGTAAAAGCCTTGTTGTGATTTTCTTTAACGTGAGGATTATCACATCGTGTGGGTACGGTTGTGCAACCTCTGCAGAGTGTAAAACTATTCGAATAGTCGTGTCCTCGGTTATGGACATGCTCAGTGATTTCACATGAGGGGTAAAGCTTCATAAAAATCTGGATGTGTTAAGTTGGGAGGTGAGTGGTTAGTTCACTGGTGGTTCATTCCATAACTCTTAGTCCACAAGTGATTCATTGGAGTGAATGGTTAGTTCACTTGTGGTTTGTCTCAATTCCTTTGATTATTTATTTATTATCATTATCAAAGTTCACTTTTCAATCTATTTATAGTATTTACTTTAAATGGTCGCTTTATGCAAATTAACCTTTCAGCCATCTCTTGGTAAGTCTTGCATATTATATTGTATTTTTTGTTACAAACAACTTGTTGAGTACTGTATGTACTCACGACTATATCCTTATTTACTCAGTTGAGGAAGAAGGACCAAATCAGCAGGAGGTACCTGAAGGAGGATACTTCGACAACTTCGCGGATTAGGAATTCGCTTTCCAGTCGATTGCCTGTGGGTATATCAAGTGGCTGTTATGATTATTTTTGTTTTCCGCTACAAGTTTCTTAGCCCTTCAAACTATTATTTGTAAGTTTGGCCATAAGGTCGCACTCTGATAATTATTAATAATATTTGAATCTTTTCTTAGTAAATCGTGATGTGGTCAATATTTCATCTTTGTTTATACTGTGTGCACTAGCGTGATTCTAAACTGATGCATAATACATAGAAGAGTCCGAATTTATATATTCGGGTCTCGACAAATTGATACCTGAAAGAAAATTTTGAGTGAGTCTTTCATCCTACTTTGACTCCTATACCAACCCTACACTTTCCTCAAAGGTTCTTGCGGAGATGGTGAGCTTTTGGGAGGATAAGTTTTGACATGGATTGACTAGCGAGAGGAGATCGATGAATGCGATGAGACTTGGGATCCAGGTGGAGTTTCTGAGCTCCGCTGCGAATGAGATAGCCATCGATCGACTGGGCGCAATCTTCAAGTCACGCCACAAATTAATCGGGTGGATTTATCTCTAATCCAAATGGATTAGTGGATTACTGCAAGTTGGGCCTCGTTGTCCCGAAGTTCGGGCGCAAGGGCTGAAAAGTTGACAAAGATTATCAGTCTGAATTCCACTCCTGTACGCGCAGAATATTCTGCGAAGACGACGACCAGAGCGTGATCCTAAAACACACTCGTTTCGGATCGCCAATGAATGGATTCATCCATCAAAGACTCGTTCTTTTTTGCATTTTTGTTAGTCGGCGATGCCAGCGTATCTATGACAAACTAGACAGCCTATCAACCTCTCTCTCTCGCTATCTCCATTATATTGGACAATGGTCCAGTTAAATCTGGATCCGATGGAAATGTCCTGTTTAGTTGATTTTCTGAATCATCATCACTTATACCACCACAAGGTCCACAACATTGTCTTAGATTTGGAGCTCCAATATTTTCCTTCTCATGGTAAGTGCTATGCATATGGACGAATAAAACGTAGAAAATACATCTGAAAGGCAGGTGCGCCTGTCCGAGAGTAAAGTCAGAATGACGCAGATGCCATCCTTATTTTCCTACGTATTTCCCCCCTTGTTCTGTATTTATTTTTAGTAGAGACGTAAGAGTTCTTCCATGCATCAATAGTTTAGGTACTTTGGGAGTCAAGCCAGATCTCCATTGGCAGTTCGACACGCGAAGTGGTGTATCAAAAGTGGAGCAAATTTCCTCTACTTTATGCCAACTTCACCTGCTGAGGTGCGAGGTTCTGATCGCAGTTTCTATATCGTAAGCATGGATTCGACACGTCGAAATATCGCATTATATAGCGTGCGTCCAATGCACGCATCGGACATAGAGCACGTAATTAATCTCCATCTATACCGTAAGTGGCACGGAACGGCCCGGTCCATTGTGCTTTGGACCGTTTCATGCTTTGTCGATTCGACTTAGTCATCTCATCGTGATGTACCATGCTGGTCCATCTCATTTCTGATTAGGCCTAAACACGGTCCAAAGCCCGCCAAACCGATATTCGTATCGTGCCAGACCAAGCCCAGTCTGAAATAACTATACACGACGAAGGCGCCGGCGACGATGGTGGCGGCAGCCGCCATCTTCCTTTCTCTCGTACCCGCCTCGTTAAAAACTAGTTTAAATTGAATTAGTTGCATAAAAACATAGCCACGCAATAACGTAAATATTTTGAGAAAAAGTAGAATTTTCTTGATATTTTAAAATACAATGTTAGTGCCGCGTCAAAAACCTTACACTCTAGAGTGGGGTTCCCCGAATAAGAAAAAGAGTATAATAATAATATATGTACATACTAACTATAACAACATGCGTACATAGTATCTGCTCATCAATGTCTAGGTTATTCATGCGTTCAAGGTTAACGTATGCCTGCACAATTTCAGGATCCTCCAGTTGATGCTGTTGCCACTCTTTGACTAATTCCTAGTCTTTGGCATATATAATTGCCTCCACCATCCCGGGCGTGATGGATGATCTCCTTTCTTTAAACGCGTGAATTTCACCCATTCCAATCGGTTGATCTTCTAAAACAATATATCTAGCAATTTCCTCACGGGTAGAAAGCGAGTTGTATACCCAAGTACTTCCAGAGCTATCAGCCTCGAAGTTTAACTGTGTTTGTGCTTCTCCTCCTCCTCAGCCCTATGCTGTCATCTTGCGTAAGCATGCTTTATAGTGCTAGTTCAAGTGCCCTGTCCCTACAGCTATACGAGCAGTTAATTTATCATTGCAATAATTACATGTTGCGATCTTTACTGTTTCGTCGTCTCGGATTTTCTGGCTCCAGGTCATGTGCTTCCAGTAATTCACCCTTCGTCCAGACCCGCCACAAGCAGTGTTTGGATTCCCTGTTGGCTCCAGACCCCCTAGTACTCCTCGTAGTCCTCCGTACCATCCATATGACGGTCATCCACGCCGTAGTCTCCCATTCTTGGTGAGAGCCGACGAGCATCAACGGGAGTCGGAGCTAGAAGAGGACTAGGGGAGCGATGATGGGAGCTTACACTAAGACGCCCTACTGTCCTTTTCGTGCTACGACTCCTTTTTGTTGTTCTTCTGGACATTGCTCTCCCGAACGTTATGCTCGAACGTTTCTCCCGATTCCTAAACGTTGCTTCTTAGTTCTGACTGTTGCGTGCATCTTTCAAAGATTGCACTCATCAGTATCATCATTCTAAGAAAATGATTCTCCTCTCGAAGGCAGGTATCTTCATACGCTCCTAAGCCCTAACTCTCATCTCTCTCCAACTTTATTCTCTCATCTCTCCTCCCTCTCTCACACGCTCTCTCATCTCCACTCCACTCGCTCTCTCAGAATCTCTCCGCTCTCCTTCCTCCAGTCCCCTCCCCACCGCCACCCTCCCCACACCCCAGCCTCTTCCTCCCCCTCGGCCCTTCCATCCCCACCCCAGTGCCCCCTCCTCCCCCGGCTTCCCTCCCATCCCCCACCCCAATGCCCCCTCCCCCACCAGCCGTCTCCGTCCCCCCACCCCGACACCCCCTCCTCTCCCGGCCGCCTCCCTCCCCTCGCCAAGCCTGTGCCATCCCCGACACTCTACTCCTTCCCTGCCACCAAGCCGTGCCTCTCCCATGGCCTCGCCGCTACCAACCCTAGCATTCCTCGTCGCCTCCGCGCCCTCCCCTGCCCTGTCCGCTCATCCTTGGCACTGCAGCGGTCGGAGTATGTCCCCAACTGCATCGATGGTTCCAACTACGTCCGCATCTTCGACACCACCCTCTGCAACAGCGAGCAGTCCCTGGGGGCCACCATGACCAGTGCCGAGAAGCTTGTCATCGCGTGCTAGCTCGCCCGCCTCGACATTGACATCATCGAGGCTGGCTTTCTGGCATCCTCCCTGCGGTGACCAGCTCAGAGAGCGCAGGTAATGCACTGTCGCCATTTCTTCGGCATCTTGCAGAGCTCGTATGGCTACCACCACTGGCCTCCCCTCCGGCCCCATGGCCGACGGCTCCTCCTCTTGGCACGGGCTCTGTGGCACGCCATGATGGCTCCTCCGGTGACTGGTATACTTCTTCGGTCCTCCCCTCTACTCCTCTCTCTGCTTTGTAATGCTTTGTGATAGCTTGTGTTGTGGAGAATTGAGGATGACCGTGAGTCATGAGATGACGATGGGAGAGCAACGGGAGGTGGGAGGCGAGGACGAGGCGGTCATTGGCGCTGGTATGCCGGCCGTGCCCCCCGTGTCGGTCGTGCTCGCCGGGCCAGGCTGGCCCAAGTATAGCATACCACATCGGATCGTACCGTGTTGTCTATCGTACCGACTTTCTAAGCCTAACCTAACCCACTATTCATATCGTGCTAACCCAATCCACTACATATTAGACTAAACTGTGCTGCCGTCCTTTAAGCTGGACAAAAAAACACGGCCGGTCTCTCGCATCTAATCGCAAGCATGGATTCGCGTTCTATAGCCTGCGTCCAATGCACACGTCGGGCGTGCAGCACGTAATCCCCATGGAGGTGGCCAGGTGGGTCCCACCCGTAGCGGGACCAAGCACAGGATATTTTCACTTTATCTTGGGTAAAAGATAAATCCAAAAGGTACGGCCCCACCTGAAATATCTCACACGGTCACAGCAGCCAGCAAGCATAGCACGACGTACGTAATCACTGATCGGTTGCGCAAAGCTGCCACACGGATAAAAGGCAACGGGAGTTTTTATTATCCTTAAGATATAATGAGATGCCGGTATCTCACCACCAATCTATTACATTATTAAACTAAAAAATAAAAGGAACTATCACGTTCGCTTTAAAGGTATAAAAATTTCCGCATTAATCAAAGTAGAAAAAAATGTACACTGTTGATTATAGTGGATCCAGATTATAATGGTCATGATTAAAAGAAAAAGTACATATCAAGCACAATCCAAATAACGACTAAAATTTGGAATAAAAAATAAATAAAATTAGTAATTTAATTTCCATTTGAATTTCTAAGTAAAATCTCAAAATAAAATAATTCACAATAAAAAATTAAATAAAAATTAGCAATTAGATTTGTATATGAATTTCAACAAAAGATAACTAAAATTCAGAATAAAAATAAAATGAAACTATTAGTTTGATTTCAACATGAATTCCAAAGTAAAATATCTAAATAACTATAAATCAGAATAAAAATTAAATAAAATTAGCAATTGAATTCACATATGAATTACAACCAAAAAATTGTAATCTGAATAAAAATTTTGCAATTTAATTTTCATACAATTTTAAAGTAAAATCCTTAAGTAACTAAAATTTAGAATATAAAAAGAAAGATAAAAGGAGCCACCGCGTTCGCTCTCATGGGGTAGAAATTCCCACATTAATAGAAGGAAAAAGAAAAAGATTTACACCGTTGATCATGGTAGGTCTTTACAACAGTTTAGAGAAAAAGAATTAGTCTATATCAAGTACAATCCAAGCAATAACTAAAATTTGGAATAAAAATAAATAAAATTAGCAATTAGATTTTCATACGAATTCCTAAGTAAACTCCCTAAATAAATATAATTCAGACTAAAAATTAAACAAATATTTGAAATTCAAAATTATAATAAAATAGCAATTTGATTTCGTATGGATTCCAAAGTAAAATTCCTAAATAACTATAATTCCAAATAAAAATTAGCAATTGGATTTCTATAAAATTTCAACAAAAAATAATTGAAATTTGGAGTTAAAAAGCAAAACAAAATTTCAATTTGATTTCTATACAATTACAAAGTACAATCCCTTAATAACTAAAATTCAAAATGGATTGAATAAAATTAGCAATTTGATTTGTATATGACCTCCAATAAAACAAATAAAAATAAAAGTTATAACATAGATAGCATGAATAGTGTTTGAGGAGACTACGAAAGAGTGCAATGGTGTCCATTTGTCCAACAAGAAGACATTAACCCACCGGAAAGCGAAAAGTCAAGGCAATTGAGGAGGACATGAGGACAATGTCGTACTACCCACCCTATCCATTCGATAAGCACAATGTCGTACTACTCACTAAAGTCATTCAAGAGAAATGCCAAAGTCAAAGGAGCTAAGGGCTACAAAGACAAGTGGTCAACGTCAGCATTATTGAAAAAATTAGTGTCCAAAAAGCTCAATAATAGGGAAGCTTCGGCAGAGAGGAGATGAAATTTTGCATTAAAGATGTACTATAACAATATGGGGCATCAGGTAGCTAAAAACGTGCCATCACTGATGAGGGGGACGACGTCATTGACAATGGCGAGAAGGTTCTCTATATTGTTAAACAGCGACTAAAGCAGACATGCTAGTATCAGTGAAGATGCAAAGTTACCGCAGTTAGTGAGGAAGCCGTAACGTTGAGGTGGCCAATGTCGAAGAAGATGAGCGGTCGACACGGGAGAAGAGGGATATTGAGTACGTATAACATCATGCATGCATCTGTACTAATAGAAGCACGAGCGTACATAAGCAGAGATGGAGCAGTTATACGGAATAGGCTTAGGGCCACTTGAAAGAGAGTGACAGATGTCCTTGGCAGGGATCAACAATAACTGCATGTGTATGCATATTTGATGTTGTAATGGTTAGCACTAAGCAACAATTAAAGAAAATTAGAAGATAACTATGTGAAGTATTGTATTGGAATGGGTAACAACGAAGAGATTGTATTGAAATGGGTAATAGCTAAGTGGAATCAATCAAGAATTGGGTGAGCTGTTGGAGGTTGAAGTAGAAAAATTATAGTGGCGAGAAGTGATACAAGACACACGGTTTGATATGGTAGCCAGCGTGTAAGGGATTGTAAGTTCAAGGTAGATTGCCCATGGTGCATCGGTGTATGCATGAGCAATATACACTAATACCATATTAACTAATAAGATAATTTGCTGCACATATAATCAACATATTGCTCTAAGATTAAACAGAAGTACATGTATATACATACATTTTTGGAAAAGAGTAACTAATAGAGGAAGAACAGGGGCATATAACTACATGATCCATGTATAATGGAGAGTGCTTATGTTTTTAAGAACCTCAACACCTTAGTATGTTCAATGATTCCTTCCATCAAGCTCATACTTCAATTACATTACTCAAGTTATATTTTCTTTCAAGCTTCTATTGTCATTTCCAATGTTTATAATGCTTTGAAATTGTAAATAACCTACAAGATAGGTAAATATATTCTCAAACATCTAAGTTATATAATTTGATACTAAAAACTTTGAAACAAATCTAGTTGTGCAAATGCGTGGGCCACCCTGCTAGTTACATATAAATTCTTGATAGGTACCAAGAATTTATATGTAAGTAGTATCAAAATCAATTTTCTAATTTTATTTTAATTTTTGTT
This sequence comes from Dendrocalamus latiflorus, assembly GCA_017311315.1. Lineage (NCBI taxonomy): Eukaryota > Viridiplantae > Streptophyta > Magnoliopsida > Poales > Poaceae > Dendrocalamus > Dendrocalamus latiflorus. The sequence goes on along the minus strand of CM029664.1, from coordinate 51,527,940 downwards.
TTAAAATTCGTATACAAATCCTATGGCTATTTTTTGTAATTTTTATTTTGATTTATAGTTATTTAGGGAGTTTAGTTAAAATTCATATTGAAGTCGAATTTATTTTTTATTTTTATTATGAATTTTAGTTTTTTTTATTGAAATTCACATACAAATCCAATCTAATTTTTCTTTAATTTTCATTCCAAATTACATTTATTTTGAGATTTTATTGTGGAATTTGTATCGAAATCAAATTGTTTATTTATTTTATTTTTATTCCAATTTTGAGTTTTTTCTTAATTATATTTGACATGGTCTCTTTCTTTTAATGTAAATCGTTATAGTCTGGATCCACCACAATGAACTATGTAGGTCTTTCTTTTTTCATTAATTAATGTGGGAATTGCTAGCCTTTGAGAGCGAACGTGATGACTTCTTTTGCTTTTGCTTTAATAAGATAATAGATTTGGTGGCAAGGTACCGATAACTCTTGATAACATTTTAATGATGGTAAAAGCTCTCGGAAGCAACAGCCTAATTTCAGGAAAGAACATGCAAAAAGAGCATTACGCGCAATTACCATTCCAGCTGTGTTGTCATTGCAATTTGCAAATCTTCATGGCACAATCAACCCAGTGTGTACGAAATGATCATGAAACGATCGAGGGTAAACCACAGAATTCAGTATACCGGCCACGGTAAATAGCTCCGCCATTATGCCCCGCGGGTTCCCCGCACAGCGAGCGCCCCACGTCACCGCTTCCCCGCCCGCGCGCGCGCCCCGGCCGGCGCGTGGCGGGGCATTTCCCGTACGGCCGGAGGTAGTTTCCTCCGGTTTTGCGGAAATTACGTATAGGTCCTTTTTTCTCGCGAAAAGGTCCCTGCAAGTTTTTTTTCCCAAAAAATTTTTTGGATTGCGCCCCGCAGGTTCCCGAAATTACGTATAGGCCCTTATTTACTTACGAACAGGTCCTTACAAGTCCTCGATTTTTTTCGAAAAAACCCTTTACCTTTCTCGAAATTGCGTACGTGCCCTTGATTTTTTTAAAAAAACTCCTCACGAATTATCGCCTCTTTTACTTCGGTACACACGGTGGCTGGCGCGGCGTGTCGCCGCGCCTATGAGGCTAGTGACGTATATTGTCCGAGAGATTAACAAATGAATTCCTAGACCACATGTCGGCAAGATATTCAACGGCATTTTTTCAAACTATGTAAGGCTTTGCCGTGGCATGTACCTCCAAAAAGCCCTTTTGGAAATGAGAGCGAAGTCAAGTGTTGTGCGTTAAGGCTTGGGATATCACAAAAAAGTTTAATTCGTACTGTGACTCTGTGAGATATTGCCTTTGCTGTGGCACACGGTTGTGCCATAAGCGAGTGATGTGACAAATTGGGTGAGTGGATGTACCACATGAGGTACGTACATGGTTTATGGCATTACAGGCACATAATAATGTGCACAGGGAAAATTAGTTCTTGCCACTTGTCACGTACAGCCCAATGTACCGCAAATCCTAATAAGGTGGTGATCAGTTGGGCTTAAAAGTTCATGACTTATGGCTGAAAACACTGTAGCTGGCTAAAAAAAATACTATAGCTGACAGATGCTTATTTAACATAATTAAATTTAAAAATTTTAAAAATATAAAAAATATGTTAGTCCATTACGTATAGTACAAACAAATACGGGAAAAAAGAACCGGCAAAAAAGCTCAACAAAAAGCCAAAAGTTCAGAAAAAGACGAAATTTATGAATAGTGAAAAATAAGCTGGAAGCCAAAAGCTTAAGCCCAACCGATCACTACCTTAAAACCCCCGTGAAACATACGCATGCCAACCAGTTTTGTCCTCTTAAGACAAAACGTGGACAAAATCTAGAATGCAAATGAGTTTTGTGAGGTGGTTTACTATGGATCAGAACTTGACTTGTCATGCATATATATATATTTCTTCTTTGCAATGTCATAGCTAGAAAGTGGTTGAGAGCACGGAGCATAAGGTATGAGTTTGATGAACCCCTTGGAGGCTTGGAGATAAGCATGGCTTATGGCCTGATGCTCTCTCTACACTTCCCCGGGCGCCGAGCTGTATCGATCCTAAACCAAAAACTAATATACACTTGGTGGTTGGCTTATTGTTAATGGAGATTGCGCTGGAGATATTGCTGATGCTTAGTACTTCCTAAGCGAGTTGAATCCCAAGTTTAAAATATTGAAATTTTAAATGCCTAGTTCATGGGGATTGTTTACATGTCTGGATGACGACGAGGAACTCCCGTGGTCTTGAACGGGGAAACAATTGATAACAATTGCTGATGCCATCTTATGCAACGTACCTGCAATCTTCAACCGCATTTTGGTTAAGCTATGCCGGGGCCAGAGGAGGCAAAGTTAATGGACCAAACGATATATCTAAGATAATAGTTAACGCATCACAACAGCCAACAGGTGGTGCTTGTACAATCGTCCATTCGTGCATAGCTTTTAAGCTCGAACAACTGGAGACGTACATATGGAAGAGCTGATGATGAATTAGACGGATTTGTAATTCTGCATATATATGACAAGGTTGCTGATCTTGTCACTGGCTTTTACGACTTTGTACACATGGTTTTTGTAGCCTGGGGCATGCGTGTCTGCATGCAGGCTTTACGTAAGTTGTTTAGTAAGGGTTTAGATGAGCACAAGCACAGCTGCGCAGTTAGGCGTTCCATTTTGTATTGGCGGTGCTTTACGTTACGAGTGTGACGGCCGGAGTTAATTAAGAGATAAGGTTGCGCTGGCCGGAGCGAAGCTTTTCTTAGTGCATCGTAGGAGGCAAAGATAGATTAGACTAACTTTGTTGTAGATCTGCATAGTGTTTCTGATAAGCCGATGGCTGGCTGACCGGGCTACTCTAGGACATATCTGTTCCTTTTTGTATTTTCTTTCACATCAAACATAAATAGAAGGCCAAATATGTGCACTTGTAAAAGTTGCTCCTCGAGTAGCCATGTTCTTTTCGAAAGAATCATACTAGCGGGGCAGTTCTTTGGATGAACTTTCTTTTCGCAAAAAAAAAAAAGCAAACATTTCAGGTGGCTTCAGCTACATGTCACTGTGGCATTAATGGTTTTGTTTCCCAAAAAATATGGCAAAAATGAACGTATGAGCATGTCAATTAGCACAAATACGTGCTTTCAGAGTTGGGCGACAACTGAATCATGCATGTACGAAGCTCAAGCAAATAGCTTCAGAACCGCTACACAAAAACCCCCCCGAGCACAACTTGCACACCCTTCGGCTCTGCACTGCAGCAGGAGTATTACAAGGCGCCCTCTTTGGCGCTGCCCCGGTAGAGCTGAGGTCCGACGATTTGGAGCCCGCCGCTAGCTAAGGTCCTGTTTGGATCCACCCAGATTTTAAGAATCTGACGTTTGGAAACTGGGTGGGATCCAAACAGACCAGTTTTTGGGGTAGTTTTTAAAATTTACCTACCCAGATTCTTAAAAACCAAGAAGCTGTTGATACCCAGCTTTTGCCAGTTTTTTTGGCATAAATACCCATTTACCCTCATTAAAGACCACGCGCAGGTTGTTTAATGTGTTATTCAAGAGCAATAAATGTAAGGGTATAATAGTCTATTAGCACCAATCATAAATGAAATCAGCTTTTAAAAACTAGGGGATCCAAACACCCCATCAGTTTTTACTTAGAAATCAACTTTTAAAAACTAAAAGTAATAGCTGGTTTTTAAGAATCTGAAACTGGGCCTAAGACAAATCGAAATTTGCATCGGCACACGCGCGTGCGTGGCTATCTCATTGCATCAGCACACGCGCGTGGCGCGGCCATCTCATTTGTACTGTACCAACACGCTCGGACAGCCAACAAGCGCGTGGCGCTGGCAAAGCGGGCAAGATATTTTCTCATGTGAGGCGTGAACTTTTGCAGGGCCCACCATATGGTGACCCGGAACCGAACGAACCCCTCTGCCGCCGAGCAGCTCCTCCTCCTCCTCCTCCTCGAGATCCTTATATGGAGACCCTCGGCTGTTTCGCGGCAGATCACTACAGCTCGAGCCTGATTTTCCACTGCGCGCGCTGCCCGATTGGCACCCACCCTGCAGCTGGTGCGCGAGGCCTTAAAAGCTTCCATCACACTGGTAGCTCACACTCATACAGCATAAGCTCCAACTTTTTCCAACCTGAAGTAGATACGAGGGTAGTGGAGAGTGCACGCGCGCCACGCCACATTAGTAGCAGCCGCTACTACGTCCACATCCTTTTACAAGTAGGATTGCACAGACCTGTACCTCCGGTGCATAATTGCCGGGAAGCGTGGTTATACTGGTCGAGGTTAGGAGGGGGAGGAAGGAAGCTAAGCTAGCCGTCATGGGTGCGCACACCAGGTCCATGAGCTGGAACATGGGCTCGCCGGCACCGGGAAGCGCCGGCGAGGCGCAGCACGCGCTCAGCAGCAGCCCGGGGGGCAGCGACGCCAGCTTCGACACCAACATGGTGATAATCCTGGCGGCGCTGCTCTTCGCGCTGCTTTTCGCGCTCGGGCTCAACTCGCTGGCGCGGTACCTCATCCGGTGGGCGCGGCGCGCGTCGGCGGAGCCCGGCGGGGTGGCCGAGGCCGGCGGGCTCAAGAAGCGCGCGCTCCGGAGCATCCCCATCGAGGTGTACGGTGGGTGCGTCGCTCCTGGGGCCGCGGACGTCTGCGCCATCTGCCTCGGTGAGTTCGCGGACGGCGAGAAGGTGCGCGTGCTGCCGCGCTGCGGCCACGGGTTCCACGTCCGGTGCGTCGACACCTGGCTCGTCTCGCACGACTCTTGCCCCACGTGCCGGGGCTCCGTGCTCAACGGCGCCACCGGTGCCAAAGCCGCCGCCTCCTCAGCCGCCCCCGCTCCCGTCCCCGGAGGTAGCCGGCGGCCGGGGAGCGAAGCTGCCGCCGTCACGGTGGTCATCGCGTGACGCGGACAGGGCGCCCATTAGCCATTGGTGTGGTGGGGCCGTAGGTAAGCTTGTTTGATGTGAAAAAATCCTTGCTGTGGCGGTGAGATATTTTCCGACGATGGTGCGGTCAGAGAAGGACGTGACGGCGTGGGGGGGGCCGTTTGTCCGTTCAGAGCTTGGGTCGCAGTCAAGCTTGCGGGACCTTCCAATTCCATTCCTCCCGTCGGCATGTATTGGCTTTTGCTCAGTGTTGCTGCTGTTGTGTACATATTGGAGGTGGTATAATAGGACGAGAGACTTCGAATAAGACAGTATATTTGTACATGCTGGATTTGCCACAAAGTTTTGGAGCTCCTGGTGAGCACAGATTGATTCTATGATACAATGACCCTTTACGGGTTCATTAGTTTGTATAGGACCAGTATAGTAATAGAGATGTGAATGGTGTCTTTAAATTTTCTTCTAATCTTCATTTTAATAACTATGAGAAGCTATGAAGATTAAGAATCCAAAATTTTGAAAAATCGTTATGCTACAATAATTTAAGCCCCGTGAACAATAAAAAAAACATCGCCGTTTCAAATCCAAAAAATGCATATAACTTTTAATCCGTGTATCCAAATACTTAAAACTTAGACCAAGGCTAGGTCATGACCTTAAGAATCTATCCCAACAAAAATTTTAAGAATTAGGATCTTTTGGTTCGTGAGACTCTGTTGTACCAAAACGAGTCAAAACCACAATTGAACAAACTCTCAAACCAAGAATCTAAATCACTTGATGTTTGGTATGCACTTTCTCTAGAATGTCAGGAACATATTCCATTCAATGCTCAAGAAAATCATTACCAAAGTTCTGACATTTCTTCATTCAAAGGAATATTACACTAAACCGGGCAAAAACAAAAAAAATATGAATATGACTTGCTCGTGGGTGATTGATGGCCAAAATGGCTATAGATATAGTTCCATATGTCACAGCAAACTAGAACACCTAAGAAATCAAAATAAAAACAGCTGGATCAAGAAATCACTCAAAATACCAAATTAAGCAAAATAACCATTCAACTTCAAGAACTTGCCAAATCTGATGCCTAGGTGGATGGTGATTGATTTCCAATGTATATCTCTATCATTTACTGTTCATTGGTATCCAGTAAGATCAAGAAAGGGGAGAGACAAGATCAAACCCAACCAAAACAAGAGTAAAACAACCAAAACAAGAGTGATCTATGAGAGATAAACAAAATTGATATATTGCTAATTGAGAATGAAGTTTGTACAATCACTCAACCTAGAGGATAAGAGAGCACATCACAACACATACTTTTCAAACCTTAACCATAGAACACTTGGCTTCAATGTGTAAAGTTAGGATGGTTAACTTATAAGTCTCCATCCTAATCGTTAAATAGACAAAACAACCAACCTACTACACCAGTAAATATTGTCCACTTAGCACAAATAGAGGAAACCCGTTAACACCACATAGCATGGTTTTTACTCACACAATACACTTATACACACTTTTCAAAGCACATAAATCAGAATTCACTAAGTCCTTAATCTTTGATCCACTTGATCTTCTCAGTTTCTCCTTAACCTAAACCGTTTTACCAGCACTACTCAAGTGCCGCGGTTTTGATTTAAGATAGTTTTCAGTATTTTACTCAACTTAACAAAATACCCTTTCTTAATATGGTTTTCATCTTTAATTGCAAGCAATCGATATGCTTGCCACTTGTACATGCACTACTGAGTTACCACGCGTCGGCAAGTTTCTCCCGCTCTGGTTTCATTGGAACACACTTCACTTAGACCGACCAAGCCACATATTGCAACCCGTCGTTCGAACTTCTCTTCAATATTTTTCACCTTCTTGTGTCATGCTTGAACTCAGCCATCTCACTAGGCATTCTTGATCATTCTCAGTTTCAGCTCCTCTATGAGCGTAGTCCCGATTCTCACCATTGACTATAGTTGACGGTAAGCATCTCTACACATCCGAAGACCAAGAAATCGTTTTCGGGCACAAGTTCTTCACAACTTGACTCACGTTAGCTGAAACATACATCATGACACACATATCCACAGAACAAGGTCAAACCAAATCATCCCATAAACTTAAATTTTTCAAAATCATCTATTTTGGCCGAAGCAACACAAACTAGCCGGTCAAAACTGCTGCCTCTGCAAGTTTTCTAGAAAAATCTATAAATTTAAAAATTCTAAATTTTTACTACTCTAAAATAACAATGGTTCATCACAATAAAACTCTAGATCTTTCCACATGGTTCTTCGGTTTAAAGACTCATTTCCCCTCTATTTGAGACTATTTATCTGTGAATATTGAAATGAACTAGGATCATCAATCATGCCTTGGACTGGAATTAATAACCAATAACGGTCCTCCATTAAAATAAGAGGGCCACGATGCATACGATGTTCCTAGTACGACTCTCGTATGACGCAGGGAAGACGCGTGAGCTCGATAACACTACCCCACACGCCACCGAGAAGTAGATGTCGTCTGTGTCGAGATAGTCGAACCATGCCAAGTCTGAAGCCGCCGAACGAAGGGAAGCATGTTGGAGCCCGACGCAGCCGGGGTGCTGCTCTGGCATGCGGTGGTCGGGGACGAGACGGCAGCAAGGGCACTCTTGCACCCTTAGGCTCGATGGTGACAACACGCGCATGGGGCTCATGGAGGACAGTGCCGTCGACGCACTCTCCACCATAGTGCCAGCGGTGGTGGTGCAATCGCCCTCATGGCCACAACGTCTAACCTCGTCACTGTAAACTATTGGAGCTAATCTCATTGTAGATCGTACTCATGTGTTTCGAGTACTGTGCTTCGTGCGTTCGAGTACTGTGTGATCGTAGTTGAGTACTCGATGTGTTCGAGTACTATGGAGTCTGTGTACTCAGTGAGTTCGTGTGCTACAGTGGTCGTAACTACAATAGTCATAGCTACAGTGATCATAGTTGCAGGGTGATCGATGATCGATGCTCGAAGACATGTCTGGTCGGAGATACGGTTGAAGAACTATGGTCGACAAGCTGTAGTCAGTGAAGCGGTTGAAGGAAAGCCATGGTCGTAGATGCAGTCGAAGTGCTATGGTCGACAAGCCATGGTCGGTGAAGTGGTCAACAAGACGTGGTCGAGAAGCCATGGTCAAGCAGCTGTGGTCATGAGGCGTAGTCGAAGAAGGACTCGAAGCTTGGCAGGCCTGTATGTGGTCGTAGACTAGTCAGATTGTAATGTGTCTGCTCCAATTAGTTGGTTGGTGGAGCGAGTCTTTCGGATGGTGCTTAGAGTGCAAGTCATGCGGATTGTGGAGAAGATCCCGGACAGTAGCGTGAGAATAGGTACTACTTGTTAGTTAACTTAGTACGTGCATGAGGTTTATTTAAACCATGTGCTTCTTGTAAACAAAAAGACGAGTTGCGAGTGAATAACAGAGAGAACAGAAAATACGTGTATTGCTGCAAAAGGAAGTCTCTCCTGTGTTTGTTCATCATCCTCCCTACTCGTGTGCATGTGTCGTTCCAAGGAAGAAACCACGTGTGCGTTTTCTCCTGACGAGTAGCGATTGGAGTTGATGGGTTCAGTTCTAACAATTGGTATCAGAACCTCAAGGTCCAATGGACTGAGGCGAAAGGCTTCCGTAGCTGACCGTTCGTTGGTCGAATGTGAGAGGTCAAGGCAAAAGGCTTCCGCAGCTAACCATTCGCTGGTCGAATGCAAGAGGTCGAGGCGAAAGGCTTCCACAGCTGATTGTGTGTTAGTCGGGTGTGAGGGGCCGAGGCAAGTGGCTACCGCAGTCGATCGTGTGTTGGTCGGGCGGCAACGTGCGCTCAGGTCAGCATGAAGGCGCATGTAGCAGCGTGCGTCGGGTGAGGTGCACAGGGCAACGGCACAAGCCGGCTGTAGCACCAAGCAGCCAAGAACACGACGACGGATTAAGGTCTGTGCATCCACGGTGAGACCGGTTGTGTACCGGCGTCACAAGAGATGTGCGATGCCAGCGGCAAAGGGCAACAAACGACGCTGGTGCGGACAAGGCACGTGGAGAGTCGGCAAGATGCCAATAATGGTGGTCGTAGCCATCATCACAAGAATGTGTGAATCGCGCAAGAAGGCTGCTATGTACGGCAAGAAGAAGAGGCTGCTATGTGCGGCAAGACAATGTGGGTCATCAGCGTCGTAAGTCGACATGTCAAATGATGACAACAAGATTAGGGGGTTGATTGTTGGAACTAATCCTGTTGTAGGTCATACTCGTGTGTTCGAGTACTGTGTGGTCATATCGAGTACTCATGTGTCCGAATACTATGTGGTTGTAGTTGAGTATTTAATGTGTTCAAGTACTGTGGAGTCTGTGTACTCGGTGAGTTCAAGACTGTAGCAATCGGTGAGTCCGAGTGCTACAGTGGTTGTAGCTACAGTAGTCATGACTACAGTGGTCGTTAGCTGCATAGTGGGCGACGGTCGGTGCTCAATGACCTATGTGGTCGGAGATGCGGTCAAAGAATTATGGTCGACAAGCCATGGTCGGTGAAGTGGTCGAAGGGAAGCCATGGTCGGTGAAGTGGTCGAAGGGAAGCCATGGTCGGTGAAGCAGTCGAAGGGAAGCCATGGTCGTAGATGAGTCGAAGTGCTGTGGTCAACAATTCGTGGTCGGTGAAATGGTCGATAAGACGTGGTCGAGCAGCCGTGGTCATGAGGTGTGGTTGAAGGACTCGAAGCTTGGCAGGTCTGTGTGTAGTCGTAGACTAGTCAGGTTGCAGTGTGTCTGCTCCAGTCAATTGATTGGTGGAACGAGTCTTTCGGATAGTGCTCAGAGTGCAAGTCATGCAGATCGTGGAGAAGATCCTGGACAGTGACGTAAGAATATGTATTAGTTGTTAGTCAACTTAGTGCGTGCATGAGGTTTATTTACGCTATGTACTTCTTGTAAGCAGAGAGATGAGTTGCGAGTGAATAACAGAGAACAAAAAAAGCGTGTGTTGCCGTAAAAGGAAGTCTCTCATGTATTTGTTCGCCCTCCTCTGTATCGTTTCAAGAAAAAAAATCATGTGTATGTTTTTTCCGACGGGTAGCGACCGTAGCTGATTGGTCCGGTTCCAACATGGACGTCAAGTAGTGCACCATCGGGTAATTGCCGAAGAAGTGCACCGTGGACATCTTCCCTGTGCTGGCCGGGCTGCTCCGTTGCGACGGCGCATGGTATTGGACAAGCTGAACATTTTATTAAAAAAAAATACGACTGATATCACCAGGCTTGCAGAATCCAAGAACTGCAACGAATTAACGCAGCGAAGTGTACAAGACATGGGTATGCTTATGGCCCGGTTCGAAAATAAGGTTGTTCTCATAAAAATCCGGAACGGATTGTACTTTGGGCTCAGCGAGATCCAGTTTCTCGTTTTCCAGATAGGCCCGGCGCTAAGGCTTAGAAGCTTGGAGCCGATGGTCGGACACTGAGTCGACGGCCCATGCATACTAGTCATTGTTTTGAGCCATTCAAAAACCGGTCGAACCTACGTTGGAATGACCACTTCCCCTAGAAAAAAAGGTTAGAAATACACGAGGTCTTGCTTGCTTGTAGCCAATGCGTTTGAGTATTGGTGTAGAAAACAAGTCCTAATCGAGCCAAAACTTTTGAATTGTCCGTTATTTTCTCTTGGAAAAAGCTTCATTTCATCCTCCACGTGAGACGCGCCATTTGCGAAATGGAATCGCTGGCCAGTCGGTCGGTCAGTCAATCCTACGGTTCTCCTATGAGCGAGGGGAGAATACCAGTCTTCCACGGAGACTTATCGCCTGTACTACCATTCTTGGCAGCCAGGGGTATATGCCTGTGTTTTCTAGTTTCCTTTGGTTTTTAGTCTCAACTTCTTCGGAAGTTAAAATAAATAGACGATTTCTCTAAATAACTTTTAAAATATTTATTTAAAATGATTTTTAAGTCTAAAATTATATACATCATCTGTGTCTTTATCGTCTATTATTATTTTAAAAAATACACAAAAATATCAGATATAGTTAAAAATCATTAGCCATAATAAAAAAACAACTATATCTTTCTAAATGAGTCTCGTTAATTATAACTAGAAACCATCGACCAATAACAGCTTCATCTTTTTGGACAAGTCCTACTCTCAGATCGAGACTCATCCCGAAGCATTAATTCCGTGTGACCAATGTGAACTCGATCAACCGCTCGTGATACTGAAATAAAAATATACTGCTACCACCACGTCATTTTTTACACCGAGCCGCCTCTTTAGTCACCGCCCACAGTTTCACACCGTATGGTACGTGCAAAACATTTGCTAATTGCCTTGCCTTCCTTGCGTCGATGGTGAATTAAATGATTAAAAGTAGGCGAGTGAATTAAACAGATGACAACAAGGCCTATTTTTTTATTTATAGTTATAATTTATAACTTTTAGGCTGTTTATAAGAGTAATTATAGAATAATATAAACTCGCATACGATTTTGACTGATAAATATAAAGTCGCTATAGTATATACTATATCAATTTATAGACTGCGTCGTCAAAAGACGTTTTATTTGAAAACTAATCACTTAAAAATATTAAAAAATTGTTCTTAGAAGCGAAAAGAAAAGATCTTAGGGGTTGTTTGGTTGCCAGCCACAGTTTACCACGTCTAAGGTTAGGCAAGTTTGACCAACTCAAGGAGCTGTTTGGTTACAGCCACAGTTGTGGCAAGATTCCCTTCCAGCAAACTAGGTTCCACGCGTCAATGACTCAAAAAAGTGTGGCAAGATTCCCTTAGGCTTGCTAAGGTGTGGCAAATAATTTGAGCATCTCAACTTAGATAAGTGTGGCAATTTTTGTTGGTAAAGTGTAGCTAGCAACCAAACAGCCTCTTATATTCCAGAGAAGATGAATAGGGAAGGTATGATCTACCTGTCCTTCCGGACAAAACACACTGCAAAGTGAGGTGATTGGGGTTTCGTTTCAAAGTTTGCGTCGGACCAATTTCTTTGGGGCAGTTAAGTTTGCTACCTGCTGACCCCAAAGACGAGGGTTTGGACCTTGGTTTTGTGCCTGCTTATCTTACATCTTATCGCCAAAATTGTTTTGCGGCTGTGTGGCCCTCTGTTTCGGTTCCGTTCAAGATTTGTACTACTACTTTACAGATGTGTTAAGAAATTTTGACTATAGGTGGCGCTACATTGCCTGCAGGTACGTCAGACTGTCAGAGTTGCGTACTGCTACGAGGTTTCTGAGCTTGGGGGTTTTGCTCTCTTTAATTTATAGGTGATGCACTGATGCTAGGGTTCGGATGTCTGACCTTAGTGCTAATTCTAAACGTTAGGCTGTAATATTTTTATTTATATTACCCTGATCAATTCGGCTTAAGCTTTTGGCTTTTGGCTTATTTTTTACTATTCACAAATTTCGTCTTTTTCTGAATTTTTGGCTTTTTTGTGCTTTTTTGCCGGTTCTTTTTTTCCCGTATTTGTTTGTATTATGCGTAATAGGCTAACATATTTTTTATATTTTTTAATTTTTTAAATTTAATTATGCTACATAAACCTCTGTCAGTTACAGTGCTTTTTTCAGCCAGTTACAGTGCTTTCAGCCATAAGCCACTAAAAAAATGCCCAACTGATCACCACCTTTTTTATCTATATTTATAAAAAAACAAAGAAAAATATGAGTATTTTTATCCATAATATTTCTTATCTATGTTTATAATATTTATCAGCCATATATGTAACAAAAAACAAATACACTCCGATGCAACGTTCTTGATAATGTATACAACAATTTTAATCACAGTATGTAATAAAAATATGTGATACAAAAGTCAATGTTGTATACATGAAATAAAAAATATTGCAACAAAAATATGGCTAAAAAATATTATAGCTGACGTCCGAAGTTAGCGTCCAGATTAGGCGTTTGGGTACTAGCATTTCTCTTTATTTATTAATAGGAGAGTGTAAGCTTGGGCACTTGGGAATTTGGATTGTAGATTGTGTACTAACTCGAACACGTAGTCTTCATGGGTTCTTTCTCTTCTTTTTTTCTTGGTTACTAGAAAGCCACGAGTGTGAAACAGTAGAATGCGAAATGGACGTAAAATACTAGGGGACACTCTTATACAGCAAACAACACCATACGACAAGACGTAGCGCAGCGTAGACCAAAGACATGGACCCTCTTGGCTCTGGGAATAGACAAAGCAATTACATTAGCAACGATACAACACCAACACGTAGGAAGAATGATCCAGCAGGCATTACTGTCAAGTAATTAAATCCCCTTGTATGCATGCTATCAGGTACCAAAATGAAACACGTATGCCTTGTATCGTTGTATGTGCTTTAGAGGCCACACGATTACACAACGAGTTGAAACCGTTCGTCTGTAGCACACGAGGTGGTGATCATTTGGTCTTATTTTTGGTGGTTTATGACTGAAAAGCACTGTAACTAGCTGAAAAAAATATTGTAGCTGACAGAGACTTATTTAGCATAATTAAATTTTAAAAAAATTAAAAATATAAAAAATAGACGAAATTTATAAATATTGAAAAATAAGCCGGAAACTAAAAGTTGAAGCCCAACTGACGGTGGGTCAGGTTAACGCTTCCTGAAATGACGAGTTCGACTTGTCCAGAATTCCAGCTATAATATAATTCTCCCTTAGAGAAAAACTTGGGTATAACCGATCAAACATCAGTCCATGTAATAGCAATTGTCATTTTGATAATGTAAATGTGTGATGAACACCTGCTCGCATGAAAAAAAGGAGCCAACAAGGGTAGGTGAATCAACCCAAAATTTTAAATGAACCTGAATTTCTTTGAAACTTAATTTCATTTAAATTCTTGCTCAACTCAACACCTTTTCTCAACAAATAGTGCATCTCCCTCTCTTGGACATTACCCTCACCGGCCACTTGTGTGAAATCCCAACCGTCAGCTACTATTCACCATCGGAAAATATCACCGTCACCCTGTTTTCACCCGCCACTCGGTTTCATCTCGTTCGCCGTCATCACAATCTGCTGTCACAGCCACACCTCTGCAAAATGGTCAAGATCTCATACCACCTTGTCCCTCCCGCTTCTGACACCCACTTAAATGCTCTCGGCTGCGTGACAAAGCAGCCGAGCAGCCATCGTCGTTCTTGCTTTTCCCGCCACTGCCTTTGCTCTCTCCTGTCTCACAACCGACAACATCACAGTGCAAATTTGAGCACCCTAGAACCCACCTCTTCCAGCAAGAGCCACCATGCACCCCCCCATTCGTGTCATGACCGTTACCTGGACTAGCACCGTAGAAGTCTCACATCTCACTGCCTCACCAACCTCCCTGCTCTCACTCTCTCACAGCCGACCTGACATTCCCCTTAGCTTTTGACCGCCGCAATGTTGTATTTGAGAAAGCGCAAAATATCTGCACCGCCAGCCGCGCCGCGCCTTCCCGACCCCTGCCATGCGCCGCAGTGACCATGACCCGTGTCTTGTGCCAAACCGCCTTCCTCATGCTATTTAAAACCCCGAACCCCTTCATTTGAAAGCACCGGTACTCGAGGTGAGCCACCCACCCTCAATTGCTCTTACGACCAAAGCTCTATCGGCGATCATCAGAAAACCCAAAGTAAACTCAAATTTTTATTCAATCGATTCAGTCCATCCTTTTTCAATTGCTTTGGTCTGCAGTTTCCTCATGCCCGTAGAAACCTTGCCAAAGCTTTGCCCTAACCTCCCGAGCCCCTGCTATGCCGACACCTTTGTCTGCCGCTTAGCCAAAGGAGGTCACCATGGACAGCTCGGCTCAGCCATCCCCAACCCAAACTACCACACCCCTAAGCTCCCCTACTCCTAGAGATGCTCAATTGCAAATGTTATTGTCCTTTTAACCCACCATTAACCCTTATGTCATTCAAAAGTTCCGAGAAGAGAAGACCTCACCGCTGACGCTCGCTTCACTTCTAGCCACTCATGAGCCCAAAAATGGAATCCTTGTGGCCCCAAGAACCCACTTGTGGTCACCAATTGTTGTTTCAACTATGAAATCTCCGATCGCTCCACCGCTTGAACTCTCCGACCACCTTGTAATTGAGAGGAGTTTCAACCGCACCGCTTCTAGTCCTAAGTAACACCACTCGTACGTCGTCTGATGCTCTTAAACCACTCATACGCCATCTGATCCCTTAAGCCACTCGAACGCCATCCAATCTCCGCAGCTACTCGGACGTTGTCTGATTTTCATAGCAATTCGGACACCTTCCGATCTCCGCCGACTTCACGCTTGAAGTCGAACCTCGACCGTCCACCCGACTTCGTAGTCGTACTCGAGACCACCCGAGTACTCGTAACTCTGTTCTCTGAGTACGCAGTGACAACCCGATAAGGACTAAGCCCACTGTGAACAGTAAAACCCGCGATGAACATACAGACTTGTTACTATTCACAGAACCCTAAAATACATATATACATTCATTCCAATCGTTTCAAGTCTGTGTACCCATTTCTTAGCTCCGTTTTCCCATATCAGATATCGATAAAACCTAAACCAAGCCAAGACTATTATAATAACCTAATCCTATGCACAACTTGAGTCAACATTATTTCAATTCGAAACTAGTATTATTCTAGGTCTATCACTATTCACAGAGACCCATCTATAATCACTCTGTCCATCTCAAGCCCATTTAATCTATCTCCAACCAAACCCAGCCAAACCAAGTATCACCTAAACCCTGACCACCCAAATCTATTTTTATTGTGTCATTTGGCTATTTATTTGTGTTTTGTTTCCAGTTTGCATTCTGCAAAGTAAGAACACATTTGTATTCATCTTTTGTGCTAGTATTCAGACCTAATGAGCTGGTCGTCAGAAGAACTACAAGAGTAATTAAAGAAGTTAGTGTCCTATAGACAAAGAGGCAAGTCACATATTTGTGATCATATTGAACTTACATTTCTTTAATCATTTATTTATCAGTATTTTCGTTATGTTATTTATGCACTGTTATTTCTTATACAATAAACGTTTAGAATAATATGATATTAGTTATATCCTACCACCTAATAAAGCTCAGATTAACTTTGATGACCATATTTACTTTGACAAGACGTAGTATTATTAAAGATACTAATTAAATAATCATGGTAAATCAGGAACTCAACTGTTTTATACTACCAAGAGACTTGGCACTTTGCCAATGGAATTTCAAAAGTGGTTCTAGGGTAAGGAGACATCATAGGAAGCCACTAGATGGAAGGGTCCCATGACCTTATTCTATGGTGGAGGTTTGGACTCGAAAGGTGGTAGTGCTGATGGGCACAAAAATAAGGGTTTGTGGATGTAAGTTGTCTTTGTGAAAATATAAAGACTAGAACCTTATGCCAAGTAAAGAATATAGTGATCGCTCAACCACAAGGGTTGATTCGTCAAACCTGGTTTAGTAGCTGCTCCAGTTTGAGTGAATATCTATTAAGGGTAGAGAGAGACTGAGAGAGTTTTTATGGTATGGGAGGGAAAAACCATACTTAACAACATTAGATCCGCTTCGAATCGGGCAAGGCCGCGGGCCACCCGAGTTTGTTAGGAAACAACATATATTGGGTAGAGGCTATATAAGAAATTAAGCAGTAAAAAGCATTGTTTTCTTAACTCTGTCGTAGGAGTTAATAGATCTTGTGGGTAAAGCTGGGCAACTATGCAGAGTCAATCATAAATGGTATTCGAATACGCCGTGCTTCTGGTAAATGAAGCTATGTTTAATGGGTGATTCCAACCGCGAAGAAAATAGATTTGGAAATGGTTTGGAAATGTTGAGGTCAGGTAATCGAGTTTTGAAATACTAATTCCTTGAGAAGTTATTGTTCTTTTGTGTTTAACAATATTTACAACTAAAATTGCATCCACAATTGTAACATCCCAAATAGGGAACTAGTGTAATTGCGAAAATGAAGAAAAAAAATCTTTTAATTTGTTTCTCCTGTGTTCTCAAAAGTTTTTGGCGTATTTCAAATGTCTCGATTTGATGTCTTGCCAAAATGCCCGATTAATAAAAATCAAACAGAGAAAATCCAAACTTACTTGGAAGTCTTAATTTCAAATTTAAATTAGAATATGGAAATTCAAAACCAAGATTGGGAAATGGCAATCAATGTAAAATCCGTTCCATTCAATTAGCATATCTAAAACTCAAAAAAAAATTAAATTTAAGATTTAATTCTCCAAAGCACAACAATCTTAAAATTAAATTGTTGGCATCGAAAAATTTGAACCAAACTTTTAAACTCGAACTCTAATCACAAAGTCACATTCTGAAATTGTTAAAATATCAAGATTTCTCTTGGGCTGGCCTCTTCCTTCTCTGGCCTCCGGCCCACTTCTTTTTTTTTCCGCCCAGCCCGCTCCCTCCTTTCTCCTGGCCCGTTCGGCCGCTTCCTTTCCCCTGCACCCAACCGCTCCCGTTTCTTCCTCGTCCTCCCCTCTGTTCATGGCGTCGCCGCCCCAGGCCGACGGCCCAGCCGCGCAGCTCGCCCGCCCCAGTTTGCGCCGCCCCCGGTTCTCCCCCCCCCCCCCCGTCACCTCTGCACCAGCGCCCCTACCACCGGCCTACTCCCCGCGCCACTCCCCTACCTACGCACGGCGCCATGCCGGCAGTACCTGCGCCATGCCGACGTACACCTTGCCCACGTCGTCGCCCATGTCGACGCCCATGCCGGAGGTACCCCGCGTCACCTCGTCTCCAGTGGCCTTTGCTGGCGATAAAAGGAGCTCAAGCTCGTCTCCTCCTCCTTCCCCCTCCAATTGAGCTCGCTCGAGCAAGCCCCCTGCGCTAGCGCCGGTCACCACCTCGTCCCGGCCGCCTCCGGCAAGCACTCATCGATTGGATCGCGTCACGGTGAGCCCCCTTACGCCAGTTACCTCCCCCTCCGGTTAATTGAGGTTTCATCGCCGGAATTGGTTGCAGCGGCCGTTCTCCTCCATCACCGGCCGATGCCGCCTCCATCAGCGCTGACCGCCCTCCAGGGCTCCTCTCCCCAATTCCTCGCGGCAGGAGCTACTCCTCGGTGTCCCGGAGCTACCCCAGTGCTCGGCCGAAGCTCCCCGCCGCCCGAACACTCCGGCCACGAGAGCCCCCCCCAGCGCCGCCGCTTGCACGCGTCGCCGGCTCACCTCCACCACCCTCCGGCCAGCTTGGCCGCTCTGGTGAGCTCCCCATGCCCCGCTTATGCTCATGTGCGTGCCATCTTTTCCCCTCTCCTTCCCGGCCGCCGGCGCCTCGTCCTCCCTCAACGCCGGCCTCCTAGGACCGCCGCCAGCCTGCCTAGACGCCACCCGGGCCAAAGCCTCTACCCCTGGAGCCTCCTCGTCAATGGGGCAACTCGTTTTGCCGGCCGCTAGCGCCTTCCCGGCCGCCCCTCGCCGGCGCCACCGCCCCTCCTCCTGGCCGCGCACCTCCCATGTTTCCACTACTCCTCTCCTGTTCTGCTCTGTATCTGCCGAACAGCTCCATTCTCTCTGTCTCTTGTCTCTGTGTCTGTCACGTGGGCCAGCTAGCTATTTGCATTGCATAACTTCACCCCTTGGTCTAAATGATGAATCCATATGCAAATAATCCAGCATACATTGAAATAAATTGTGGGCAGTAATAACAATAAGGGATTATTTATAAATTCATACTAGCAGGATTTATGCAATTAAATTAAAAACTAGGCATTAGTCAATTATAGGCCAATCAAGGTTAATAAGTAAATTCTCATGCACAAGGTTAATTAAAACAAGCCTTTGCCATGAACTCTTTCCTAGCATCAAGAAATTAACATGAAGTTAACAAGATAAAAATAATATCTTGGCTAAAAGATTTTAAATCATGAAGCTTAAGAATTTCCCCAATTCATCTTGCCTAGTCTAGGACAAATAAAACAGTGGAAACAAAGGTAATTACTACTGTAATACGAATGAATGTATCATCGGTTATAACACTTCAATAACAAGGATTTGAAACTACCCCGCTCGCTAAAGTGATCTCTCAGAAATCATCGGGGTGTCTCATAAAATATCAAGTTTGCTTTACTTATCATTGAGGTCATGACAACTATCCCTTCAAGAAAATGCTCAAGAATATTTGTAGTAAAGACTTTAACATTATCTTGAATACTGAGATTTAAGATGACAAATAAAATATAATTAAGAATTCTGGAATACGAAAGAGCAATCCTTCATCTTTGTCTCACATCCAAATCTCCGATCATTATCTCAGGATTTAAATTCGATAGTCGGGAATAATTGATAATAGAAGAACTAGCTTTACTAAGAACATCCGTAAAAAGTCATAGCATCTCTTTTTAAGTAAAACATAACCGTTGGCCATTTCTAACAATTTGGTTGAGCAAGCAAAAAGATTAACTTTACTCATAATAACGACTGGATTAAAATCGCCAACCCTACCATTTACTTAAGTCGCTAACATAATGATTTATTAAGTTGGCTACGGCAATCTCAAATAAGTATTGCCACATGAAATATCAAAGTTACATTGCATATTTAACTATACTCACCTGACGTATCCGTATTCTAAAATCATAAAATCATGTTTCTCTACACTACCCTCGATACTCTCTTTTATCTGTCCATAAGCCTTGCCTGGCTCATGGAACTTTCTTGATAAATAGGAATCGATGCATTCGAGCCTAGCCATTCCCCCAAATCGGCTAGTTTGGCCACTACCTTTTTCCAGAATGAATAAATGCCTGAAGTTACTTAATCATTCTGATCCTCGTTATCCTAAAATTTTCCCTCACGGTAAAGCTATTCAGACAATTCATTCTCTTACTCAAATCCAGCTACCGTTGTGTCTTTAGTCCACTAATCCGAATCATCCTTCTATTCTCAAATCATGACAAATGTATAATTTAAATTAAATTGGGCATTTAAAGTGTTTGGATTTATTTGGTCTTTCTTTTCTTTGCCGCGTATTAGAATCTGAAGGCTCAACGAGGCGACAGATTTGAACAAGATCAAGACTCGGGTAAAAGCGACGACTGGGAAGTTAAGATCGCTGACTGAGCAGGCTTTGACCTAGGTCAATCAAGGCCATGATACTCCAAGCAAGGCAAGTCGTCACTTTGATCATATTGATCCCATCGTTATTGCAAAACTATGTTCTTTAAAGCTATCAACTTGCATGCTTAATTTGTTATACAAATATATGTTAAAGCTTAAGGTAGCTACATGCCCACTTGATGTTGTATTAAAATTATTATGCCATCCTTTGATACTTGAATCACCTGACCCTTGTCACCATAGATATTCATGATAACTTTACTAGCTATAAGTCATATTAAATGCCATACTAGTCTTGTCAAGTCCAGGGCGCTAGTTGTCCTGATCATCAATCTTCAAAACATAAGAATTTGTTTTGGGACAGTCATGGGATGTACGTGGCTGAATATTTTGCTACAACTGTTTTATGCTTCTCAAAACCCTAAAAATCTGCTATACCTGTCTGGGCGGGTGGTAAGAGTGGTGGGTGTGGAAGTAGCACATTGGATTGGGGATTGAACCGCCCGGACATATTAAGGACTTAATCCTGTGATGACTTCTCCGTGTAAAACAGTACAGCCACAAGTCTGCAAAGTGCAACTTGGCTAAGTAAATCTATCGGACCCCCGGAACTCATCTCATTGGTAGGGGAAAGGAGGATGCTATAAGGGCAAGAGAAGGCCTAAAGGGACACCAAGTGCAGGGTGAAGTTTCCAGCCGTGCTAGCGTTGTGGAGAGTTGCAGTCCGAATGCGCTAGTTTCCGTGGTTACATCCCGTGCAAAGTATGGGACCCACCGCAAGTGGGAGAAGCCCATAACATGAGATGACAAAAGGGGCTCGATATTTTGAACAGTTATTGTGATGATCTACTCAACCGCATGACTAAGGAATCGTGTGGAGCAACGAGCGGATCGTCTCTTGTGGTGAAAGTGTACAAACTCTGCAGAGTCAAAACTATTCGAATAGCCGTGCCCACGGTCAAGGGCGGACATGGGATTCTCCTCGAGTTAGTTCTATTTCCAAAAATATTTGTGGGTGGGATAAAACCTGTCAGAGAGATGTACTCTGACCATGAACTTTTCCTGGAGAGAGGTACTCCAGCGGCGAAAACTAGCATTGGTGGAGGTAGCCATGCACTTTAAAAGGTGGATGTAACCTACACTATATTTATAATCGCATTCTCACTATCAATTTCATAAAACATGTTTCAGTTAAAATGCTACGTCTCAGGAGATTTTTCTTACTTATTGTAATTCCAAAGCAATGCTTTTAGCAAATAAAAGAAACTCAAGCCTCCCTTGATAGCTTGCATCTATTATTAATGCATCCTGTGTGGTGGCTTGCTGAGTATCATCGTACTCATTCTTGCTTAATTGCTACATTCAGTCAGAAAGAACAGGAATGTCAAGCCCTGCGACACTATAAAGGGGTCGACAGAGCTGGAAGACGAAGAGGCCATGGACTAGGTCGCGAACCCCAGTTGGCTGCCTGTGGGCAAGTCCTGCGGGTCCCACCTGTGTGAAGTTTCCGCTGCTGCATTTTATCGTTTTCGGCCTAACCGGCTCATGAGTAAGAATTACTGTATTAATTACGCTTCCGCATGATATGTTTTTGATATACAGTAATGTATCTGTGAGCACTATCTACTGATCCAGGGAATAGTGCGGTGGAATCACAGAGGATCTGGGTTTGCTAACCCGAGGTCCGACAGAGCTGGTATCAGAGCATATCGACTGTAGGTCGTAACCTTAGTTAGCATGGCCGTTAGCTTTATGACTAGAATTATTTCTTCAAAGTCTAACTGCAAAATATAAGTAGTATTACTACTCTTATCCCTCTTAGATGATTCCCTCTCTTCTATTTGCTGCCCTGGCCATTTTTAGCTCCAATGCTCTCTTATCCCGAATTCAAACTAGCGCGTGCCTAAGTTCTCTTCTGAAAAATTTCCTTGGGCCAAAATCATAAAACCTATACTGAGTTTTATTTACAAAAGTTGTTTATCCTTGGAAGATTAAATTGCCAAATTTTATTTGCAAAGCTTATTTTTCAAGCTTATTTCAACTAACTTAAGCTTCCAAGGAAAGTTTTCCAAAAGTTTAACCCCTTGCCAATTTATTCCAAGGATTCGCCTTGGTTTCGCAGCTATATGTGTAAATCTTGGTGGATTCATGTCAATCATAAGAGAAGATCAATATGGTGAACTTCAAGATGAAAAATAAGCGAATCAATTTGGGTGTTTGACTCAGCTACACGGGTGAACCCACTTGGATGATTGAACTAACTCAATGGATCGATCAGTTAACATGTTGGAAGGGTTAAAATGGGTGAACCAAACTAATGATCGGATTGACTGAATGGACAGATCAGGTTAGATGATTGGATTGGTTAGAATGGGTGGACCAATTTCAATGATTAGAAGAGTTAAATAAGTCAACCCATGTAAAAAGGACTGGATTGGCTAAATAATCGGATTGGTTAAATAAATAGAGCGATATTCGTGATTGAATTGATCAAAGGAGTAGACCAACTCACAAAGATCGGATTGGCTCAAATAAGTGGATCGATGGAATTTTAGAAAAGTGGGGAGTCTAACAACATTTGTTGGTCTGCAGCTTTAATAAATAGCATGGCTCCCGAAGAATGTTTACACTAGTGGGGTCATGGAATATAGCTTAACTATTGGATGGATTATTGAAAATTCTGAGGAAACTAGGAGAAGTAATAATAATCCTTGATTTATAGACTTGAGTAATAATCTTATTCTCGGTGGACGTTTACGACAATGAAATCGCTTGGAAGAAAATTTGCGGGTGGTAAGACTGATCACTTGATAAACAGATTATGAGTATACATCAATGGTGAAAAAGGTGGGATTATACTGCAAATGATACTGGTGGATTGAAATATGGGAACCATAATATGAGTGGTACTGGTGGATTTAAAATGTAAAAGATGTGAGTAGTATTGGTGGATTTAAAATATAGAAATCTTGAAACCATGATGCAAACAAATACGAGTGTATTTAAAGGTAAAGAATTTGGAGTAATATTCAGGCAAAAAGTTGAAGGGGATTGTTGATTAATGAGCCCAAGACTGGATTTATGATTTTATGTAGGAAAGTGAGATTCATTTGAGGAATAGGTAACTCTGATTTGGTGAATGAACCTATCGATGATACCTTGGCAGTTATATGATTGTGGATCGGACCAATGATAACAGTTACTGTTTGGAGTATTAGACAACAGTCGTGCTGGGACTAATTGATAAAGGGAGCTACTTTAGATTCAATCAAGTGTACGCAAGATTAACAAGGCCTTGGATTCTAAACCTACAAATGAAAATAGTTTGGGAGTAAATTAGTCTGTCAATATGGTGACCTGGGAGGATATTAGGAAAAAAAAAGAAGGCTCTGTTTCCAAAACGATAATAAGAAGCATGAGCTTCGTTGCCAAAGCACTTCTTAACCCTTTCCTTCTGCTACTCCTGTCTGCAAAAAGGAAGCTTGGTTTTTCCTATTTTCCCTCCCTTACTTCAAAGGCTTAAGTTCGAAGACGTCAAGGATGCTCATGAAGATTTGATGGCCTCGCTTCAACAAATCTAGTGTTCAGAACCTTGTGTCGTTTGTGTGTGTATCCGCACATAGACGTTGCTTGGTCCAAAAAGATTTTATTTGGCCCTGTGCACTGCCTTCTTGCCCTCGGGCATCATATTTCGTAGTCACAGGAAAAGCGTGTTTTCAAAAGCTTGGTTTTTCTGTGTGGCTTGTGTACTACCCCAGCTTCTGGGTGTGCACTCCTTAGAATGGGTTAGAATACCTCATCCCCGTAATCTTTGCCGCATCTCATGCTAATTCCCCCTCACCTTATTGCTGAAAACCTTGTCAGGTCTGCAGACAAGAGATAGCAAATAGCCAAGTCAAGACACTTAAAGCTCTGAAGTTAAAGAGGCAACATCTCTGAAAAGGACAACCCCTAAGAAGCCTTAGCCTGTGAAAGGATCAAGACTCAAGTCTCTATTCCACAGTAAACTCTCTGATACAGTCCTCATCAAGTAGTCAATGGCCAAGAACAAGTTTAGAAGCAAGAAGAAAGAACCAGTAACCCCTGCTCGCTTTGACCCCTACCACTCATCCAAGTATTCACTCAAACCTACTCTGCAGAGATCGATGAGAAGCAGTCATCACAATGGGAATACCAGTGGCATGACCCCAAGCAAACTTCGAAAGGATATTGTTTGCTTCTGTTGCCGAGATATTGGACACTATGCTAACCGGTGCCCCCAGAAGAAGCAAGACAAAGCGGCCAACTGCTTCAAATGTAGTGACCCAGGACATTATGTGAGAGATTGCCCTCAACGGAAATCGAACAAGCAAGGAAAGGATGTCGTCGCCATCAACCTCGGTCTTGACAAAGGGAAGTGTGTTAGCTCCAAGTGTGCCATCCAGGAACCAACTGGACCTAACGAAGCCCCACTATCAGGTCCAGAAGAACTGCCAGCTACTGCATGCGCTGAATGTGGCAAGACAGGACATGACGCCCAATCATGCCCTCCACTGCAGCAGGTTACATGCTTTACCTACGGACAAACAGGACACTACAGCTACAATTGCCCAGCTCCGTATTGTCCTTACTGCAAGAAACACCATCTACCTGAAGGTTGTCTCAAGAACCTAGTGGCATGTGCACGTTGTGGAGAAAAGGGACATGAGAAAAGTCAATGCACAACAAATTGCCCCAACTGTGAAGAAGACCACCCACCAGGAGAATGCCCAACGAGCAAGATCACCTGTTTTCTCTGTGAGGGACAAGACCACTGCCCCAAGGATTGCTCCATGAGCCCGTTGCTGACCAAGGCTGCCGAGATACAAAGACTGAGCCTCCAAGCTGCCACCAGATTTTTCATGACTAAAGCTGACAAGAGCAATTAGTATCGGTCACCTGTCATTTTAAGGGGGGTAGCCCGAATAAATAAGAAGTGTCAAAGCACCTTGATGTTAGGCCGTGCTACCGCTCCAGTATAAAGAGAAGTTAGCAATCAGCACTGAAGAAACGGCAAACCCTTAAAATGTCAAGCAACAAGGTGAAGCTAGCTGCAATCTATCCAGAAGAACAAGGCCCCCTGTGTGGTGTCTTCTCCAAAGTGTTGATCCGCTTTTATTTGGATACCCCCTCTTCGGATGGCTCCAAGAAAAGGGCGTAATACCAAGCAGTACCCTAGAACCTTTTTGCTAGCCAGCTTGTTCCCACCTACTTCTTTCTGCTCCACTCGAATCTCGAGGATGAGATTCCGGTTAAGGGGGGTAGGATCTGTAACATCCCAAATAGGGAACTAGTGTAATTGCGAAAATGAAGAAAAAAAATCTTTTAATTTGTTTCTCCTGTGTTCTCAAAAGTTTTTGGCGTATTTCAAATGTCTCGATTTGATGTCTTGCCAAAATGCCCGATTAATAAAAATCAAACAGAGAAAATCCAAACTTACTTGGAAGTCTTAATTTCAAATTTAAATTAGAATATGGAAATTCAAAACCAAGATTGGGAAATGGCAATCAATGTAAAATCCGTTCCATTCAATTAGCATATCTAAAACTCAAAAAAAAATTAAATTTAAGATTTAATTCTCCAAAGCACAACAATCTTAAAATTAAATTGTTGGCATCGAAAAATTTGAACCAAACTTTTAAACTCGAACTCTAATCACAAAGTCACATTCTGAAATTGTTAAAATATCAAGATTTCTCTTGGGCCGGCCTCTTCCTTCTCTGGCCTCCGGCCCACTTCTTTTTTTTTCCGCCCAGCCCGCTCCCTCCTTTCTCCTGGCCCGTTCGGCCGCTTCCTTTCCCCTGTACCCGACCGCTCCCGTTTCTTCCTCGTCCTCCCCTCTGTTCATGGCGTCGCCGCCCCAGGCCGACGGCCCAGCCGCGCAGCTCGCCCGCCCCAGTTTGCGCCGCCCCCGGTTCTCCCCCCCCCCTGTCACCTCTGCACCAGCGCCCCTACCACCGGCCTACTCCCCGCGCCACTCCCCTACCTACGCACGGCGCCATGCCGGCAGTACCTGCGCCATGCCGACGTACACCTTGCCCACGTCGTCGCCCATGCCGACGCCCATGCCGGAGGTACCCCGCGTCACCTCGTCTCCAGTGGCCTTTGCTGGCGATAAAAGGAGCTCAAGCTCGTCTCCTCCTCCTTCCCCCTCCAATTGAGCTCGCTCGAGCAAGCCCCCTGCGCTAGCGCCGGTCACCACCTCGTCCCGGCCGCCTCCGGCAAGCACTCATCGATTGGATCGCGTCACGGTGAGCCCCCTTACGCCAGTTACCTCCCCCTCCGGTTAATTGAGGTTTCATCGCCGGAATTGGTTGCAGCGGCCGTTCTCCTCCATCACCGGCCGATGCCGCCTCCATCAGCGCTGACCGCCCTCCAGGGCTCCTCTCCCCAATTCCTCGCGGCAGGAGCTACTCCTCGGTGTCCCGGAGCTACCCCAGTGCTCGGCCGAAGCTCCCCGCCGCCCGAACACTCCGGCCACGAGAGCCCCCCCCAGCGCCGCCGCTTGCACGCGTCGCCGGCTCACCTCCACCACCCTCCGGCCAGCTTGGCCGCTCTGGTGAGCTCCCCATGCCCCGCTTATGCTCATGTGCGTGCCATCTTTTCCCCTCTCCTTCCCGGCCGCCGGCGCCTCGTCCTCCCTCAACGCCGGCCGCCTAGGACCGCCGCCAGCCTGCCTAGACGCCACCCGGGCCAAAGCCTCTACCCCTGGAGCCTCCTCGTCAATGGGGCAACTCGTTTTGCCGGCCGCTAGCGCCTTCCCGGCCGCCCCTCGCCGGCGCCACCGCCCCTCCTCCTGGCCGCGCACCTCCCATGTTTCCACTACTCCTCTCCTGTTCTGCTCTGTATCTGCCGAACAGCTCCATTCTCTCTGTCTCTTGTCTCTGTGTCTGTCACGTGGGCCAGCTAGCTATTTGCATTGCATAACTTCACCCCTTGGTCTAAATGATGAATCCATATGCAAATAATCCAGCATACATTGAAATAAATTGTGGGCAGTAATAACAATAAGGGATTATTTATAAATTCATACTAGCAGGATTTATGCAATTAAATTAAAAACTAGGCATTAGTCAATTATAGGCCAATCAAGGTTAATAAGTAAATTCTCATGCACAAGGTTAATTAAAACAAGCCTTTGCCATGAACTCTTTCCTAGCATCAAGAAATTAACATGAAGTTAACAAGATAAAAATAATATCTTGGCTAAAAGATTTTAAATCATGAAGCTTAAGAATTTCCCCAATTCATCTTGCCTAGTCTAGGACAAATAAAACAGTGGAAACAAAGGTAATTACTACTGTAATACGAATGAATGTATCATCGGTTATAACACTTCAATAACAAGGATTTGAAACTACCCCGCTCGCTAAAGTGATCTCTCAGAAATCATCGGGGTGTCTCATAAAATATCAAGTTTGCTTTACTTATCATTGAGGTCATGACAACTATCCCTTCAAGAAAATGCTCAAGAATATTTGTAGTAAAGACTTTAACATTATCTTGAATACTGAGATTTAAGATGACAAATAAAATATAATTAAGAATTCTGGAATACGAAAGAGCAATCCTTCATCTTTGTCTCACATCCAAATCTCCGATCATTATCTCAGGATTTAAATTCGATAGTCGGGAATAATTGATAATAGAAGAACTAGCTTTACTAAGAACATCCGTAAAAAGTCATAGCATCTCTTTTTAAGTAAAACATAACCGTTGGCCATTTCTAACAATTTGGTTGAGCAAGCAAAAAGATTAACTTTACTCATAATAACGACTGGATTAAAATCGCCAACCCTACCATTTACTTAAGTCGCTAACATAATGATTTATTAAGTTGGCTACGGCAATCTCAAATAAGTATTGCCACATGAAATATCAAAGTTACATTGCATATTTAACTATACTCACCTGACGTATCCGTATTCTAAAATCATAAAATCATGTTTCTCTACACTACCCTCGATACTCTCTTTTATCTGTCCATAAGCCTTGCCTGGCTCATGGAACTTTCTTGATAAATAGGAATCGATGCATTCGAGCCTAGCCATTCCCCCAAATCGGCTAGTTTGGCCACTACCTTTTTCCAGAATGAATAAATGCCTGAAGTTACTTAATCATTCTGATCCTCGTTATCCTAAAATTTTCCCTCACGGTAAAGCTATTCAGACAATTCATTCTCTTACTCAAATCCAGCTACCGTTGTGTCTTTAGTCCACTAATCCGAATCATCCTTCTATTCTCAAATCATGACAAATGTATAATTTAAATTAAATTGGGCATTTAAAGTGTTTGGATTTATTTGGTCTTTCTTTTCTTTGCCGCGTATTAGAATCTGAAGGCTCAACGAGGCGACAGATTTGAACAAGATCAAGACTCGGGTAAAAGCGACGACTGGGAAGTTAAGATCGCTGACTGAGCAGGCTTTGACCTAGGTCAATCAAGGCCATGATACTCCAAGCAAGGCAAGTCGTCACTTTGATCATATTGATCCCATCGTTATTGCAAAACTATGTTCTTTAAAGCTATCAACTTGCATGCTTAATTTGTTATACAAATATATGTTAAAGCTTAAGGTAGCTACATGCCCACTTGATGTTGTATTAAAATTATTATGCCATCCTTTGATACTTGAATCACCTGACCCTTGTCACCATAGATATTCATGATAACTTTACTAGCTATAAGTCATATTAAATGCCATACTAGTCTTGTCAAGTCCAGGGCGCTAGTTGTCCTGATCATCAATCTTCAAAACATAAGAATTTGTTTTGGGACAGTCATGGGATGTACGTGGCTGAATATTTTGCTACAACTGTTTTATGCTTCTCAAAACCCTAAAAATCTGCTATACCTGTCTGGGCGGGTGGTAAGAGTGGTGGGTGTGGAAGTAGCACATTGGATTGGGGATTGAACCGCCCGGACATATTAAGGACTTAATCCTGTGATGACTTCTCCGTGTAAAACAGTACAGCCACAAGTCTGCAAAGTGCAACTTGGCTAAGTAAATCTATCGGACCCCCGGAACTCATCTCATTGGTAGGGGAAAGGAGGATGCTATAAGGGCAAGAGAAGGCCTAAAGGGACACCAAGTGCAGGGTGAAGTTTCCAGCCGTGCTAGCGTTGTGGAGAGTTGCAGTCCGAATGCGCTAGTTTCCGTGGTTACATCCCGTGCAAAGTATGGGACCCACCGCAAGTGGGAGAAGCCCATAACATGAGATGACAAAAGGGGCTCGATATTTTGAACAGTTATTGTGATGATCTACTCAACCGCATGACTAAGGAATCGTGTGGAGCAACGAGCGGATCGTCTCTTGTGGTGAAAGTGTACAAACTCTGCAGAGTCAAAACTATTCGAATAGCCGTGCCCACGGTCAAGGGCGGACATGGGATTCTCCTCGAGTTAGTTCTATTTCCAAAAATATTTGTGGGTGGGATAAAACCTGTCAGAGAGATGTACTCTGACCATGAACTTTTCCTGGAGAGAGGTACTCCAGCGGCGAAAACTAGCATTGGTGGAGGTAGCCATGCACTTTAAAAGGTGGATGTAACCTACACTATATTTATAATCGCATTCTCACTATCAATTTCATAAAACATGTTTCAGTTAAAATGCTACGTCTCAGGAGATTTTTCTTACTTATTGTAATTCCAAAGCAATGCTTTTAGCAAATAAAAGAAACTCAAGCCTCCCTTGATAGCTTGCATCTATTATTAATGCATCCTGTGTGGTGGCTTGCTGAGTATCATCGTACTCATTCTTGCTTAATTGCTACATTCAGTCAGAAAGAACAGGAATGTCAAGCCCTGCGACACTATAAAGGGGTCGACAGAGCTGGAAGACGAAGAGGCCATGGACTAGGTCGCGAACCCCAGTTGGCTGCCTGTGGGCAAGTCCTGCGGGTCCCACCTGTGTGAAGTTTCCGCTGCTGCATTTTATCGTTTTCGGCCTAACCGGCTCATGAGTAAGAATTACTGTATTAATTACGCTTCCGCATGATATGTTTTTGATATACAGTAATGTATCTGTGAGCACTATCTACTGATCCAGGGAATAGTGCGGTGGAATCACAGAGGATCTGGGTTTGCTAACCCGAGGTCCGACAGAGCTGGTATCAGAGCATATCGACTGTAGGTCGTAACCTTAGTTAGCATGGCCGTTAGCTTTATGACTAGAATTATTTCTTCAAAGTCTAACTGCAAAATATAAGTAGTATTACTACTCTTATCCCTCTTAGATGATTCCCTCTCTTCTATTTGCTGCCCTGGCCATTTTTAGCTCCAATGCTCTCTTATCCCGAATTCAAACTAGCGCGTGCCTAAGTTCTCTTCTGAAAAATTTCCTTGGGCCAAAATCATAAAACCTATACTGAGTTTTATTTACAAAAGTTGTTTATCCTTGGAAGATTAAATTGCCAAATTTTATTTGCAAAGCTTATTTTTCAAGCTTATTTCAACTAACTTAAGCTTCCAAGGAAAGTTTTCCAAAAGTTTAACCCCTTGCCAATTTATTCCAAGGATTCGCCTTGGTTTCGCAGCTATATGTGTAAATCTTGGTGGATTCATGTCAATCATAAGAGAAGATCAATATGGTGAACTTCAAGATGAAAAATAAGCGAATCAATTTGGGTGTTTGACTCAGCTACACGGGTGAACCCACTTGGATGATTGAACTAACTCAATGGATCGATCAGTTAACATGTTGGAAGGGTTAAAATGGGTGAACCAAACTAATGATCGGATTGACTGAATGGACAGATCAGGTTAGATGATTGGATTGGTTAGAATGGGTGGACCAATTTCAATGATTAGAAGAGTTAAATAAGTCAACCCATGTAAAAAGGACTGGATTGGCTAAATAATCGGATTGGTTAAATAAATAGAGCGATATTCGTGATTGAATTGATCAAAGGAGTAGACCAACTCACAAAGATCGGATTGGCTCAAATAAGTGGATCGATGGAATTTTAGAAAAGTGGGGAGTCTAACAACATTTGTTGGTCTGCAGCTTTAATAAATAGCATGGCTCCCGAAGAATGTTTACACTAGTGGGGTCATGGAATATAGCTTAACTATTGGATGGATTATTGAAAATTCTGAGGAAACTAGGAGAAGTAATAATAATCCTTGATTTATAGACTTGAGTAATAATCTTATTCTCGGTGGACGTTTACGACAATGAAATCGCTTGGAAGAAAATTTGCGGGTGGTAAGACTGATCACTTGATAAACAGATTATGAGTATACATCAATGGTGAAAAAGGTGGGATTATACTGCAAATGATACTGGTGGATTGAAATATGGGAACCATAATATGAGTGGTACTGGTGGATTTAAAATGTAAAAGATGTGAGTAGTATTGGTGGATTTAAAATATAGAAATCTTGAAACCATGATGCAAACAAATACGAGTGTATTTAAAGGTAAAGAATTTGGAGTAATATTCAGGCAAAAAGTTGAAGGGGATTGTTGATTAATGAGCCCAAGACTGGATTTATGATTTTATGTAGGAAAGTGAGATTCATTTGAGGAATAGGTAACTCTGATTTGGTGAATGAACCTATCGATGATACCTTGGCAGTTATATGATTGTGGATCGGACCAATGATAACAGTTACTGTTTGGAGTATTAGACAACAGTCGTGCTGGGACTAATTGATAAAGGGAGCTACTTTAGATTCAATCAAGTGTACGCAAGATTAACAAGGCCTTGGATTCTAAACCTACAAATGAAAATAGTTTGGGAGTAAATTAGTCTGTCAATATGGTGACCTGGGAGGATATTAGGAAAAAAAAAGAAGGCTCTGTTTCCAAAACGATAATAAGAAGCATGAGCTTCGTTGCCAAAGCACTTCTTAACCCTTTCCTTCTGCTACTCCTGTCTGCAAAAAGGAAGCTTGGTTTTTCCTATTTTCCCTCCCTTACTTCAAAGGCTTAAGTTCGAAGACGTCAAGGATGCTCATGAAGATTTGATGGCCTCGCTTCAACAAATCTAGTGTTCAGAACCTTGTGTCGTTTGTGTGTGTATCCGCACATAGACGTTGCTTGGTCCAAAAAGATTTTATTTGGCCCTGTGCACTGCCTTCTTGCCCTCGGGCATCATATTTCGTAGTCACAGGAAAAGCGTGTTTTCAAAAGCTTGGTTTTTCTGTGTGGCTTGTGTACTACCCCAGCTTCTGGGTGTGCACTCCTTAGAATGGGTTAGAATACCTCATCCCCGTAATCTTTGCCGCATCTCATGCTAATTCCCCCTCACCTTATTGCTGAAAACCTTGTCAGGTCTGCAGACAAGAGATAGCAAATAGCCAAGTCAAGACACTTAAAGCTCTGAAGTTAAAGAGGCAACATCTCTGAAAAGGACAACCCCTAAGAAGCCTTAGCCTGTGAAAGGATCAAGACTCAAGTCTCTATTCCACAGTAAACTCTCTGATACAGTCCTCATCAAGTAGTCAATGGCCAAGAACAAGTTTAGAAGCAAGAAGAAAGAACCAGTAACCCCTGCTCGCTTTGACCCCTACCACTCATCCAAGTATTCACTCAAACCTACTCTGCAGAGATCGATGAGAAGCAGTCATCACAATGGGAATACCAGTGGCATGACCCCAAGCAAACTTCGAAAGGATATTGTTTGCTTCTGTTGCCGAGATATTGGACACTATGCTAACCGGTGCCCCCAGAAGAAGCAAGACAAAGCGGCCAACTGCTTCAAATGTAGTGACCCAGGACATTATGTGAGAGATTGCCCTCAACGGAAATCGAACAAGCAAGGAAAGGATGTCGTCGCCATCAACCTCGGTCTTGACAAAGGGAAGTGTGTTAGCTCCAAGTGTGCCATCCAGGAACCAACTGGACCTAACGAAGCCCCACTATCAGGTCCAGAAGAACTGCCAGCTACTGCATGCGCTGAATGTGGCAAGACAGGACATGACGCCCAATCATGCCCTCCACTGCAGCAGGTTACATGCTTTACCTACGGACAAACAGGACACTACAGCTACAATTGCCCAGCTCCGTATTGTCCTTACTGCAAGAAACACCATCTACCTGAAGGTTGTCTCAAGAACCTAGTGGCATGTGCACGTTGTGGAGAAAAGGGACATGAGAAAAGTCAATGCACAACAAATTGCCCCAACTGTGAAGAAGACCACCCACCAGGAGAATGCCCAACGAGCAAGATCACCTGTTTTCTCTGTGAGGGACAAGACCACTGCCCCAAGGATTGCTCCATGAGCCCGTTGCTGACCAAGGCTGCCGAGATACAAAGACTGAGCCTCCAAGCTGCCACCAGATTTTTCATGACTAAAGCTGACAAGAGCAATTAGTATCGGTCACCTGTCATTTTAAGGGGGGTAGCCCGAATAAATAAGAAGTGTCAAAGCACCTTGATGTTAGGCCGTGCTACCGCTCCAGTATAAAGAGAAGTTAGCAATCAGCACTGAAGAAACGGCAAACCCTTAAAATGTCAAGCAACAAGGTGAAGCTAGCTGCAATCTATCCAGAAGAACAAGGCCCCCTGTGTGGTGTCTTCTCCAAAGTGTTGATCCGCTTTTATTTGGATACCCCCTCTTCGGATGGCTCCAAGAAAAGGGCGTAATACCAAGCAGTACCCTAGAACCTTTTTGCTAGCCAGCTTGTTCCCACCTACTTCTTTCTGCTCCACTCGAATCTCGAGGACGAGATTCCGGTTAAGGGGGGTAGGATCTGTAACATCCCAAATAGGGAACTAGTGTAATTGCGAAAATGAAGAAAAAAAATCTTTTAATTTGTTTCTCCTGTGTTCTCAAAAGTTTTTGGCGTATTTCAAATGTCTCGATTTGATGTCTTGCCAAAATGCCCGATTAATAAAAATCAAACAGAGAAAATCCAAACTTACTTGGAAGTCTTAATTTCAAATTTAAATTAGAATATGGAAATTCAAAACCAAGATTGTGGGTGGGATAAAACCTGTCAGAGAGATGTACTCTGACCATGAACTTTTCCTGGAGAGAGGTACTCCAGCGGCGAAAACTAGCATTGGTGGAGGTAGCCATGCACTTTAAAAGGTGGATGTAACCTACACTATATTTATAATCGCATTCTCACTATCAATTTCATAAAACATGTTTCAGTTAAAATGCTACGTCTCAGGAGATTTTTCTTACTTATTGTAATTCCAAAGCAATGCTTTTAGCAAATAAAAGAAACTCAAGCCTCCCTTGATAGCTTGCATCTATTATTAATGCATCCTGTGTGGTGGCTTGCTGAGTATCATCGTACTCATTCTTACTTAATTGCTACATTCAGTCAGAAAGAACAGGAATGTCAAGCCCTGCGACACTATAAAGGGGTCGACAGAGCTGGAAGACGAAGAGGCCATGGACTAGGTCGCGAACCCCAGTTGGCTGCCTGTGGGCAAGTCCTGCGGGTCCCACCTGTGTGAAGTTTCCGCTGCTGCATTTTATCGTTTTCGGCCTAACCGGCTCATGAGTAAGAATTACTGTATTAATTACGCTTCCGCATGATATGTTTTTGATATACAGTAATGTATCTGTGAGCACTATCTACTGATCCAGGGAATAGTGCGGTGGAATCACAGAGGATCTGGGTTTGCTAACCCGAGGTCCGACAACAATTGATTTAATAAAACCATTATATCCACACCTCGTGAAAATCTCTGGCAAGTAGTTATATAGCATTTTCTCATATGACTTATTGAGTACGGTTGGTTGTACTCATTCTTACTTTATTTTTCCCCAATACAGAAATCAGGAAAAGAGGAGTCTTGCAAGTTTTTGTGTTCGGATTACGACCGCACTCAAGTATTTATGTGGAGTTTTCTTCGGTTCTTCTGATTGTAAATTAAAATTTGGGTTTGGACACCCTTATAATTATTAAAATTGATCGTTAAATCTTATTTTAATTAAATTAACTCTTTTTAAATATTTATAAGTAGATATGATACTTATTCTATCCGTAATTGAACTCTTAAATTGTTGCGGGATATACATCAGTCCCGTTCTAAAAATCAAAGGCGTTACAATAGGTACATAAGCGGAGAGCGATGTCGCGGAAACATGCAAGGAACCCGATAACTAGCTCCACTGCATGCGAAAACACTTTCTCGTTCCTTCTCGTTTGCAACGCCTCGCCTGCAGCCTCATCGGCCATCGGCGACGAATCCAAGGATGCGTGGCAGACAGCGATCAAGAAAAAGAACCGGAAACCACCGGCGAGCGGCGACGACCAAGCGAGAGACGAACCATTCATCGCACACTCAATTCTCCTCCCGCCGCGAAACACGTCTCACGTCCGGACGTGTCAGCAAACACTACTTTTGTTGTGTAACGAACTTTTGCGAATCTTCCTTGTTTTGTTTCGTGCTGCACCACTACCTAACCTTCTGAGCTCTGAGCAACCGATGGATATATAGACACGTAGGGTTTTCCGAGGACGCACTGATGAGACAGAGAGATGGGGGGAAATCATGTGAAGAGGCGGTGTGAAATCGAGCGTGCGCGTACGCCACGCATGAGCGCGAGTGCTCGTGAGATCTGACGCCGAACGAACGAGCGGTCTACGCACAAACAAAACAAATGGTTCCCAAGCACACGCCTACAGATCCATGTGTGCAAACGTGAAGCGAAACCAGTTTTGTGTCGTACGATACATGACAAAGTACACGCCCTTCAGATGATTTCTACTCCGTAGTGCGATCGAGACGCGCCATCCAAAAACTGTATCTTAAGAGGACGCGGGGATTTCGATTCCAGTCATGGAAAAGCATCGGATTCGTTGGGTGGGTTCGCTTGGATGGCATCCGGGGAACGAAGTCTACGTCTCGTGTTTCCCTTGACTGACGGAACGCAGTGCTAGTATTTTGCATTTCATATTACGTTCACAGAAGAATATTAATACTTTGCCGTTCAATTCAAATGACACTAGTTTACTATGTAGGTTCCTGAGCATTTGGTTGGGGAAAACGCCGAGAAGGAAACTGTACCACCAAGTACTATGCGCTTCAAACGGCATCGATCTAGAACATGTCGGACATGTGGTTGGAAAATACTCGGAGATAATCAAGACTGACATAGAAAGAGCACCAAACGCCCCCCTCCACATCTACCTAGCAGCCTTAGGGCACTCCCAATGCAGAAACTATGAGGTAGTTTCTATACTTGCCAATTAATGTAGACACTACCCATGGAAACTATACTCCCAATGGATAGTTTCTACAAATAAAATTTTCATCCAATCATCTATCTTCTCTCTCCTATCATCTACCTATCACAGCTCTTTCTATTTTGGTTACCGTGTAGACATGGTTTCTTGTATAAGAAACCATTTCCTTATCTCTCCTCCTTAACTCCAATGACACATCAGCATTTTGCCTACTTGGCACCTTATTTAATGCCATGGAAACCACCCATTGGAACTGCCCTTAGAGCAACTCCAACTGGTTCTTTATCCTGCTCTTCATTGTATATTGACCTAATATGACTCAAGAAATGGACTCCAACCGGTTCTTTATCATCCTCTTCATTTTTATCGAGTCGCTATTTTCTCCCAGCCGCTAGCTAGATTTGGCGAGCGCCTCCTCACTCGCTTCTCAAATAGCTAGGCCATTGGAATGCTAACTCAAATAGAGAGTTGAAAATAATAGCTAGCCTCTTCATCCTAGGAAATAGAGAGGGAGAAATGACTAATGAGATAGAGTTGCTCTTATTAACCGTTCAGTCCAAGCTCCTGTAGAATGACCACACCCGAAGGCCCTGCTCGATTGGGTTGAAAAATAGTGACTTATGATTAAAATTACACTATAACTGATTGAAATTACATTGTAGCTAAAAGTAGCTTATTTAAACTAATTAAATAAAAAAATAATAATAGAAAAAATATGTTAACTTATTACGGACAACGTAAATAAATACGAGAAAAAAGAACCGATAAAAAAGCTCAAAAAACCGAAATTTCAGAAAAAAATTATAAATAATAAAAAATAAATTAGAAATTAAAATTTTAAACGGAAATAAGCGTGGCTAAGGCCGGCCATTCCAAGCGGCGTCACCGTTGTTCCCTCCCTGCTTCCCACGCAACGCCTCGAGATTCGTGCGCCCGGGATGATTGCCCAATCATGCCCCCAGCGGCTCCATCAATGCTCGTGGGTGGTCCCTCCCCGAGCTTTACTCCCGACCGACCGGTGGGGCCGTTGGGCTGGGCCGATCCGGGCCGTCCCAGCCGCTGCCGCCGACTCCCGGACGGACGCGATGCAGTCAAAGGCCGACCCCACGTCGTCCCTTGCCCTCGTTTGACTCCACCTACGCCCGCGCCCCCCTTGGAAAACTGGGCACCTCCCCGATTTTTTTTCCCCGCCTTTGACTGGGACGTCACCGTCGGGGTGGGCCCCGCTGCCACCACAAATAATATCTATGGAGACTGTGCTTGCTCTTGGAATTGCATGATATGGCCACTATCTTTGACTAATTTAAGAGAGCCTTCTACTGATGCCCACATTTGCATTAGAGTCCCCGAAGGATTATTGTTTTCTCTGCACCAGTCATGTGCTGCTCAACGTAGCCTTTTAGGGCATCTCCAATGGTTATAGCTAGCAACTAACTATAAGACTTCCACATCATCTATATAGTACACACTAAAGTTAGCATTCTAAAGAACTATCTATAAGGATAGCTATTTGATGCTTACATGCACACACAGAATTTATGGAGACTGCCTCGTTTGGCGCTATAGACTATCTCTAGAGCTGTAGAGAGCTGCGTTCTCTTTCTTCATTTAATATCTTCCACGTAGGACAGTTGATGATATGGACTCTCTTGTAGATAGCTGCTATAGACCCATTGGAGATGCTCTAGGACTGCCGAATGGAAAATTCTGAGCTTTTTAAAATGGAAAATGCTTCTAAAGTTTCCTTGCATAATTTTCTACAGAAGCTATCCCGCTGTTGATGACTTGTACCAACCAAATTTACCTCTTATTTGCTTTCCGTCTAACTCCTCCTACAAATATACTGCAAGAAAGAAAAATCAATGCCAATGCAGAGTTACCTGACTGGCAAGACAGGTCTGAGATTTCTCTTACTTCTGCTGTACGGTTAGTTGCATCATCTGGCAATGTAGAATGTACTGCACAACTAGCGCCACTACGCAGCCGGTCAAGCTTAATAATTGCTGCTCAAGCTCACTCTGGATCATACTCCAGCGTCAACATCGGACGAGGACAATTTGATAAAAAACTATGAACATTGAACGGCAGGAATCACCGATCTTTGAATGGCACTTCATGCTGTTCTCATACAGGAGCCGCGTTTTAGGAGTAGTTTAGTGCAGTAAGGCCCAGGTCATTCTGAATGATTTCTAGAAGAAAGCAAGTGTTCCAAGGATTCTTTTGTTCAATTCAACAAGGAGGCACAGCCAAAACGATAACTCCAATGAGATCCTTTTCGTAGATGGCGAAGTAATCCCCCTTTTTTTTCCATCGTCAATAATTCAAAGTCTGTTTTCCTTCACGTAAAGAAGTATTAAAAATGAAGTACAGACATGAAGCAGAAGAAATCAACATCTTTTTGGCTGTTTTCTTTCATCCGATTTCTTTAGAAGGGAGAAGAGGCAATGAAAAAAATAAGAAAAATGAGGAAAAAATAAAAATAAATACCGTTACATCTCTACAGACAATATAAAGAAACTTCTATGACTTAAAAGAAGTTAGTGAGTAATAAATTCTTTCACTTCCCCCTCACAAAATGATTCATGCCGACATGCAGGCCGCGATACACTCGATTCCTTCACCGTGTTTTGCACGTGCGCACGATTCCTTTCTCCAACCGAACCCCCTCAGTTCTCTCCTATTTTTTTTCTCAAATCCTCTAACCCCAATAAACATACGGTACTTCATAATCCTGGCCTCTCTCACCTCTCATTCACATCTAATCCCACTCCCGAGCTCACCTCTTTCTCACAATGACAGAAGTAGTGCGGTGGTTAGGCGAGCAGGCTGTGGGCAGTGCAGCTACGCCATGTGCATGCGTGGGGCTTGTGTGGCGCATGCGCGTGCGGCGTAGGCATAGTCACATGAGAGCGGCGGCAACTCGGCCGTGGGCGGCGTTGGGACGCTATGTGCTGCGCTCGTTGCAGTCCTGAACCTTGGCACCATCGGTGCCTCCAATTTGGACAATGCGATGATGCTTTGTGGTGGCGGGAGGGATGCTTTGAAGCCATAACGGTTTATGTGTTATTATAGAGAAGATCTTCTATTCTACTTGCATATATTTGCTTGGACAACCCGTTTTGTAGGAGCGAGATATCATCTCTGCTCCTGCTACAATTAACACCTTAACGCTCTTGGCTTCAAGAGTTCACGGAGGTGTGCACTTAGTTGGGAAAAAATTGTATCTAGTTTTTTTTCTTCTCAATTCCTCTAAGAAATGCAATCTTTGTCCTTAAGCACTTTTACATGGAAGTAGATATGCTACACATGTTCAATAAAATTTCTACCTCCCGCATCCAATGAGCATCGTGTGCAGCAAAGTTTGGCTAGCTGGGTAAAGTTATGACACACTATGGTTATGCCTTTTGCTTCTTCTTACACTTGGTTTTGAACCAATGCATGTCGTTGATATGTAAAACTTTATATGTATAAGCTGATAAGTTGGTAAAATTTACTCATATGGAGTTTATCAATCAATTCAAGCATGTAATAAAAACAAATTGTGATGTGAGTCACAACAAAGCTTGACTAGGCATGGTGGTAGAGCCAAGGACGGTGTGTAGGGTGAGCATGGCTCGGAGGCTGGGAGGCATAGGGTCAGCTTGGTCGGAGCTTAATCAAGCATGGAGATGAAGTTGAGGGCATGGAGCAGGCCGATTCCGACAACGTATAATCGATGCCCTAGGGTAACATGATATTTTTATCTGTAGCAAAGTACGAGCATTTAACTAGTAAGAAAAAAGAGAAAAAGGTAAAAAAGTTAATAAAACCGAAATTAAGAAGCCGATGTGTTTCAAGTGACTTTTGGCTTCTGAAAGTTGGAAGCTAGAAACAGCCCCTAAGCAGTGACTTGTCAAACTTCCAAAGCCACCTCTGCTGCATTTTTGATTTCCCCCCTCCTAGAAAGCAAAAGAGCCTCATCTTTTGTGTTACGGCTTTTGATTTCAGTTTATTAGTCTAACAAATGGTTATCGCTCAGAGAAGCTAAAAATCAAAGGTCGTTAAAAAGAAAAAAAGAATAGGACCACAGCTAGAGAAAGAAAAGAATTGCATATGTAGCCTTCTCAAGTTCCAAAATTGCAACATCCTCACTTGACGCATCCTTTGTCCTCCCAAACTTGGGTCGTCCAATCTAATACAAGGAGGATTAAAATCGTTCAATTACATTCTGTAATAACCATTGTTATTGTTCAATTACAGTTGCTTCTTATGATAGCCATAAACGGACTTATTGGACATCTCATAGCAAAGATTCGTGCTATAGTTTGCACTAGATATGCTCCACACGTGTTTGATTCGTACGCACCAAAAGTTAAGCTCGAAACCATTTTACAAAATACTTTTAGTTTTTTTTAGAACAGCTGAACTATGCTGAGAAGACTGAAACCCATTGAGAAATATTCCAGCGACAGGTTGATGAGCAAAGCAAAGAAAAATGTCATAAACAGGTGGCAACGCTCTATAAGCAATTGAGGCTCTGATTGGAAAGTGACAATTTTTTCCATATTTCTGCGTGAGTTGGATTAACTTCTGTGAAATTCCTACCCCTAAGGTCCCGTTCGTTTTGGGTTCAGCTCCTGACTTCTGATTTATTTTTTACTATTTATAATTTCGTCTTTTTCTGAACTTTTAGTTTTTTGAGTTTTTTTGCTGATTCTTTTTTCCCGTATTTGTTTACGTTGTCCGTGATGAGCTAACATATTTTTTTTTATTTTTAAATTTAATCACTCTAAATAAGGAAATTTCAACCGCTACAATACAATTTCAACCCAACCGAGCCGGGCCTTAAATAGAGTCTGATCCATTTGAAGACTTATATGTGCAGTAAGTTGTAGGCTTGTAGCTACCAAAATTTTTTAGAATACTATAGACAAGTGTTGATCTCATCAAAAGAGCACCCTACCTCTCAATTGGGGAAGAAAAAGGGCAATGGACTGGAAAGGGCTGGCTCTAGTCCAAATTGTGGAAGACAAAAATCTAAAAACCAGAAACAGCAACGTGGAAAACAAATGCCCTTAATGATGTTGAAGAGGGAAGTTTGGAAAATGCAGCATTAACAGGGTGGAAAAAAATGATGCCCCGGAGTTGCCATCGCAATATCTCTTGGGGGAATCTCTTGGCTTTGACCAGTGCCGCCCTCTTCCTCTCTCTCTAACCTCCATAACTCCCCTCTTCTCGCCTCTACCCCCGTCCTGCTCCTCCTCCTGTCCTGGATGCCAATCGCTACCTGAGCAGCGAGCAAATCTCCACCCATTCGCAGGTGCCGGAGCGGTTCCGCGGCGAAGTGTCTGGTCCAGGTGCGATCTTGCGCTCTTGGTTCTTCCTTTTCCTCTTTGTTGTCGTGTATTGT
Source organism: Dendrocalamus latiflorus (assembly GCA_017311315.1). Lineage (NCBI taxonomy): Eukaryota > Viridiplantae > Streptophyta > Magnoliopsida > Poales > Poaceae > Dendrocalamus > Dendrocalamus latiflorus. The sequence continues at coordinate 51,486,375 of CM029664.1, read as the reverse complement.
TTGCAGTTTTTATGTGGATTTTTGAGCTTCTTCTTGGTTGGTTCTGATGCGACTTCCGCCGCTTCTTGGATCTTTCTCTCATTTGGCTAATCGCATGCTGCTCAGTTCAGAAGTGCTTTTTTGGGGACCATTTTTGTGCCACACCCTTGCATTGTAGATTTCGGGGAATGGAAGGTTAGGATTTGCTCATTTCCCTCCCATCTTTGTAGTGGCAAGTAAATTGGAGCTGCTAAGGCCCAAAATGTTGGAAGAAATAAGGGGGAAAATGACTCTTTGAACATTTTAGCGGTGCTTCCTTAGCAATTCTGTGTTTGCCGGCCATGAAGATGCTACTGCAGTTCGTATGATGTCATATTGGTGAAGTTTTCCAGTTAATTTTGGGGGGTGGTTCTTGGTTGGTGGGATCAATTACATAGTTGAACAAGGATGCTTATTTTAGTTGGTCTCTTGACCCAAGTTGTTAATTTGGTTAGATTAGGTGAGAATTCGACTATTCAATTCCGCAATTTCTGTGAAGTTTCATCGGAAACGAGATAATAACGTGTTTAAAAATCGAATGTTGCGTCTCTGGACCAATGCATCAAACCAGCCAGTTCCTGTAGCTTTGATCTCGGTTTCCATCTTGATAGATCGATGAATTGGTTGTGGAAAGGGAGTAATTTTAGTACTTTAGGTATCTCCACTTCTCCAGTAATGGTTTGGGAGTTTGGATTGCTCAATTGAGAGGTGTTGTACTGAATCAGAGAAATCATAGTTAAGTTGGTTGCTCATGCAAGGCTTTGGCATCTTTTGGCCCTTCTGTTGTACTGTATTCGGCTTTAACAGATGCGATACATCACAGCTTTTTTTGTGTTGCCAACGACTAACTGCTGTAATGCAATGCAGGGCAGTTACTTTTGTGAAATGAGCTAACTCATCATTCTTTTTGAAATTCTGCAGCAACTTTTCCTCAGTGTACAGATGATGGGCTGCTTCACTGTCCTGAGATCCAAGAAGAAGAAAAACCCTCTTGTTGCAAGCAAGAAACAGGCTGATGCAAGGGAAAGTACGTCCTCCAGGCTTCCGGAGCCAGAATTTCATGTGCCATCTTTGCAATCAGCTCCTCCTAGTTTTAGGAACAGGGCTAAAATCTGCCAATCGGCAAATAAAGCTTCTTACAGCAGAGCACGCGTCTTGTCTGCTCCTTCAAGCTTAATTGTGGTTGATCAGGATGGCCTTCCGTATGCTGAGTTTGATGATCAGGATGACTCTAAGGGTAAGGGAGGGTCGACAAAGGGGCACCGTTTTTCAAATCCGCTGCCCCTTCCTCTTCCCTCACCAGAAGGGAGTTCTTTGAGGAACTTTGGTAGCTTCAAAGCCATCAATGGTAGCTTCAAAGCCATCAATGCAAGTGGTCCACTTGAGACTTCAGGCCCTCTCCCACTGCCTCCAAAGAGGCGCGTTGGGCTTAAGAACTTCTCTTATGAGGAGGTTTCATCTGCTTGCCAATGGTTTTCTGGTGATCAGTGCGTCTCAGAAACTCTCATTTCAACATCATACAAGGCATCCTTCAGGGATGATTTTGTCGACCCAAAGACCACCGAAGCAATAGTAGCTCGATTACTCCCCTCCACTCAGGTACTGTACAGAGAACAGTTTAATTGTATATTTCCCTAGTTTTTTTTGTTGTTTTGGATATAAGGTGATAGATTTGCAAATTGCTTGCTAGAGGAATTTGAGACATGACACTGCCCCCAGAATTGGAAAAATTTGCTAGGCTGGTCAGCTTGCCAACTCAGATGGTTGGCATTTTATAGACACTTCTAATTCTTTCTGGGTGGTGACTTGTAGAAATCTGGTTATCCTTTTATCCACTGTATGACTATTTCTTTTAAAAACTTGGCAGCATTTATTCTGTTAAGAAGATGAACTTAGGTTAGAGTAGCAGACTGTTTTTCTAGGCATGTGATCTATGCTATCCTGTCCCAGCAGAAATAACTAGCTCCTCCTATTTTTGCGAATACCAATTAGGACCACAGCATAGGTGGGGTTGGGTAACATGCTTTGAAGGCAGACTGTGTTTTTTATTTTCTTTCTTCTCTTTACAACAAGATGCTTTCTGTAGAGTCTTTCGTAATCTAATCTTGGCTTTATCCCTTGTGAGCTGTTCCTCCCCCATTGATGTTTATTTGGTATGCAATATCTCATTCTTTCTATTGCATGAAGTTCAAAGAGTTACTTTCTCTGATTTAGACAAGTTTTGTCTAATGAACCTTGGCAATGTCCTGTCCACTTTTATTGAAAGTTGATATTTAAGGAACCTCCGAAAACACACTTGTGCTAATATGTAGTTCTGAGCCTGCAATATTGTTTAGAAGAACCTCCGAAAACACACTTGTGCTAATATGTAGTTCTGAGCCTGCAATATTGTTTAGAACTTCTAGAGTGCCTGTGACTCAATTGGATGTTTTTACCTTTTCAAGAGTAATGGCTACCTGATGTGCCACTCTATTTCTTGGATCATCCTGATGTAACATTGGCAATTTAACTGGTTAGGGTACTGATGCAACATATTGTTTTGCCACTCTTCAGAGTTTGAAAGAGTTTAAAACACAAGTGAATACGTTGGCATCGCTTCAGCATCCCAATTTATGTAAACTAATCGGTTTTCATGCAAGAGAAGATTCTAATGAAAGGATGTTGGTCTATGAGCGGCTCCACCATGGCAACTTAGACAAACTATTCTTTGGAAGATCGGATGGTCGTTTCATGGACTGGTCTACACGGCTGAAGGTTGCCCTGGGTGCTGCTAGAGGTCTAGCTTTCTTACATGATGAAGGACCGTTTCAGGTGCCTGATCCTTAAAACTCTTTTGACATGACCAAAAATTTATGGTTTTAATTTTTACCATGATAGTTATGTTTTAAATTTTTATTCATATTTCTATTTTTCACAGGCAATGTATAATGAGTTCTCAACTTCAAACATCCAAATAGACAAAGATTTCACTGCAAAGCTATCTGGATATGGATGTGTTGGCTTCAATACTGAGGAGGGGATATCTAATGCATCTGTGGTAAGTCCCTTTTTGAAAACATTGTAGAAGTTCCACTGATCAATATTATATTGTTTACTGGACATATTATTCTTGGTCAGGCTGCTGCAAACCTCTCAGTAGAGACTTTAGAGAAAGGTGTACTGACTCCCAAGAGCAACGTATGGAGCTTCGGAGTTGTCCTGCTGGAGCTAATAACAGGAAGGAAGAACCTTGATGTTCATTCCTCGAAAGAAGAACGTAATATTGTCAAGTGGAGTAGGCCTTTTCTCACTGATGATAGTCGTCTATCCCTCATCATGGATCCCCGTATAAAAGGGCGCTTTCCTACCAAGGCTGCTCGGATTGTAGCAGATATCATACTAAAATGCCTTAATAAAGATCCATCAGAGAGGCCTACCATGAGGGCCGTCGTGGAGTCCTTAGCAAGCGTCCAGGACATAAAGGTTCCGTGCCGATATCCTTTGCAAGAACCATCTGCTGCCCCAAGAAAAGTGATGTTAAAATCTACGAGTCTCAATGGCATTGTTCCTCAGCATCCTGTCATAACCTTCTCTCCATCGCCCCCTTCGCGAAACCAACACATGCTCACACCAAGATCATCCACATCTGCACTGCTTCCTCCAAGGACCTGTGCTTCCACTATTACTCTGGATGACCCCAGGGTAAGCTCTATGAAGAAATCACCTCCCCATATTCTGCGGAGGTCTGGTGTTGAAGGTTTTTGACTGTCCATATTGTTGTTTTCTTTTCTTCACTTTTGATTTATTTGTTGTTTTTGTTAGCCTAGTGATTTTAGTGCTATCCGATATATTGCAAGACAGAATGGCCTTTTGTACTACCCTTCAATAGTAACTAAGAAGGTTGGGGTGAACTGTAGATAGAACCAGGTTGTAGATAATTTTCGTTCTCTAAGTAGATGGAAGCTGCGTGTTGAGTGGGCCTTGTAACCTCATTATTTTATGCAATAAACGTGAGTTACTCAGTTTTTTATTTCCCGTCAAAACATTTCAGCTATTTGCCTATTTCTGTTGGGTTCCAAGTGGAGGTGTTGCTTGTCGGCAAGTGCTGGTTTGTTGAATGTTCTATCCACATGCTGTTATCATGTCGCAGCCGTTACAAGTATCCATTCATAATATTTGTTGCAGTAGTTAAGAGCTGTTGAATTCCTCTCTGTGGAAGGTTCATTTCATCGTTGCAATTGTTGACTATGACCAGCCCTGCTTGCTTGTTTGTCTAAAGTTTCTCAAGTGCCAGTCGAACTTATGCTAGTAGTTGCGTTGCTTTCTTAGTTTCGTACTTCAGAACGTTTAAATGTCTGCTTTTAATTGGTACGTTTCAGTGATGTCTGATTATAATTATGTAACGGTAGGTATAATGAAATGCTACAACAATGGCAATTTTTTTTTGTCGTATTATCATTTGCCAAAATGTTGGTTTTGCTAGTTCCCACTTCGGTGTCACATCCTAATTCTGCTATTTATGTATGAACTAGAATGCTTTGGAACATTTTTTTTAAAAAAAAATTGCGACAGGAATACTTTGCTACATTAGTTACAGTTCCAGCTATTGTTCTGTTTCTCCTAGCTTCAGAAGAATTGGTGCATCCAACGGCTTCTGTTTCTTGTTTGTCAGGCGTCACCATTGAGCCAGTGGGTAAACCGCTCCTTTTGATTGGTCCCGTTTTGGATGGGATATAAATAATCAGGGTAAGGCTATGATTGTATTGGTTTCTATTTAGAAAAGCCAAAAACTAATATAAACACCTGATTTTTCAAAGTGGCTTCTCCACTTCTTTCGCTACCGTTTCGCTCTGGAGATATGGTAGGGGGTCATAAGTGTATCACGCTTCACACTCCTCTTGCTACTGTCATGCGTATGTATCTCTGCTTCACACTTTTCACCGCTCGATCTTTCCTTCTAAAAACCACTTCTTTCAGCCATTAATATTTATTTTCACTCAAAAATCATAAGCCACAGTTAAAAGCCATCAGTAAAAACTAATACGAATGGTCTCTAACTATCATTTTGTGAATCGAACCCCTGACTATGGTGAGCGCAAATGGCCTAATCTGGTGTACCGGCTGCACCCGGTGTCAGTTTCTCTCTTTTTACACCAAGGTTGTAAATAGGGATGGCAACAGGAACGGAGGTACCCAAGGGACATTCTTGCGCCCCTGCTGGCAGCCCTGGGCCCCATTAGTCATTCCGGGGGAAGAACGCGCCCCAGCCTTGGCGGGGACCCGACCCCCCATAGGGACCCCATGGGGTTGCAATTGACGCATCAAGCAAGCAAGCAATCAAACAAACAGCAAGTCAGCAATGTATACCACAGCGGCACAACATGAAAGCAACAAGGCTCCAGCATTGCAGGCATACAACTATAACTTAGCTTAGCACAGAAATATGAAATAATAAGCTCCCAGGCATGCTACATAGTTATTGTTACACTTTGGACCACAGATTTTTAAATGGGCTGAACACAACTAAGCCCACGGATCAACGGAGCAACAATATTATAAGTGGTATTGGGCCTTCTCCCCCCAAAAGACTAGTCCAATGGGTGGGGGCTCCCTCACACTTATAAGTTGTGCTTGTTCCTCTTCCACAATCCATGTGGGACTATTCCTAACAATCTCCCCCTCACACATGGATTGGACACTTCTGCAACCATGAGGTCCAAGGAGATGTTAGGCACCTGAGCTCTGATACTACTTGTTATAACTTTGATCCCAGGAGAAAACACACACATCGCAAACAATCTAAGAGAACCCGGAAGAAATTTCTGAATTTTTTTATTCTCTTATTTGCCCCCCTATTTCTTGATTTTCTCTTGCTTGCTTACAAAACTGGGTACAAGCCTCCTGAATATGTAGGCTAATACTTTTCTATTCGTATTCCGATTCGGACTTCAAGTTGGACTTAACTTCAACTTGAGTTATACTCGAAAACAGACTCTACTACGTTTAGGACTCGAAGTCAAGATTATTTCTAACAATCTCCCTCTTAATCTTGACTCGACATATTCGAGTTTTAGTCTCAATACATTATGAACTACCAGCCACGCCTCCACATGAAGCGTTCTACATGTAACCTGCATGCAGGAACTTAACTCAACTGGTACGGGTCCACCAGATGCAAAGATTCTAAAACATTGAGGCAGTCGGACTCAACTACGACTTATTAAACTCATACTTAGACACGAAACGGTGACACATCTCCTCGACGTTCTAATTTCTTTTCATCTTACTTGAGTTTGGACGGCGACACAACTTCTTAATGTCCTTGGCTCAACTTATCATAGAGCAATTTGGAGACCCACTTGAGGTAGACGAGCTCTTCAACCACTATGTAGCTGCTTGATCTGCCTTCTCAGCCTCTCGTTCGTCTCCCTAAGGCAGTTGGCCTCCTCAACGATGTCCTCCTCAAGAACCAGATTAACAGAGGAGGCAAACATGTTGGCATTATCAAACTCCGGTGGCAGGTTCCTCCGGCGACGGAGGAGTGGCGTCGCTCTCGGCGGCGATGTCCTGCTCGGTGCGCTCATAGGCGAGGCTCTTCTCGGCCAGCGCGATGTGGACGCGCTGCGTGAACAGGCTCCCGAACAAGTCCAGCAGCAAAAGGAGGTCGCTGCCGCCCCCAGCTGTCGTGCCTCGAACGCCTCCCCGCCGAAGAACTCCCTCGAGCCGAGCTCCGCGCCCAGCGTCTGTAGCACGCCCACCATCTCCACCCGCGCCGCCTCGTGCTCCTCCCCCTTTTTCCTATCCACCGCGGCCTACTCTGGCGCCTCTTCCGATGCAACGTCATGGCCGAGGTCGTGCACCCGACCCGGCTCCAGCTGTTCTTGCCGGCGCGGGCGTTGGTGCTGGTAGAGCTTCACAGACAAGCTACGGCGCCGGCCTGAGGACAGCGTTGATGACACAAGCACGAGTACCATCATGGAGACCTTCCAGTATGCCATGTTCTATCTCCTCGTCGCCATGTCCTTCAGTGAGTGGCTCGATGAGCGCGCCATGCGCAACATCGCTGCCACGTAGCGCGACCTGCTGCTCTACTCGTCGACCAAGACACGCCGGCCGCCGAGAGATCGGGATTAAATCCCAGCTCTGATACCACTTGTTACAACTTTGGACCCTGGTCGCATGCCTAGGTCCAACCGGGTGCCACATGTTTAGATGGGCTGAACACAACTAAGCCCACAGAGCAGCAACCTTATAAGTGGTATTGGGCATTCTCCCCCCAAAAGACTAGTCCAATGGGTGGGGGGTCCCTCACACTTATAAGTTGTGCTTGCTCCTCTCCCACAATCCATATGGGATTATTCCTAACAATCTCCTCCTCACACATGGATTGGACACTTCTGCAACCATGAGGTCCAAGGAGATGTTAGGAACCTGAGCTCTGATACCACTTGTTACATACTGGGCCGCAGGTTTAAATGGGCTGAACACAACTAAGCCCACGGAGCAACGGAGCAACAACCTTATAAGTGGTATTGGGCCTTCTCCCCCCCAAAAGACTAGTCCAATGGGTGGGGGCGACGATGGGACGAGGCAGCGCGCGACGCAGTGCATGACTGCCACGGGGAGGCCGAAGGCTGAGCACAGCAGAGAGGAAAGGAAATGGCGCTGGCGCACCGGGGGGAGAAGGAAGAGAGGGAAGAGGGGGAGGGGGCGGTCCCGTGCGGCAGAGAAATGGGGACGGGGCCCCACGGGCAGTGAGAGGGAGTGGTGGAATGAGAGGAGATGGGCCAGATGGCCCGATTTCATTCTCTTTTTTTATTCCTTGATTTATGTGTGCAGATGGATGTGTATTTATATATGTTCTCACATTTCGGTTCCTTTATTAATTTTACTCCTTTTATTATTACTAATCCTCAAATAAAACTTTATACTTTGGGTTCGAGTTGTACTCTCCCTTTATTCTATGGATCATCTTTTCATATTCGTATTTTAAATTATTATTCTCCATTATTTGAACATTTCCTTTTATGATATCACTAGTGTTTGTTTCTTTCTTGAGCTTCTTAAATTTTTGGAACCTTAACCAAATTTAAGAAGCATCATAAAAATCCAAACTCAAATAGAATATATTGCAAAAATGATTCAAAAACTCCTCATTTTTCAAATTTTGAATTTTTGGGATGTTACAAGAAGCAGATGGATCGGGAGGCCAAGAAGATGATCCAATCACTGCACCGAGGGATTCGTTTTCGGCTCTTCTCGCACGGGCTGCAGGGCGCCGCCTTGGCCGGGCGGGTCTTGGCATGGCGCTTCCCCGGCCGGCGGCGGTTGGCCCGGCGCTGGCTCTGGCGCGCCCCCGAGCGGCGGCGGATGGCCAGGCGCGGGCCCTGGCGCGCCCCCAGGCGGCAGCGGCTGGCCAGGCGCGAGCGCTGGCGCGCCCCCGGGCGGCGGCGGCTGGCTCGGCGCAGCCGCTGGAGCGCCCCCATGCGACCACAGCAGGCCCGGCGCGGCCGCTGGCGCGTCCCCCCCAGCTTGGCCTGGTGCGGCCTTCAGCGCCCCCCCCCCGAACAGCGGCTCTGTGCCCACTGACGTCGTCGAGCAGTCCAGCAACCCCCCGTCGGGCGAGGGCGGCTGGGGTTGGCCGGAATGGCGTGCTTCAACGGCCACGCTTTTCGGGCCCGATTGGCAGACGACTGAAGAAGTCGGAGATACTCGTGTGCAAATCGGGGGCTCTTCATTAGCATAATCTAACACACTTGTAATGTTTCATTGTAGGAAATTAAGGGGAGTTTTAGGTTCAAGCAAAGAGGGCTACATAATGTGGAGAAGTTGGAAATTATGTTTGAGGACCTTCGTAACACTGGAGATGACCACTGGTGTGTGTCTAGTGGTGTAGCACCGTCCCAAGCAAGTCTGTCATGTGACAATTCTCAAATTAATGTTGATGATGAAGATGAAGCCAACAACGATGATGATAGTGAGCCAGAACAAGTGACACCTACTAGTGTGAAGGGGAAGAGGGGTGGAGGGGCTGTTTAGAGTAAAGGAAAGAAACCAAAGACAAATACTGGGCGTTGGTTACAGGAACAGATGGGGAAAATAGTGGAGATGAATGAGAGGACAACTGCTTCTTGTGAGTCTATTGCAAGGAGGAATGGTAAATCTGGATGTTCCATACAGGATGTAATGGCCTTGGTTGAGGAGTGTGGTGCTGCTCCAAGATCAAATGAGCACTTCATTGCAACTGTTCTTTTTACCAAGAGGGCTGAGAGAGAGATGTTTATGACTTTGAGGACTCCTGAGGATAGGATCGATTGGTTGAGGAGGAAGCATGAGTGGTTGACTAGAAATGATGTGCCTAAGTAGTGCAATACCTTTCATTTGATATTGATGTTTGGACCAATTTATGTTGTTTTATTTGTTTGGAACAACTGTAATGTTTTATACTTCCTATTTGGACCAATTTATGTTGTTTTATTTATTTGGTACTCTTGTAATGTTTAATACTTTCTATTTGGACCAATTTATGTTGTTTTATTTATTTGGTACACTTGTAATGTTTAATACTTTCTATTTGTACCATTTCATGCTGGTTTATTCATGGTTGTTGTTTTTATTGATGTGCACAGATCACATTCTGGTACTGAGATGGATGATAGTGATTCTGATGATTGGATTTCAAATACTATGGAAGTGTTGCGGTCTAATCAAAATAATTTGGTTGCTAGTGCCCTTGTTGCAACCAAGTACTACATGACATATCTTGACAAAAATGAAGCGAGAACTCCAGCACAGTCTGGTTATGGTTGGACATTGGAGAAGCTAAACACCCCAGATGAATCCCATAAAATGTTCAGAATGAATGCATCATTGTTTCATAAGCTACATAACTTGTTAGTGAGTACATATGGTCTCGAGTCATCTCTTCACATGAATTCTATGGAATCACTGGCTATCTTTCTACTAGTTTGTGGGCATGGTATGTCCATAAGTGCTTTGCATGGTATATTCAAGCCTTCTACAGAGACAATCAGTCGAAAATTTGATGATGTCTTGATTTGTTTGGTCTCCATGTGTGAGGACTACATAAGGCCCATTGATCCTAACTTCTCTGCAACACATTCTAGGCTTACTAATGATAGTAGGATGATGCCTCATTTTAAAGATTGCATTGGAGCACTAGATGGTACTCATATCTCAGCGACCCCACCTCCGGATGACCTTATTAGATACATTGGTCGAAGTGGCAAAGTGACGCAAAATGTTCTTGCTATTGTTGATTTTGACATGCGATTCGCATATGCATCTATTGGGTAGCCCGGTTCTATACATGACACAAGTGTGCTCTTTCATGCACTTAGACATGATCATGAAAAATTCCCACACCCCCCTCTAGGTATGTATAGATTACATTAATTTGTGCACAAGTATGTGGCTGAAATTTTTTTACATGCATCTCAGTTAAACTTCTTTTATATACTCCGGGAAATATTACCACGTTGATGCCGGATACCCAAATAGACCTGGATACTTGGCACCATACAAGGGTGAAAGGTATCATGTGCCAGATTGGAGGAGGGGTCCTGCTCCAAGTGGTGAACAAGAGCTCTTTAACCATTTGCATTCAAGTATTCAGAATGTGGTGGAGCGTTCATTTGGTGTGTGGAAAATGAAGTGGAGGGTCCTTATCGAAATGCCGAGTTACCTGATGGATAAGCAAAAGATGATTGTCGCTGCAACAATGTGCCTACATAACTTCATCTGTGAGAACCACTTTGATTACAAAGATTTTAGTAAATGTGATCAGAATCCTGATTATGTGCCCACTATACCTCAAAGGTATAGAAAGCATATTCCTTCACAAAATGCAGGTGATACATCAACTTCGGAATCTAATGATCGAAACATGGATAAATTCCGCGATGACTTTGCAAAGGCAATCTATCTTTCTAGATCATCATGAGCATGTATGTTTGTATTGTAGCATGATACGTGATGTTGACATGCGCACTTTTGTTAAAGCATCGTGACTATGAAACATAAACAAGGCACTAATATTACTTCCTAATGATCTTAATTTTTTATTATTTTTATTTTAATTTTTTAATTCATACTCATTCAAATATATTATTTTTTAATTCATATGACCATATACAAACATACAACTCCAAATGTTAGAACAAGTCAGGTAGACAGGGGCATCTTGGACAATTGCCCTCTCTCAGCCATGCATGTAGCTGTTGGTAAAGCTGTTTTGCCAAACAGTTTTCCAAAACAGATTTAGCTTCATCGGTGAAGCTGCTCGTGAGGCTGAAAAAAAATAGCTTCACTAGTGAAACTGAGCTGTGCCAAACGGGACCTAATTACCGAAAGTCAAGAGAATAATATGAAATTCCTTGTCATAACGCAAGTACGCAATTATAAGGTATAGCTACTACCTCTCCAATGACTAATTCTATTTCATTTTGTGACAAACCAACAAAAAATAGCCAGCATGCCGAAAATAGCCTTATGCTAATATGGTCGATGTATTCTTGATTGACACACAGGGTGACCGACAAAGTTCTGCCAAATACAGGGAAAACATCATTACTCATTTACTCTAGCACAGTGTGATCGACAAAGTTCCGAACTTGTGATCCAAAGCTGTAAAGAATGACATGCATGACCATCACTACTCAAGTTATTTCAGAACTTAGAAAGGCTACTGAATACAAAGTTTGCAGGAAGGTGCTAATTTAAAATTGCAACACAACATATACAAACTGGACAGCAAATCATTGGGGAACCTGTGAGCCTCTAAGAATTCAACTTCATGGGATCATCAGGCATTCAAGAATTCTGATACAACTCAATGTCCCATTCTAGAACTAACTGAGTTCTGGCTTTACAAACTGCATGACAATTGATAAGACAAGCCAACAACCTCATATAAATACGAAAGAAGTCATACTCCAAAGACAATGGTAATGTGGCATGTTAAATATTTAATGAGTAGTAGTACCTAGTAATGCTTTTGTAGAACACTTCTAGTTCTCAAACGTCAGTGATAACAGAGTTGTCATTCTCCTGAAAATGAAAAGGACAAGAGTTAAAATATTAATTGCATGCTATAAGTTGTAAGCATAAACAAGAATGATAATACCATTTTGCTTCTTCTGCATCCTCAAGATAAGTCGAGAGATTGATATCGCCATCCCCTATTAATACATAGTCATCAACAGTTAGTGTTGTCATAGATTGAAAGAAAAGAAAAAAGATTGCAATACTACATGTAAAATATTTACCTATCATTTCCGCATGAGACCAAGCTTGCATACACATCAGTGCTTCAACCATTTTTGTGCAAGTGAACTACGATGTGGACTAATTATTCCTCCACTAGTGCTGAAGACTGATTCTGATGCTACTGTTGTCATAGAAATAGGCAAGATATCACGAGCAATCTTTTGCAAAGTAGGATACCAAATCCCTCTAAACTTCACCAATTAATGATGTCTATGTCTTGTGTTCTAGGCAGAGAGGGCTCTTCCAAGTACAAATCCAATTTTGTATGCACTAGAGAAGTAGAAACAACAGGCTGTGAAGACATATACTGATCAAATATGTTGAAAACTTCATCTTCTCCATGGCCATCGGCAGCAGTATAAGTACAACCTGATGATGTAGTAACATCCTCAATAGAAAGCTCATGGTATTGTAGCATGCTCCACGCCATAAAGAGACAAAAAAAAAGAACCTGCGACAGGTGAAGTTTATATCTTGGTTCAAGAATAGTAGCAATTGCCATGAGACCATGAACTTAAGACCAATACTTCTCAAATTCCTGCATCATCATGGTGGACATCTTTTCTATAACAGGATTGTTGCTATTTTTGCCATTTTCGCATTACCAAATGAATGCCACATATTTTTGGAAAGAAAAGATTAGCTGTAACATAAGTAGTGCCTGATAATGGCTCAGAGATATCAAAGTACAACTTCTATATGTCACAAATCTCAATTGTAGATAACCAATCTACTGTAGTTGGACAAGAAGTAAACAACCTTTCATATAGTGTTAGATGTTCAAAGACATCTTTGTACTCTAGAGCAATGCTAAGCATAGCATAAGCTGATTTCCATCTAGTTTTACAATCAAGAGCCAGTCTTTTTTTTGTATGCAATGTTCAATTTACGTGCACTCATTTCAAACCTCCCATGTCTTTTTGGTGTGACTGACCAATAAGCAACGCTGTCTTGAACCCTCTCAATGCCCTCATCCATGACCTAGTCCATCTTTCATAATCAGATTTAAGATATAGGCACAACAACGCATATGCAACAAAGACTCATCCAATATGAGAGAGTCAGAAGACAACTTTTATAGCAATTTATCCACAAGAGAATCATTTGTGGAGAAATTGTCAAGGGTCACCGTGGATAGTTTCCTCTCACTGTGCCAATCAATAAAAAGTTCATGAAGGACATTGCTAATAACATCAGCAATATATGGGGTTGGCAAATAAATGAACCTAACATAGAAGGAAGAGCAAAATATCTCATTAGTGACAACCTTCAAAGGAAGCATGCGACCATGGTAAATTGTTAAAAAATAACAATCGTTATATGAGCTTGAATATTACCTCAAAAGGAAGCCTTTTGAGTTCCAAGAATCATCAATGAAATATGTAGTCACTGCCATGTAGCCTCGCATTTGATAATCCGCCAACCACATGTTCATAGTGATGGCCACACGGCTATGGCACATTACAAAGTACTTCACCATCGAGTTCTTCTGGGCTTCATGCATAGCCAAAATAACTTTCCTAATTGTGTTTCTTGACGCTATCTTGAACAATGGTTGTAATGCAGAATAAAATCTTTGAAAGCCAGAATGATCAACCATATCCAAAGGATATTCATGAATACACATCATCAGTGCAAGTTCTTTCCTAGCAACTTCTTGGTCAAATATGTAATTCTCCACACTTACTTTTCCATCCTCATTTATTGAAAATGTTAATTGGGCTTGTTTTGTGTCTTTGGTTGGTTGTCGAATAGCACAACATGCAAGGTGGTCGTACAAGTGCTTGGTTTCATTTTTTTGTCTCTCCTCCATGCTTATGGTGACACAAAATACACTTAGTTTTCCATTTACCTCTGACTTGTACTCTAATAAATTCTTCCCACACTGGAGATTTTAGTTTTTTCTTAACACCAGCTAACTGATGTGCACTAGGTGATTCTTGAACAACACCTAAGCCTTCTGATGATTACGGGGTTGTGGCCTCATGAGTAGCTATGAGGCTTTGTGCGGCTTGTGACAAGCTATTTGCCTGAGTTGACATCACTATCTAACCTTTCTACTACAAAGAATAAAACAGTGTTCACAAAATTAGATCTAACATCTATGAATCCTATCATCTATCTGCCTTATATGAAATATGAATCATTAAAGGGCTCTAGTTGGAATCCTACTAAAAGTGTGTGCACAAAAATCAAATCTAACATCTATGAATCATATCATCTATCTGCCTTATATGAAATATGAATCATTAAAGGCCTCTAGTAGAAATCTTATTAAAAGTGTGTGCACAAAATCAGATCTATCATCTATAGATCCTACCATGTAATCTCTACTAATATAAAAGGAGAGTTTGTCTGTTCACCACCTCCTCTTCGACATCATATGAGAATGAGATGTGACTCATCTCAGATAGTGTAGGCTAGGCATGTCAGCTATTTTTTCAGTGAAAATTTTTAAGATCTACTTCGAACACAAGAGTGCCACAAGAAATAATTCAAATATTCTTGCAGAAATTATAAAATCTAAAAGAAGCCTTAGTTTCAATTTTTTGATTAAATAACTTAACACAAGGTAAATTGTCTTGAGTTTTGCAAAACACTCTACTAAGAAAATTTTTTACATGAGGCGTGGGTGCATGATGGTGCACTGTGGAGGGGACGGCCTGGTGGCGTGGGTGAGCACGACGTGGCGGGCACACGTAGTGCGGCAGATGCGTCGGGGCCGGGTCAGTGCACGACCAAAAACAAAGAGGGGGGAGCGAGAACGAGAGCGAGAGGAAAGATGGGCTGGGCGGATGGGCCATGGAAAAAGAAAGAAGAAAATAAGAGAGGAAGGAAAGAAAAATGGATTGGGCCTGAATTGAAATTTTGATTTTTAGTTCGAATTTCGGTTTTGTATTTGAATTTGACTTCAATTGTTTTTCTCTTTTATTTAAATTTAAATTTCATTTTTCTGGTTGCTTTATATTTTTACATGGGTTTTATCGTAGATTTAAACTTTGTTTTCCTTTTATTATTTTGCATAGCACAAATTCAGAAAAGCCAAAGTAAAAAAAACCAACAAAATTCGAGTGACACCAAAATGCATTAAAAGTTTTAAAATATTCATACTTTAAGTATTTCAAATTTTAAAATGTTACATTGGGCTATCATACTCAACAGACCATTGTTAGTTATTGGACTAAGCATACCCGTGCCGGCTCGACACGGCTTGTTCTCTCTTCGTATCGTATCTGGGCCGTACGTAGCACATGAGTTAGCACAGTAAATTAATCGTTCCGAGGAGCCGTTTCTAAATGGCCGTACCCTTTTCAGATCGGCACTGGCGTGCCGGGCGGCCCGTTTGGTCCGTCCGCTCTCTCCTTTGCTTGCTCCAGATTGCAGTAAGTACGCCATAAGTGCTCCTGTTCGAATCAAAAGTGGCCGATGTAAATGAAGGTTGCTGGGACGCATTGAATACAAGAAACCTTCAGACACTGCAGACAAGCGCAGTCCAGGACAGGAATCAAGGACTTCAAAAGCCTCTGACCTTTTTTTTTTTTGTGAATTCCGACATATGGGGCGGTTTTAATTGGTTTCTTCAATATTGGTACGTAAAATAGCTTTAAAAAGTAGTAATAAATCTAAGTAACATCTTAAATTTTATTTAAAAATTCGTTAAACACTTCGAACTATAAAATCAAACATTTGATCCCAAACTTTACAATTCTATTCAAATAACATCCTATCTCGATTTCGCATAGTGATGTTATCAGCATGGCACTATGAGTATGCGGTTTTCTATGTAAGATAATACGCTGGTCAAATTGGATTAATGATATATGGGCCTACAAGGGCTTCTCCCTTACCGAGTTCCAGCCATGCTTCTATGGCCACCGCTCTCTGTAGTTCTCTTTCTCTCTGTTTTGTTTTGAGAGAGAAAGCCCTGTGGGCTTCACTTGTCATTCACATAACTTGATCAGTGTGTTATCCTACGTGGTAAGATCACTCACTCATTGCGTCACGCGAGCAACACCATTAAGATCACTCACTCAATGCGTCACGCGAGCAACATTATCATCTAAAACCGGAGTAGGATACTATTTGAATTAGATTGCAAAGTTTAGGAAATCAAATGTCCTGATCCATAGTTAGGGTGCTGGAAACTTTTGAGCAAAGTTTAAGATGTTATATAAACTTTTTCCTAAAATGTACTACTCCAGTTGTATCAAAGCTATTAATTCGAGCAATTAAAGGAGAGAATATATGTATTCGCAATAGCATATCTTTGGGGTATGGAGGAGGGTCCGCTTTAATCGTAGCTACAATGGTAGCGACGGTATAACACGTGGTTTATGCTGTTGAGTCGCATAGTCCATGCTTAAGATAGAAGCACCAAAAATTCTGCAGCGAGCAATTCGGGGCATTAATTTATTATAGGACCGTTTTATCGTCCCTGCTAAGTGTGAACTAGCACTGCCGAAATTGGATTGTAGTTCATCCTAATCCTTGCTACGCTATGGATAACAGTTGCCACTGAGGTGGAGTTTTTTTTTTCAAACAATGGACCAAAAATACACCTAACATGCAGCATAACAAGAAATTCAGGTGGTTGTTTTATAAGATTTTCTTCACCTAAAACAAATTAAATTACCATTTTCCCCTACAAAACAGAGTTATTTTTTTACAAGAAGAGTATAGAAATTAGAAAGTGAAAACAAGTTAGTGCTCAAAGCAACTTCTGGCTT
The DNA here is from genome assembly GCA_017311315.1 of Dendrocalamus latiflorus. NCBI lineage: Eukaryota > Viridiplantae > Streptophyta > Magnoliopsida > Poales > Poaceae > Dendrocalamus > Dendrocalamus latiflorus. The sequence continues at coordinate 51,469,363 of CM029664.1, read as the reverse complement.
TTGACAGAGAAAGCACTGTAGCAGCTAAAATTATAATGTGACGGTTGTTAGCTTTTTTTGAATAATTAAATAAAAAAATAAAAAAGTTTATATCATCAAAGGCAATGCAATAAAATAAGAGAAAAAAAAATCAAAAACTAAAAATAAAAGGATGAAATCAAGAAAAGACAAAAAAAGCTAAAAAAAATAAAATTAAGAATCCGACGTGTTATAGATGCTAGAAAGCAGAAGTGGGCCCAAATCACACAAAAAAAATCATTTTGTGGATTCCTATATGTTCTACTCGTAGCACATTAATAGCGCAAAGGGAGTCCTCGCTTCCCCATTGCTCCACAGAGGCCACAGCTAGGGGTGGCAAAAAAAGCTTAAGGCTCGCAAGCTGGCTTGGCTTGGCTCGTGGCACAAACAAGTTGAGTCAAGCCAGTGTTTTAGCTCGGTCGCTAACGAGTTGAGCCGAGTTGAGCTAGCTCGTGAGCCGCTCGGTAGGCTCGGTCGGCCCAGCTCGACAACGTCTTCGGCCCACACGACGTGAACGGCCCATTACAGTAGTAGTAGCATGTATGCATGCCAATTTTCACACATCTTTTGTCATTGAGAGGTATTCTTAAAGTACACGTTACTATTTTTTCTATTAACTTCACCTATGGAAAGGAAACCATCAGATACCATATTTGCTCATACTGAAACAGAAGTTTTCTTGATAAGTTTTTTTTACTTTATTATGAACCTACTACGTTAGATGCTCTCTCCTTTTGATGTAATTTCAGTTATATGATTACTGCTGAATAGATTTCACTGTCAATCTATAGAATCATAGAAGTTATCATTCAGAAAAACAAAACTGAAACATAAAAAGAAAAGTTAAAGACACCCAAAAGTCAAAACAAAATATAATTAGCTTTAATAGTGTTTCGATTATGCACAGTAGACAATAGATTAAGAGTTCTTTTTATTTTTGTCAACAGATATATGTTTATTGTAGTTAATGATAACTCAATCATATTAGCTAACTAGTTGTATAATTATATTATATTATACAATTCGTATATTCTATCTAACGAGCCTAACAAATCAAACCAACCAAACCAAGTTTCTCTTCTAGTTTAACAAGCCGAGTATCTTCCCCAACCAGCCTCCACGAGTCCAGCTCGATACCCACCCCCTAGCCACAGCCTCCACTGCACCACCTCACCCCGAACCCCTCCTCCCAGCCCGCACGTCTCCAAAAACTGCTCCGCGCAAATGGACAAGGCGCCGCTGTGATCCCTCCTCCGCCGCCGCAATGGCCGCCTCCCCTCTCGCGCTGCTCCTCGCCGCCCTCCTGCTCGTGGCGACCACGACGACGACGACCGTGCTCACCGACGACGTGCTCGCGCTGGTGGTCTTCAAGACCGGCGTCTCTGACCAGCTGGGCCGCCTCGCCGCGTGACGGAGGACAACGACCGCCCCTGCTCCTGGCCGGGCGTCGGCTGCGATGCGCGCACCGGCCGCGTCACGCCGTCACCTCGCTCTCGCTTCCGGCCGCGTCGCTCTCGGGCCGCCTCACCCGCGCGCTCCTCCGCCTTGACGCCCTCCTCTCCCTCTCCCTCCCCAGCAACAACCTGTCCGGCCCCGTGTTCCCCTCCCTCCTCGCCGCCCTCCCCCGCCTCCGCTCCCTCGACCTCTCCTCCAACCGCTTAGCCGCCCCCGTCCCGGCCGTGCTCTTTGCCCAATGCCGTGGCATCCGCACCCTCTCGCTCGCCCACAATGAACTCTCCGGTTACATACCCCCCGCCGCCGCTACGTGCTCGTCGCTCGTGTCCCTCAACCTCTCCTCCAACCGCCTTGCCGGCCCCATCCCTAATGGACTCTGGTCGTTGCCTTCGCTCCGGTCTCTGGACCTCTCCGGCAATGCGCTGTCCGGGAGTGTTCCTGGTGGCTTCCCGCGGAGCAGTTCATTGGGGGCGGTGGATTTGAGCCGTAACCTTCTCGCCGGGGAGATACCGGCTGACGTGAATTGAGATCCTCTGCCTTCAAAGGCAGTGACTTTGGGTCACTGACGTGTGGGGCCTACGAGCCGTGAGGCCCACGCGTCAGTGACCCAAAGTCACTGCCTTTGAAGGCAGAGGGTACGCGTCCGGCTGACGTCGGTGAGGCGGCGTTGCTCAAGTCGCTGGATTTCGGGCATAACTTGTTCACTGGCGGGTTGTGAATTTTGGACACTATTGGACCCCTGTACACCTAAAATTCCAGATTTGGCCCCCTGTGCAAAAAAATTCCAAAACTGGACCCCTTTTGAGCGCGCGTTCGCGAGAAAATGACACGTGCCCCGGTCGTGCGGTCTGGTACCGCACGACCGCACTGTTCATCGGGTCGTGCGGTACCAGACCGCACGACCCGCCTGGCGCCGCTCCGACCGCGCGATGCCGTCGCCGAGCGCACGTCTCCCGCCCGAGCGCGCGTTTGACCCGGTCGACCGCGCGTCCGCCCTGGCGACCGCATGATTGCCCCTCCCGAGCGCGCGTTTGCTCTGTCGACCGCGGGAATCAAAGGCGGGGCCGCACGTCTCGTCACCAGCGCCGAAAGCATCACGAGCTGCTCTTTTTTCACCTCTACGTGAACACGCGTCTGTAGGAGCTTTGCATGGCCCCTCTTCGTATTGTCATTCAGCAGCCTTAAAGAGGTGAATAGAAGGGCAAAGAAACTCATTTGCAGTTTGCGGTGGAGTTGAAGTGAAGACAGAGCGAGAGAGCGAGTGAAGGGAGGGAAAAAAGAGAGTGGAAACTCAGGATTTTGAGTTGGTTTTGTTTGGAATCAACGGATTTTGCAAATACAAAAGTTGTAGATCGTCTCGCGAGCTTCAAGAAGAGGTGATTTTTGCCCCCCGTGCAAGTAATTTTCTGCAATGTCATTAGCCCGTAATTAGCAAAACCGTGTATCATTAATGTTGTTATAAGCCAATCTTTGACACAGTGTGTATGTGTAGTGTAAATAATATCGTATTTTTTTGTTGAAGTTACGTATTGTAATGTAGTGAGGTTTTGTTGAACATTTGTGCTTACATGTGTAGGTGTTGATGAAGTAAATTTGTATGTTGGAGCATTTGTAGGAGATAGCAACAACAGTTAGATTATAAACAATTTGTATAATTAGTAGACTTAGTGAATGACCGTAGTATGAAGGTATAGTAAAATGAAAATACCTGGAAATTAGTACGAAGGTACTGTAAAATGAAATAAACTTAGGACATGAAATTACAAAGTAGAATTTTTTTATTTATGTCTAATTTCGGAAGTGAAAGCCGCATTATAGAAAAGAATGGAAGAAAACTATGTAATGGGAATTTGGCATTAATCGCTTTATAAGTAAAATAGTTAGGCATATGTTAGGCATGATGTATTGTAGTGTATGCAATGTTTTCCTTTTTTGTGAACATACGTACTGTAAAGTAGTTTCAGTTAGGTGGACAATACGAACTTGTAGTGTGTAGACGTTGAGAAAATACATATTTATGTTAGAGCAATTGTAGGTGATAACAATAGTACCAGGATTAGAAGCATACAGTGATTAGTATGCTTAGGGAAGAACTACATACAGTGCGGTAGGTGGAAAAATAAATTAGAAATAAATTTGGTAGATTAGAATTAAAAATATAATAGCAGTCATAGAAAGTTATAGTAGAGCTACATAAAGACTATATTAAGTTAAAGTTAGAAAAGATTGTAGTGTAAATAATGTGTATGTGTTGAAAAAGTAAATATTTATGTTGGAGCATTTGTAGGTGGTAAATTTGTAGTAGTTAGATTAGAGACAATTTGTATAATTAGTATACTTAGTGAATGATTGTAGTATGAAGGTCATTTCATGGAAATAAAAATGATACATACAGCTTTTCATTTGATGTATGGTACAATTTGAAAGTAAAATAGTTACGAATAAATCGTAGATTTAGGAATACAAACCATATATTAATCGAAACTGTTAATTATATGGTACGATTGTTACGTGCTGTGTACTAAAATGGTTGATTATGCACTTATGTTAGGTACGCAATGGCTGGCATTGAACAATTGTGCGTGTTTTATGGGAGTGGTCTCGTACGTGATGGGCCGTATGGGGCGGACCTGTCAAATTGCGAGCGGACCGTGATCCGGGCACCCGGTCTGAGCGCCATGAGCTTGTCTGAGCTACGGAGGTGTGTCCGTTCGGCGTTCGATCGACAGACCGCAAGGAATAAGTTACGGATCGAGGCAGTCTATGCCACAATGGTGGATGATAAAAGGCAGAGCATATGGCAACTTCTGAAGGTGACCAATGACGCGTCATGGGCGAACTACATGGAGGTCGTGTGCAACCCTGATGCTGCGATATATGGGAGGCTAATGGTGTATGTCGAGTTCGTGGAGAGGGCAGAATCATCAGCCATGGTTGGTTCAGTTGCCGCTGGTGGAGATGTAGTGGCCGGCGGTCATGAAGACGCTTGTGCGGGAGAACATGTGGGCGAGGAAGTGGGTGATGAAGACGACAGGAGGCGTGCGGAGAATTTCCAGCGCAACGAAGGTGTGCACGACAGGTGGTGGGCCGCCCGTATTGACTGTCATGAGTATCTAGGGGACCAGGTGGAAGAAGAGGGCAGCGAGGAGGAGGAGGAGGAGGAGGTTGACACAGGCAGCTCTGGAGAGGACGAGGATGGTGAAGGTGCAACTGGAGGCGTGGTAGGTCGTGTTGTGACCACGGAAGGTGCGTACGTGTCGTCCAGACAGGACGACATCGCAGCGGCAGCCCTAGTTCTGCCACAGGCGGAGGAGGGAGAATGGGGGTTCTGCGAGGGCGCACTGTATTTGGGGCAGTGCTTCCGTAATAAGAGTGCTGTCCAGCAGGCTATTGCTAGACATGCCGTCAACATAAGCCGGACGTATCGGGTCCACAAGTCAAAGCCGGACACGTACGTCGTGAAGTGTGTTGACGGGTCATGTGGTGGCAAAGTCCGTGCACAACGGTACAAGGGCGTTGGCACGGAGTTCCGGATAACGGTGCTCCAAGATCACAGTTGCGAGCTTGCCGGCCCAGTACATAGGCACCGCAACATGACATCATCGTATCTTGCGGAGGTGGTCACGCACCTTGTCCAGGCGGATGTGTCAATTACCCCGAAGGTTCTAATGGCAGAAGTAGCGAATACGGCGGGCTACGAAGTGAGCTACAAGAAGGTTTGGCGGGCGAAGCGAAAGGTGCTGCAACAAATGTATGGGACGTACGAGGAGGCGTACGACCTGGTCCCAAGAATGCTGCATCAAATTTCACAATCAAACCCAGGCACGTACATAAACAGGCAGCAGAGGGCTCATCCTATGGAGGGCCCGAACTGTTTCATTCTTGATAGGGTGTTCTGGGCCTTCCATCAGGCGATACAAGGGTTCAGGTGGTGCCGTCCAGTGCTAACCGTAGATGGCACGTTCCTATCCGGCAAGTACAAGGGTACTATTCTGACCGCAGTTGCAGCCGATGCAAATGACCAGTTACTCCCAGTGGCATTTGCAATTGTGGAGAACGAGAATACAGATAGCTGGCTGTGGTTCCTTTGCAATTTGAAGCATGCCGTAGTGTAAGAACGCCCTGAAGTGTGCCTTATCTCCGACCGCAATGCAGGCTTGCTATCTGCGTTGCGGACGTTGCAGAATGGGACGCAGCCCCCCTTCCAGTGGACTGATGTGAAGAACCGCTAGTGCATGAGGCATATTGCTGCGAACTTCCACAGAAGGTTCCGTAGCAAGGACCTAATAAAGATGTTCAAGAAGCTATGCATGCAGAACCAAACGCGGAAGTTCGACACCTTGCGGAGGCAGCTCGATCAGGAGGCTACGAAGCATGTGCATACAGAAGCAGGGGCCGTGGAGGGGGGATCCACAAGAGTCGGAGCATTCTCACAATGGGTTCAGGCCAATGCACCTGACTTGGAAATGTGGTCTTTGTTGCACGACACCGGAGGGGCAAGGTATGGGATCATGACAACCAACATGTCCGAGGTTTACAATGGTGTCTTGAAGGGCGTCAGATCCCTGCCGATCACGGCAATCGTGGCTGAGACTTGGAACCGTATCGTCGGGTACTTTGTGAATAGAGCCATGATGGCGCAGAAGCACCTTGAGGAAAACAAGCAATACTCTGAGGTCATGCAGGCCTTCATGGACAGGAAGATGGAGAAGGCTCGATGCCACATTGCTCAGCCCATTGATGGCTTAAGGAGGAAGTTTGAGGTCCGCCTAAGGCAGAAGTACGTCATGGGTCACAGTAGAGGGGAGCGCAAGCAGGTATGCACGATTGGTGATGAAGCATCTTGCACCTGCAACAAGCCCCAGCTTCTGCACAAGCCATGCTCCCATGTGTACGCGGCCTGCGCTGTATGGAACCAGGCGTCGACACAGTACTTCTCCAAGTACTATGACATGCAGCACTTGTATGCAACCTGGAGTGCAGAGTTCCATTCCTACGGGGTAGACATGCACTACAGGGAATTATGGCCGGGGGAGATAAAGTGGGTGCCCAACGATGCACTGAAGCATGTCGGTCGTGGAAGACGACAAAGCCGTCGCATCCGCAACGACATGGATGAGAGCCAGCGAGGGGATCGTGTTCGGCGCCCGAAGTGTAGGCTATGCAAGACGATTGGCCACTCCCTCAGTCAGTGCCCAAACAGGCCGTCATCAAGCAACGCTCCGTAGTACCAGCACTACAATCCATTTGTAATGTATTATTCAGGAGGTGTACGCTGAATTGTTGGCTCGATGTAGCTATGTGTTGCACATTACCATGTTATGTATGTGTTCGCACATTCTATATGTTTCCTTGTCGTGTGGGTCATATTCGTGTGCACATGTTATGTATGTTTTGGTACATTCCGTACGTTCCCCTGTCGTTACATTTGTTGTTAATTATGTTGTTATTTGTTGCACATTTTGTTACAATGTACACTAACTTGTTATCCTTCTTTGGCAGGACATGGCGTTCGAGCTGCTAGAGCCCCGTTGGTACGAGCACCACCGATGCCATGTGTGGTTGTCGGCACCCGCACACGGGCCTCCTTGCTTCGTCCTTAGGGGCCCCCGAGAGAACTGGCGTCTCGACCAGCGGTACATCCCACTACTGCGGGACACCGGTCTGCTGCCCATTGCCCGCATGTTGGATCTACCGCATGGGTTCCAGTATGATGCGCCACTGCTGTCCGCTCTTGTTGATCGATGGAGGCCGGAGACTCACACCTTCCACTTCCGGTGGGGGGAGATGATGGTTACTCTGCAGGACGTCACGATGATTACAGGTCTACCCGTCCGTGGTGCTGCTGTGGTGCCACCCCCAAAGGCAGCAGATTGGAAGGTCCGTCTGGGTCACCGGTTCGGTCATCAGATCCGAGACAACGCAGCTGGGGTGCCACATGGATGGCTTCGTCGCTACATGACCTGTCCTGCAGATGCAGATGAGGACGCGGTGCGGACACACTTTGTTGCATACCTGCTATATCTATTCGGGTACGTCTTGTTCCCTAGCACGACTGGAGACTCCGTGCAGCCTAGCTACATACAGCTAGCGGAGTCCTTGGCGGATGGCTGGCCTGGTCAGCAGCCACAGTACAGCTGGGGATCAGCAGTTCTTAGCTCCACATACCGAGGCTTGTGTGACGCCTCGCAGCGTACCGGGGCCAGCGAGCCGGTCCTAGCCGCCTGCTACCTTCTCCTTCAGTTGTGGTCATGGGAACACTTCCCCGTTGGCAGGCCTTCCTTTGGTCGTGTTGTTGTGCACCCTTATGCCCTCATCCCGCAGTTGTACGGCCCCGATCATGGCGACGATCTCGTTGATGCGCCCACAATGGGTACACGTTGGACGCATGGTCAGTTGAGGTGGGCCAGGGATAGACCGAGACGTGCGTACACGGATTTCCACCAGAGGTTCGAGCTTCTGTCGTTTGGCGACGTAGTCTGGTGGCCATGGTCTCCACGGTTCATTGCGGACACGGCCCCCCACGGGTTGTCATCACAGTGCGAGCAGGATCACATGTATTGGATGACGACCTGCCACTTGGTGTTCGCACACTGCGTCGAGCCGTACAGCCCACACCGAGTCATGAGACAATTCGGCCTGTACCAGCATGTCCCTCCCATGCCAGGACGCCCTCTTGCAGATATCACCCACCGGTATGTCACTACACCCCAAATTTAATTACTGCAATACTCTCAATGTCACTACCCTACTAATTGTTGTAATGTCTCAATGCATTTGCAGGCAATCGAGGAGAGGGCGAGCGACAGAAGATTGGAGAGCCACACAGTGGGTGTGGACAGACATGTGGTCTGAGCATGCGGATACGATGGTTGTGAATGAGACACGGCCGGACGACCCCGACGACCCCTCGACGTATAGGGCATACCTTGACTGGTACACTCCACGGACCCGCATTAGGCTTACTACAGGGGAGGTGCCACATCCTACACTTCAGGCTGTTCACGAGACCGCTATACAGGAAGGTCCAGACCGTCATCTAGCGGCACGGGTCGACCAGGCGGTACGAGATTACTATGTCGTTACGCAGTGCAGGATTACGTTTGAACTGACTGTTTGTTTCACTGCAGGTGGACCGATTACATCAAATCGACGACGGGACTAATGAGGCTATACGACGTAGGAAGTCGAATACCGAATCTCGGTGGGTAGGTTATATGCGCAGCATTAGCGAAACTGCAAGGGGTGCGATACGGGGCTTGAGTTGTGGTCGCCACCGAGATGACGTTGTTGCTACACGCGGTGGCGGACGTGGCCAGGGACCACCACCTCCCTCCGCGCCGCCGTCAGCACGGCCATCGACGTCGCGTCCATCCCAGTCCGAGAGTCGGGCCAGCTACGGTGGCTCGGCCTCCACGCGCTTCGGACCGGCGGTTCGACAATTGCCAACTATTTTTGATCGGCTTATTTACCATTTATGTCTAACAACATGTGCGTCTTGCAGCAATTGCGACAGGATAGCACGCTGCTACGGAGGGTGACGTCATCACGGAGGGCGACGGAGGAACTACCGCGCTCTCCAGGACGAGGGGGGCCCACTCCGGACGCTCGCTCGGCCTTCACACGCTTCGGCCCGGCGGTTTGACAATTGCCAACTATTTGTTCATGCACTCGTTTACCAATTATGTCTAATCACATGTTCGTCCTGCAGCAATTGCGACGGGATAGCACGTCGCAGCGGGCATCGTCATCACGGAGGGCGACGGACGAGCGACCGCGCTCTCCAGGCCGACGTGGGCCCACTCCAGAGGGCGATCCTGACTCTGCGGACGAACCAGAGGGGCCCATGCCCTCGTATCTCCCTACCGTGCAGACCAACCTAGGTGATCGGGACAGGTGGTATGGGCAGACCTATGAAGGCATGTCATCACAGGAGTACATGCAGGACTACCCGTCGACATCGTCATTTCAGCAGCCACATACCCCGGTATGCACTAACGTTCTAAGCTATACATAATAACATTTTTTGTACTTTCCATTGCCTAATTCAGTTGTACCATCTAAGCAGGACGTAGACACCTCCTCCGACTGGCTGGGCTTTATGATTTTTGGCCAGCCGCCGCAACTGTCCACACAGTTGTACCCACCACCGACTCGGCCACAGCCCTCGCGCTACGATCTTCGCGATGCATCACGCTCCCCTAGTAGGTTCACCTTCTCAGAGGATCATTTGCGCCGTACGAGGCGCCGAGAAGGAGACGATGAATGAATTTTTTTAATTGTGCTTTTCTAATTTTTGTGATGTTTTTCAAGTGCTTGATGGTTTGATGTTCAAATATGGTTTCCAGTATAAAAGGGTTGCTCTAAGTTCTTTGATTTACTAGGGCATACATCAAACAGAGAGATGACAACACGGGACAACCCACATAATAAGAAGGCATCAGGCAATGACAACACGAAACAACATATACATTGCATGTACCTGAAATGTAGCAAGTAGTACAACCACCAACACACCAACGAACACAACAACTAAAATACAACACAACCGTACATAAAACATTACCAAAAGAGCTTGACGACAACATAGCATAAAACATTGACAACATACACGAGGAGAACCTGCAGCACTACAACTTTAGGATAACAATAAACACAATAGCACACAACATTAAATTTATCTTCCACTCTAGTCTGTCGAAACGATGCCGCATCCCGACGGGGTCGCAACCCCCCACGACAGCTCTCTCACGGCGAACAGTGTCTGTCCTATTTCCCATTTCATCCTCCCACACCCAGAATCGGCAACCACCAGCAGCTTCCTGCGATTCCATGACAAGACGATTATTAAACATACCACCACGATTTGAATGAACCCGAAACAATCAGACTTACCGAGTGTTGGGGGCACTTGTAGTAGTGTCGGCCAGAATTCGCGGCCGTCTGTGCTGTCCTACGTCTAACCACCGTGTTGCAATTTGGGCACATCACCGTGGGTGCCCATGAAGACGTGCTGAGCTGACTCATTGCCTACTCCAGGGGAGTAAGCACGAAAGAAAACTACAAAGATTGCGAACAACTAAGTCAGGAGGTGACTGATAACATGTGAGGGATGGCTCCGTTTTATAGGCTGTGTGATAACAAGGCACGGGACAAGGTGAGGAATGGCCCCCTTTTATAGCCTGGGGGGACAGACTCACGCACAAAGACCACAGAAGAAGAAGGCATCAGGCAATGACAGCATGCTCAGTGTGGACACAGAACATGTCAGCTTTGCGCAGTGACCTCAGAAAAAGGGGCAGCTTTGCTCAGTGACATGACAAAAGAGGGCAGCTTTGCTGGGTTACACGACAAAACGGGCCAGCTTTGCACAGTGACATGACAAAACGGGGCAGCTTTGCCCAGTGACTTGACAAAACGGGGCAGCTTTGCCCAGTGACTTCACAAAACTGGGCAGCTTTCCGCAGTGACACGACAAAAGAGGCCAGCTTTCCGCAGTGACATGACAAAAGAGGTCACCTTTGCGCAGTGCATTTTTTTGGCTTGGCATAACAACTCCACGAAGATAACAACCAATCCATCACATGCTTAACAACGTTGCACATTACATCGTTACGGAAAGAGGCCACAGAACCTGAAGGTCGCAGAAAATGAAGGCGTCACACACTTACAACACGAAACAACACATACATTGCACATACAGAATTTATGGAAAGTAGTACACCCAACATTTTAATTCAACGCATACGTGAACTACAATACGACACAACAATAACCCTCGTTACCTACATGCCAAACGAGCCTCGTGGCACCCACATGGAGAATTGCTGAGGGGGCCGCCTCGGACGTGGCTGGCCGTCGTGGGAGTGGCATGCACATATGCAGCTCGGGTTCGCGCAGCAACATGTGGGATCATAAGAGCTTCCTATATTCAGGACCTCCTCGTTGCCCCTCTCGCGTTGCATCTGTTCGCGGAGGTCGTTGTTCTCCTCAGTGAGGCTCTCCATTCGGTACTCCAAGTCCCATATTCGAGCCCATAATGTATCCACATAACGATCAACATACCGTCCATAAGGAGGGTCGATCCAGCGGGAGAAGTCGCATTTTGCCATCTGCAAAAAAAGGACGGTTAACTTCGCGGGTCTATAAGCAATACAAAAATGTAATATTACTAAATTGTACCCCGGAGCGTGAGCATCGGAAGAAACGTCGCCCGCCATCGTTCGGGGAATCCAAGATCTGGACGACCGCGTACTCATTGTGCCTGCATTTCGGCCACGCTGGTTGAGCACGCCGACTTGGTATCAATCGGTACTGTGGACCGAACATATCCCTCCTTTCTAAGGGAATGTCGTCCTTCGGTGACCCAAATCCCACTGGCCCCTCGGCTTCCGACATGGTTTGTTCAAGCACGAAAGACAGGATACTTCTTTGTTCGACTGAACAATGTGCTGGGACCCCAACCGTGCTACTTATACCAAACGAGACAACTTGCTACATTCACTCAAACGAATAAAAGGACAGTTCTTCGCACAGACGTGACATAACGGGGCATCTTTGCTCTGAGAGATGACAGAACAAGTCTGCTTTCGCAGTGAAATGACAAAAGAGACCAGCTTTGCTCAGTGACATGACAACACGGGGCAGCTTTGTTCAAAGAGATGACAGAGGACGGCTTTTCGCAGTGAAATGACAAAATATGCCGGCTTTGCTCAGTGAGATGACAAAAGATGCCAGCTTTGGGCAGTGAGATGACAAAAGATGCCAGCTTTGCTCAGTGAGATGACAAAAGATGCCAGCTTTGGGCAGAGACATGACATAACGGGGCAGCTTTGCTCAGTGAGATGACAAAAGATGCCAGCTTTGCGCAGAGACATGACATAACAGGGCAGCTTTACTCAGTGAGATGACAAAAGATGCCAGCTTTGCGCAGTGACATGATAAAACGGGGTAGCTTTGCTCAGTGAGATGACAAAAGATGCCAGCTTTGCGCAGTGACATGACAAAACGGCGCAGCTTTGCTCAGTGGGATGACAAAACATGCTAGCTTTGGGCAGTGATAGTACTAAAGAGGGCATCTGTTCTCAGTGACATGACAACAAGAGGTCAGCTTTGCTCAGTGAGATGACAATTCAGGGCAGCTTTGCTCAGAGACATTACAAAACGGGACCTTTTTTCAGTGATACCGCAGCACTCCCATCTTTACTCACTGCTACCACCACACGGACCAGCTTTAGACGTACGAGTAGAGACAAAACGGCCCCTATAAATTCGTATGCATTCCATTTCCCAGCGTACATTGCCCATCCAAACCCCATACTACATCGCGCTTCCCTCACCCAACCGGGATGGACAAAGGCAAGAAGAAGCAATGGGACAAGATGGTGAAGGATTGGGAGGAGACCCGTGACATAGCACGGTCAGCTGCGGCCCGCGATGCCGCACGCGATGAGAAAATAAGGGCGATACAGGCCCGGGTAGAACAAACCCATCGTGCTACGATGAAAGGTCCCCCCAGAGCGCCCGCGTAGCAAAAACCCCATCCCGGACTTTGAGGATGGACCCTCGACTTCGAGGAGTGGAATGTCACAAAGGAGGAGTGGAATGTCACAAAGGAGAAGGAGTTGCTGGAGGAGGAGCGCCGCAAGCACGAGCACACCCTGCGTATACAGCGCGAGACGCAAGCTCATCTTGAAGCGTGCACGCGTAGGGAGCGGGAGGCTCGCGAGATGGAGCGCGAGAGAAAGAGGGAAATTGCGGCTAAGGCAAAAGAGGCCGCGGAGGAGTTCAACGCCGAGCGGGCAAGTTAGGGAAAGTGGCCCCGGTCCACACAGTAGGTCGTACGAGCAGTTGGGTGGGTTAGTCGCATATCATGCTATATGTTATGCATGTAATAAAAATCTACGCGGCATGTTACTCCCAACTGTATTATGAAGTTCAATATCTCGTATTTTCGCATTCCATGATTCACGTAGCACCTCATTCAACAATATTAACATAGCGGTCCTCACCGTACACGAATTCTCACTAACCTTCGAAATATCACTTACCACTTTATGTCTCGACCGTTCTACGGTCAATCTTTTCTAAAAAAAATTTACCAAAATTTTTTATGCATCTACAACTTACAATGAACATAATATTTTATTACAACTTTATCTGTTTTTTACCCAGTTTATAACTACAAAATTGCCAAAACTGAAAACAATCACGGAGATTGCAAACCCTAAGAAACAGACCAAACCCTAAAATGCACTTACCACTTTATGTATCGACCGTTGTACGGTCAATCGTTCCTAAAAAAAATTTACCAAAATTTTTTATGCATCTACAATTTACAATGAACATAATCTGTTATTACAACTTTATCAAATTCTTTCCCAGATTACAACTACAAAATTGCCAAAACTTACAAAAATCACGGAAATTTGAAACCCTCCAGCCAAACCCTAACCCTAACGCGCGCTCGGGGCGGGAGGACGTGCGGTCGGCACAGCGGTCGCGCGCTCACGAGGCAGACGCGCGCTCGGGCAAAAGCAGACGCGCGGTCGGCTGGGGAAAACGCGCGCTCGGGCGTGGCGGGACGGGGGTCGCGCGGTCGGGCGGGCCGGTGGCGCGGTCGTAGGCGGGTCGTGCGGTCTGGTACCGCACGACCCGATGAACAGTGCGGTCGTGCGGTACCAGACCGCACGACCGGGGCACGTGTCATTTTCTCGCGAACGCGCGCTCAAAAGGGGTCCAGTTTTGGAATTTTTTTGCACAGGGGGTCAAATCTGGAATTTTAGGTGTACAGGGGTCCAATAGTGTCCAAAATTCGCGGGTTGCTGGACTCGCTCCGGAGGCTGTCTGGGCTGCGGTTTCTTGGCGCTGGGGGCAATGCGCTCGTCGGGGAGGTGCCGGAGTGGATCGGGGAGATGTGGGCTCTGGAGAGGCTTGACTTGTCGGGCAACCGCTTCGCCGGCGCCATCCCGGACGCCATCGCGAAATGCAAGAACCTGGTGGAGGTCGACCTCAGCCGGAACGCGCTCACCGGCGAGCTTCCCTGCTGGGTGTTCAGCCTTCCGCTGCAGAGTGTCTCGGTCGCCGGCAACAAGCTCTACGGATGGGTTAAGGTCCCAGGCGATGCCGCGTGGGCGTTGCGTGCGCTGGACCTGTCTAGCAACGCATTCTCCGGCGGGATCCCGCCGCAGATTACCACCTTTGCGGGCTTACAGTCTCTGAACCTGTCCTCGAATTCCATATCGGGGCAACTGCCGGCCGGCATTGGCGGGATGAGGCTGCTCGAGGTGCTCGACGTGAGGGCCAACCGGCTCAATGGAAACGTACCGCCGGAGATTGGCGGTGCGGTGGCGCTCCGAGAGCTGCGGATGGGGAGGAATTCGCTCACCGGCCGCATCCCGGCACAGATTGGGAACTGCAGTTCCCTCATTGCACTGTAAGTGAATTATTTTTCATTATTTATTGGTGGAATTAAATTTGACTTCATTGGGATTGGATTGCTTGTTAGTGAAGTTGACTTGGTCTATTTGTTTTTTTGTATTCCTTACATGCTTTGATCGCTTCCAGTTTCCTAGGTTGCGGAGACGTTGCAGAAAGTGATAGGACAGTGATGTCTTATTATTTTCTGTTTGGGTCTCTTGTCATGTTGTTTTGCTCGTATCCCAGTGCCTGGGTCCTTTTTTTTTTGCATACACTCAAAACTGAAGTCTAATGTACCTGCTTGGATTAGGAAAGCTTCTTCTAAACTTACCACACTGATCAATTCGACCAAAACTCAGTATTACTTGGTTCTGACAGAACATTAGGAGTCATTTTAATTGATACAGTGCTTATTGAGTTTCATGCACCAGCCAGTTCACCCAAAAGCTTAAGCTGATGAGGAAATATGGGCAATTCACTTATACTTCAACACTCCCCCTCACGTGTAAGCTCTCTTAGGCCTAATACGTGAAATAGAAGTGGACTGCAATTAATTTTTTTAATTGTGTCAGCCAAGTCTTGAACTCGAGACCTCTTAGCTCTGATACCATATTGAGTTTCATGCACCAACCAGTTCACCCAAAAGCTTAAGCTGATGAGGAAAGATAGGCAATTCACTTATACTTCAACACTCCCCCTCACGTGTAGGCTCTCTTAGGCCTAATACGTGGAATAGAAGTGGACTACAATTAATTTTTTTAATCGCGCAGCCAGGTCTTGAACTCGAGACCTCTTAGCTTAAGAAGTTCTCTCCCGTCGTCACCATGATTGAGCAATTCGGTGACATAAAAAATATGTCGATCGAAGAGCTAATCGGGCGCTTGAAGACGCAGGAAGAGGGAGAACGTCGCTACGGCAACAACGACGGAGACGAGGAGCACTTGCTCCTGACGCGTGCAGAGTGGGAGGCCCGATCGTCGAAGCATGAAGGTGAAGGCTCCTCAGGTGGTTTTGGTGGCGGCGGTGGACGTCGATACCGACGGATTGACAAGGCAAAAGTAAGGTGTTTTAATTGTAACGATTATGGATATTTTGCTTCAGAATGCCGGAAGCCCAACAAGAGGGAGAAAGCGCAGGCATATCTCATTGAGGCAGATGCCGACGAAGAACCAGCGCTGCTCTGAACAATAAGATTAAGGGATGAAGTTTTTTTAGCATGTTTATTTGAAGTTTAGCAAGTCGAGATTAGGGGGGAGATTGTTAGTCTAAATCTTGACTTAGTTGCATGCAGAAAAATGAGTGGCGCACGTTTGGTGCTGCCGAGTCATGAGATCAGTTGTGCCGTAGAAATAGGATCCAAATAGCTATGTTTAGGCTGTTTTGTTTAGCGTTGGTTACGGGATATCCGATCAGCAGTTCGGCCAAATCTGTGCTATCCCACTGCTATAAATAGGTGATGGACTGTAAACCAATCTGAGCAGTAGCAGTTCAGCAGCAATAAAAGAGCTCCTGTGCGTAAGAGTTGTCAGACTTGTCTCGCCTCCTTTACGTTTCTTGTGGTGTGCAGACGTATTTGATCGTGTTTATTTGCGTGAGTTTTTTCCTGGGCTAACAGTGCTGTGCTTTTTCAATGCAGGGATTTGTCACACAACAACCTCACGGGGTCGATTCCTAGAACCATGGGCAAACTTACCAGTCTCCAGGTGGTTGATCTCTCCCAGAACAGGCTGAATGGGACCCTACCAGTGGAGCTATCTAATGTGCCCAGCTTGCACATCTTTGACGTCTCCCACAACTTACTATCAGGAGATCTCCCGAACAGCCGTTTCTTCGACAACATTCCTGATTCCTTCCTGTCCGACAATTCTGGCCTTTGCAGCTCGAGGAAGAACAATTCCTGCAATGCGGTCATGCCAAAGCCGATTGTGCTCAACCCCAACTCCTCGTCGAACCCCTTGTCGCAGGCTGCATCGAGTGCCCCTAGTGACATGCACCACAAGAAAATCATACTGAGCGTCTCCACCCTCATTGCCATTGCGGGCGGGGCTGCCATTACTATCGGAGTGATCATCGTATCTGTGCTCAACCGTCGTGCCCGTGCAGCAGCCTCCCGTTCAGTGCCTGGTACTGCATTATCTGATGATTACCTTAGCCAATCCCCGGAGAACGATGCCGGCTCCGGGAAGCTTGTCATGTTTGGTAAAGGCGGCCCAGAGTTCAGCGCCGGTGGGCATGCTTTGTTGAATAAGGATTGTGAGCTTGGGCGAGGAGGCTTTGGTGCGGTCTACAAGACAGTGCTCAGAGACGGCCAGCCGGTAGCCATCAAGAAGCTCACTGTGTCTAGCTTGGTCAAGTCAAAGCATGACTTTGAGCGACAGGTGAAGTTGCTTAGCAAGGTGCGGCACCACAATGTTGTTACACTCAGAGGCTTCTACTGGACTTCGTCACTGCAGCTGCTTATCTATGATTACCTGCCTGGAGGGAATTTGCACAAACACCTGCACGAATGCACGGAAGAGCATTCACTCTCTTGGATGGAGAGGTTTGACATCATCATCGGTGTTGCGAGGGGCCTGACCCACCTGCACCAGCATGGGGTCATCCATTATAATCTCAAGTCAAGCAATGTGCTGCTGGACAGCAATGGTGAACCTAGGGTCGGTGACTACGGTCTTGCCAATCTGCTGCCAATGCTGGACCGGTATGTGCTGAGCAGTAAGATCCAGAGTGCACTTGGGTACATGGCACCAGAATTCGCATGCAAGACAGTGAAGATCACTGAGAAGTGCGACGTCTATGGATTTGGGGTGCTTGCGCTGGAGGTCTTGACGGGCAGGAGGCCCATCGAGTACTTGGAAGAAGACGTTGTGGTGCTGTGCGATTTGGTCAGAAGCGCGCTGGAGGAAGGCAGGCTGGAGGACTGCATGGATCCACATCTATGGGGTGAATTCCCGATGGAAGAGGTCCTGCCGATCATCAAGTTGGGCCTTGTTTGCACCTCGCAGGTGCCATCGAACCGGCCAGACATGAGCGAGGTGGTGAACATACTTGAGCTGGTGAGGAGTCCTCAGGAAGATCCGGAGGATGAGCTGGTTTAAGGTATATTTTCAAACTCTGCTCTTAATGTTCCTGAGCTTTTATTTCTTTTGTTTTCTGAGATGCATATATGATGCTCGGTGGGAAAGAAAAAGTAAGGGGAAGCAGAGTGGTATGGATTGTGGAATGCTTGTAGTTTGTTTGAAACTATTAGGGGTTCAAGGCTGTTCGTTGCTTCTCTGCAATTCTCTGGTCCATTTCTTGGAAGAAACTGTAGCTCATCTGCTCATGTGGGTATTGCCTCAATGCGACATAGCCGCCCAGGTTTGACGACAACTAAGCACAACTGAATGACTGATGCTGTTCTTAGCTAGTTCTGCTTATAATGTGAATTTGTTAAATATAGATTAGTACTATTGCCCAACATCTTTTGCTTTAAAATGTGTGGTCATTTTGGTTTTGCTGGTTGTGTTAATGCCGAAAGGCCCCATGGTACTACAGCATGATGGAGCAAATACTGATCTTTATACTGCCCCGGTGATCAACCTACCAGAAACGCACAAGAACTAATGAAAAGATGTTCACAGCAACAAGCCAACAGCTGCTCTGATTCCATTACTTAGGCCATGTTCCAAAGTATTGTAGCTTTTAGCTGAAATAGTATTATAGCGGTTGATAGTTTTTTTTGAGTTATTTAATTAAAGAAAAAATGAAAAATATTGTTATGTCTTCACGGATAATGCAAACGAAAAAAGAAAAAAAACTTAAAAACCGTGTTAAGAAATCAATGTGTTCTAAACGACTTCTTGTTTCGTTGAATGGAACAGGACCTTGAGCTTCCAATGATCTGTGTGCAGTAGTAACATTCACCAAATTAGCCTTCTGGTCCAGGAGACTACTAGTACTATACTTTCTCTACCCACAAATATAGATCGTCGTGGATTTCATACCGTCAAGTTTTTCAAGCTTTAACTATTAATATATGTTAAAGTATATAGATTAATTATGTGAAAATAATACCATTAATTTTGTGTTGCAAAATTATTTTATAATATATATATTACTTTTGCTACTATATTATGCTAATAAATTATAGTCAAAATTTTGTATTAGAGATCGTAAAAAATCAATAATGATCTATATTTATGGACGAAGAGAGTATCAATCAACAGTAGTATTTGCAGCCGTTGACTTTGGGGAAACATGAACAGTAGCACTTTTGTTTTCCCTCCAGGAGGGCCCGTTTAAGCAAGAATCCATGAAGGTCGCCTGTCCTTTGAAGTTTGAACCATCCAAAAAGGCGGACAATGGCTGCTCCCCACACCGCGGAAGGAACTTTTCTGGGGTACGACTCCAGTTAACAAAAGTGAGGTCTGATTTCTATGTCGCCACATGAAACACATATCTGATATCACAAAGCAAGTCGGAGAAAAGGTTGTCTTCTTTCTCTTTCCATCTGGCTATCTCACCCTATATCTATCCATAGCGAATCAAAGCAAGACTACAAAACAAATTAAAATCCTTCTTTTTAAAGCAAAAATAAATTGAAATCCTAAGAATCCCCCACAACATCCCAGTATCATAGCTTAATCCCAATCTAAGTTGTTGCGCCCTCCAAAATCAGATTTTGCATAAAAGATTCATGGAGATTTAAATTTTCTTGCAATGTTCAAAGATGATATGGTGCATGGAGTTAGAGGAAGAATTTTCTCTTTGATTTTTTAAAACATTGTCTATGAATACTCTGTTATTTTGATGGTTATTGATCTTGCTCTTCGAATCTTCGTCATGTCAAATCCAAAGCATCTTACATCAAAATCTTTTTCCCAACACAAAAATGGAATCACCAAAGCATCAGATTTTTTTCCATTTAAGTTGAAGGCTCATCTAGTTCTATGTTTCAAAAGGAAAAGGAAGAACCATGGAGTTGTTTCTTTCTTGTTTGCTGAAAATCAAGAAGAAAAGAGATGGGAAGAAGACTCCTTCTAGTTTGCTCTAAGACGCGTGTTCCATATGGCGGGCATCCGAAATCAGACCTTACTTTCGCAAGCTGGGGACGTAGAGAACCTCCTTCCCCACACCACACCGGTCGGTCACCACCTCAGGAATTGAATAGAGGCCTTTAATGGCAGCACCTACCCTTTTGCTCCTCCTCGTGCAATAATACCCCGACTGGTGAAGGAGCAAGTGGAGCAGGTAGCATTCACTCGCTCTTCTGCTGCTGCCCCGCTGATCCGTCCGTTGATGGAGTAGTAACCACATAAGACCTCGCTTATTTTAATTTAAGTTTCTGATTTATTTTTTATTATCTATAAATTTTGTTTTTCCCCTGATTTTTAACTTTTTTTTGAACTTTTTTTGCTGGTTCTTTTTCGTATTTTTTTGCGTTGTTCGTGATAAGTTAACTTGTTTTTTTCTATTTTTAAAATTTTAAAAGTTAGTTATATCAAATAAGCCATCATCAGCTATAATATAATTTTAATTAGCTATAATATAGTTTCAACTATAAATCAATTTATTTCAACCTAAGGCAGCAACGAGTGATCTGGGCTGCCGGCTCCATGGGAAGACCTGTGAATCCTGCCGAAACAGACGCCTTTTTGCGCTGTCACACGCTCCACCGAGCCGGACACACTCCATTTTCGAATAGCCAGATACTACTACAGCATCCATCTTCCCCGTTTCCTCAAAAACAAAAAAAAGAGAGAAAGAACTCCATTCTTCTAAAATCAATGGAGCGACGAGTGTTTTTCCCAGAGAGAAACCAACAAGTTGCTAACAGAGGTATTGATGCATTGGTTCAATCAAGCAACACAAAACGGTGTAAAATTGTATATTGGTACCATGGGCCAATGTAACATGCCTGTTTTAAATGAACAAGTACTTGTTAAAATTTTCTAGGAATTGAACTATTTCCTATGAAATTTTTACAAAAATTGTGTAAAATAAATAGGTCTTCGGTATTGTAAAATTTTGGAGCTCTGCTTGTGAACTGTGGTTAGAATTGGTGCTCCAGAATGCCCAGCTCTATACGAGCAACGATTTCGAGAAAGCTCGTTTTCATGCTTGTAGAACTTTGGCTAGTCACTGCAATAATTCAATTGCAGCTTGCCTGGAGTACTTTGTTTTATTGCCAGCTGGAAAAAGACCGACAGAATGAAATCTACGTACTCTACAGCATGGTTGGGAAAACCGGCGGTTACCGGCCGGTAACCGCCGGTAACCGGATATACCGGTGGCAACCGGGATTTGAAATACCGGCCGAAATTTTTTGAATTGAAGATTTGAATTTTTGACTTGCTAATGCAGTTGGTATATTAGTTTGGGTATTGTTTTTGATATATTAGGTTGATTAGCTGCTGTTGGAAGTAAAAAAAGGGTGAATTATTGTCATTGGCAGCTAGTGTTGATTGGAAGCATGGTTTGGATTCCTGGTAGATGTTGTCATTTTCTATATGCATCACCAGTTCATCTTTAGATTGTAAAGACTAGATGAGAGTTGTGTTACTTTGGTCCTCTCAAGTTCCTGAACAATAGAGCTGCCCTTCCGACCAGAAGGAGTGTCGATGGCTTCTCCACCCGACCCCACCGCGCTGGCGTCCACCCCGGACCTGGCGGCCACCTCCAGCTCGCCGACGTCCACCCCGGGCCTGGCGACCACCTTCTCTGCCGCGCCTCCCCAAGCGCCGGCTCTTCCCTCTCCGCAGGCGGCGACTTCCCCCACGGTCGGCCGCTCGAAGCTGGAGCGATGGAGCGAAGTTTCTCCTCCCGTCTCCCCTGAAGCTTCCAGACCTACTTCGCTCCCTTCCTTCCGCGATGTGCTGCTGGCCTCCCCCAGGTCGGCCGGCGAGAGCTCGGCGGTGCCTCCAGTTCACCAGCGCGCATGCATTTCCCGCTCCCCTGCCGACCGCGCTGAGCCTCTTCACGTCCGGGCGCTGCCTCAAGGTCCGAGTGAAGATGGATGGATAAAGGTGGTTGGTCGCCGCAGGCTTCGGAGGAGGCTCCGCCACCCTCCTGGCGAACCTCGACGTCCGGTTCCGGCAGACCTTCGCGGAAAATGATTTAATTGCTTCTCCGCCTCGCACCGTGCGGCGGTCTGTCGACGTCCGGTCCGCTGCTTCCGCTGCAAGGAGCTTGGTCACCTTTCTTCTGACTGCCCCGGTGCCCCCTCGTCGCGGGGACGTATCACGGTCTGGCGGCGTCTCTCGCCGACCTTGAAGGATTCCTCGACTCCTCTTCCTACGGCGGACCTGCCTTCTTCGTCTGGGCCGGCGGATGATGGCGCTAAAACCGGCGGTCGGCTTCGGCGGCGTCGAAAGCACCGACGTCACTCCTCTCGACGTCGGGGTAGCGCTTCCGGGCTGGAGGTCAGCGAAGCTGAGGAGTCTCTCTGTCGTGCGCTCTCCGTCGCCTCCATTGACCAAGCGGCGACCATCATCGGCCGGGTTGCGACCATCATCGGTCAGGCGGCGGCCAGACTTCGACAGCTGCAGCCCTCCCCTCCGCCGCATTCCCGAGCCAGCTCGCCGGCGAGGAGGAGCGCCGGGGACCTTCGAGGGGTCGCATCCCGGTCAAGATTCTGTTTCCTGGTCGTTCATCCTTGACGTTTTGAGAAACATGGGTTTTGGCTCCATTTGGTGCGACATGGTATGTGGGCTGCTGGGCACTTCTTCTTCGCAAGTCCTTCTCAATGGGATTCCCGGGGAGGTCATCCTTCATAAGCGTGGGCTGAGGCAAGGAGATCCCCTCTCCCCAATGCTTTTCATTCTTGTTATGGACATCTTAAGCCACATGTTCTCCAAGGCCGCTAGAGAAGAGTTCCTCCAACCCCTCTCTACTCGAGCCTTGCAACACCGGATCTCCCTTTATGCCGATGATGTGGTCATCTTTCTTAGGCCAGATACCATGGATTTGGAGGTCACTATGGGTATTCTTCGTTTGTTTGGTGAAGCTTCCGGTCTCAAAACCAATATGCAAAAGAGCAACATATTCCCCATTCATTGTTCTGATACAGAGATTGCTATAGTCAATGAGCATCTTCCTTGCGAAGTTTTGAATTCTCCTTGTAAATACCTTGGTGTGCCCCTCTACTCATCTACCAGGAAACAATAGATTGAGAAATCACTTCAACATCAAAGTTCAAAAAATCTCAATTGAATCAACAACTGGATTAGCCAAACCCCTCTCACCGGTTTTTCCGGTTTTCTCACCGGTAAAACCGGTAACCGGCCGGTTATCGGCCTTCTCCCGCCCCGCCCAAAAAAAACATTTGACGAATTTTAACCGGTTAGAATCCGGGATTTCCGGTTACCGGGCGGTAACCGACCGGTTACCGGTACCGCCCGGCGGCCGGGATTTGTCCCGGTTCCGGTTTTTTGATCCCTGCTCTACAGTCTCCACATTGTCGAGGTTGAGGGTGAACTAGTACAGACTAAACAGACTAAACATGTAGACATCCATTAAGGCTTCGACTTATACCTTATGTCTTTTTTTAATAAACAAATAAGATATCTTCTCCGTCATCGTTTTGAAATAGCTTATTGACTTTTTAGCATGAGTACATGCTAAAGGGCGAGTTCTTTTGGGTTTAAGTTGGCTTATGCTTATACTGTTTACAATAACTAGTTTTTAAATGATGCGTTTTTTAAGGATAGGTCAATAAAAAATATAGTAAAAATATGCTGAGTTTAATTGTATCGGTCAAAATTATATGTGACTATTTCTTTCTACATATTGTCTCCTGCAAACAACAGAATTTAAATATTTAAGCGATAAACCATCAACCAAAAAACACACATAAAAACTATAAACTATATCTATAAGCTACAGTTTTAATCACGTACCTAGCTTTAATCATGGCAAATCGAGTAGTTGTGTGTATGTCCATTGTACATATGTTCATTACTCTATTGCAACGTACCTATAGAAACGTTACACGGTTTTACCTGGCTCTAGAGTGGGCCTTGCTTTTGATTCACTCGAAAGGAACGTCCGCGGGACATTGATTGGAATGCTAAGACACGTTTACGCAAAATTGTGAGACCAGTGAATCACCTATTGTTATGGGTGTGTATAGGTATCATCCGGATATTTTATTCCTAACAATCATCCAAATTTTGGACCGTTGGATTAGAGATCCAACGGCCTCTTATTTTTGGAGGGGGAGATTTTTTTTTTGGAGGGAGGATTTTTTTTGGAAGGGGCGAGGAGAATTCGTGACCGTTGGATCTCTAATCCAACGGTCACAAATCTGGATGATAGTTAGAAAGAAAACATCCAGATGATGTTTATCAATACCCTATTGTTATAATGAGTAATTAATTTTAGATTAAAGTATTTATAAAATTTAAGTTTGATTTTTGAGAGTTTACAAGTTCTTCAGTTGATTCTATTGCTGCCAGTATGACCAACATAGGGACCGCGATCATACCAGCCAGGTGTGGTAGTTCCAGTGTTGAACAGTGGTCAAATTGGAGCACGGTACTGCCTGTGTTGTACAGACGGTTCTACCGGAGTGAGGCAGTATGACCGACTTTTGTTTGGTTGTCATACCAGCAGAGGGATTGTTGGGTCGTGCATTTATTTCAATCGAGTCGTCGGAGTGTGGTCATGGTATGAGTGTTGTTTGTGTGCACATAGGTTTAATATTTGGTCCTAAACTTAGTATCAATAGTTTGGTTGCATACATTTTGTATTATGTATTGTGTGGATTAATTATGCTAATTGATGACTTTGTATATTGTGCGGTGCTATATGACGGTTTGCTTGGTTGTTGTTAGTTGTAGAATTTCGAAGCTAGTTCATGGTGAGGCGTAGAAGAATCGGGACTAAGCACGGAGTGGTGCTAAGGTCCAGAACGATCAGGAAGATACCGAAGATGACTGAGGCTTGTGGGATGGTTGCAAGCTGGGACAATGAAGAACTGGAGTGGGAGCTACTGGTAGTAGACATGATGGGCAACGACAAGGTGGACCGGAACTAGGCTCAGGAAGGAGCCGATGTCTTGTGCAGTCAAGGAAGTCGGGTGCCATCATGCGCGAGGAGAAGTATGAGGTGCGCCAAATGACTTTAGTCGTTTGCAAGTAAGGACGGTTCAGTTGGATCTGGACGCGTGAGAGGCTTGGCGACAAGTCATTAGGGCTACATGGAAGATTGCAAAGCATAGGCGATACTTCGTGGCAAAGGAAATAAGAAACTCCATAGAAGGCGGTAGATGAGCATTTTAGTAAATTACTCAATACCGAAAAAGTGGCGGTGTGCAAAGCCGTGGCATTGACCTAAATGGTTTAGGTCTTGTATGTGCTAAAAGGCTATGGTTTGATAATTTTGGCTAAGTCTTTGTGGTGGCTAGCCCTTCCTCCCTCTTGTGGGTGATAGATTTGAGAGATTAAGATTAAGGTTTCCTTGTGTTGGAGCCTTGTGTGTGCTCTAATCTTAGAGTGTATGCTCTAATCTTAGAGCTCTGCTATCCTGAGGGATTGGTTGTAAAAATATTTCTCTTCAAGTGAAATGGACATCCAAACATTGCCCAAGTGAGTTGTGCCATGAATCCCCTCTTGTGCTTTTGATTTTCTTGATTTTTTTTATTTGGATTTCTCTTCTCTTGAGCTTTTCTGGTGCCAAGGACATGTAAGAGGTGGAGATATCTCTTAGAGACAAGATCTCATACATCTAGGCATGATCTAGAGAAAGTTATTGAGTTTGCTCGGTTTCTCTCAAGAGAGGTGATTTTCGAGTTTTGCTCTTGTGAGTGTTTTGGGTTGGATTCATGCTGCATTCTAGCTTGCTATTATATGTGAGAACCCATCCCAGGTCGTCTAGACCATCTACGACTCATGAGCAAGAGTAGATCAAAGTTTTCTCTTTTACCCGATTCTTGTACCTTCTCTACTCAAATAGAGAAATGTCTCAACTTTGGCAATGTTTTTCATGACCGTTTATTCGAATAGGTTTATGATATCCTAGAGAAGCTCTTTGCAAATTTTCATATTATTGGATCTACGGGTCAAAAGTTCTATAGATTTTGGTTTTTGAAATCGTGCTGAAAATATTGTTTATTCCTAAAATTATTGTACCTGCGGTATGATCGGGGGTTACTGTATCATCCCCTATTTTTACTGTCCATAGCGGTAACGTTCTTTACTAGCATATGGCCAAATGTGACTTCATGTGATGGATTGATCCTCCCCATCAACTGTACGTTGATACGTTGTGAGAACGAATTGTTGACTTGGAGGTACGAATTAAAAATCTCGAAGAGCACAATGATGACCTCCGTCAGCAGATACAGCACAAGAGGGATAACGAGGAGGTTATCAACATTGGAAGTTCGTACGATCCAACATGCTGCTGCGCGAATCCTAGTTGTATATGTGCTTGTCACTACAACGACGGCCATCCACGTCCGAGGTGGCCGCCTCTACAACAGTATCACGAGTCTCATTCCACCTGTAGGCACCGACCTATAAGATTGAACCGTAGTACTCTCCCGTGTTAGTCACGGTATTTTTCAATGTTGTTAAGCATGTAATCGAATAGTGCACGTTGATGTGGTTGCCATTAATTGAGTGCACTGTTCGAGTAGTGCGGGCGTCAGTGTGGTTGCCATTAATTGAGTGGTATGGGCGTCGACACGAATCAAACAAACGAATATTGTAAAGAGAAATACAACTAAGATCGCAACAGTATTATGAACATCACTTAGTAAATAAGAAATGTAAGTAGATTAATGCTCCGGTAGATTAGATTCACGGAGGCTTTGACCAAATGCAGCATATGCCCTCGGCAGAGTCTCTAACTCTCTATTACTTCTTAGTTGTACTTAAGTAATGTGTTATCTTGTTCAAAAAGTTCACACAATGCAGTGTCCATGTCTTGAACTGGTGCCTGATCATGGTTTGGTACAGCACTAACCGTGTAACTGAGTGACGATGTGTACTTTAGATACCTCTGGACTATGACTTGTCTGGTATTTAATGTACAACCTTTGGTGATTAGTATGTACTGTATTTGATATGGGCTGGCTTTTATGGAGGTTTACGGTGCACTGAAAGCGGAGGAAGAAGATGAGGCCGAGAATCTTGATTAGAACGAAGAGGGTAGCAGGGGAGATCGTTCGCGCCCTCTTGCGTGTGATGGACATTGTGTCCAGCCAGCGCAGAGGCTCTGAGACGCCTGAGAAAGAAGAGATTGATCAATTGCTTGAGTTCCAGATTACAGACTCATCCCTCTTTATATAGTGCTAACAAACCGACTAGACTACAACTCCTAGTCCTAACTAATACTAAACTTATAACTCTCATCTAATATCTTAACTCTGATATTCTTAACCGATAAAACTAAATCTTCCCATAACTAACATCTTTACCTAACCTTAACTCCGACTTACTCCAACCTGTTGCAATTTACGATCACCCTGATAGTCGTTACGATCACTCTGAGTCTGGTTACGACCACGTTGTAGCTGTTCCGACCACATACTCGTAACTTCAGCTGACAAAAGTTACGACCACGTTCACTCTGCGCTATGCTTTTTCGACTACATAGTAGGCTCGATCACCGTAGTCGTAACTTGATTACGACCACGCTGTGACTTTATCGACCACGTTGAAGACCTAATCGTTGTGGTCGTAACTTGTTTACGACCACGTCTTCTGCTCCGCGACTGTGATCATAACTCGTTTACGACCACATCTTCTGCTTCTGCGGACACCTCCACTCGCCGTGGTCGTAACTCGTTTACGACCACGTCTGTGAAAACGATAACTCGATACTCGATAATTTTCCTGGAGCCAAAACCGTTCCTTCTTCTCTTCTTTATTTCTCTCTCCTCTCGTTCGATCACACCGATCGCTTCGACTCGCTATTCTCTTGTTACATTGCTCTCATTTTATACCCAACACAACGACTACCACACGGAGACAACTACAACACGGACTCGACAACTAACTTGTACGCGGGACAAACTCATACACGACTACGACCATGACAAATCAACTCGAATACGACTAAGCAAGATTACTAACTCTAACAATCACTTCCTTAATCTTGTTTCTCCATCTTGATCACGCCAATCTTCTCTCTTGCTTCCGCTTCTTCCTTCTACCTGCACTCACGTGTGTCGTACCTTCTTGAGCCTTGCACAATCCGATACTTCTCGCGTCTCACACCTGGACTAATCATGTCCTTGTGCGCCTGCTTGGGCTAGAGCGCCTGCTCCCACAACCACCTTGGCTTCGCCGTTACCTGAGCCCCTTGCACACCACCTCCAGTCTCTGCGTTCGTGTGTCCCACTAATGCTGGTCCCATGTATCTCGCCATGGCTTGGCCTACTCTAGCACCTTGTGGGCTTCCTGCCATGCTTGCATGCTCCTCTTGTAGCGCTAGCCTCCAGTGCCAGCTGCTTCCGGCGCCTTCGCCCTGGAACGTCACCTTTCCCACGCTTCCCGCACATCTCACTTGTGCACTCCTTGTGTCTGCTCCTATTGTGCTCTGTGTGACCGATGGGTCTACCGCTAGGACCGGCTGCATGTGCTTGGCAACTCCCGAGCTACTGTCTCCGGTGCCAGCTGCACGCCTTGAACCACCCTTTGGCTCCTTCTGATCCATGGCTCCAATTTCGTCCACTACCTTTTTCTCGGTTTGTGAGCTCGTGACATAGTTTAGCTCCTCTAGGCTTCTCTTCAAAATATCATTTTACAAATTTTCAAAGAAATCTTGTACAACTGATTTAGAGATCTCTTCACTTTCATCAACAAAACTTTGTTCTTGTCGTACACATGCAAGAACTCATCCTGCAACACCACCCTGCACCCTCTTTCTGTCATCTGCCCGAGACTAAGTATGTTGTTGCACAGACTTAGTATAAAGTAAATCCCTATCAACAACTTCTTATCTCTGTTCTTGCATTGCCACATCATCGTCCATTTGCCTCTTATCTCCACCGTGGAGCTGTCGCCAAACTTGACCTTGCCCCAAACCTTCTCATCGAGCTCATGAAACATGGAGCGATCTCCCGTCATATGGTTGTTTGCTCTATTGTCCGAGTACCACTGATCCGTGTGATCTTGGCTACCTTTCTTCGGGGTCACCACTCAGTGTCATAATCTCATATATCTTTTAGTGTATCGCATTAATTCATATGTGTACCCATTTGAGATGTAATTGGCAATTAATCAATTGATTACCTAAATGGTTTACTCCATAATGTATTATTGCACGTGATGTCTGTAATACTGTTGCATTTTTATTTGTATTCCTTTGTATGATGTACATTTGTTCAATGCATATTGACCCCTCTAGCTTAATGCACGCGACACAACATTTGAATAGTCCACTCAAAAATTATCAACCGCAACAACGCGTACACCATTCAGTTACAAGCTTTACGAGATTGAACATAACCACGAACTACATGCTACAAGCTTCTTTGTGCGTGCCTATTGGTAGAAGGTGCCTCGTGGTACCCACATGGAGTGTTGTAGTGGGGGCACCTCGGACGTGGCTGTCCGTCATTGTAGTGGCACACACATATGCAGTTAGGGTTCACACAACATCTATGGGATCATACGAACTTCCTATTTTGACGACCTCCTCGTTGCCCCTCTCGCGTTGCATCTGTTGCCGGAGGTCACCGTTCTCCTCATTGAGACTATCAATCCGTGCCTCCATCTCTAAGATTCGCTCCCACAGTGTATCCACATACCTCATAACATAGTGTTCATGGGGAGGATTGATCCAGCGGACGAAGTCGCATTTTGCCATCTGCTGGAAAGGAGGGTTAACATGAAAGCTCTATTAACAGTAAGAGAAAATAAACTATTGGCTAATTGTACCCTAGAGTGTGGGCATCGGAAGAAATGTCGCCCGACATCGAAATGGCCTTTGACAACCTGCACGATCACGTTCTCCCTATGTATGTATTTCTCTATGCCAGTTGAGCTCGCCTGTTTGGCATCAAGTGGTAGTTAGGGTCGAAGTCCTCCCTTCTTTCTAGGGGAAGGTCTTCCTTTGGCGACCCTGCTTCGACTAGCCTCTCGGTGTCTGTCATGCTATGTTACTGTATGACGCAGAAAGTTCTTCTTCCTACAAGAAGCTGAGAGACCATGTGGAGGTCATCCCATGTGTGTGATGAGTAATTGACATCGGTTTAGTAAAGTCGAGTTTGATTTGGTTGGTTCCATCTTTGACGTTGCGTGGTGCATTCGGGCTCGGCCGGTCTTGGTCAAACTTGGTCATATGGGATTAGGACGCTTATTCCTTTGATTCGACAGGTTTGGACTTCGTCATGCGTAAGTATGATGTTTTGATGCTATTTATGCTTTCACGTATCGAGTGGTGCTATTTGATGTGTTTCTTGTTTGTGATGGCTGCAGTCGAGGCGGAGTCGTGGCGAGACACGAGGTGACCGGACTAGACACGGGCAGTGTCGAGGTCAAAACGGTCGAGATGTGTCGAAGACGGCGGAGACTCGAGGTGGTTGCGAGGCTTGGACGACAAGGAGCACGGAAGCTTCCCGGAAGGTGCAGGAGGAGCGAAATGGTAATTTCGCGAGGCTGCAAAAGCGGGAGCGGGCTCCGTTCGGGTTTAGCGGGCGTAACGGGGTGGAGACCCGTTAGCCAAGGGCTATATAAAGGAGGGAGTGGCTGCAAGCCCCCTCATGGACTTGGGAGAGAATTAGGGTTTTGTGAGTCAAAAGAGGCTTTGGGAGGTAGTTTTACTTTTGAGCTTTAGTGGTTGGAGAGTTGGTGTATACAGCAGGGTATGTTCCCTTCATAGCATCTCCTCCCTCTGTGTGTGTTCCTCCAGGAAAGAATGTAGTGTGTGTTCTTGAGATTGGAGAGGGTGAGGAGAGGGATTGAGTAGAGAGTCTTGTAATCATTCTTCTTGTATCAATCATGTATCTTCTCTCCTCTTTATCAATATGAGATGGTGTTTGTTTCAGTTTTGAGCTCTCTGTTGTTTCTGTTCTTCGATGCCCTCTTTTGATGATTTTTGAGTTTCTTGATTTCTTGTTGTTTGTTGCTAGGGAGTGCCAAAATGGGTTGCTCTAGGTTGGGATGTTGCCTCAAGATTATTTGATCGAGTTTTTCCCAAGAGCAAAGCAAATCAAACGAATCAAAGAATCTCCTTTTTCAGCTTCTTTGTTCCTCATTTCTTATTTCTAGGGTTTGAGGTAGATTTTGTTTCCCTTTGTGAGATGGCTTGACTTTTGGTCTGAGAAGTCCCTTGGTTATTGCTATCCTGACTGCAAAATCTCATAAGCAAAGGACTTAAGACCTTCGAGTGATTTGGATTTTGTGTTGTCCCTGTTCAGTTCATGCTAATTTCTAGGGTTTTGATGCATTTCTTGTTTCCCTCTTTGAGATGGCTTGAAACTTAGCATGAGAAGTCCAGAGGCTATTGAGTAGCTATCCTCAAAGTTTCATGGCCAAAGGATCGAAGATTGGGGAGTAATTTGAATCTTGGTAGTGCACTCTGTAGTTTTTCAGATTTTGGGCAAAATCTCAATTTCTTGATCTTGAGTTGATTTTTCTTGGTTCCTTAGGCTCCCATGGCTATTCTAACCTTAGTCATGTCTTTCTGGGCTGAAGAAACCAGAGGGAAAGCCTCAAATCTTCTGCTGTGAAGTTTTTGCTCTTACTGCCTGAAATTTCCTCTGCTGCCTGTCCTGAAACCCGAAGGGCGGTCAGACCGGCTAATGCAGAGCGATCAGACCGGTTTCAGGCGGTCAGACCGGCCACATACGGGCGGTCAGACCGGCGGCCAGAGGGCGGTCTGACCGGCCCATGTGTGGCGGTCTGACCGGCCTCTTTTGCGACCTGGTTTGCTTGCTATCTTTTTGGTGTGTTTTTGGCCTCTCTGATTTCTGTGTTTTCAGTGCCTATTTCATCTGTGTGTTCAAGATTCCAAGAGGTTGAATCACCTACTTCATAGCTCTTCATAGCTATTGGAGAGGAGCTTTCTCGTGAGTATTTTGGGAGAGCAAATTTTAAGTCGACATTCACCCCCCCTGTCGCCATTTCGGTCCAACAAAGCGAAACGCAGTTTAGATGAGTGATTGCGAGAGCTCTGTATTTGAAGCGAGTGAAAAGAGAATCCGGTGCGTTGTCACCAGAAATTACGGATGCATTGATAACATGCACCACCATAGGCGACAGGGGACAACATGGTAAAAGTGACATATGTGTGCACGAGGGAGTGGGCGATGCAGAACGACATGGCCAGACTAACATTTATGCGGGCGAGGGGACCGATATGTCAAGCCAACGCATGTCCGAAGGAGAGAGCGGGCAAGGGAGTACAGTATGGACAGACTGGCATTTCTGCGGACAAGCGGGCAGCACCAAGGGGGACATCCCTCTTCGCATATCGTTAATTACGGTTAAATTATCATGAATTAACATGATAACTTCGGAGCACATAAAAATTCTAAAAAAAATACATAATTAGGTTAACTGTATTGGGAGACTCCACATAAACTTTTATAATTTTGGAGCTCGTTTGCTATATTTAACAATTCCTACAAATATTAAAATCGTATGAATTTTCTAGCAATATTCAGAGTGGATAAAATTATAAAAAATACACAATAAAGTACGTTGTGTGGAGTCTATGCATAAAATTTTGTAATTTTTCAACCTTATTTGCTATATTTAAAAAATTCGAACAAATATGATATAAAATTACGAATCTAGACAGTGATTAAGCCGGCTAATTAGACGCCTACCGTCCGTCCACGGAAGGCAGGTGCTCATCGGATAGTAAAAACGTCATTTCTATAAATACGTTGCGTAAGCAAACAACACTAAATCTGCTAAAAATTCCATACACCCGTACACGTACCATTGAATACACAGATATGTGTACGGAGAGCAGACGTACGGTGGTGGTACGCTCCGGCTCTTCCGAAGACTGGACTGTAACAACCTAAAACTTAATCGAGGAAGATATTAACTGCTCAACTTTAAGGTTTCTATGTTTAGTTACCATTACTAGTTTTGCAGGCCACATGTAGCAGTATGTAATGCTGAGCATAAATCTGTCCATGCATAGTTCAGAGCGGTTATGACTTTGTCATTATTATTTAATTAACTTGAGATATCTTAGTACCACAGGTTCGTACTGTTTCTTAATCCCTTGTTCATGGTCATTGGATCACTGGAGAACCCTAAAGGGAGTTATGGTGCCAAGTCGCCAGTTGACATCCACCAAATTCTCATATTTGCTCCAAACTCTCATATTAACCTAATTATGCGCATAAACCAAAAAACGTATCTCCTGGAGTTCCATAAACTATCCCCTTTCTATTTGCTACAATCCCATCATGGATCGCAAGCTAGTCAAGTATTATAGTAGTATGGCACCCTAAGTATTTGCAAAGCAACCAAATTTGGCAAAAGCAAACAGCCTCGACTCACGTATCACAGCTCTGGCCAGAAGCAACACCCCACTTTTGTGATAAATTTCAACAAATTTAAGAGTACAGAGCACAAATCAGGCCAAATTAAGCAAATGGTTTCAACTCATGCGCGATCGTGACCAAATCCGCTGGCAGTAAGGGGGATCGGAACAAAAAACCCTAACAATAAAGGCCGGATTCGATCTCACCTTTTCATCGCGCTTGGCGTCGGTGCCGCAGGAGCTGGAGTGGAGGTCTAGGAAGACGAGGAGCTCGCGCTATACCGCACGACGTCGGCCGGCGTCCGCGGCTTCGACTTGAAGAGGCCCTTCATCTTGGCGCCGTCGTCCGTTGCCGCTGCAGTGGACCCGCGCGGCGGCGAGGGCAAGGGCGAGGGGGCGGGCCTCCGCCCCGCCGACCTGAAGGAGAAGCAGCCGTGGAATAGCGCCACTGGGTCGCCGTCGTGAGGCCCTAGGCCCTTGCTCCTCCGCGCGGGGCGAGGCGACGAGAGGCTGGGCGCGATCGGGCAGGACGCGGCGGGGAGGCGAGGGCTTGGGCTCGGGGTGTCGCCGTGTCGGTGCGGTGGCGCTGGATCGGCGCCCGGCTGGAGCGGTTAAGCTAGGGTTTTCACTATGACTCTTTGAGCGACCGGCACCGCAGGCAATGCGTGAAGGCTTAGGCCGCGCGGAGACAGTGGTGGGCCGCGTGAAGACCGTGGGCCGTGCGGAGACTGGTGGGCCGCTGGTTTAGTAGTGAATTCTGAAATATATATGGACTATTTGGGCTGAATACTAGTAATAATACCTTGGGCTGGGCTAAAATACCTGTGCTATACACTGCACATTTCCTCACGCCCCGGGCTAGAGCCTACCTTGCCAGGGGCCCAATTCCGCCCCTGCTTTGTGTGGGTAATATAAATGTGATATGTGTTAAGTGTATACGTCTAGCTTGTATTTTCTAAAAAATAGGAAGAAGTCTATATAACACTGAGAACTTTGTTTAAAAGTTCATCCAGCACCTAAATTGTGAAACCAGGCATTTGCCTATTGAATTTTGTATTTTGATTCAAATAACACTATAACTCGGTTTTATAGGGTGGCATTACCCATATGACGTAATAAGTAGATGGTTTTGCTATATAAGGGGTGAGTTCTTTTGGGCTATGGCTTATGATTTAAAATTTTGAATTCTAGTTGTTCGCAAGAGGCAGTACGCAAAGGAAAATAGTCGCATGTGATTTTGGTCGGTATAGTTGAACTTAGTATATTTTTTACTAAAATATTTTTGTTGACTCGTCTTAAAAAATACACCGTTTAAAAGTTAGTTATTGTAGCAAAAGCCATAATCCACGAGCTGTGAGCCAAAACAAATGCAACCAAGATGATAAACTGACCAAATTTAGGTGAATGATAGGTAAGACCCATATGTATTTTTCCCTCAATCGAAATAGAGGGGGATGGAGCTACAAGGGGCGATGACTATAGAAACATATAAGAGTTCGGTAGAGAAGCCCCTATGAGCTCTATCATTCATCTAAACTTGGTTAAGGCGTAGCAAAACCGTCAACTTATCGCGCCACATTAATTCTATCGTTATATAAAACTGGATCAGAATGTTATTTAAATCGGATTATAAAATTCGGGATAAAGTATCTGATTTTATAGTTTGGGTGCTAGATATATTTTTAGATAAGTTCGGATGTTGTATGGATTTTCTTAATAAATAGATGAAAACAACGCCGCAGCCAAACTACCGAACAACAAACAGACCCAGCTCCGTCGTGTCCGACCCAAGAGCAAAAGCCCCGGAGAAACCCCCCCAAACCCTCCATTTTCCTCCCATTTCCTTCGTGCCGTCCGCCTCCGCCGCCCCGCGCCCGGCTCTCCGCTCCACCCCGTTCCACCGCTCCACCTCGCCACCCTCCCTCCTCTCCTCGCCCCCCCACCTTCCCTTCCCGAGGGGCGCAGCCGCAGAGCGCCTCGTCCCATGGCCGCTTCTCTCGTCCACGCCGTCTCCTCCCCACTCCCCAGTCCCAGCCCGCCCGCCTGCGCGGCCTTCCACCCCCTCGCTTCCTCCCCATTCCTCCGCCTCGCGCGCTCCTCATCATCCCGCCGCCTCGACGCCCCGCTCCGGGCGCTCTCGGCCGGTTCCCGTCTCGCTGCCGGAGGGGTCACACCTCGGGCTCGTCGCGTCGTCGCCGCCTTCGCGGGGGAGGAATCTGTGAGTAGTCGCCCTCTCCGAGATCCTTGCGCTTGTTGCTGTTTCCGGTGGTGGTATCTCGTTTTGACTCCTGAGGCGTGTTTCTTCTGTTCCTGTCTATCTGACCTGCGTAGTTTCACTTGGTCGCCTCACCTGTTTGCTTGATGCGCGGCTGAGATAATCTTGGTGCTCCTTTACAAATTTTGCTGCGTCATGTGCTTTGTTTGACTATTCTGAATGTAATGCGTGGAGCAATCTTTGTCTTCGTCTTCTTCATGTCTTTGCCATATGGGCGATCCTTGTTGTATGGTGATGTTGCTTTCTTTTAATTTCATTATTTGAGGTGTTTCTATCAATTCTTTGTGTTATATTCCATGTTTTCGTGTGTTGCTCACATGGTTTGTCTAAAGTTCACAATTTATCTGACCAAGCTTGTCTGCTGAATTCAGAGGGGTTCAGAATTGGGTGATGACAAGGAAAAGGCAAAGGACGAGGTAAAGCCCCAGGAGGCTCAGGAAGTGTGGAGCGAAATGCTCAAGAAGTACAAGGCCGAGGCCCTGCGAGTGCAGGTCCTGACAATTCAGGCATACGATGTCTACTCCAAGAGGACGAGGGAGGTGCTGTTGGAGGCCTCAGAGAAGCTGAGGATCCAGGCAGACAAAGCGCAGAAGGACCTGATCGTGATCGCCGCAGAGGTTGGTGAGGAGGGACAGGAATATCTAAAGTTGGCAGCTCAGAACTCTCCAGACTCGATCAAGGATATCACGGAGACGTTCAGGGCTCTTGGCAAGTTGAATGGACTATCGGAGTACCAGGATTATCATGTGGGCATTCCCTTTGGTATGTAAATGGAATATATTGGTAGAATTTCCAATCATAATTAACTCCCATGCTCGGAGTTGACAAACATGTAACACATCGTGACATCGAGAAAATGGCTTTGGTAGATCATCCATTGTATAGACAATTTAGTGTCACCTTGTTGCTTTAGGGGTGAACAGTAGTTCATGAACCTGCATTATTTCTCGTAGGTACCTTTCTTACCGTAGGGGGTTTCCTGAACTTCATGCTTACTGGAAGTATATCTGCAATTCGCTTTGGTTTTGTTCTTGGCTTTGCACTGTTGGCTCTGGGTATCTCAAGTTTGAGATCACAAAGAGCAGGCGGTCATGGGCCTCGTCTTCTGCTGAAAGGGCAAGCTGGTTAGTCCATTTCTTCTT
Organism: Dendrocalamus latiflorus; assembly: GCA_017311315.1. Classification (NCBI taxonomy): domain Eukaryota; kingdom Viridiplantae; phylum Streptophyta; class Magnoliopsida; order Poales; family Poaceae; genus Dendrocalamus; species Dendrocalamus latiflorus. Next base: position 51,432,616 of record CM029664.1, on the reverse strand, counting down.
ACCATCTTTTTCTTGCTTGAGTTTCTGCTTTTTCGTTATTGAAGTGGCATAGGAGTAGCATACTCGTGGTCTATAAGTTGTGTTGATATGGATGGTGTGTTTTCTTATGTGATATGTTAGTAACATTTGTGCCCTCAACCAAAACAGAGTGGAGAAAAGAGAAAAGTAAAATAGAAGGGAATGGTTTTTGTGATGTGTTAAGCTCAGAAGATTACTCTTCAAAAAATCTATTTGTTCTGTCTGTTTAGGAGTTATATGCTTCTGTACGCTTATTTATATTGAGTTTTATGCTCTCTGATGACCACTAAGGCACTAATAGGGATGCAAGAGGGGCGGTTTGGGGTGGCCCATTCCACGGCCTCATGATCTGTATGGGAAAAATGAGGGTAAAGGATCGGCCCGAACCATTTTGGATGGGAAGCAAGGCCACCCACTAGGGTTTGTGGGTCGGGCCGCTCTGTTCGCTGTGGCCCATTGAAGCTAACTTTCAAGAAACCAACACAGCCATATAGACATACCATGAACTCAAGCTCTCAAGCCATGGAAGAGCTCATACTGCGCCAAACCAGCCACACCCATCGTCACTGCGGACCAAATCAACCAGCCTCCATTGGGGACCAGCCTCCACACTAGCCATGCTCGTCATCACCTCGCGCTAGCTCGTCATAGCCTCATAGGTGATTCTTGCCGTTGTGCCACGCGCGAGAGGCGGTGGCATCGCCGTCGTCGTTGCAGACGCCGTGCTTGCCGTAGCAATGAGGAAGACCCAGAGCAGGGCGGTGTTGAGCAGGGTGTTGAACACCCAGGCACCAATGCCGCTGCATCTGCCAGCGGCGCCGCTGAAGTGCATCCACACGATGCCGATGTGGCAGACGAGGTTGCAACCGAGCAGTGCAAGCTGACAGGTGAGCACGACGGGCGCGCCCCAGGCCGTGCGCGCGGCGGGGAGGCCGGCACCAACCCAGAAGCGGAAGCTGAACGCGACGGCGTGTGCGAGCATTGAGGCCAGGATGTGAGCACCTAAAACGACTGCGAGAACTCGAGCTAGAGGAACGCCATGGTGACGGACGCTGTGTGCACGAACACCCTTGCCGACGTACCGCAGCGGTGGCGCAAGACGGCGAACACCCCTGCGTGGCGTGGAGGTACGGGAGGTAGTAGGTGTAGGACCAGAAGAAGACGTGACCCGAGGAGCGTGTCCTTGGTGGGAAGCAGAGGAGCCACCGGAACAATGTGGTGCGGCTTTGGCCTCGCCATGACCACCGCGTGTCCCATATCTCCGCGACGGCCGACAGCAGTGTCCTGGAGAAGATGACTGCCGAGACGGCGGCCATGAGGAGCGCGTGCGCAGAGTGGACAGGGCCCAGCATGAGTGGCCTTCGGCAGCGCAGGACGGTGCCAAGAAGCGCGTCGAGGGCGAGGGAGAGGACGACGTAGGGGGCGAGGAAGCCCATGAGGAAGGCCTAGGTGGACAACCACAAGTCGGTGGGGCTCCAGCGGAAGGCGACGAAGGATAGACCCATGCGACCCCATGGGTCAGCTGGTTTCTGGCCTCGCTTGGACCTTTTTTTTGGAGCCAGCCCACTACCCATTGTGCCAAAATTTTGGGGCTGGGCTGGTGAGCCAACGGGCCGACCCGCCCCACTTGCGTCCCTAGGCATTAACCTGCCACATTTTTTACAAGCATAGCTTAATGTTTCCTTTTCACATATAAAATCTTGTACTGTCAGTAGTACTGTAGAAGTTCCAAATCCAATGCTTTAATAGCTTTTATTGTTTAGTGAGGTGATATGAATCCGTTGTTCCTTTATGCATACTAATCGGATCTGGCATAACTCTACCAAAAGTAATTCAGCGGCTGCTTCTAGCTATGAATTGTTTTGTATGGTTACTGCAAAACAGGATTACACTTTCATGTATCCCATATTTAAAGTAATAGAAGAGTAATTTCATCAGACTTTTGACATTTTCTATTTTTATTAACAAAAAATTGCTGTTTTTCCTATCTGGTGCAGCTCGAGTTTATTAGACTGGACTTATATAATGATAAGGCATACAAATATTGGTCATAGGCACATTGCATCCAAGCTTCCAACTGGTTCAAATTAAACATGCAATGTAATTCTAGTATGATTTCATATTTGTGATTGTTTACATTAACTTGTATTGACTCCAGAAGAGTATTGAGGATCAATTTATCAGCACAGATTGAATAGTGAACTCAAGATTTAGTTTTCGAATTTTTATTAAAACTCTGATAAATCATTCGAATTTTTTCCTTTTTAACTCACAAATTTCTTGACATGTTTGACTGGTGGCATGCAGTAATTGTAAGTGTCATCTTCTTCAGGGAATTATCAAGTTTCTTCCAGGTAAGTTTTCTAGCTTTGGTTGTAATTGCATTGCTAAACTATGGTGTTCTCCCTAGTTTCACCATCAGAATTTAATCTTACTTTTTTTTCTTTGTATAGTATGGGTGGTTTCCAAATATTTTCGTGGTCCTACTCAGGTCGGTACACATTTAACCTTTATTCTTGCTTGGAGTATTCTCATAATCTCATTCTAGACACCCAGAAACATGCTGAGATATATAAACAGTTGTTGTCATGAATTATGGTGCTCCTTACATGTTTATGGTGCATTTATCATCAAGACTGCACAAAATGGTTTGTTTCTGTTGCTATAAGGATTAAAAAATCAATTTGGTAAACAGAATTTTCCTTGGTGGATGTAATGATTTTCCTACCCATATGAATTTGACCTTTCTGGCAAGCCATGATTTTGTGGTAGATCACCTCTCATTTACTGCATTCCACAGTTCTTCCAAAACTATATTGATCACCTGTGCTGCAACCTAACATGACATGCGGCGCTTCTTCATTAATCTGTTAGGAATTCTTTTTTTTTAATAGCACCTTAGAGTGCTTTTCTTTTTTTCACAGATAACTGCTAGTGTTATATCTGAAAACTGTGAATTATAAGCTGATGATTTCTTAGGCTGGACTGGTAGATAGATCATTTTGATTTTTGTGTTCCTCAAGTTTCTGTTGTATACATTGCATTTATCTTATTGTACAAGGTTTAGACTATTATCAATGCAAAATGTGACGAATCATGAATGTTTCTATAAATGCATGATCTGTATGATGGTTGGTGGCAAGCATTATGATATCAGCAATCATAGTTGGCCGTGTACAGTGTACTATTCTCCATCAACTTAAACGTCTGGTAGCTTGAATACTAGATTTCATGGTGGAGTTTTACTTTCAATAATTAAGCTAACTATCTTGCTGCGTTTTCTTTTGTTTGGGGGCCATGTTACAGTCCATTTGTTATAGATATATGAGAAACATCATCACCAAGTAATTTTGAATTTCCTGCAGTGGAATGGTATCAGCCTTTTACATTCATCGCATTGTGACTGGTGGCCACAAAGGTCCAAGCAGCGAGGCTGGTTCACAGAACTAATGGTAACACTTGACATTGATTTACACAAAGATCTTTCAGTTTTATGCCCTTTCCCAAGTACATTGTGCAAATAGGACTATTACAGCCTGCACTTTGATAGCTGAACTAGTTATATGATGGTTAACCCTTAAATGATTGAAGTCAATTACCTTTCATCTCACGGCATAACACTTCTCTAGGTTATACAGCACTGCGATGAATCAGATGATCACTGAAACTTGGGTTTGGATGATTAATTTTGGCCCTTTGCTTTTCCATTTCCTTCAGCGTTCAACTCAAGCAAACCTCAGTTTGTCTTCAGTCTTGAGTGGTTCTGGACGGTGACGCTTGGATTCAGAAGACTTGCCTTCATACTCACCCCCCCCCCCCCCCCCCCCCAACAGTTGCGCTCCTTTGTTCTTTTCATGCTGTAATGTAGATGCTGGCCTGGAACAACAATAAGAAATGGCCCTCGAAGGTCATAAGATGTACCTAGTTGTTTATTGCATGCGACGTAGTTGTGCTGCAACAATTTCAAAATTTAGTGAAATCCGGCAAAACTGTTAACGGTATCGTTTGGCCTCAATTAAATCTGGTGGATGTTTTTTTTTTTTGGAGTGGAAGCAGTTGAACTGCATCCATTCTATCAAGAAGAAAGTTCACGAGTTACAATCGGAGTTACAATGGTGGGTGGGTTTTTTTTTTGCGCTGTCGCTTTTGGCTTTTGACTTAAAATTTTGAATTCTGGCTATTCGCGCGAGAGAGTACAGATAGGAAGATATTCTGTAGCACCTGGAAATAGAAAAGTGTAGCAATATTCCAAAAAACCCCCTAGCAAATCCTCTTAATTAGTAATTAAGTCAATTAATTGCCATCCTTATTGGGGCTTAAGAGGGGATAAATAAAGGGCAACCTCTTCTCCTTGCGTAGGCCTACAGAGGTTTGTTCTCCCTCTCTCCAATCTCTACTCTCTCGCTCTCTCTCTCTCTTTCCTGTGTCTCTCTCTCTTGTGCACCGCGCGGGCGCAGTGTAGGCCGGAGGGTTTGTTGGTGGCTGCGCAGCTGCACGGTGGTGGTGGGCGGTGTAAGATCGAGGAGGCCGACTAGAGGGGGTGAATAGGCGGATTTAAAATTTTTCGTCTAATTTCAATTGACAATTTTAAACTTAATTAATTGACTAAAGCAATTTAACAATAGTACAACTAAACAACCCAGAAAGGCTCAAGTGATCACTAGTAAGCAATTGACTAGGAGAAATACCAAGTAGTCTAAGTCCAAGTTTGCTACTCTAACTTAACAAGCAATCAAGAGTATGAATGAAAAGCGATGCTTGAAAGAAAATAGTCACAAGAGAGCAAACCACAATTGACACAATTACTTTTTACCGTGGTGATCGGAGACTTACCGGTCTCCCCTAGTCCACGTTGAGGTAAGCCCGAACAAATCGGACCGGCTCCACGAATTGAGCCTAATCACCTCGATCACTAGCGGTAGCCCTTTCCCTCTCTGGGTAGGCGAGCTCCGAGCCTTCACAATCCTCCGGGTCTTCTCACAATCTTCTTGAGAAGATCACCGGAACCTCCGCCAAGCCGTCTAGGTGCCGGCAAGCACCAAGAGAAATGAACCACAGCGGCTTGATCAGACACAAGTACCAATTGGATCAATCTAGAATGCAATGCACTTGAAGTTGGGCTCAACTACCTCTATTGAATGCACAAGAGTGAAAGAGAGGTGTGAGAAGTTGCTCTAGGCTCAAAGATGTTCAATATGGGTTCAACAACATCTACAAGTTCTGGTGGGGGTGTATTTATACCCTCACCAACCTCAAATAGCCGTTGCAATAAACAATTCTGAATTTTCAGGAAAACCGGAACTACCGCCGTTATATGGGCGGTACTACCGGATTTCCGCCGTTGCAACAGAACGGCTATGTCAGGCGGTCAGAAGTAACCGTTGAAAAATGAGTGCGGTACTACCGCCGTTAAAATCGCGGTACTTCCGGAAATCCGGAAGTTCCGCTCTTTGCCCCGGTACTTCCGATTTCAGCGTGGCTAACTTCAACTCAGGGCGCTCTCTGGAAATGAAGTTCCGCTCTTTAGTCCGGAACTACCGGCCTGCGGTAGTTCCGCAGTTCAAACCGCGGTACTTCCGTTTTCTGAGAGGCTAACTTTAACTCCGGGCGCTCTCTGGAATTGAAGTTCCGCTCGGGACCCCGGAACTTCCGCACATGCGGTAGTTCCGCAGTTGAACTTGCGGTACTTCCGATTTCCGAGAGACTAACTCAACCTCCGGGCGCTCTCTGGAATAAACGATCCACTCAGAGGCCCGGTACTTCCGGCCATGCGGTAGTTCCGCCCGTAGAACGCCGGTACTACCGGATTTTCTGACAAAGCACAGTTTTGATTTGATTTTAATTTCTAAGTGCATGCATGATCCTAAATTGATCCAAAGGGCACATTAGCATATGATTTAGCAAATCATCATGATCCCTCTTAATAGTACGGCGTCTATCCTATAATCCGGTCTTCCAACCTATCTCCAAGACCGGTAAAAATAAAATAGATCCCTAAACTATTTACCTTGTCGCCCTTGAGATCTTTGAATCTTCAACATCTTTTTATGTACCTTCTTCTTTGCCCTTGAGACTAATTCTTGCAAACACTCAATACACAAATTAGTCCCATGATCACATAATGTCATTAATTACCAAAACTAATATTTTTAGGGGCCTAGATGCTTTCAGGCGGCTGGACAGGTGGCACGTAGGCTGGGTGGTGCAGCTAGCCAATGGAGGCGCAGGTCGGGCGGCGGCCATGGCTGAGGCGGCGTGACCGAGCAGTGGCCAGGCGCAGCGCAGGCCGAGCGACAGCCATGGCCGAGGCGGCGCGGCCGAGCAACGGCCAGGCACAGCGTGGGCCAGACGGCAGCATGACCGATGGCGGCGCGTAGGCCGGGCGCCGAGGCCGAGAGGTGGTGCGGCTAGCTGATGGCGGCTTGACCGAGCGGTAGCCAGGCGCAACATGGGCCAGGTGGCGGCGGAGGTGGTTCAGCTTGGCGATTTAATGGTTCACTCAGCCAAACAACGATTCGCACGTCAAAGGGGCTAGTGAACATGTTTCTTCCGATCGAGCGAATCTCTTGTCGTCTCTTGTCAAAGTTACCTGGGCCGTATCTGATTTACTTCCGTTCCACCTTGTAAGTTTTCACGTAGCCTTTGAGGGGACGTTCGGGCAGTTGCGCACTTCAAACCCTTTGTGCAGCGAGCCGCCGAACGCACTCAAGGCAAGTACCTTGCTGCCGAAAACCTCTCCGTTCCACTTATCACGTTTCCATGAATATTTGTCACTATTACCATTGAGTATAATTACCATATTAATAATATTTGCCTATTTATATACTTTTAATATTGTATTCATATCATGATGCTTTAGGTTATCTTGTTTCACATGCTATTAGGGCTATTAGAATACTCTGTCAATCATGTTCTAAAATTCATGCTTTTGATTAATGTTTTAGAATTCATACTTAAATCATTAACGGGGGTAGCATATGAACATGTTTTAGACTTAGGATTAAACCACTAACAATCTTTTAACGTTAGAACTGCTATGTTTATTTTCCCTGTAATCATGATTGTATGATGTCATCTGTGAGTCATGACATATATATAATACCTGTTAAACCTGACTAATAATCACTCGTCACGTGATAAAACTTGGATGGTTGACAACCCTTGTGTGAGCTATGTGATAATCCCCTTTTAGAATAATTCCTAGATTGCTATTATCATATTATCTTTCCTCATGGCCCTCGTATCAGGAAGTGTGCTCTTCATTTCCAACCATAGCAATTCTTTTCACTTATCATAACCTTACCTTAGCTTTCTTGAGTTCCTTAAATTCATAGCATATAATTGGCTAACAATATAACAGTTACCTGGCCTAGGGTTACCCATATATAGGGGAGATTTCCACCCACCCAGTAACGTATGGGACAATATACTTTTGTTGCTCAGGTTATACGCCCCATTTGCAGTTATACAGTCGAGGATAACGACGCGCCTGACTACTCTCATATAATCAGGTATGTGGGAAGTAATCGTCAGTGACATTGCCATTGCCATAACTTGCTAAATGACAATTATCTTTAATTCCACCGTTCCTGTTATCTCTATCGCCGATCCTTATCAGTGAATCTGGTAACCTTGTTGCATTGCACTTTACTTGTGTCAATTACTTGTTTGGCTTACTATGTTTTAATCACCTTGCTTGCGACTGTTATTGGGTACTTGTTGAGATTTCCAAATCTCAAGCTTATTCTTTCCATTTTTAGGTAAAAGGCCAGTGGAGTGATTGCAATATGTATGGGTGGGAGCATTCGAGTTTTCAGCACCGTAGCTTTCCACTATTTTTGTTACCTTAATTACTCTCTATTTGGCTAGAAGTGGGCCAGTCTCATGTTACAAATATTTATTTCAGCTTCCGCAGATTCTCTAATAGAGTTTTTATTTCTTTGAGATTTCTATTGTTGCTCTTGTTATTCTTTACTTTGGCGATGACGTTTTAGTTTTATAGTAGTATTTTATATTGGTATGTGAGGTGCTACAGTTGGTATCAGAACTCAGGCTGTAGTTTTTGGAAGAAAAAGATAGTTTTGCACATACACGGGGCTTTGGGTTAATTCATTCATGCATGCATATCTAGTCACTAGTATATTACCATGTTTCCATATTTAATTACCATTCCCTTTATCTTATCACTATTCTATGACCTTGTTCTAATCTATACTTCCATGCAACAGAATGCCTCCAGCGAGGCGTGCCAGCGCTCGGATGCAGGAGTACGTGGACCAGGTTCATGAACGTACTAATGATCTAGGTAGCCAGGGTCAAGCTACATCACCAACGAACTCAGCCTCTGATGCATCAACGTTACCTCCACCTGCGGATCCTACTTTTTCGGCGTCGGCTACCTCTCAGAGCGAGGTGCAACGACTTTCGACTTAAGTGCAGAATTTGGTCACGTTACTGTAGACCGCTCCTCCGGCGATGCTCACTAGTCAGGCAACAGTTGCCTTAGCTGTACCAGTCCAGGTGCCACTTCCCCCTGCTTCTCACATGACAATGAGAGAGTGGTAGCGCTTGGGCTTGCGGACCTTCAGTGGATCGGGGCCAATGGAAGCAGACGTCTGGCTTTGCTATATGAACGAGAAATTCAACACTATGGAGCTCACCTCCTAGGAGGTGTTCACTTCCCAGCACCTGTTGGGGGATACAGACCTATGTTGGGCTGAGGTTCGTAGCTCTCATAGGCCTCATGCGGAGCCACGTACGTGGGAGGACTTCACCACCGCTTTTGCCACTGAGTACTACCCTTTTGGCCTGACCAAGGCAAAAGATTTTGAGCTTGATTCCTTGCGGTAGAAGGACAAGCAGCTAGTAGAGCAGTATGAGAAGGCTTTCTAGGAGATTTGCCGCTTCCTGCCTGAGGTTAACTCAAATGAGCACAAGAAGGTGTGGTGTTTCATTAGTGGCTTACGAGAGGAGATTTGCCATGTCTTGTCTGCCATGGATATTCGCACTTACCAGGACGCAGTGAATCAAGCCCGACAGATGGAGGTCCAGCTTTGTCAGACCACGGCCCAAAAGGTCGCTAGTTCCGACAAGAAGAGGCCTTACCCATCAAAGGACTAGCATGAGTCCAATTCATGGGGCTCTAAGAAGGCTCGTCACCATGGGAAGAACCACTGATCTCCTTCTCGTCGTTTCGAGGGTGGGAATCGCTCCGCATCTCAGGGGACTTTCGGAAAAAAGCTAGTGTGTTATCGCTGTGGTGAGGATCACAAGGGCAGCGACTATGGCTATTCTGGCAAGTGCCACACTTGTCGAATTTAGGGGCATAAGACCATTGTTTGCTCCCAGAACCCTGATTCCATTCTTTCGCCTGGGCTGCTCAAGAAGCGCAAGGCCCCAGCTGGCTCTGCAAACCAGCTTGCCTTTTCACCTTCACCCGCTGGCAATCAAAACACGGGTAAGTGTACCTTATTGGTTTCAATTTCATTACCAATTCATTCCTTTGCCAGTATAGTTTTCAATTGTTAGTTCATTATTCCAATTGTCTTAGCCCCCGTTCCTGTTCCAATTGCACCGTACCTAGAGGTACTGATGCGTGTCTCTACGCATTACCGACTCAAGAGTCACACCGTTGCTTTGATGTGGTGCACGGTAATATTAATCCCCTATCACGCTTTACCTACCCGCTGTTACCCATCTTATTGTTAAATTGTCTTTCCTCACACCCTAACCTTTTAGGTATGGTTATCTTGAATTCTCGCCCTACTCTTGCATTGTTTGACTCGAGGACTAGCTTCTCCTTTTTGGCATCTCGCTTTATCCAGCAGCACGCTATACCAGTCAGCACCTTGGCGTCCCTAGTGGTGGTGTCTATTACCAATGGACCTCTTACTAGCAATTTTACCTGCCTCAACGTTGCCCTGGAGATTGAAGGCCATAAATTCAGCATTGACGCAGTGGTGGCACCAATCCAACCCTTCGACCTGATTGTGGGTATGGACTGGTTGTCTCTTCATCATATGCTATCATCCATTGCTTTGACCACAAGGTTATTCTACTTCAAGATGATCGGGGAGATCGTCTATAAAAGCAAGGAGCGATACCTCAGTCTTCTATTCTTGGTCTCCTATTTTGGTAGTCGTTGGATGGCCAAGTTTGGGTGTCTTCTCGTCATGCTAGAGAAGCCTATCACTGGACTCTTACTAAGATTGGCCTATTGTTCGAGAATTTTTTGATGTTTTCCCTGCGGAGCTTCGAGGCCTACCTCCAGTTAGAGCGGTTGAATGCGCCATTGATATTATTCCTAGCATCGCACCTATCGCTAAAGCTCCTTACCGTTTGTCTCGTACTGAGTTAGAGTAGTTGAAGTGGCAATTGGACAACTTTCAGAGCAAAGGCTTTATCCGATGCAGTACCTCTTGACTGGGCTTCTCTAATCACCTTTGTGAAGAAGAAAGATAAGATTCTACACATGTGCATCGATTATCGAGCTCCCAATGCGGTGACTATTAAGAACCGCTACCCTTTACCTCGTATTGATGATCTCTTTGACCAACTCAAGGGTGCCAAGTTCTTCTCCAAGATAGATCTATAGTACTGCTATCATTAAGTTCAAATCAAGGCTTCTGATATTCCGAAGACAGCCCTTCGCACTCGTTATGGCCTCTTCGAGTTCCTGATGATGCCATTTGGTCTAACCAATGCTCTGGCGGTATTCATGGATCTGATGCATCGAGTATTCCATGAGTACTTAGATAAGTTTGTCATCATCTTCATCGATGACATATTGATTTATTCTAGTACCTCAGAGGAGCATGAGCGACACCTTCGTATTGTACTTGATCTCCTTCGGAAGCATTAACTCTTTGCTAAACTAAAGAAATACGGCTTTTGGCTTTCATCTGTTAGTTTCCTCATTCATGTCATCAATGGCAAGGGACTTTATGTGGATCCTTCTAAGATTGCTGCAGTGGTGGACTGGTCGAGACCCAGCAATGTTGCAGAGATCTGTAATTTTCTAGGTTTGGCCGGGTATTATAGCCACTTTATCTAGAATTTCTCTTCCATTTCCAATCCGTTGACCAAGTTGACTCAGAAAGGCAAGCGGTTTATTTGGATTGAGGAATGTGAGTCCAGTTTCTAGACCCTGAAGGAGCGCCTTATTACCGCTCCCATTCTTGCTCTACTTGAGGGAGAAAAGAAGTTCACTGTCTATTGTGATGCACCTCGTCTGGGTTTGAGTTGCGTCCTCATGTAGGAGGACAAAGTGATAGCTTCTGCTTCTTGTCAGCTTAAGAGGCACGAACTCAACTATCCTACTCATGATCTGGAGGTAGGTGCAGTGGTCTTCGCCCTCAAGATTTGGTGTCATTGCCTTTCTAGAAAGAACTGCAACATCTTCACTGACCATAAGAGCTTGAAGTACTTTCTCACTCAGAAGGAACTAAATTTGAGGCAGCACCATTGGTTAGAGTTAATCAAGGGCTACGACCTCACTATCCATTACCATGTGGGTAAGGCTAATGTGGTGGCTGATGCTCTTAGCAAGAAGCGAGTGATGGTGTTCCTATTCCAACATCAGTTCGGGAGGAGCTTGATGATCTCCAAGCTACACTTTGTTTCGCTTTCTCAGCATTTTCTTTGGAGAAATTGGAGACTTCATCCCCTTTGTTCGATGCTTTGCTAGAAGCTCAAGCCTCAGGTTCGGAGATCCGGCATTCTTGCGGAGAGGTCATTCAGGCTAAACCTCATGGGTCGGACTTTTCTATCGATGGCAAAGGGCTGTTACGTTTCCGTGATTGCATTTGGGTGCCATCCGATTCGCAGTTGAAGAGGGATATCTTTCATGAAGCTCATAAAACTCCCTAATCTATTCATCCTGGCAAGACTAAGATGTTAAAGGACCTCCAACGGCCATTTTGGTGGCCGGGAATGAAGGACATAGCTAAATTTGTGTCTCAGTGTGCGGTGTGCCAGCAAGTGAAGGCAGAGCATCGCAATCTTGTCGATCTCTTGCAGCCATTGGAGATTCCCTAATGGAAATAGGAGAACATTGTTATGGACTTCATTGTTGGTTTTCCTAGGTTACCCCGACGAATGGACTCTATTTGGGTCATTGTCGACTGTCTCACCAAGACGGCTCACTTTATTATGGTGAAAACCACTTACTTAGCCAGTGATCTTGCTAATATCTATGTTAAGAAAATTGTCCATCTTCATGGTCTTGCTAAAACCATTGTCTCGGATCGAGATACCAAATTTGTCACACTTTTTGAAGAGCTTGCATCAGAATTTGGGCACTAAACTCAACTTCAGCATTGCCTTCCACTCTCAAACTGATGGCCAATCTGAGAGAACTATTCGCACATTGGAGAACATGTTGCGTTCTTGCATACTTGCATGAAAGTGCAGTTGAGAAAACCATCTACCTCTTGCAAATTTCTCTTATAATACTAGTTTTCACTCTAGTATTAGCATGGCACCTTTCGAGGCACTTGTGGTAGGCCTTGCCGTTCCCCCCTCTATTAGGATGAGGTTAGGAAGAAAGGGTTACTTGGTCCTCAGCAAATCAGTGATTGGAAGGAGCAAATTGAACATATCATGAACAATTTGCTTTCAGCCTAGAGTCGCTAGAAGAGTTATACTAACCATTCACGTCATCCATTGGGATTCAAAGTGGGTAATCAGGTTCTTTTGAGAGTCTCCCCGACCAAGGGTGTGGTTCGTTTTGAGACTAAAGGAAAGCTGAACTCTTGTTACGTTGGACCATTCCCCATAATTGAGCTGATTGGGAAGCTTGTCTATCATTTGGAGTTACATTCTTCCTTGGCTGGTGTCCATAACGTCTTCCATGTCTCTATGTTGAATAAGTATCTAAACGTCCCTGGTCAAATTTTGGAGTTACGCACCTTGGAGGTCTCAGAGGATCTGACCGTCGTTGCACGACCAGTTCGTATCTTGGAGCATTCGGAGCATCAGCTGCGATGTCGAACCATTTCCTTTGTCAAAGTTTTGTGGTCTCATCAAACTGAACGTGAAACTACTTGAGAATTAGAGTCCCAAATGCGTGAAAAATTCCCCGATCTCTTTTAATTCAGGTTTGATTCTTTTGACTTTCTTTACCTAAATAATTTACCCAAATTCTGTTCAACTTATTTCCTTGAGGTATTAGATTCGAGGTCGAATCTTTTCTAAGGGGAAGAACTGTAGCGCCTGGAAATAGGAAAGTTAGCAATATTCCAAAAAATCGAGTAAATCCTCTTAATTAGTAATTAAGATAATTAATTACCATCATTATCTGGGCTTAAGAGGGGATAAATAAAGGGCAAACCCTTCTTGCACAGGCCCTATTCTCATCTACAGAGGTTTGTTCTCCCTCTCTCCAATCTCTACCGATCGATTTCTCTCTTTCCCATGTGTCTCTCTCTTGTGCACCGCACAACGCAGCAGTAAGCTAGAGGGTCAGTCGGCCAGTGGCGGTGTAGCTGCACGGTGGCGGCGGGCGACGAGTAGGCTGGGTGGCACGGCTAGCTGATGGAGGTGCATGTCAGGCGACTGCCATGGCCGAGGCGGTGCGGGCGAGCAGTGTCCAAGCGCAGTGCGGGCCAGACGGTGGCACGATTGATGGTGGCGGCATTGGCTTGGCGGCGCGTAGGTCGGGTGCCGAGGCTGGGAGACGGTGCAGCTAGCTAACGGAGGCGCAAGCCGGACGACGTCCATGGCCAAGGCAGCTCAGCAGAGCGGCGGCCAGGCGCAATGTGGGCCAGGCGATAGCACGGTCGACGGCGGTGGCCGGTAGAGACGGACAACCGTCGCACATGCCGTCGTGGTTCAGCTGGTCGAGGGAACGACCGAATCATGTTTCGAGTATGGCTCTATTAGTGCGTACAGCGGAACGTGGTTCGGCTAGGCGATTTAATGATTCACTCAGCTGAAGAGCGTTTTGCACGGCAAAGGGGCTAGCGAACCCGTTTCTTCCGACCGAGCGAATCTCTTGTCGTCTCTCGTCATGGTTACATGGGTCGTATCTAATTTACTTCCGTTCCACTTTGTAGGTTCTCACGCAACCTTTGAAGGGATGTTCGGACAGTTGCGCACTTCAGGCCCTTTGTGCAGCTAGTCCACCGAACGCGCTCAAGGCAAGTACCTTGCGCCGAAAACCTCTCCGTTCCACTTATCACATTTCCATGAATATCTGTCACTACTATCATTGAGTATAATTATCATATTAATAATATTTGTCTGGTTATAGACTTTTAATATTGTATTCATATCATGATATTCTAGGTTATTTTAATATTGTATTCATATCATGATATTCTAGGTTTTCTTGTTTCATATGCTATTAAGGCTATTAGAATACTTCATTAATCATGTTCTAAAATTCATGCTTTTGATTAATGTTTTAGAATTCATACTTAAATCATTAACGGAGGTAGCGTATGAACATGCTTTAGACTTAGGATTAAACCACTAACAATCTGCAATCTTTTAACATTAGGACTGATATGTTTATTTTTCCTGTTATTATGATTTGTTACTTGTATTAAGTCATCTTTGAGTCATGACTGACACGCGCGCGCGCGCGCGCGCGCACACACACACACACACACACACACACACACACACACACACACACACACACACACACACACACACATATATATATATATATATATATATATATATATATATATTAGGAAATGGTTATATACTCCTACGAGTACACACTCCCACTTCGAATATACCCCTTTAATGGTGTTGTTATATCTCTTTATCTATTTGAACATACTCTAATGATGATTATAAGATACCCCAAAGTGAGTTCCATTAAAAATTTTATCAAAATCCACTTTTTATAGCATAATTTATATATTTACTTTTTTATACATGGAAAAGTGTATATAGTAAAAATAAAAGGCCCCGATAAAATTTTTTCAACCAAGTCATATTGAAGTATCTTAGAATTAGTATTTAAGTATACCGAAAATGATAAAGAGATATAAAATATTCATTTAAGTAGTATATTAGAAGTGAGAGTATATACTCCCAGGAGTACAAAAAAGGTTTCACACACGCACACGTGCGCGCGCGCACACACACACTTGTTAAATCGACTAATAATCACTCGTCATGTGTTAAAACTTGAATGGTTGACAACTCTTGTGTAAGCTATGTTATAATCCCCTTTTAGAATAATTCCTAGATCGCTATTATCATATTACCATTCGTCATCGCTCTCATATCTAGAAGTGTGCTCTTCATTTCCAACCTTAGCAAATCTTTTCATTTATCATAACCTTATCTTAGTTTTTCTGAGTTCCATAAATTCATACCATATTATCAGTTAACAATATAACAGTTACCTGACCTGGGGTTACCCACATATAGAGGAGATTTTCACCCACTCAGTAACATACAAGGGATGTACACTTTCGTTGCTTGGGATATTATGCTCTGTCTGCGGTTATACAGTCGACGACAGCGACGTGCCTGACTACTCGTATAATCGAGTATATGGGAAATAATCACCAGTGTCATTGCGATTGCCATAACTTGCTAAATGATGATTATCTTTAATTCCACCGTTCCTGTTATCTCTATCTCCAATCCTTATCAGTGAATCCGGTAACCTTGTTGCATTGCTCTTTACCTGTGCCAATTACTTATTTGGCTTATTGTCTTTTACTCACCTTGTTTGTGATCGTTGTTGGGTACTTGTTAAGATTTTTAAATCTCATGCTTGTTCTTTTCATTCCTAGGTAAAAGGCCAGTAAAGTGATTGCAACATGCATGAGTAAGAGCATTCGAGTTTTCAGTACCATAGCTTGTCACTATTTTTGCTACCTTAATTACTCTCTATTTGGTTTAAGTCCCATGCCACAAATATTTATTTTAGCTTCTGCAGATTCTCTAATAGAATTTTAATTTCTTTGAGATTTCTATTGTTGCTCTTTTTATTCTTTAATTTGGCAATGATGTTCTATAGTAGTATTTCATATTAGTACGTAAGATACTACATATTTATGTGTGATTTTGACTAATATAGGTGAAGTTAGAACATAATCTACTAGAGTCGATTTATTGACCTCGGAAGGCTGTATTTGCCCGTCAGCTAGTTTGCAACGTTTGTAATTCGCTCGTTGAATCACTAAGAACGTTTTGCTCATCGCAACATTTTCACTGCAAATAGGCATCCTTTGGCAGTAAAAGTAACTATTTGATCATTCACTTTTTACCAGGCATGCTTTCGATCGGGGCGACCACTGTTGCTACCATTGTTTTTTTAGACGTCGTTACTTAACCGTTGTTAGTGTTGTGGTTAACAACAGATAGCGGAGCTCTGGGGACCCAAGAGGGGTGCTTGAAGCCTTAAGATTCAAGTGTGGAGTGGAGTAGAATAATACCAATACTAAACCCGGGGGGATTCACGGCCCCCGGGCGTGTCCACGTCACCCCCGCCCGCGCGTCCGGCCGGCGCGTGGCGGGGGGTTTCCCGTACGGTCAGGGGAGGAGTTTTCCTCCGGTTTTTCGGAAATTATGTATAGGTCCTTTTTTCTCGCGAAAAGGTCCCTGCAAGTTTTTTTTTCCCCAAAAAAATTTTTGATTGCGCCCCGCAGATTCCCGAAATTACGTATAGGCCCTTATTTACTTACGTACAGGTCCTTACAAGTCCTCGATTTTTTCCGAAAAAACCCTTTAGCTTTCTCGAAAATACGTATGTGCCCTCGAATTTTTTTTTAAAACTCCTCACGAATTATCGCCTCTTTTACTTCGGTACACACGGTGGCTAGCGCGGCGTGTCGCCGCGCCTATGAGGCTAGTTGATATGATGCTTGGTAGCCTTACAATTTTTCTTCGGAATTTTCCCCTTTCTCTTCTCTATTGATGGTAGGGATATGCATGATTTTTCTTTTCTATGTTTAGCTGGGTCTATGATTTATCTGTGTTGTCCACTGCTCAGCTAGTCATTTGTTTCTCCCTTTCACTCCATTTTTTTTTCTTTGTGCAAGTTGCATTTTCCCCTTGAGATGTCAACCACACACTATTGCAAAAAAGATCATTAGAGACGGTTCAAAAATATCATCACAGACGGTTTTATGAGCCGTTTGAGTTTATAGATCAGTAATGATATGAGATTATCATAGACGATTTTCGAACTGTCTGAGATGTAGACTATTACAGACGGTTATTAACTTAGAATTGTCTGTAATAGTTGACTATCACAGATGGTTTGTAGATGAAATCATCCGTGATAGCTAATGTATGTCTTAGGAACCGTTAGTGATATTCTTTTGTATTGATAAATCTATTTCTGTTTATTGGCTAGTCTCAGAAAATGCTAGCCATGGCCTCTAAAATAAGCAGAAATATAACAAGTACATGTATATATCTAATTCACATTCATTTCAGAAACAAACATATCCATTTCACAAATCAATTGAAAGCGATACTCAATAAGATAGTCATAATTTTTGCATATAGACTCTGTTTTTGATATTCTTGAACTCGTTTGAAAGCTAATGAAAAGTTATATCCAAAATTTGTTTAGGGCCTCAAAACAGCCTTCAAAGTTTTCGTACCCATTGAACAGCCGAATGGGCCTTGGCGTGTAGCCTTCTTTTCATACTTAAGTTCACACAAGGCGCTAGAATTAGGTAGTAGCAAATTCTTATTAAAAGTATACTCTTTAAGAACAAGTTCATCTGTTGTTGTAATTTCTTTGCTCGTGTCCATGTAATCAGCCATATTGGTTCAATTGGAGTTGGAGCTTCTTGCAAAGGGGTAGATAGACTAGGAGCAACAGGGATGTCCTTATCAGTGTTTGGTTCTTGGAGTGAAATTGGGGAAAAGAGAGAGGGGAGCAATAAGGGGCGAGAGGTGGGAGGAGATGTGCTTGCCTCGTTCGATGCGAAGAGAATGGACGGGTGAGATCGGGATCCTAGGGGAGATGCAACAGATCGGTGACGTGGTATTATCATAGATGGTTCGGATTAAAAACCGTCTGTAATTATGGAATTATTATAGACTGTTCTTATTAACAATCATTTGTGATATTATAATAGACAATTCGGAGTAAAAACCGCCCGTGATGTCTGCAATTATCACAAATAGTTCAGATTATAAACCGTCTGTGATATTTGCAAATATTACAGACGGCTTTTAATACGAACCGTCTGTGATAATATCGTAGTATCACAGATGGTTCTAGCCATTGCTAGTAACGTAGACGATCACATTTGTAAAACTGTCTGTAATAATTGCAACACTGACAGTTCTCTTTTTATAGGAGCGCCACTTCAACCATTCGTTACATGTTGTCCGTGGTAACACACACCGCCTCACGCGATGCTTTGTCGATCTAATCACAAAATACCAGTAGCAATTAATTGGCTAACTCTACTCTCTACAGCGCAACCTATTAGGCGGCAGAGCCTCTCACCGGCGTACATTGTGACCACTGACTGGCCAGACTAATGCGAAGGCGATTACACATATTACATGTATGCTCCGTACGGAACACGGAAATTTTGTAGGTGTTTTACGGGAATCATGTTGTTTCCTACAGAATTACTACCGACCAAATAGGCCCTAAACAGTGCACAAGATAAGATATACTGCACACTCGGGCAGCTGCTACTGAGGCATAGCAATGTGATGGAGACCACCGAAATCAAGGTAGTTGACGACGGATTCCCAGTCGGACCAGCCATTCGGAAACTCCCACGCCGGGGAAACGTAGCAAGGCTCCTCGACTCCGGGCACGCCAAACTCTTGCACCTTCAGTGTCACCTCCGACGAGGAGGAGGACCATCCCTGCGACGTCTCGCCGGGAGCCTCGCCGTCGCAGCACCTCTGCTCGGCGGAGAGCAACGGCAGAGGCGAGTCCCAGTTCCGATCGCTACCGACGCCTCCCCAAGCGTTTGAGCCGAAGTCGACGACGGTAGGAGGCAGTGGCGCTTCCTGACACACAGCGCCATCACTGCACGTGTGCTCCCCGTAGTAGGCGATCACGTACGCCGCGGGCTCCTCCTGCGACTGCTGCACCCGCCGAGTCGCGCTGCATCCCTGGTCCCTGTACGCGCACCGGTAGTAGAGCCTGCAAGAAATAAATTAGCATCAGGTCTGATCAGCCACGCTTTTTCTCGAGATTAATTAGCACAGTGGAATCGAACAAGAGGGAGATAGATTCTTCTGGAGCTACGGACCTCGGGTGCTTGCAACTGTTGATGTACTTTTGCCCGTACTTTCTCCAGATGAATCCGTCCGCCGTCGTGCTGCTCTTCACCTCTCTAAGCGCCTCCGCACCACGCACCCTGCGAAATCAACGGCGACTTGTTACTAACCTTTACTCGCACAAATGTCCATGTGTCCAAGTAGCAACCAAAATTTCGCACCTTCTTTTGGGCTGCATCGCAGGCAGAGGACAAGCCGCGGCGCCACGCTCCATCATCTTCCTCTTCTTGCCGCTGGCCCTGCTCAGCGCGGCGATGACGCGGTCGCAGCAGCGGAGGATCTCCGCGGCGAGCTCCTGGTGTTGGCCCGGCGGCGGCGGGGACGCGGCCCGGAAGAGCTCCCCGAGGTGCGCCGCGGACTGCTGCCCCATCGTCATCAGCTCCAGCACCACGGCAGTCGGGGTGGCCAGCGCCATGCTCCCTCTCTGCTCTTCCGCACCAGAGCTGGGCTCGGACGGCCAGACCAGCTCCCGCTGCGTTTGTCTCGTTTTCCGGCGTCGAGTTGTCAGGGCGCGTACGAGGCAGTAAATGATCACCACATCATGGCATATCATGTATTCATATATAACCTACGACGAGGGAACCCGCGAAGAAGCTACATGGAAGCGGCGACCGAGCCGAGCGCTAGGCGACGCGGCCCTCCCACTATTGCCGACCTAGCGTTATCTCACTAGCCACGTGCCGTGTTTTCTGGGATCGGTACGTGGTCCCGTCCAACCCTTGCTTTCCCCGGCCCAACCCTTGCTTTCCCTCGTGTGTATCGGACGCACCACGTAGATGTACGAGTGTGTATAGTATCGTACGTATGTATGTTAGTGTGTTATCATTGTACTCACTTTATATATAAAAAAAGAAACTGATAAACTATGGCAAGATGCGATAATCTCTGAGAAGCTAGTAATGATACGTTCATACGTAGGGCGACCAGGTGTCCGAGTACGATCGACGACGTGTAGTGGTTACCAAGCCGTACGTGTAGCACACTTGTTTACAGGGCTGTACGTACGCGGGTCGTCACATGGGTTGAGTTCAGTCCAGTTCAGTGCTTACACGGTATGGTTATTATTTAAAAAAGGTAAAAATTAATATGAACATCGATTTTTTAAAGTGCTTCGTTTCGTTCTAGAAATAAGACAAAGGGTTACAGATATATTATCCACCTCACTCATATCGCTCTCGTTATACGCATGTATCTCTCTATTACTTTTGCACTGTTTATCCCCTCGTTCTAAAAACTACTTATTTCAGTTACTACATTTATTTTTAGTTATAAATCACAGCTAAAAAGTCAACACAAATGCCATGTCAAGTCCTCTGCAACTCATCTCAGACGAATTAAATATATACTATAACACTTGTTCACGTGATAATGTGACCCATGAGATTGATACTAGTGACCGATTCCGCGGTCGCTGAGGCAAGCACAGTCCTAATCAATGCTTAAAATCTGTTTCAACCAGCCATGGCTTACGGTTTTAAAATATCAGAAGCCGTTTAAAACGCGACAGCTTCTTAATGTGGCTCCTTTTTTCTTTGCATTATTTATAGATATATAACGGTATTTTTTTATTTTTTCTATTTTATCCTTATTTTTCACGTCGCTGCAACGCCATCTCAGCGAAAAAAAAAACAAAAACCACTGCACTTTTGACAGCTAACCAAAGCTCGCAAGCACACACGCATGGCAAGAGCCGGAAGGATGGAAAGAAATGCAAGTTCGCTGAAAAGCTGGTGGTGGTCAACGCGGCTCCCCTGAAAGGTTGGGATACAAATTCAGTGCACCAGCAGGTGGGCGAAAAGAAAACCCACAGTGGAGTCCCAAGCAAGAGATTCGATTATTCAAAGCAGTCGTGTGATATTCTTGGGTCACGTACATTGCATTCGATCCCTTTCTAAAACGAAACGAACACCAATAATTGATCATCAGCTCGTTCATGTTTATCTTCAACACGCCCAGGACGCACAGCAAGAAATGCAGCTGAAGCTGATCGATCGGGACGCGAGAACACTTTATAAAAGAGTACAAAGAAAAACGCACTCACACACGCGAAAACACTGGTCGATCGGGACGCGAGAACACTGATTGCAGTACAGTGTCTTCCCTAATATATTGGGGATAGCGATGCTTACGTACGTAGCGTGCTTCTGTGCTGGTGTGGTTTGGTGGTGAGGCCACGCTTTCTCACTGTAACTACCAACATGTGCGGCAAGGCTCTGATCAATATGGCTTCAGCTTATTTTTGTATTATTCATAAATTTCATTTTTTTCTAAATTTTTTACTTTTTTTTTTGAGTTTTTTTACCGGTTCTTTTTTTCCTCGTATTTGTTTACATTATACGTGATGGACTAATATGTTTTTTCTATTTTTAAATTTTTTTAAATTTAATTATGGTAAATAAGCCCCCTGTCAGCTACAGTGCTTTTTTCAGCCAGCTACAGTGTTTTCAGCCATAAGCCACGAGCTTTTTAGCCGAACCGATCACCACCTATATTGCTTGTCCGGAATTTAAAAACTCTCATATATGCACTACTGGCCTCTTCCATCACTACTACCTAGTTTAACATGTAGAAACGTTCGGTCTCGAAGTTGACATGAAAAAAAAGAGAGAATTATTTTATTAGTACCATTGTAAAGATCACGAAATTAGAAAACACCATCGTTTGTGAGAATGGTATGTGGAGTCTAAAACCACCTGTTAATGATATATTAAATGGTATTTCTAACTCTGCGATCCATACAATGGTACTAATCAATATTATCTAAAAAAAATCATTTTCAGAGACCTTGGAGGGAGGCTCCCGGTCCATTCAGTGAGCTCTGAGTTTGTACACCTGCACTCTTATTTTTGTTTTGTTTTATTAGGGTCAATACAAACGATAATGCACATGTTACGATGGTTTGGTCCATTCAGTGAGCTCTGAGTTTTTGTACACTGCACTCTTATTTTTGTTTTGTTTTATTAGGGTCAATACAAACGATAATGCACATGTTACGATGATGCCTTCTTAAATAGAAAAACTATTAAATAGTATACCGTTTTATTCAAATCGAAAGGGACCTAATCCCACGTATCTAACGCTTCTTCGCCGACGATGTGCGCCTCACCATCATTTTCTTTGCCGGCAACCAGATCGAGTAGATTTGACGACACCAACTTTGGATCCGGTGACCCGACTGTGAATCTAGCTGGATTTGGCGATGCCGACCTTAGATATGATGGCGTCGCAGCTCGACGATGCAACATGGAGCTCGGGTCGGAGCCGGCGAGGCAGTGGTCTAGCGATGGGCAGTGGCAGAGGGCGGTGGATGGCGGCGGCGGCGGAGGGAGGTACGGCAAGGCGCGGTGCACTGAATATTAAGTTGGGCAGGGTAAGAGCGACGGGGAGAGAGAGAGAGACGGTAGCACGACGGGGTGGTGAGATCATTGCTGACCATTGGTGGTGAAGGGGTGGGGGGAGGCGGAGGAGGGGTGCGGAGCTGCTACAGCACTGGAGAAGAGAGAAAGGTGAGGGAGAGCGACAGGAAGGGAACGTAGAGCGGTGGCCGACGGGGGGAGGAAGGGAGAGCAGCGGCCAATGGGGGAAAAAGGAGGGGAGGCTATACTGTCGGTTGTTAGAGCTCCCTAGCTGCTCCTTTTTTTAAACCAAAGGCCCAGTTGGCAGTTGCATATGTTGATTGTCTTTCCTTTATCAGATGCTGTCCCATCCAACAAAAAAAAACTCCAGGAGACCCAGCATACATACATATGTGATTCAGCCAAAGTATGTAGCATCGTCGATGAAAAATGCAGGAACAGAAAACTACAGGAATTGGATGTCATGTCTCCTGAAATACTTCAGGAATTGAAAACACATGAATTTTTTAGAAGAGGGGTTTGGATGCTCTATTAGAAAAATGCAGGAATTTTAGAGGAAAATATCTCTTTGAAGGGAGAGAAGGGGAGAGACACATTGTGCATTGGACTTCTCAAAGAAATTCTTTAGCATGAGGTTTAAGTAAATGTTTAGAATATTCCATAAAGTGGAGGAAAGAAAGAATCATATAGGAATTCTTAAGATCAATCCTACGTTCTAAAGGAGTACATAGAAAATTTTTCCAGATGAATACAATCTTACGAAATTCCTCCAAAAAATTCTAGTTCCAAACAAGCCTTGTGATTGGTTTTCCTCACACCCCTGTTTCAAGCCAATATTAGACCATCATGGCATGCCTCAGCCTCAGCCTCAGCTATCGCCACCTGTATATGTGTTCCTTTGAGAACTGACCTGTCCATCTGGTATGATTCAGGAGTAATTTATTTGCAGCAGACACATGTATTTGGTAGGATTACTTCGTATTATGTTCTACTACCATTCTGTATACCCGGAATACTCAAAAATCAACATTAGCTAGCGAGCGGGTAGATTCTTCATACAGAAGAAGAATATTCAAAGACCTGTGCGCGGTCTCTTTTTCTTCGACAAGCAACGTATTGACCAGAGTAGTTACCATGGAACTTGCTACAATTTCTATGTCTACTTGCGCAGATCGCAAGACCACCAAATGTATATTTTAGAACGTTCCAAATTCACGCATGCGAAACAAACGGTTTTAAGCCAACAGTTTAGTTTCACGCATGCGAACAAAACTGTAATCAAATTTTTTTTGTATGTCACAAAAGTCGCGACTTGTGGTTCGCGGTCTCGGCAAGAAATCTGTTCCAGAGTCCTTGTTAATTATAAACAGCGTACGTACACGAACCAATAAGCATTTCTCTTACGTATTTTGACCCAGTTGATTTGCTTTAGCTACGTAAGGTTAATGGTCCATGAACACACGCTTGAACCGCCAAATGCTTCCTATTGGTAATTAATTACCGAGCAAGAAAATGACGATCCTGAAGGGAAAAAGACCTAGTTAATTGTATGTCGTTTGCATGCTGGACTCTTGTTGCCTTTAAAATGGCCCGAATGGGTCAGAGCTAATTATGCAAGAAATTGCTATTTGTAGTTTCTGTAGCACTACTAATTGATTTGGTAAATTGCTGTAAAAAAAATGGGGTAGCACGTTCTCATGGAGACATGCAGCTGCCAGATCACATGCATGAGTAATGCAAATAATGGGCATGCTATTTTGGGCTATGGCTTATTAGTCTAACTAGTATGATGGCCCTGCACGGGCATCAATTGCCCTGATCAACTCGGCTTCTGGCTTATTTTTCACTATTCATAAGTTTCGTCTTTTTCTGAACTTTTGGCTTTTTTTGAGCTTTTTTGCCGGTTCTTTTTTTCCCGTATTTGTTTGTATTATCCGTAATGGGCTAACATATTTTTTAAAATTTTAAATTTTTTTAAATTTAATTATGCTAAATAAGCCTCTGTCAGCTACAATGCTTTTTTCAGCCAGCTACAGTGTTTTCAGCCATGAGCTTTTCAGCCGAACCGATCACCACCTAATAAAGGAACTATATGTGAAAAATAAAGAGTTACATATCACATGAAAGAATTCAAATATTAGAATTTTAGAATGTTATCAATTCGATTTAATTTCTATATTTGCAGAATTAGTGTTATTTGTGATATTAATGTATAGTAATATATGTTAAAACAAAGAATACAAATTATATCTTTGGGAGGAAATATTTGTTCTTTATAATTTTTAATCGGCATCTTCAATAATACGCAATAGTTGTATCCATATTAATACAATTAAAAGCATGCAAATTATAATGGATATTGTAGATAAGTTCGCATCTATGTATGGATCGTTTGAGTTAAATTCTATCTCTAACACCTCACATCTTAATTTCATACCAGAGTTCTCCAACTATACTTGCATATGCATGTATATCATGGTGCAAATCAATTTCATGCGCACTTTCATTGATCAAGAAAAATAATTGGTTATAATTTGTTAATCATAAGAAGGGTCCACTAATTAAGTTAGATGCTTTCCCTTTTTTTAAGAATTTCTAGCAATCATTCTCAGTTATCAGTTGACATCCATCTGCTATGGATTGCTAAACATAATTAGGGTCTACAAAATTAAGGGTCAGATGTTTTTTATTTTTGGGAGAATCTCTACAATATTTCTCTTTTGTCTCAAGTCTCAACCAATATAATCAACCATCCTAAACTTATATTTTATGATAGATAGCATTCAATGGTTGATATAATTCAACTTTAATTAGAATCCACCACATCAATGGCGATTCTAGAAAAAAAATTCAAAATTGTACAACAAATATTTTTGGGAAGCGTGCAGTAGAATAGATCTTGTCTTTTTTTCTTATTAAGTGTCATTTTTTTTCTCATGGATGGCTTTTTCTTATTATTTTGCATATCTATATCTTTCTTTTCCTCTGGTACATGGATTTTAGTATGGGTCATCTAAGATTCTTTTTATTTATTGGGTTCATTTAGAATATATAATGGGTAGCCTTATCTTATTGGGTTTCTTGTTTTATCTAAGACATTGATCCACTGGTGATCGTTACTGACCATAATAATAGTCCACTAAATTGAGGGATGGATGCTTTACTTTTTTCTGAGAATTTCTAGCTTATTTCTTTATTTTTTTAGCAACTATAAATCTCATGCAATTGACTTTTAGCATATAATAGATAAATTTTGTTTTTTTGGATTTACTTTGAAATTCGTATGAAAATCAAATTGCTAATCTTTATTTTGTTCCTCGAATTTTAGTTATTTTGGATTGTAATTGAGATGGACTCTTTTTAAAAAATTTTGCTAATTTTATTTAATTATTATTTTAAGCTTTAGCTATTTATGAATGTTACTTTCAGATGTCGTACACAAATCAAATTGCTAATTTTATTTATTTATTATTCTGAATTGCAGTTAATTTGGATTGTACTTGACATGCTATACTTTCTTTTAATCTAGGCTATTTTAACTAGGATCTAAGAGATAGATGGCTAGATCTTTCTAATTAATATGAGAGCTTACTCGTAGTGTCTAATTAGTATATGTTCACAAATTTTAATACTTTTAGAATTTAAGTTTAAAATTCATTTACAAATTAAATGTCTAATTATCTTTTAATTATTATTCTAAATTAAATGTCTCACAAGCGAGTGCGTAAGATGCCTCGAATACTCGGTTGGAGAGTTGTCGAGGTCGCGCCCTAACAACACGGCGGTGTCGTCTAAGGGGTACAGCTGCTATGTGAGGTACCAGATCAGTGACGCCTTCGACGTTTTCTTTATTTTTAATTTTGAATTTCTCTTAATTTAGATTGTATTTGATATGGACTCTTTTTTTTAATCTGAGCCATTATAACTCAGGTCCACTAAATTAAAGGCTAGACATTTTGCTTTTTTGTGAGAATTTCTAAAATATTATCTTTTTTCCAAATGACTCTAAAATATCTGTCATTGACTTTTAATAATAAATAGATGAATAATGATTGCTTAAAGAAACAAAAAGATAAAATCCGCTAAAAAACAGGGCCAATAGTCTGCAGTAACTAATTCGGCAATGTTAGATTTTCCTAAGAAATCTTCGGGTGGGTTCTTTTGAGCTATGGCTTATAACTTAAAGTTTTGAATTCTGGCCGTTCTTAAGAGGTAGTATACACAAAAAAGGTCGCATACGATTTTGGTAAGTACAGCTGAATTTAGTATATATTTTACTATAATTTTTCTGTTGATCCCATCTTTAAAAAACGTATCGTTTAAAAGCTAACTATTATAGTATAAATCATAAATTATAGCTATAAATGAAAAAAAGAGCCGAGATTGAGGAACCAATTGGTGAATGATTGCATCGGGTGCATGCTGCCATCTGTAGTCGCCAGATATCTCCATCAGAGACTTGGTAAACTTCCATCCATGGACTTCTCTTGCATGCGTGGCTGGCTGGCCGGTGGTCTGCAGTAATTGATGACCAAATGATGTAGTAATATATTTTGCAAGAAAGCGTGTTGCAAGAATGCATGAACCTAGCTATAAACTGTGCCGGAACATCGGCAGAGTGTTGCATGCATGGGTTTCTAGCCGCACGTGTAGCACGATTAGCCGAGTGATGCGTAGTTTCTTCTAAAGCCAGGGAGATCCCGGCCTTCTACCTATGCCACATCAGCATTTTTACAAAAAAGTTCCTGTATTTTCTGAAATAGCGTAAAGGTTCTTGGTTTCTCCAAAAAGGTCCCTGTCAGGTTTTTTCCCTAAAAACCCCCTCCACTTCACCGAAATTGCATATTCTTTGTTGGATAGCACCCCGCAGTTTTTCAAAATTACGTATAGGTCCTCGTTTAGTTACGTACAGGCCCTCGGTTTTTTTACGAAAAAAGCCTTTGGTTTTTCCGAAATTACACATTTGTCCTCGATTTTTTTTAAGAAACTCCCCGCGAATTATCGTCTCTTTTACTTTGGTCCACACGGTAGCTAGCGTGGTGTGCCGCCGCGCTTATGCTGCTAGTTACTCAATCGAGCGAATTCTTGCTGACGGTTTTTTACGAAAAAGGCCTTTGGTTTTTCCGAAATTACGCATGTGTTCTCGATTTTTTTTAAGAAACTCCCCGCGAATTATCGTCTCTTTTACTTTGGTCTACACGGTAGCTAGCGTGGTGTGCCGCCGCGCTTACGCTACTAGTTACTCAATCGAGCGAATTCTTGCTGAATGACTAGAGATCGGGTTTAAAATAATGGGAGAGAACGACTAATGCCTCACAAACTATGCAATAATAGGCCAGCGAAGTAGCCGCTGAGTAACATATTGTTACCTCTCCGCTCGGTTAGGCTTGAGCTTTTGACTTCAGGCTATTTTTCATTATTCGTAAATTTTGTTTTTTCCTAAACTTTTAGTTTTTTTAGCTTTTTTGCTGGTTCTTTTTTTCCCGTATTCGTTTGCGTTGTCCGTGATGAGCTAACATATTTTTTATATTTTTAAATTTTCTTAAATTTAATTACATCAAATAAGCCACATTCAGGTATAGTATAATTTCAACCAACTACAGTGTAATTTCAGTCATAAATCACTATTTTCAGTCTAATCGAGCGGCTGAAGCTGTAGTCAGCGTGGCAAAAGGGCAAAAAAAATCTATTGTCGAATGTCAACAGAAGCTGTAGTACACCACACTGACTCCAAATTCGACCTCTTTCTAGATATGGCATTGAGGGCTTAACTATTTATTCACGAGAAATACTATCCTTGCACGAAGGAATAAAGTAATTATCTCTACTACTTAAAAATTGGAGTTGATGACAGTCCACCCGTTCTCCCCGATCCCCCCTCACAGACACATACGCGCCGACGCGTGGGCCTCCTCCTCCCCACCGAATCTCTCCCCCGTTTTCCTCGCGTTCTCCGTTCCTCCCCTTCCTCCGCGCCGACACTCCCTGCACGCATCCCCTTCCTCGGCGCCGCTGCTCTCCCCTCCATCCCGCACCGCGCCTCCTCATCACCGATTCCTCTCCCCCGTTCTCCGCGCCGCTCCACGCCATGTCTCCCCCTCCCACCGTCCCGATCGGCGACGCCGCTGCTCTCCCCTCCATCCCGCACCACGCCTCCTCCCCACCGATTCCTCTCCCCCGTTCTCTGCGCCGCTCCACGCCATGTCTCCCCCTCCTACCGTCCGGCTCGGCGATGTCGCCGCTCTGCCCTTCCTCCGCGCCGAACCGCGCCTCCTCCCCACCGATTCCTCTCCCCCGTTCTCCGCGCCGCTGCTCCACGCCATGTCTCCCCCTCCCACCGTCCCGATCTGCGCCGCTGCTCTCCCCTTCCTCCGCGCCGCCACCCTCCCCTCCCACCGTCCCGATCGGCGCCGCTGCTCTCCCCTTCCTCCGCGCCGCCACCCTCACCTCCCCCCCGTCTCTCCCCCTCTCAATGTCCCGACCCCGCCGCAGCCGCATCAGCCCCCCGCGCTCCGCGCCGCCACTCTCTCCTCCCCCCGTCTCTCCCCCTACCATCGTCCCTCCCCCGCCGCAGCCGCAAAAGCTACGCCAGATGCGGTGAGCTACGCCACGTCGCCTCGCAGCGCCGCCCCAACTTCCAAGTCACCGCCGCCCACAGTCCTCACCGGCGTGGGTTGTGGTGTGCATCAGCTGAGAGCAAGGCGGGGCCAGAGTAGCTGCAGCCTCAGCGGTTACAATGTGAGACACAAAATATGGCAGTTGTGGTGGCCGATCGTGGCATAAGATATGGCAGTTGCAAGCGCGGACGTGTTTGAATGACAGTTGCCTTTAGGTATTTATTCCTCTCGTTCTCCTTTTTAGCTTCTTCTCTTATGTTCTTCTCGGTCTCCCAACTATTCTGACCTGCCACTATTTCTTGCGCATAAATTGCAAAATCACTGGTGCTTGAGTCTCCAATGTGAAGAAGGGTTTGAAGGGAACATCTCCTATTTCATTTCTTTGCTACGATAGCGGCAAGGTGAGTACCACCACATTACCAATGCACTTACATCCACTACAAGGTTTAGTCATGCAAGGCAGCAAGTATTAATGTGAGGCTGCTCATTTCCCTGCATGTGAGGTCTGTTTTGCTAGGGATGTTTTCATGAATGCTCAAGGCAATCGGTCCTTATTTTTCTTTCTTTGCTGTGTTGTGGATATAGTGCGTTTCCATTTGAAACCATAGTCCAATATGAATGTATGTCCTTTTATGAATGCAGTGTTTTATAGTTCTGAAGTTTCTAAGAGTAGTTCTAAAATGAATTAAGAGGGTCAAGATGCAAAATCTACCACATACATTAATAACATGGTAGGGTTGAACTGCTCTATTTGTGTTAAATGTGGTTGTTTCACCTGTCACAATTTAGAGTCCGGATGTTTGTGTGTGAACATTAAGAGATTAAACAAGTTTATTCAGAAGGATGGGGGTAAGATTTTGCATGTGTACTGTATTAAAAAATTCCTGTCGTCAGCAGAAGATCCACACTCTCAACATATATATTCATGTTATTGTTGTGAGTTCATGACACAATTTGTTCTGCCATGATTTGCATGCTTTTCCTGGGTATCTTGCAATCTTTGCTTCTTTACTGAATGATAGTGCTTATACGCAAAGGCTGGGTTTCTCTTTTTCTGGTCCAATCTAATCACTTGTATGTTTGTAACTGTGTATATTAAGAGTTCATCAATCTTCTGTCTTTTGAATCCAATGAAGTGTGCAGCCGAGAGGAGAAGAAACCTATTGCTCCTGAACACGTTCTTAAACTATGAGTTTTGATCTAAGCTATTTGTATTACAAATTATTTGTTTGGTAAAGCTACCTTGTCCAACTTTGTGCCAGAATTAGAAATTTGATGAACCCCTTAGGGTGAAATGTATTTTCTATTAACATAATACTTTCCTCTTTTGTGGCAGGTTGAATTAGAAATATTACGCCTTCTTTGCAAGAGGATTGTTAAAAGAGAAAAGGCAAAGGTAAAGTAGCTGTTGACTGTGTTTATGTGTTATTCCTTTTGGTTTCTCAGGAAATTAAACTTGTTTATTTCCTTCTTACAACCTTTAATTTGTTTACCTAGCAATGTGGATTATGAAATATGACAGCTGCTAATTGTAAACATACAGTATACTATATTATGGCTATTGTTAAGTATATGCTACAAGAGTATATGCTACAAGTTATGTGTTCAATCCTGCAAGATTTTGCTTTTGAATAACATGGTTTGGTAGCTCGTTATCTTCTTGCAAAACATAGTCCAATATGAATGTATGTCCTTTTATGAATGCAATGTTTTACAGTTCTCAAGTTTCTAAGAGTAGTTCTAAAATGAATTAAGAGGGTCAAGATGCACATTTTCCATTTGACATCAATATATATGTACATATTCACTTTATATGATCTATTGTTTTGCCTGTACATGAGGAATGGTGTTACGGTTCTTATCTGCAGTTCTACACCATATATCGTAGAACAACTTCACAATGTGATGATCCTTGCAAGACAGCTTTTCTATAGAGATGTTTTTGCTCCCAATGAAAGCACATGTCTTGCAGGTTTTGCGATGTGATCATAAGGACCTACACAATTTGTTTTACTGCATATGAATAGAGGGTTATATGTCTTTATTGTGTTCTGTAGTATGGTTGTTTTGCAAATTGGATCTTTCGCATCCATTTCTTGATCATGAGAGATATAAAATGCGATTGGATCTCTTTATTTTCATTTGTGATCTGATTTACAAATGCTGCTTAGCACCATTTAGTTCTTATATTTTCACAGGTAGGTGCTCCTACATATAAGTTCAGCAGGCCCAAATACACAGGTAGGTGCTCTTTCTTGTAGTTATTTTCCTGAACAGGATGATGCTCCTACATATAAGTTTAGCTTTGATCATTGTAACAGAAACCTGTTTACCTTTCATCCTTCAAACCAAGCGCTTCTACACTATTCTTATTTGACGTAGGGTGCTCGCCTTCTTATGTGTAAGTGTCTCAACTCCCAATTTTTCTTACTTTTGTTGTAAGTAATATGCTGATATCTTTCGTTTATGGTGGCATAACTTTAAATTGTTTGCATCTGGAATTCTAGGGTGTAAATCCATTTATTATAAGGAAATGGGTAACCAACAAGCAATAGTACCTGCTTGATTAAACTGACTGCAGTAGTGCCCTTACAAATGCTATCTATGTTTTGATGTAACTTATCCTTTCCTAAGAACTCACGAGCAGAACTTTCAACGGTCTGAATTGATTGATGAACAGATCAGCCAAACAAGCACACATCTATGCAAAATGAAACATATACACCAATGTAATTTATAAATATAATCAAGGAAATGACAGACCAATCTAAGTATTTGATGGGATCTGGAGCTTTTTTCATTTGAAAAGGTCTCCCCTGTCCTCCTTTGAGCTATTGCAAGCACGTAAAGCACAAATGAGAACAGATATTCACCAGTTAGTAATAATGTAAACTGCTGTCAGTAATCAATATCGCACCTTCACACACAGAAATACGTCCCTTGAGGTGGTTCCAGTCCCTTAATATAACCTCTGTAAGATTCTCCACGTAGGTGCCCTTCTGTGTATAATAAACAGCACCAAATCATTAGCAATAGTATAAGAACCTCTTTTCACCTCTGCATCATCCCTAAGTCTGAGCGGAGTATTTTCTGCACTCAGAATATCCCTTACAACTGTCTATCCAACCAACCCGTCACAACTGTACGGGTAACCCCAACGGGTTGCTTTCCTGCAGCCCTACCCGCCTAATGTTCTCAAAACCTTTAGTTCATTTTGGATTTTCTAAAATTTTACTATCCCCCAAGTATGCATAGGTCTTCCATTTGTTCAGTTTTTTTATATGAAATTTTGAGTTTTAAATGATTTGAGTGATCAATAGCAATAAAACATCAATATTACTGGCACATTTTCTGAAATGATGCATACTTTGCTATGGCCAAAAAAAAATCAACCAAAGTTCAAGATTAGAATCACAAATAACCTTTTATCTAATGGCAGGTAACATTCTTCCTTTTGAGAATGATACAACTATCAATTAGAATAGATCAATACAACAACTTGAGCTCATGCAAAATTCAAAAGTAAATATTAATTAATATCTAAGGTGGTGGTGGTGGTGATGATTTAGCTACATATTCAACCCAAGGATTTGGAAGGGCATATCTTACAACACTGTTACATAAAGATTGTGATGACCATAACAGTAACAAAAACTATAACCATCTTTATGTTCATGCAAAATAGCTCCAAACTCTGACAAGTTTTGCATGCCAACAAATGGTTCGCATCACGATATCCACATGAATACAACAAAGTATTGGCCCTGAATATGTTGGCCCCATGGAACTGCTTCAAGTTATAGACTAAGCTACTATTTCAAGAGAATATATCCGGCCAACCCAAGGAGATATTTGTTTATTTAGCATTGAACCATGGATACAACAAAAAACATTTCCACTGTATAGCTAACTGAGTATCTGGCCATACATCAAGCTTTACTTCCTGAGTCATTTCCACTGTATTTCAAGTGTTAAACCAGTGCTCTTTATTTGTCTGAATTTGTTGAATCCACTTTGGTTCAAACCTTGTGGTTAAGGATAATAAGGAATGGCTCGCGACCTTCAGTCATTAAAGTTCCTTGCTCATTTCTGCGCTGATATCATTTGTGTGAGATCTGTCTTGTAAGGGGGTGTAAATAATTGCAAATAGCACGAATGTAAGACTTGTGCAGTAAAAGAGACACCTTCCCCTTTCTTCTTTTAAATTTGATGAACCCCTTAGGGTGAAATGTATTTTCTATTAACATAATACTTTCCTCTTTTGTGGCAGGTTGAATTAGAAATATTACGCCTTCTTTGCGAGACGATTGTTACAAGAGAAAAGGCAAAGGTAAAGTAGCTGTTGACTGTGTTTATGTGTTATTCCTTTTGGTTTAGTAGGAAATTAAACTTGTCAGGTAGTAGTATAATCTCTCAGAATTACTTGTTTATTTCCTTTGTGTAGTAGTGTTAGTGCTGAGTTTCTCTTAATGTATTGCTTATAAGGAAGATGTTCAGCACTTGCATGAAAAACACATACAGATGGAAATAGCTTTGAACTAGCTAGATCCCCACTGGAGTAAATAGACAATTCTCTCTACAAAACATAACTAGACACATTATACGCATATAATACGATTCGAAACCCATATTTCCATCAAACTAACTGTAGTATATACACATTTTTTTCTTGAATAGACAATGATATATGCATGTCGTATTAGCTAGAGGACCATGAAGTGTTCAGCCGGCCCTTGTAGGCTGAATTACACCATTCCTCTTTTGTGGCAGGTTGAATTAGAAATATTACGCCTTCTTTGCGAGAGGATTGTTAAAAGAGAAAAGGCAAAAGGTAAAGTAGATGTTGACTGTGTTTATGTGTTATTCCATTTGGTTTCTCAGGAAATTAAACATGTTTATTTCCTTTGTGTAGTAGTGTTAGTGCTGAGTTTCTCTTAATGTACTGCTTGCATAGTTTTTCAATTATTTTGTTAAATCTGATGTAGCGGCTGGTCAATAAAATTGTAATAATACACAAGCGAACTCAAGACCAAACCAAAACTAACCAGCTGCCGCTTCCGATCCATTGGATACGGCACCCTTCCCCTCCGGCTTCGCTTGCTTCGGCGACGCCACCGCGGTGCCACCCTTCTTGGCCCCCGCTGCCCCTTGCCGGGAAGGAGGCGCTCTGCGACAGCCCAATAGTTAACAACAAAATGGAATGATCTTTTCAAATGTTGCATGATTTAAATGTATACCTGAAATGTAATGATCTTTTCAGTTGTAATGAAATGGAAATATCTTTTCAGTATTTGATGAACAGAGCACTTTGTTGAACTAAAAGCATAGCTCAAATTTTCTAAGTAGTAAGTATAACATCTGAATGCAGTACTTTCCTAACTTGGTCAAATATTGACTGACCAAGTTGATGGCAGTGATATTTTCTTTGGGCTTCACATCAATTTCTCCATAAATCACAAAAGATTTTGGTGAAGATGTTGCATCATCCAAACCAATCACAGAAAGGAAAAGAAGGTAGCAATTTTGCTGAGCCTTTTTTAATATTGCTTATATTACAACACTCGAGTATACTAAATAAAATTGTGTGTGGTTTTTTTATAAATTATTGTGGAAACAGTGGTGGATGGACGTCGTGGTCCAAAGAAACCGCGCACCAATAATATACCACATGCCCCAACTGGATTTTTTATACGTGACGCATCCAACGTTACATGCCAGAGTTTTTCATCGTCAGACGATGAAGATGTGCCTAATCAAACACATACATTATGTACGTTTCCATCTCGTAGTACCGTCACGACAGGGGTATTGCTACAAGGCGATTGCTCAAATGGTATGTTGTTTTATGCACATATGTTATAATGGTACGCACTTTGTTGCACATTCTATTAGTTATTAATTAGATGCCCTACACACTTTAGGTAGGAATCATGACCATGATGTGGCAGCGAGTTCTGCTACCATACCACTAGAGCAAACACAACCACATCATGGTCAAGCAAAGGCTCGCATTACATCTGAGCAAAATGGAGCGAGACGTGAAGAACACAACGCAAGAAATGCAACCCTTGCAGAAGAAATACAGTCAAGGCGTGATCGACAAAATGCTAGGTATGCAGCTCTTACATTAGAGCAAAGGCTAGCAAGACGAGAACGTGAACGAGCTCGACGTCAAAGTTTAACACCTGAACAAAGGGAAGAGATTAATGCCCGCCGAAGAGCACGAGCACGGAGTCGCTGTTTAGCACCCGAAGAGAGGCAGGCTATAAATGCACAACGTAGAGCACGTGTCCAAAGTTTAACAGTCGAGAAGCGGTGTGAGATTAATGCCCGTCGAAGATCAGCCAGGCGAAGCATTACATCTGAGGAGAAGCAGGCATTGCTTCATGAACGTAATGCAAGCTACGCAACCAAGAGAGACACCCCATGCACCGAATCAATTGCAATGCAATGCCCACATTTAGAAGCTTCATCGGATGTCAATCCATCATCGATCTCGCACGGCTTCGCTACTGCTGATCTCTCAACACAATCATTTATTACAGATGATGGTAATAACTATATTTATATTTATCGTCCCAACTATAGAATTGAACCATTATTATCCTACTCACACAAAATAACATGTGGTCTAGAAACCATCGTTGAGGACGATATGGATGAGGAGTACTACATGTTTGCTGGTGGAGGTATTTGAAACATCGTTTGTCTCTCTTATCTGTAGAATCCAACACCTATCATCACCCCTTCCCTTTAAATACTTGCAGATGGCGACGCAATTGAAGACACGGACTTTGATGAGCCAGCTGATGCCTGTCCCGCGGGATCAAATGTTCTAGATCCCTACGATCATGTATACAGCAACATACCCGATAGCACGCACGTGTTGAAGCCTGAGCCAGACTGCGTGCACTGCAGCGCGAAGAAGTTCCAGTATGAATCAAAGGGTTTTTGCTGCCGAAATGGTAAAATTAGGCTGTCGAACCCGGAGCCAACACCAGAACTCCGTAGGCTCTGGTCAAGTGCAGATCCTAATGCCAGGCATTTTCAAGACAACATTAGATTCTTCAACGGTCACTTCTCCTTTACTACTCTAGGCGTGAGTCTTGATAACAACTACACCAACATGAGGTCTGGAGTGTACACATTTAGAGCCCATGGACAAATTTACCACAACGTACATTCCTTTGGTTCGAGTGACTCTGCTCCAGAGCATTTGGAGCTCTATTTCTACGATGATGACCCCACTCTCGATCACCGGTTTCGTTACTCCCCTAGCCTCGACCAGGAAGTCGTGAGGACGCTTGTACACATTCTTCGGGACAACCCTTACTCGCAGACTTTCCGGAGCCTAGGCCAGATTGAAAACCTCGAGGAATATCGTGTCTCACTAAACACGGACTTAAAGATGGACCAGAGAGTCTACAACAGGCCGATAACATCGGAGGTGGCCGCTATGTGGGTTGAGGGCAACGAGTTGCGCAAAGAATTCAACCGTAGCGTAATCCTGTATGGTAATTATAATGAGAAATATAGTATCAAGCCGTACTACGGATGCTACGACCCTCTGTCGTATCCAATGTTCTTCCCAGGAGGGGAGCTCGGCTGGCATCCACAAATTCCAAAGCATGGTGTACCCCTTGAAGCTGTAATCCAAGCATGTGAAAATAGTAACAACGAGGGTAGTGACGAGGATCAAGGTTAGTCTTATGGTAAACATGGCATTTGGTCATTGTTGATGTCTTGCTTAATTATGCTTGACCTAACATTTTGTCCCACTCATGTGCGTAGATTCGAATAACCGACTTTGCGTGTCTGTACGAGACTACTACTGCTACAAATTCCAAAAGCGTCCCGGGATATTCAATGCCTTATTATACGGCAAGCGCCTATTCCAGCAGTATGCGGTCGACATGTACATCAAGGTGGAGGGTACAAGACTGGACTACTTTAGGCGCCACCAGAAGGAGATACGCGCAGACTTGTATAAAGGATTGGTTGATAGCATAGAGTCTGGAGAGAGCTGTGCGCATGTTGTAGGCAAAAGGATTGTGCTCCCAGCATTATTCATTGGGGGCGATAGAGATATGAAACGAAGGTTCATGGACGCTATGGCCTTGGTGCAAAAGTATGGAAAGCCGGACATCTTCCTAACTATGACCTGCAACCCAAATTGGGAAGAGATAAGGCGTGAGCTAGAGCCTGGACAAACCCCACAAGACCGCCCTGATCTCATCGTTCGGGTATTCAGAGCCAAGCTGGAGGACCTCAAGGAGCAGTTATTCAAGAGGCATATCCTTGGCGTAGTAGCTGCTTATGTGTACGTTATTGAGTTCCAGAAGAGGGGACTTCCTCATGTTCACTTTCTTCTTATCATGAAGGGAAGGTACAAGCTCACTTGTCCCGAACAGTACGACTGTCTCATCTCCGCTGAGCTCCCGGACAAAAACAAGTACCCAGAGCTGTACGAGATGGTCGTTAAGCATATGATGCATGGCCCTTGCGGAGTCCTAAATCCCAAAAATGTGTGCATGCATGATGGTAGATGCAAGAACTACTACCCACGCCCTTTCAACGCAACTACACTACAAGGCAAGGATCCGTACCCAGTGTACAGGAGACGGGACGATGGCCGCCGTGCAAAGGTCCGAGGACAGATGCTTGACAACAGGTGGGTTGTGCCATACAACCCTTACCTCTTGAGGAAGTATAACTGCCACATAAACGTTGAGGTTTGCTCAAGCATAAAGGCCGTGAAGTACCTTTTCAAGTATGTTTACAAGGGCCATGACCGAGCATCTGTTTCTCTTGATGAGCCTGATAGCAACGGGAACATCGATGAGATCAAGCAGTACAGGGATGCTAGGTGGGTTACCCCACCAGAAGCTCTTTGGAGGATCTACAGCTTTGACCTTAGCAAGATCTCCCCACCAGTGTTGCAGATGCAGCAGCATCTACCGAACATGCACATGGTCTCGTTCCACGCGGGTCAAGATCTTCATGATGTGGTAGCTCGGCATGGCGTCGAGAGGTCCATGCTAACAGAGTATTTTGAGATGAACCGAACAAATGAGGAGGCTCGAGGCATCTTGTACAGGGATTTTCCAGCAGCATTTGTTTGGCAGCCAGGCCCGAAGAAGTGGAAGAAGAGGACAGAAAGAACACAAGTTGGCAGAATTGTGTCTGCCCACCCAAACGAGGGGGAGCGGTACTATCTCAGGGTGCTACTAAACCACGTACCTGGCGCCACCTCCTTTGAAGACCTTAGGACGGTGGATAGTGTAGTCTACCCATTCTTCCGAGATGCTGCTGAGAAGAGGGGACTTATCGAGGCTGACAACACCCTAGAAGAGTGCCTGACAGAGGCTGAGCTATTCCAGATGCCATCCTCGCTCCGAAGGCTCTTCGCAATTATACTGGTGTTCTGTGAGCCAAACGATGTGCGTGGGATATGGGACAGGCACCTTGAGGGAATGTCAGACGACTACCGCCGTTCCCATGTATGCCCACACACGGTAGAGCAGATGGTGTTGTTGGACATCAGAAATATGCTCCAGTCGATGGGTAAGGACATAATATCATTCCCTCTCCCCGCTATAGATGAGTCAAACGAAAGCAACGATGGAGAGGCCAGGGAGATCTATGAGGAGTCAACAATCGAGGTAGACCCTGACCATATTTCTCTGTCGTCGTCCCTCAATCTTGAGCAAAGGGCAGCATACGACGAGATATTATTTGCGGTTGACAACGGCAACGGAGGTGTCTTCTTTGTTGATGGCCCGGGAGGCACGGGAAAGACATTCCTGTATAAAGCTTTGCTCGCAAAGGTCCGAGGCGATGGGAAGATTGCAGTGGCAACCGCAACGTCAAGTGTAGCTGCCTCCATCATGCCCGGAGGCAGGACAGCGCACTCGAGGTTTAAGATCCCACTCAACATTGGTAATGGGGCGATCTGTAGCTTCACAAAGCAGAGTGGGACCGCTAAGCTTCTTCAGCGGGCATCGCTAATAATATGGGATGAAGCATCCATGACGAGGCGACAGGCGGTCGAGGCCCTAGACAGTACCATGCAAGACATCATGGATCGACACGACTTGCCGTTCGGTGGGAAGATAATCGTGTTCGGTGGAGACTTCAGGCAGGTGCTTCCAGTTGTTCGTAAGGGTACTAGGCCACAGATAACTGATGCGACGCTGCGTAAGTCATATCTATGGGAATGCATGCGACAGCTAAGGCTCGTACATAACCTGAGGGCCCAGAGTGATCTTGAGTTTGCAGAGTACCTATTGCGGGTCGGCAATGGTACCGAGGAGACCAATGAGGATGGTTGTGTACGGCTTCCAGACGAGATATGTGTGCCGTATACAGGAAAGGACACAGACCTCGATAAACTTATACAGAGTGTGTTCCCTATGTTAGATCAGAACCTATCGGATGCCAGCTATATCACATCGCGGGCCATCTTGTCAACCCGAAATGAGTATATCGATAAGATCAATATGAAAATGATTGACCTATTTCGCAGGGAGGAGATGGTGTACCATAGCTTTGACTGTGCGGAGGATGATCCCCACAACTACTACCCTCCTGAATTCTTAAACACACTGACCCCTAATGGGCTACCTCCGCATGTACTTAAGCTCAAGATTAACTGTCCCGTGATACTATTGCGGAACATCGATCCCGCTAATGGACTATGCAACGGGACGAGACTGGTAGTCCAGGGGTTCCAAAAGAATGCGATTGATGCCAAGATTGTGCTCGGTCAGCACACGGGGAAGAGGCCGTGTTCCTCCCTCGAATACCTTTATGTCCCTCTGATGACGAGATGTTCCCGTTTAGATTCAAAAGGAAGCAAATCCCAGTCAGGCTCAGCTTTGCAATGACAATCAACAAGGCGCAGGGGCAGACCATCCCGAATGTTGGTGTCTACCTCCCTGATCCGGTCTTCTCTCATGGGCAACTGTACGTCGCGCTATCTAGGGCCACCGCCAGAAGCAACATCAAGGTCCTTGCTGTTGCGGATAAGGAGGACAAGCAGCGCATATCTAGAAAGACCCGTGGCACCTTCACAAAAAACATCGTCTACAAAGAAGTACTCACATCATAGACGAGGTATTAATCACTCGATTGTAAATTCATGCTTGGCAATTACTTAATTCTTGTCGAAATACCTAAATGTAATTTCTTTGAACAGGGCTAAATTTCATATGGTGTGTTGTTTGGATCTTCAGCAATGAGAAAAAACCAGTGACAGTCAATCCTCTACGTTGGTTAATTCTGAATAAATTCATGTATTTTATGAGAGGAATTAACGTGAAAAGTTTGATTGTGAACAATTTAGTCTTGGTTTTATCCGATTGATATCGATGTCGCGTTGTAGTGTAACTATTCTTTTATGCTCACCAAGAGACTTCAAATCGCATATGAGACTTCAAAACACATATGAGATGTTTCGTGTAAATGTAAAATTGTTTTCTTTGTTATCCTTTGTTTTTTGCAACTAGCATTCTTGTGCAGATGTATGTCTCGTTGGAATGTTTAACACAAAAGATGTATGTCGTATCAGATTTCTTTCTGACAAACTATTTGCTGTGTCAGCATGATGTTGGTTAGGAGCCTTTCTACGCGAAGAGTCTATTCTCCCTTTGATGCCGACATGTCATTCCAGTCTAGGTGAGTGTTCTTGAAGACATATTTATGCATATTCTTATTTTTCCTTAAGTTCATTCTTTGTGTATCTTAATGTACATTTAACACATAAAGTAATGTCATTGATGATTTACCTTTTATAGGTGCATCCACTTTCATGAGTTGGGCCTAGACAGCATACATTACAAATGGAACTT
The DNA here is from genome assembly GCA_017311315.1 of Dendrocalamus latiflorus. NCBI lineage: Eukaryota > Viridiplantae > Streptophyta > Magnoliopsida > Poales > Poaceae > Dendrocalamus > Dendrocalamus latiflorus. Next base: position 51,391,540 of record CM029664.1, on the reverse strand, counting down.
TCGTGTACATATAGTGCACAAATTTCCGATTCGAGAGATTATGACTGGATCTATGCTTCAGCTTATAGTTGCTGATGAGAATGTATGTATCGATATTTACTTTAATATTCGTTACACCATATGTTCTTTTAATTTTCAACCCAATACACTACTACAGAAAAGATCATCACAGACGGTTTAAAAACGTCATCACAGACGGTTTTGTGAACCGTCTGAAATTATGGGTCAGTGATAATACGAGGTCATCACAGACGGTTTTCAAACCGTCTGTGATGCAAATATCACAGACGGTTTTTAACTAAAAACCGTCTGTGATAGTTATAATCACAGACGGTTTTTAGTTAAAAACCGTCTGTGATATATAGTTATCACAGACGGTTTTTAGTTAAAAACCGTCTGTGATATATAATTATCACAGACGGTTTTTAGTTAAGAACCGTCTGTGATATGTATAAATCACAGACGGTTTTTAACTAAAAACCGTCTGTGATATTGCCTTCTACTCCTAAACATATTTCTGTTTATTGGCTAGCCTCGGGAAATGCTAGACATACCCTTTGAAACAAGCAGATCAATATGTACATGTATATATCCAATTCATATCTCAATTCATTTCACAAACATAAAACATCCATTTTTATTAATATTAGAGCCTACCATTACAATATTCCAAAACAACGAGCAGATTACACAATAAGAACAACGAGCATATTACACAACAAGAACAACAAGAACAACGAGCAGGTTACACAACAAGCAAAGATCCTCTATGCCTTTGACACCCACCATCCTTCTCGCCCCTGATGCAACGCATGAGCTGGATGTCTTTGACGTCCACTATCATCGCCGTAGACTTGTGCGTCGTCTGCATGGATGTGGACAGCAAGGAGGAGGACAGCAAGGAGGAGGAGAACAGCAAGGAGGAGGAGAACAACAAGGAAGAGGACAACAAGGAAGAACAGACCAGCAAAGAGACTGAGTTTGGATTATATTTATAGGGGAGGGAGAGGGAGGGAGAGGCAGGAGTTCGAAATTTTTTGGCGCCGAGACAGAGAGGTAGAGCTACGATCCGTGGGGTGAGGTGCAGGATTGACTGGCCCAGCTGTCAGATTATTATAGACGGTTCTACATATAGAACCGTCTGTGATGAATGAATATCACAGACGGTTCTACATATAGAACCGTCTGTGAATTAGAGCACACAATTTTATATACCGATGTAATACAAACAACTAGTATGAAAAGATAAAATAGCAATGTTCTATATGACTTATATATACTCATTTGAAAGGTTTCAACGAGATCTACAACTTTGCAGTTGAAGAAAAATCCAAATTCCGAAAATAAGACCAAGAAAAAGGGCAAAAACAGAAATAAAAAACTTGCGACGCAGGTTTAGGTCCAAAGATGGCCGATTTTCGGGGTCTTGGAGGGCGACGGGCGCAAGCGGATCGTTTTTTTTGGATCGGGCTTGTCGTTAGCTTTCCAACGAGTACAAGAACGTCGAAAACGGACACCGTATGCAAAAGTTATGCCCGTTTTACTGAAAGTGTCTCAAAACTGAACCATACTCGGACTTAAGCGGGAAAATATGAAATTTTGAGGGATTGCAAGGCGGGAAACGTATCACAGACGGTTTTTATTATAAAACCGTCTGTGATACTATAATATCACAGACGGTTTTATAATAAAAACCGTCTGTGATATTCCAGATTATCACAGACGGTTTTATAACAAAAACCGTCTGTGATATTGGAATATCACAGACGGTTTTTGTTATAAAACCGTCTGTGATAATCTGGAATATCACAGACGGTTTTTATTATAAAACCGTCTGTGATATTATAATATCACAGACGGTTCAGCGGTAAGAACCGTCTGTGATACTCCTTTTTCCCGCCACAAATACCACAGACGGCCTCCAAATTAAAACCGTCTGTAATAGTGTAAATCACAGACGGTTTCACAAAACCGTCTGTGATTTGGCGTCTACTATTAGGCCTTTTGTAGTAGTGATATTATTTCATGCAATGACTTATATGCTTTTTTGCATTTCTATTATTAGGGCATGAAAATGGAAGTATTTTGCTTCGGCAGGCAATCTCATAGATTTGATCGATTACTTGCCGAAGGGAGTTTGTATGAGGTCCACTCAGTAAATGTTGACTTCAATCCCGACGAATTCCGGTTCCTTGGAAAGGAGCTTGAATTAAGGTTCACATACCGAACTACGGTTAGGCAGCTGAGCAATATCATTCAATTTTCTGATCTCCCTATGCAATATACACACTTTGAAGATGTTTATTTAAAACCAAACAAGTCAATTGTTGGTAAGATCTCCACTTTTTCACATATGCTGCCTCTTATTTGATATACTTTTGTGTTGCTTTTTTTAATATACTTTTATGTTGTTGCTTTGAATAATCCTTACAATTGATGCAACTTTGGTAAGATGTGGTCGGTTTGGTTGTACATGTCGGCCCAATACGGCACATCAACAGCTTCCCACGTCGTATACCAATGAGGGAATTATGCCTCATGGATGACAGGCAAGTTGCATAGAATGCTTCTATTTTCTTGAAAGCAAATAATTTATATTGGATATTATTGATTGAGTCCATTTTTTATGTACATCAGTGAGAACTTACTATTTGTGCGCGTTTGGGATGGACTTATTGTGCGGTATCTAACACAATAGAGACTTGCGGGGGAACAGAACCGTATTTTAAGTGTGACAATGCTGAAAAAGAACAGTCGACATGGTATGTATGCAACTAATACGAATATTTCATCATCTTATATCTTATTTCTGTTCCTCATCAAATTGATACGTTATTGAAAAGGTTGCTTAATGACAATGGATTGTACAAATTTCATATTTGGACCACAAGATGATAGGCTACAAGAGCTTGAAGGTAAAAACCAAGTAAATAATGTATGCATGTATGTATGCCTTTCATAATTTAAATAATACTCCCTTCAAACAGAAATGCGCCATGTCTGCATGATTTGAATGTAAGGAATTTTATCATGAATGCCATTGACATAAGGAACGATGAGCTTGCCAGAATGTTTGGAAATTAAGTAACGTAAGTAATTCACTAAATCTTTTCATATCTTTTATATGTAACATACAATGGATTTATGATGTTTAATTATTTGTTTTCTATTTTGTAGAGTGTGCTTGCTTTCTCTTTCCTTGACAAGCTAGAGATGAAGATAAGTCTTCCAGAAGGATGGCGTATCAGTTTCATTTTAAAATTTCCGTTAATGTTTATGGCATGATGTCCTATTTATCAATTAGTTTGTTATTCTCCAAGACGGTCTGACAGTTATTTATGTATTAAGAATACTGTGGAAAAATATTGTTTACTATCATTTTTGTACATAGATTGTTGTATGTGGTGCTTGTTCTATCATGCTTCACTAATATGATGCTTGATTTATTTACGAGTATGAACATGTATGTTTTGTTTGATACATGATGCCGTAAGATAAAATTGATATTTATTATTCTATTTGAGATCATATTTGATAGTATGCATCACTTTTATTTGGTTTTCCGTTGCAACGCACGGGCACCTTTACTAGTTTAAGAGTTATTTATAACAAATTGCAATAGGTTCGCCGTACTGTAGCTAGTCCTACCAATACGGCACACATGCTGTGTAGTTAATAGCCACTATTTAGGTGAGTTTACGGCTGTTTGGAATACAGGAATCGCAACAAATACAAAGCTAAACACGACTGCATATAGTTATATTTTGCAATTGATTTGTAACCACCTCTTTGTGAAGTGGTACAGTTATAGTTATATGACTCTATACACCAGGATTCAAATCCTACTATCTACATATTACGTACACACAAGTACGCTTTACTAGAAAATTGATGAGGGTATGGTTTTATCTTTAACCTGTGTCTATCTAGACATGTACTAAGAAGACGCACTCGTGTGTGTGAGTGCATGATGGTGTGTAGGACCGGCATATCAATAGAGAGGCGTGGTGCTACAGTAAGCTCAGTTCGGTGAATAGTAAAAATAGCTCTATTTTAATTTTAAAAATTTATGTAACTTTTGATCCATGTATCCAAAAGACTTAAAAGTTGAACCAAGCCTAGATCATGATCTTAAGAACCTACCCCAACCAAAAATCTGAAAAAAAAAACTTAAGAGAATTGTGATCTTTTGGTTTGTGAAGTTTTACTGCACCAAAACTAGCCTAAAACCATAAATTGTGTGAACTCTCAAACAAAAAATTCCAATCACTTAAAATTTTGGTTGCACCTTCTCTAAGGTGTCAGGAACTTATTCCAATCAATGATCAAGAATATTATTGCAAAAGTTTCGACCTTCCTTCCGTTTGAATGAATGTTGCACTAAAATCGAGCAAAGATAAAAATGGTGAATATTAGAATGTTGCACTAAAACCAGACAAAAACCAAAAAATAAATATGACTTGCCCGTGGGTGAATGATGGCCAAGATGGATCTAGATATATTCCCACATGTCACAGCAAGCTAGAACGCCTAAGGAATCGAGGCAAAAATAACTAGATCAAGAAATCATTTGGAGAGACCAAATTAAGTAAAATCAGGCAAATTTAAGAACTTGTCAAATCTGATACCTAGATGGATGAAAATTAATTTTCAATGTATATCTCCATTATTTTCTCATCTTTGGTATTGAGCATGATCTAGAAAAGGGATAGATAAGATCATAAGATCAATATCAACCAAAACAAGAACAAATCAAGCAAAACAAGAAGGATCTATGAGAGATGAACAAAGTTGGTATATTACTACTTGAGGATGAAAGCTTTACAGCCACTTCACCTGGAAGACAAGAGTGCACACTATAGCACTCACACTTCTCAAATCCTAACACTAGAACACTTAGTTTCAATAAGTAAAGCTAGAATAGTTGGATGATTAACTAGTAAGTCCCCATCCCAACATATTAAATAGATAGGCAACAAGAACCTATCTAACCCTAATAGATACTATCTATTTAACACATATAGGAAAAGCCTGTTAACCCTACACAACACATATTTTATTTATACACTACATTTATGTATGCTTTTCAAAACATATAATCCTGAATTTACTAAATTCTTAGCCTTTGATCCAACTTGCTCTTTTTAGCTTCCCTTGACCTAAATCGCTTTCTCAAACACTGTGGTTTTCATCTAAGATAGTTTTGGGTATTTTGGTTAACTTACCAAAATACCCTTTCATGACCTGGTCTTCATCTTCCATTGTAAGCAATCGCCATGCTTATCATGTGTAGATGCACCACTAGTTTGCCATGTATCGGCAAGTCTTTCCAGTTTTAGTTCCACCGGACCACGCCTCGCTTCGACTGACTAAGACACATGGTGTAATCCGTCGCTCGAACTTCCCTTCAACATTTTTCGGCTTCCTTATGATATACTTGAGCTCATCTATCTCACCGAACATACTTAATCATTTTGGATCTCAGCTCCTCCATGAGCGTAGCCCTGATCCTCATCGTTGACTCTAAGCGACCCTGCACATCCAAAGACAAAGAATTCGTTTTTGGGCAAAATTCTTTATAACTTGATTCACGTTAGCTGTAACATGTATCATATAACACATATGTACTAACTTAGATAAAACCAAATCATCCCATGACTCAAATTCCTCCCAAAACCACAATTCAACCAAAATGAAAATGCTTCTATCGGTCAAACCGCCAGGCTACAACAAAGCTGAAAAGTGCATTTTTTTTTACAAAATTCAAATCCCAAAACCTCCAATATGACAATAATTCATTACAACAAAAAATTGAATCTTCTCACATGATCCTTCACGGTGTGTGCGTGTGTGTTTTCCTTACCATTGAAAAAATTATTTTGCAATTTATTTGATATGAAAATGGAGAAAAAAAAACCACCTTACCGGGTCGTTTTTATCCGTGTTTAAGAAAACCCTGTATATAAGCAATAGTTTTCCGTAGCCTTCTGTTTTGAAAATTATTGCAGATAACCCTAACTCTGTTACTTGCCGTTCTCAACGGAATTAGGAAGATGAAAGTACACTCTTACTTCGAGTTCAAAAGTTGTGCATGCTGACACAGAAGCCACCTCTGTCTGAGTGTTTGGAACCTATAACCTATTTGCAAAATTCCGTTCCACAGTGTCCTGCTCAAAAGAGCTTTTTTAAATAGATTTATGGCTAAAAAGCAATATAGTTAACTGAAAAAATATTATAGCTAATGGAGGCTTATTTAGCATAATTAAATTAAAAAATTAAAAATAGAAAAAAAACATATTAGCTCATCACGTATAATATAAACAAATATGAGAAAAACCAATAAAAAAGCTAAAAAAACTAAAAGTATAAAAATAAATAAAATTTATAAATAATACAGAATAAGCCAGAAGCAAGCTGAAACACGCAGACCTAGAAACGACTTCCTGTACGGTCGTCGCCAAGTCCACAACAACGCGTAAATTTGGGCTGAGCTGTGCAGCTGCGACGACGCTTCTTCTGCCACCGCACGCCCCTATAAAAAAGCGCGACCACACCTCCTCTTCTACTTCTTCCCATCCCCGCCACCGGAACTGCCTAGCTACCTCCTAGCCAAGACTTCACAATTCGTCCGTACCGACAACTTAAACACCTCCGCGCGCGCACGAGCTCTAACAAAGAGCACAGAGCTAGGCATGCAGGCGCAGTCCCGTCTCAGCGTGAGCGGCGGTAGTACTAGCAGCTCTGACCCGGCGGACGAGCACGAGGCGGTGGTCAGGGAGCTGACGCGCGGGCACGAGCTCACGGCCCGGCTGCAGGCGGAGGCGCTGCGCGCGCTGCGAGGGCAGGGCCAGGCCGAGGCCACCGCCGTGTTCATCCTGCGCGAGGTGTCCCGCGCCTTCACCGTCTGCCTCTCCATCATGGCCGGCTCCGCCCCGCCCACGCCGCGCCCGGAAACGCCCGAGTCGAGCGTTTCCGTGAGGGTTCGCCGTGCTAGAGATGACAACGTCCAAAGAAAGTGAGTTGTCGTCCACTAGTACCTGCCTGCACAGTAAAAGAAACAACTCAATTGCAAACTTGCATCCTAACAGTTAAAATTGCCAGCCAGTACGTGCGTGTAGATATGATTCGTTGTGTTGTTTAATTAACAGGAGAACAGTAACATCCACTCCGCACTTTGACGGGTACCAGTGGAGGAAGTACGGCCAGAAGAAGATCATGAAGGCCAACTTCCCAAGGTTAATTAATTTCTCTCCCGGTTCTTGGTTTATCTTACTATCCCAGAATCTAATCAACCACCCTGCTCACATGTCAAATTAACATGCAACTCACTCCAATAATCAAACTAGGGTAAGTTTTCGATCGTGACGCTTCTTCTAGGGTGTTCCTTCCTGTTCCTGATGGATTGGATTTGGATAGAGATGCATGACACGCACCCGACGAGTACACCTTTAAAGATTCTTGAGCAGCCGGACGAAACCCCACACGTTTGAAATCATTAACAAAGTTAAAAGCCTTTATCAGTAGGGCGCAACAAAGTTAAAGCTAATTTTCGTGCTGAAGCCTGTGTTTTCTCTCAAGTAAAAAAAATGTTTTTGCACCTTTAAAGCTTTTTTTTTTGTCCCGAAAGTTACGTTTTGTGGCGCGCGGAACCCTCGGGTGCGGATCACTTTGAACTCTGCCCTGGGGAGGGTCTGGTAGCTACTTGTAACACTGCTATTTTATTGGAGCCATGGCATCTTCTTACGTCACTATCCACTAATCATTCTTTAGAAGCGACGTCACCAGCTCGTTCCTCCAATTCCTAGCTTAGCCCGCCATGTGCTAAGTAGATTGCCTACTTGTGTACTACCTGAACGAATAATCCTAATTCTTGCTCCTGCTTGTGGATATACGCAGATGCTATTACAGATGCAGTTACCACCGGGAGCACAACTGCCCGGCCACGAAGCAGGTGCAGCAGGCCGGCGACGGCGACCCGCCGCTGTACGTCGTCATCTACGTGCACGAGCACACGTGCCACACGTCGGCCTCCGAGCCTGAGGCGGCGGATAGCGCGACGAATCCGCTCGACTTTTCAGGGCTATCGCGGCAGGGCGTTCACGTCCTGGACCGCGGCGCCGAGGAGGAGCACGAGCGCGCGCTCGTCTCGCCCCTCGCCGGCGTGCTGTCTTGCGGCGGCGGCGGCGTGCCCGAATCATCGCGGCGTGGTGCCCGAATCGTCGTGTCCGCGTCTGCCACTTCGGTTGATGCATCTGAGCTGCCGAGGCTCGACGTCGACGAGGGGTTGGATGTCATGGACTACGACGCGACGGACACGATGTTTTTCGGTACTTCGTGTGGGCTTCGTGACGATGGCATGCCGTTTTGAGGGCGTGTCGTCCATGCTATACATAGATCGAGTATCGAGACCCGAGGGTTCAAATCAGGCGCTCGCGGCGGTCATCGTGTAGTGTGCGTGTCTACGAGTAGTCGGGACGCGTATCCCCTGCCTTCAAAAGCAGTGACTTTGGGTCACTGACGCGTGGACCCCACAGCTCGTGGGGTCCACGTGTCAGTGACCCAAAGTCACTGCCTTTGAAGGCAGGGGATCTACCAGTAGTCGATGACGACGACGACTACGCTACTAGCTAGCTAGGTTGGATATGCAAGTACTATTTGTAAAACCGTTCCTGTTTGGACAACTAATTAATTGCACTAGCTTACTGTGTGCGTTTTAGCAGTTTATTGTGATCAGGCTGGCGTAATTTATCACGTATATACTCCTCGCAAAAAAAGCACGTATATACGTCTGTGTTAACTATACCTACAGATTTTTCTTCTTTAAAAAGTTGTTGGCGTGATGCCATGTGGAATTGTAACACTTGTTTTGCTATTAGATGTGTGCAAATCAAGTATACATGTACCAACCTGATTTTGTGTCAAGTCGATTTTCCTAGCTATTAGATTAGCTTTGAGATGTGCACATATGTATTTGATTCTTATACCATCTAATGGTTCACCGTCATCTTAGAAATATGTTAGATCATTTGGTTAGGTCTAAAATATTTATTATGATAATAGTTGACAATATTACTTATCGATATTATTTGAGGTGTATAGTGTGTGTGGACTCATGTCGGTCAAGTTAGAAAAAAATTGTGCCGGGAAAAGATGTTGCTTTTGTCTTTGTATATGCATGGTAACTCGGAGGCAATCATGGTCCACGGTGAGGACTAGGAGATGACTTGATATAAAGTCATGGTCTAGAGGGTCAAGGAAGCTGGAGGAGACGGTCATGCTCGAGTTAGGGGCGCGTGGAGATCAAAAATGAATGATGTGTGTTGGAGCTATGGAGGTGCAGTCCGGAGGCTACGACATGTGACAATTTTGGAATGTCCAAAATTGGGTAGTGTGACAAAGTTGAAAAACTCGTGTTATGTAAAGATTTCAGATCCTTTATTTGTTGGAATTTCCCTGGGAATCCGGCTGGTGAAGTAGAGAAGAAAGAAGGAAAATGGGGAAGGAAATGGAAGAAGAAAAGAAGAGATAAGGAGAGAGAGAGAGAGAGAGAAAAGAGATCCAGAGTTGGGGACTTGGGGTCTCCGGTCTCCACGCACTACACGTGCAACGGCGCAAGGCCGTGAGGCTGCGAGCCCATGGGCCATGACTAACCCTGCTGGCCCATGCGTGAACGAGCTCCGCCGAACTATTCGAGCTCGGTTCGAATAGGCTCGCGAGCTTCATGTTGCTACAGTACTAGGAGAGAGAAAAATAATATTTTCATACATTGCTGCCTTTGTATTTTTGTTTTTGCTATGTTAGTAGGTTGGACAATTAGAAGACAGTAGATATGAGGAAAAAACTTCTGTTACGGATCACAATTATTCATTCTCTCTCTGATTGCTATCGATGATCCTACCAAATGGACCTCAAAAGATTGACCTTATGAAATTTGTTATGTTCATGTAAACAACTGCTTTATCGAGAGCAGTAGTACATCTAATCGGAGTATCATCATCACTAAAACAAAGCTGGGGAAACTCCGGCCTCCCAGCGTGCCACATCATCCTTCTTGCAGAAAGGCCCCTGTATTTTTTGAAATCGTGTAAAGGTCCTTGGTTCCTGCAAAAAGGTCCCTGCCAGGTTTTTTTCCGAAAACACCCCTCTACTTCACCGAAATTACGTATCCTTTGCAGGATAGCACCCCGTGTTTTTCCAAAATTATGTATGGATCGTCGTTTAGTTACGTACAGGTCCTTAGTTTTTTTGCGAAAAGGACCTTCGGTTTTTCTGATATTACGCACACGTCCTCAATTTTTTTAAAAAACTTCCCACGAATTGTCGCCTCTTTTACTTCGGTCCGCATGGTAGCTAGCGCAGCATGGCGCCGCGCTTATGCTGCTAGTTGTCAAAACAGTCCAACATGTTTTGTTCCCTGCCATGTTTGACTTTCCTAGGTTGGTGTTTGACTTGATCCCATACTTTTGATATGCTACAAATATTTAGCGTGGTGCTCTACTCATCATAGACATAATTCTTTGTGGCCAAAGATTTTTGAGCTATAAAAACTATGGTATGCCACACTTCAGCAAAAAAAAATTGGCACGCTATAGATCGCAACGAAACATATTTGTGCAACTAATTAATTGCATTAGCTTACCGTGTGCGTTTTAGTAGTTTATTGTGATCAGGCTGGCGTAATTTATCAAGTATACGTCTGTGTTAACTATACCTACAGATTTTCTTCTTCAAAAAGTTGTTGGCGTGATGCCATGTGGACTTGTAAGAGCAACTCCAACAGTTTGGGATTTTTTGTTTCCCAAATCTTGGAGTTTGGCAACTCTCCAAACGTTATGGCAGAGGAAAAAAAGGTCAATCTCCAATTGTTTGCCATAATTCACTTGGCAAAATCAAAATTGGGCCCACGAAATTTTTTTTGCCTTGAATTGTCATCGCGGCACATAGAATGTGCCGGCAATCCTTGAATACAGGGGCACATATATGTGCCTTGAATTGTCATCGCGGCACATAGCATGTGCCGGCTTTCGTTAGGAAATAAAGGCACATATAACTGTCGTGGTTATCTATGTGGCATTCCAAGGCACTTACTTAGATACAAGGGCAAATATATGTGCCGTTTATATTGGTCTGTGCTGTAGTGTATCAAACACAAACTAAAACCAAATGTTTACTGATTATTGAAGAAATCAAATAGCATCAACTAAATTTAATTCGCCGGAGGCGTGGTCTCCCTGGATGTCAATGCGTGGCAAGCAGAGGATCGCCGCCGCCGTCTACAATTCACGTGCTCAGCCTCAGACTTGCCGCGCGCGGGAAGAGGCCGGGCGGCGCGCGTGGTCGCGATGCGGAGTCGGGGCGAGCGCGCATATATCCGCGCCTGGGAGGGAATTTTCCCAAGTTGCCAAAATGGGGAGGAGGGATGGGAAACTGTTGGAGATTGTTTTTTGTCAATTTGCCAAAAATTCAAAGATGGAGAGGAGGGATAGCAAACTGTTGGAGTTGCTCTAACACTTGTTTTGCTATTAGATGTGTGCAAATCAAGTATACATGCATGTACCAATATAAAAAGAGAAGCGGTTTTGCAACCAGTAAGTTACCTGATTTTGTGTTAAGTCGATTTTCCTAGCTATTAGATTAGCTTTGAGACGTGCACATATATATTTGATTCTTATACCATCCAATGGTTTACCGTCACCTCGAAAAATCGGCCCTATGAAATTTGGTATGTTCACGTAAACAACTGCTTTATCAAGAGCAGTAGTACATTAAATTAAAGTATTGTCAATATAGACCAATATATAGAACACATTTGGCTCGCTGATGCTACACTTTTGATATGCTACAAAAGTTTAGTGTGGTTCTCTGCTTATCATAGACATAATTTTTTGTGACCAAAGATTTTTGAGGTATAAAAATTATGGCATACCACACTTTGGCGCAAAAAAAAAGATTGGCACACTACAGATAGCAACCAAACATGCCGTAGTGCTGTACGTAGCGTTGGATTTTGATACAGCAGTGCCTTTTCGGTCAAAGTTCGCTTCGCTACCAGCAGTATTGCCCTGCGCAGACCAAAACACAGCCAGGAAAAAAAAAAGGAGAGGTGTGAAGTGTGAACCCACGCTCGATCGGACGCCGGACTACCGTGCTTATCCGAGTTAATTATCTCGATCACGCGCGCATATTTATTAGCCAAGCTTAAAAGTCGTACATGCTGCAATAACGAGCCAGATCCGTCGTTGACTTGGGGCCTTTTGGGTTCCGTCCACTGCGCTAGCTAGCCGCCCCGCGCTGCCTGGCTAACGGTGACGTCACGCAGCGCACCTCACGCGGCGCCGCTCCGTCGACGTCATGCGTGTGTACGTGCGTTGGCTGTGCTCGCTACTCGCCGGTCCATGCCGAAGTCTGCGGATCGTGTAGCGCGAGCTCCTCCCGTGCGTGTAAAACATTGAGACCCTAAAGCAACATAATTTATACCCTACTTACACCGGTACACGTATACATATACGCATATTTTGTACCACACGCTTAGGAATTTAGTGAAATCGCTGAGACTTTATAGAGCTTAGGTACATGCTTTTCTACTGAAGATGCTCGTATGTATATCCTATTTTAATTATTCTGTGATACATGTTGATGCAATCCTAGATGATCAAAGCTAGAGAAACTGGACGAACAACCTTGCATCAAACCAACCGAGCTACGGCCGGCCCTCAGCAACATCTTTTATGTGTGCTCCAAATCGTGCCTCTTCACGATTAGTTAGTGCAACGGATAAAGACATGAACATATGGGGTAAGTCCAAGCTAGCGTATGCATGTTTTTAGTCCTGACCAAGGGAGAGTTACTACCGAAACTTTGTAAAATCGCACATTTATCAAAAATTTACGTATTTTTATATGTATGCTAAGAGGACATATTCGTATGTGGGCATATGTAGTGTGTGCATGTAGTGATATGTGTGTGTGCATCTATTTGTAATCGCAAAAAGGGAGAATTATTGCCTTAAAAGCAGGAGAGCTAGCTGAATTTTCTATGCTGACACTACCATACATGCTATATAGCTCTAATATGATGATTGAAAATATTTACACTCAACTGTAACAGTTTTAATATATATTATGATTAATCTGCATTATTAATTATAATATGAACCTATGAAAATAAACTGTGTAGATGTTTATCTTATTTATTCAATTAATGTCCGAATTTCTAGCCTCTTAGACTAATCGCACAAGCTTCTTTAAATCCGTTCCCTGCTCATTTGGTTTTTTTTTGTGGTTTATAGCTTATTTTTTACTATTTGGTATTGTAGCTACTTATTTTGTACTGTAGTAGCTGGTGGCTTTTTTTGGCACAATTAAATTTTAAAAATTTAAAAACAGAAAAAATAGGTTAAACCATCACGAACAATGTAAAGGAATACAAAAAAGCAAAAAGCAAAAAAAATCCTAAAAAAATTAAAAAAGGTTAGAAAAAATGAAATTAAGAAATTAGAAGTCAAAAATCCAATGGAGAAACCGAAATGAGCTGGTTAATACTATAATATATATAATAGATGTAAACTTCCGGTCCAAACCATTTAGAAGATTATCTGTGCAACCGCTGGATGCTAGCTAGCAGCGCTAGATTCCTCTGTGCACATTTTGCGTTATCTAAAGCAAAGCACCGCAAATTTTACAAAACAGAGTTGTATTTGTCGTGTAGTGCTGATATATATATATATATATATATATATATATATATATATATATATATATATATATATATATATATATATATATATATATATATAGGAAAATTACATAAGGCACCTGACATCAAGAACCGTCCGATACACGTGTATGATTGATAATTTTTTTAAGTTTGGGTATGAAAATGTTTTATACCCTTGATATATTTATGGTAAGTAAGTTTTGAACTACTTTTGAGTTCAATGCGACTACAGTGAGTATATACCATAAAAATAGTTCAAACTAATTAAACTGAAATTGAATTTAATTTTTTTCGGAGTTTGACATCTCAAATATACTTTTTTATGGGTATATGAAGATACCCACATCAAACGTTGCGAATCTCAAAGCAAATCAACGGGTATTGATTTGGGTGCCTAGGCACCAAGGTGCATGAAACACTCGTCATATATATATATATATATATATATATATATATATATATATATATATATATATATATATATATATATATATATATATATATATATATATATTAATTATACTGTTATAATCTGTCCATGGAAATAAGTAATATATATTATTTGTTCTCTGATTAATACGAGAATTTATAGTCTCTCAAGACAAACCTAGAAGTTCCGTGCAATAATATGCATGGATAACATATGTAGAGGGTCCCTGTCTAGCACCACGGCGCAAATAAGTGAGAAGTGCTGCCCGTTTCATTGATGGAAGAAGAGAATATGATATCGCGAAAGAACCTCAACACTGAAACAAGAGAGCAACGCCACCTAAACACCTAAACAACCAAGAACACAGGAACTGAGCGTTAACTCAGATGGGTTCTTTGAATTGAGTCTTATATTTTACGGCTGTAGTTTTTTAATTCTGATATATTCTTAAGAGGTATTATGCAAAAAAACAAAATCATATATGATTTTAATTGATACAGCTGAACTCGGTACAGTTTGTATTATAATTTACCTATAGACATCTTTTTGAAAAAAATATACCATATAACGACAAGTTACTGTAGAGAGAGAAGTCAAAGCCTAAGCATAGGTCAAAAAAAACTAAGCCTTAGTGTGGATTCGGGTATTTTGAGCCCATTGGTTCTGAGTTTGATATTTGGATTTCCTGAATCGTACAAGGATTTCCTACATATCCTCTTGGGCTAGGTCTTGAGAAGAGAGAGTACACACTTAGGTGCATCCAGTGGTCAAAATATGTGTCTACGCTTCGTGAGGTATAGACCTCCGCTCAAGATAAACATGTGCTAGTAAATGCACTTATATTTATATTAGTTGAGACATACGTGTAAGATGTTAGAAATGTGGACAATATTTGAAGGGATTATTTGCACAATTTATGACGATTTTTTCTCTAAAACCAATCACTTTTTCTAACCATCAGATAAAAAATCAAGAGCTTAAATCATTCCACCCACTATATATAAAATCTCCTCTAACCCAAACCCTAACCCTACCCTCCACTCCCACCCATCCCAGCCACCGCCGCCTCCCCACCTCCCTCACGTCGTGACCTTCCTCCTTGCTAGCATCGCCCTCAGCGCCGATGAGGTCCACCAGCGATCACCTCCCTTCTCCTGCTCCTTCCCTCCCATCGCCTTCTCCTTCCCTCCCGCGGCCTTCTCCTTCCTCGCCGCTCGCCTCCAACAACCCCGCCCCACCCTTCTTCCCGTCTCCGGCGGTGGTAGCCGTCGGCCACCATCCGCCGCCTCCTAATTAATTGTCGCTCTAATCGAGAACCCCCTGTCTCCTCCTCCCTCATTTCCTCGTTCCCCATAGCCTCATTTCCTCGTTCCCCATAGCTGCCTTCTCCATCTCCAGCCGGATTTGGCGTTGAAGCCCCCACCCCACCCTTCTTCCTCGTCTCCAGCGGCTAATGCCACTGGATCCGCTAGTGCCGCCCTCCGCCACCTAATGGACTCCACAACGTGTCGCCCCCGTCACCTACCCCGCCCACTGCCCTCCTCCCATCCGAGGTCGAGGCAGCGCCACCGCCGCCTCGTCGCCCAACCACCTCCATCTCCTATCGCTGGTGCACCGTCGCCCCAGCCTCCCTCTAAGCTCGGGGGGCTCATGTGAATCCTAACCCTAACGATGAACCCGAGCCCTAATCCCACATGGTGATGACGCACGAAGACGACGACATTGCCGGAGAGGAGGAAGATGACGATGATGAAGACAGTCCACGAATCTCCATGAAGATCAAAAGGTTAGAAATTTGACTGATTTTTCCATAAAAAACATTCGAGTGTGGTATAGCAGTTCTGATATTTTAATTCTAAATTTTACGAGAAGACAGATACATTAAAAGACTAGTGATGCAACAAACAAATCTAACGGTAGGCTACTCATTGTACTTCAGAAAATAAGCAAGAAAACATAATATCAAATTTGATCGATTGCGCGAACGACTTACTGTTGTGCTTGATGAAGAACAGGAAGTAATGTAGATTGATGCAGTGCAAAACGTAGATGAAGCAGAACAGAAAGCGATCGTGCGTATTGTGCTGCCTAGAAACCTTATTGCCGCCATGTGCAGGTATTCTTTATAGCAATGGCTCAGAGATAGCCACTCTCCCTCCTTTTCGGTGCACGCCGAGAAGAAAGGCCGATGAGGTTCGACCGCTCAGCACTCAGCACAAATTCTCCAAAAAGGAAGAAGACAATGAGAGAAAGAAATAGAGAAGTTCAGTCTACCAAGCCTGGATGTCTCAAGGCCTTTTTATAGACGTGTAATTACTCTCCAATAACTGACGCCATTAAACCAAAATAATCCACTGGTAACTGCTAAATTATTCACTAGTAACTGCTAATATTCAAACTAAATAATGATAATTAAATAGTCTCATGACCAATCAGAAAGACAAATATGATGCACAGGTCAGCAAAAATAAGTTGTACTTGGTCTGCCAAGTGGCGTGCCACGTCACAGTATGGTCGCAAGTCACGCTACTTTCCACACAAAAATACGTGAATACACATTTGTGTTTAACCAAAACCCTCCTTATGCTATCCTCATCCATGTGTCACGTAATTTAAGGAGTAGTAAAGACTCTAACTTATAAATTGATCTCCTCTATATTGTCTTAGTGATATAGTAATAAACCATATATATTTTAAAATTATAGGAAGTACACCTTACTCCTACTAGCCTATTTCTAACATAAGATGTGGGCGTCCTCGGCTGTCTCCTCAGTAAAACAACCAAGAATGCACCACCGTAAGTTCACATTATATCACCCCAACAATAGTGGTCATTCTATCACGAACTATGATGTGATGCATTCCATGCATACCAAGCAAGCTAGGGTAGTCAACTGAAACAAAACCAAAATTTCAAAATTAATTTGAATTCTTGTTTGAATTTGATTTCTTGAGAATCCTAGCCAAATTCCATATCTATCCCAGCATTCAAACCTCAAACTCCCTGCCAGATTCCCCCTTTGATTCAATTTTGCGCGCACACTGTTCATCATCTGAAAATCCCACCATCGCTTGATATTTTCACCGCCGCCCGATCTTTCCCTCCACCCCCACACCTTCTCGAGCTTTCCCACTGTTGCCACCCTCCTGCAAGCTGTCAGAAGCTGTACCACCTCGCTTCTCCCGCCTTTGGCTCTCTCTCAGCTGCCCCTGCCGCGCGTTAGAGTTGCTGACGCCGTCCGCCACTGCCTCTGCTCCTTTCTCTCTCTCTCAGCCGACAACCCCACACCTCTGACCATTTTTTACCGCCGCAAATGCTACGCCCGAGACAACTCGTAGCTCTCCACTGCCAACTCAAGCCACCCTACACCCTTCCTTCATTGTCATAAACCCCACCGCCTTGTTGACCACCCTGTTTTCTCTCTGACCACTACCTTGCTGTAGGATCAAGGATACCGACTAGAGGGGGGTGAATAGGAGGTTTTTTAAAATTTTCTTGTTCACTTGATTAATTCTTTACAATTTACATGACAAGAATGTAAAACAATTAATCCTATGCAATTCTAATTAACAATATAGCAAACTTAGCTCTAAACAATCAAATGATCACAAGGATGTAAATAAGTAAGAGCTAAGAACAAACGAACACAACCGATGTTTTACCGTGGTGATTGGAAACTTGCCGGTTTACCCTAGTCCACGTTGAGGTTAGCCCGGACGAATCGAACCGGCTCCACGAATTGAGCCAAACACCTCGATCACTAATGTAGCTCTTCCCCGCTCCGGGTAGGTGAGCTCCAACCTTCACAAATTGTCGGGTCTTCTCACAAGCTTCTTGAGAAGATCACCAAGCCAAACTTCGTCCGATCGTCCAAGTGCCGGCAAGCACTAAGAGTAATAGACCTTGTGCTTCACTTGAATGCAATTCTTGTGCTAAGTGGATCAACAAATGAAAATCTTGCACTAATTGCAAAACCACCTCAAATTAATGCTCAATGAGAGAAAGTGGGTGGAATGAATGCTCTTGGGCTCAAGGAATATGCAATGAGTCTCTAACCTTAGCCCTTGTGCAGTGGTGGGAGTATTTATAGCCTCCACCAACCAAAACTAGCCGTTTGACACAATTTCCAGAAACAATTCTGGTCGAGCGGTACTACCGCCCCCAGGGGCCGGTACTACCGCTACCAAATCTTCGCGCCAGAACGGCTATGTCAGAGCTCTGCAGTGACCGTTGGATTTGGCGGCACGGTACTACCGCTCTCCGGTAGTTCCGCAAAGTCGGTGCGGTACTACCGCTCCAGCCAAACTCCAAAAGGTCCCAAATTTTGGCGCTCTCTGGAAAAATTGATCCGCTCTCGAGCCGGATCTTCCGGACTCCGAAAGTACCGCTCTGGACAGCGGAACTACCGCACACAGTGGTAGTTCCGGCGTTGAAATTGCCGGTACTTCGGCTCCAGGAAAATCCAGACTTCATCCAGAGGCGCTCTCTGTAAAAATCAATCCGCTCTCCCTCCGGATCTTCCGGGTTCCGGAAGTACCGCTCCATAATGCGGTACTACCGCTTGGTGCGGTAGTTCCGGCGTTCAAGTGGCCGGTACTTCCGTTCCCGCAAGAGCTCAAGTGCATCCGCGGGTGCTCTCTGGAAAAATTGATCCGCTCAAGAAACGGATCTTCCGTTCGCCGGTACTACTGCATTTGGGCGCGGAACTACCGCTCTTTGGTAGTTCCGACGTTCAAAACTGCGGTACTACCGCCCTTCCAGACAGAGCACAGATTTTGTTTTAAAACTGATTTTTGATGGATGCAAGTTTCTAATGCTGATCCATATGTCACAAGAAATATGTTTTCAAGCTACTTGCCAAGATCCCTCTTGATGGTACGATCATCTATCCTGTAATCCGGTCTTCCACCATTCACCTAAGACCGGTAAAAATAAAAGGGATCCTACGCTAAGTATAGCTTTGTCTTAAGCCAAATTGGTCTTCATAGATATCCTTTGGCTTGCATCTTGTCGCTCATATGTAGACTAACCCATAACATGCTCATAAAACACGTTAGTCCCATATTCACATAATTTCATTAATTACCAAAACCATTTTTAGGGGCCTAGATGCTTTCACTTGCCGACTTCCCTGCTCTGTCTCTGCTCTCATCCTCTCATAGCCACCGCCTGACACACCGCATCACCTTTTGACCATCGCAATGCTGTGCCTGAGGCAGCCTATATCTCCCCTCTCCTAGCCGCGCCGCACCCCCCCACCCGCACCTTCCCGACCTCTGCCATGCGCCGCAGTCACCTTAGCCCCGCCCCTGTGCCGAACCGTCATGGGATGCCTATAAAAGCCCGAGACCCCTCCAGACATCGCACAGGCATCCAGTGAGCTACCACCACACCCCAATTGAGTTTTCGACCGAAGCCTCGCTGGCGACTGCCCAAAGACCTCAAAGTAAGCCAAGTTTCGATTCCGCTTATTCAATTGATCACATTCTAATTGCTCTCACATGTAGTACCTTTAGGCTCTCAGAAACACCACTGAACCACTGCCCTAGCCCCTCGAGCCCTTTACCGTGCTGGCAACTAGTGTCGCTGCCCGACCTTGAGACCTCACCGTGGACAGCTCAGCTCAACCATTCCCGGCCCAAGCCATCACTTCCCTGAGCTTTCTCTAACCCCATAGGTGCCTAAATCCTAACGCTATTATCCTTTAAACCCATCCTTAAGCCCTGTGTCATTCAAACATCCCAAAGAGAGGAGGCCTCGGCGTCGGCGAAACCAACTCCCCAGTTGCCGCCGAACCCTAAAACGGAAACCCCCAGACACCAGGAACCTACCCATGGTCGTCAATTGGTGTTTCGACCACGGATTTCCCGACCGCCCCATCACCTGAAATCTCTAGCCGCTCCCCTATTTCAAATTCGACCGCTCCGCCGCTTGAAGTCTCCGACCACCTTGTAGTTGAGAGAGAATTTGATTGCGCCATTTCGAGTCCTGAGTAGCACCACTCAGACATCATCTGATGGTTTTAAGCCACTCGTACACCGTCCGATGTCCTAAAGCCACCCCGACGCCATCCAAACCCCGCAACTGCTCGGACATCGTCCGATCTAAGTAGCTACTCATGCACCATCCGTTCATCATTGACTTCACACTCGGCTACTCGGTAGTCGTTATGACCATGTTGTCGTTACGACCACGGTGTAGCTTACGACCACGCTATAGTTTACGACCACCTTGTGGCTTACGACCATGTTGTGGATTAGATAATGTTGCGGTTTACGACCACACAGATTGCTCAGTCTCAGTAGTCATAACGACCATGTCTTCCAGCTCCACAAATACCTCCGACCACCCGAGTGCTCGTAAAGTTCTTCGAGTACAAACAGTAAAACCCGCGATGAACAGTACCAAGCCTATTACTGTTCATGAAACCCCAAAATACATATATACATCTATTTTGACCGTTTCGACCCTGACTATCCATACCTCAGTTGTGTTCCCTGTTTTAGACACCTATAAATTCAAAACCTATTTTATTTGTTTTTTCTTGGATTTTATTTATTTATTTGATTTCTTTGTTCCTAGCTCAACCCTTCGAGCATGGAATTGAATTATTTTTCTTTTGCTTTGCGTTAGCGCACGACATTGAAGGTCAGCCAGTCCAGGAAGAAGAAGCTCAAGATCAAGCACAAGAATCAGAAGAATACGAAATTGTAGAATACATTGATCCGCAAGGTAAGTCACAAGTCTTTGATCATGTTGAACCTACATTCCTTTAATTATTTATTTATAAGTATTTTTATTATGTTATTTATGCACTGTTATTTCTTATACAATAAATATTTAGAATGACATGATATTAGTTATGTCCTACCACATGAAAAAGCCCTATTTAATTTGATGGCCATATTCACCTTGATAAGCCCTAGTAATAATAAATTACTTTAAAATATACCATACTAGTTTAGGAAATTCAACTACTTTACACTAGTAGTGTTGCTGCTGCAGTGCACTGGGATATTTAATTGTGAATGGTTATCTGGTTGATAAAAAGTAAGGAGTGAAACCTTATGCTAAGTAAAGAACATGGCAATTGCTCAACCACAAACGTTGACTTGTCAAACCTGGTTTAGTAGCTGCTCAAATCGATTGAATATCTACTATATGGATATAATATACTATTCTAGAAAAAGGAACAGCTGGCGAAGTATGTGGTATGAAAATGGTAAAATCATACTTTTACAACGGTAGGCTCTGCCCTGTCAGGCCGCCCTATTCCGTGACAGTGGGTACCTAGTCTATCGAGTAGAGGCTATATAAAGAGATAAGCAGTGAAAAACCTTATTATCTCAACTCAGTCACACGTGAAAATGTTGCGTGTCTATAACTTGACAGTATGAGTCTAAGATATCATGTGGGTAAAGCTGGGCAACTCTGCAGTGTCATAAGTTATTGGTATTCGAATACACCGTACTTTCGGTAAATGAAACTGTGTTTAATGGGTGATTTCAATAGCGAAGCATAAGTAGACTTGGAAACAATTTGGAAATGTGAAAGTTTGGTAATCGAGATGTTGAAACACCAAATTCCTTAAGAAGTTTATGATTTGTTATTTTGTATTTAAAAATAAAATGTTTATAAATAAAATTACATCCACAAATACTTAAATAAAATCACTATATTCCCATCTCTTAAAAATCCTGGCAAGTAGCTATATAGTGTTTCCCATGTGACTTGTTGAGTACGGTTGTTGTACTCACGCTTGCTAAACTATTAACAGAAAATGCTTGGGAAAACAATGAAGGAATCATTGAGGAAGGTTTTGAAGATCCATACATGTAGACGACGCTTAGTATTAGGTTTATTCTACACTCAAGCACGCCTGTGGAGTTCTTTTGTATTGTATTATAACTTTGGATCGTACCCTCCGTTCTGTAAAACTTGGCTGTTAAATCTTAATTTTGTAATAAACTCTGATTTTTATGGTTAAACTTGTATTAGAAATGATATATATTGGTATATGATACTCGTAGCTAAATAATTCTAAATAGTTATAAAAAAATCATAACGGCCACAGACATAGAGACGTTACAAACCAAGGGTTACAGTAGTCCGAGCGAGTCATCGTCGAACAGGACGTACGTAATACGAGTGATGTGCCCATCATCGTCGCCGAACAGTACATGCGCCTATTAAGCTAGCTACTGCATTTAATGTGCGGCTTCCGTCTGGTTCGGTTGTCTCAAAATAATGAAACGCGCTACCTCGAGTGGACGCTAAAAAAACCGCATGTATGGACTGATAGAACTTGTCTGTTGCATGACGATCGGACTGACGTCTCGCGCGCGGAGAACTTCTACAATCAACGTTGCGCTAGTCCGTCCAAGTCGTTTTTGAGGTCTACCACAAAGGAGCGAGGAAAATAAAGGCGCGCTGAACAAGCTGGCGCTGGGCTGCCAGACGACGTAACCAATCTGTGAGACCATTTTTTTAGTTACAATAAGTAGTTAATTTTTGGTTTAAAGAGTTTACGAAGTTTAAGTTTGATTTTCAAAAATTCATAAATTTTTACTTGCTTCTGTTGCTGGTGGTATGACCGGTATTGGAGCCGTGATCATACTGACCAGGAGCGATCTAACTGGCGGTGGAGCAGTGGTCAAACCGGTATAAGAGTTGCAATCTGACTGGCTGGGTGCGGTAATACTGGACTTGAATGGCAGTAGGATCGAGATCGTTGTACGACTGGATTCTACTTAACGGTAGTTTTTCAATGAGTGTGTTTTCGCTATGGGAGGCGGTGGTATGATTGGCCTTTGGTTGGCAATCAAGGGATCGCGACTACGCTCAGAAGGAGATGCGGTCCAAACGATCAGGGAACCGCTGGAAGATGACCGAGGCTAGCGGAGTGGTTACAAATCGAAGCGGCGAGGAACAAGAACGGAATCTATCGATAGTGTAAATGATGGGCAATGATAAGATGGATCGAGATTAAGCTCAAGGAGAAGCTGATATCTAGAACGACCAGGGAAACCAAGTGTCGTAATGATGTGAGGGAAAGCATGCGGTACGCTAAGTGACTTGAATCATTTGCATGCGAGGACGATTTGGCAGAATTCAGAGACATGAGTGGCTTGACGGCAGGTCATTTGAGCCACATGAAAGATGACGAAGTATGAATGATGCTTTGTGGCAAAGGAAGTATGAAGCTTCGTGGAAGACAGTAAAGGGGTATTTTGGTAAATGACCCAACACAAAAAAAAGTGATGGTGTGTGAAACCGCGGTGGTGGTCTAAGTGATTTAGGTTATGAATGTCCTGAAAATGCTAAGTGGATCAAGTGTTGATTCACTAATGGGTTAATGGATATTTGCACTTTGATAAGCGTGTATGTGTAAGTGTAAAACCCGATATGGTATTGGATTAACAAGTTAGCCCATGTAAGTAGATGAAACCTAACTAGAGGTGTTGGTTAAGATTTTCCTTATGAGCCTCCATATATAAGAAGGGGAATGGAGACTAGGTTATGTTTTGAGAGAGTTCATGCCTAACATTAAGAGGAGTTAGGGTTCTTAGAGAGAACAGTGGGAGATATGAGAGGCTCTTGTGGTTGAGCTTTTTTTTTTGTTATTTTTATGCTTTGTGTATGGTTAGCGAGTGGCTATAAACATTCATCTTTAAGTATCAACAAAGATCAAAATTTGTCTAAGTATTTTCCTTTTGTGTTCTCATGTTAAAATATTAATTTGGCTTGATTTTTTGTGCATCCACTTTCCTTTTTGATCTTGTTTGGTGTTAGAGACATGTAAGTAATGAAGTTGTCTCTTGGAGACCACACCTCATCCATTTAGACACTTGTTATTTGTAAATTCTTGTATTTGTAGTTTTGGCTCAAAAGATAGAGATTTTGAGGTTTTGACCTTGGGGGGGGGGGGGCATTTTTGCTTGAATTCGTGCTGTGATCTATCTTTCTATAATATGTGAGAACTCATTCAAGATTATCTAAATCATCAAGAACTCATGGATAAGAGTAGATCGAGATTTCTCTTGTTACCCAGGTTTAGTACAACATTCCTTCAAAAGAAGAAAGGTCGTAACTTTGGCAATGATCTTTTGATCGTTGATTGGAATAGATTCTTCATATTCTAGAGATGGTGTATACCAAATTTTAAGTGATTTAGAGTCTTGCTTTGAAAGTTAGCTCAATTTGTGATTTTAACCCGGTTTTCATGAGCAATGCTTCAAGAGCCAAAAGATCCAAATTTTCTTAAGTTCTTTCAAGATATTTGGTTGAGATAAGTCCTTAAGATTATAATCTTGCCTTAGTTCAAATTTCAAATCATTTGGATCTTCCATGTGAAAGTTATGTAGTATTTTGTTTTGCTAGGACTAAATTTTCAGTGTTGATTTGAGAGAAAGGTAGTATCGCCAACTAAAGAGGCGTAGTACCACACCTGAAAGGTACTACCGCACATTACATAATGGTAGTACCACACCTAAAAGGTTCCACTGCACCTTACATAATAGTAGTACCGCTCTGAGGGGTGAAGTCCCATTTTACTCTTTTTTCATAGAGATTTCTTTGTGGGTGTTTAGTCTCTGATCTTCATAGGTTATCATAGCTATTAGAGTGAAAGACTCTAAAAATCTTAGAATTTCTTTTTAAAGAAACTGTTATTTATGTGTGGTTTCTATTTAACCCCCCTGTAATCATCTTCTCAGTCCTACACAATCACTATCAAGCGTCTCCTATTCGAATTCCCACGAACATTGGGCTATGACCAATCAGAAGTTACATTTTCCCCCCGAATTGCACTATTTTAATAGCTTCCTGATTAGCACAGTAAGATGTGGTATTACTGCAGAAAAGGTCATCATAGACAGTTCAAAAATATCATCATAGATGGTTCCTTGAGCCGTCTGAATTTATGGGTAAGTAATGACATGAGGTCATCATAGATGATTTTCGAACCGTCTATGATACAGAATATCACAGATGGTTGTCAACTTAGAATCGTCTATAATAGTTTACTATCACGGGCAGTTTGTAGATGAAGGGGTCTATGATAGCTGATGTATCATAGACGGTTTGTTCTAGGAACCGTCTGTGATATTTTTTGTATTGGTAAATCTATTTCTGTTTATTGGCTAGTTTCAGAAAATGCTAGCTATACCCTCTGAAAAAGCATAAATACAACAAGTACATATATATATATATATATATATATATATATATATATATATATATATATATATATATATATATATATCCAATTCACATTTATTTTAGGACCAAACACATCCATTCCACAAATCAATTGAAAACGATATTCAATAAAAACAGCCATAACTTTTGCATATAGACTACATTTTGACTTTTTGGACTCGTTTGAAAGCTAGAAAAAGTTACATCCGAAAATCCATAACTCTAACTCATTCACAAGGCTCCAAAAAGGTGAAATCTCTGAAATACATCGCTTAGGACCTCAAAACGGCCTTCAAAGTTTTCAGACCTATTAAACAGCTGAATGGGCCTTGGTGTGTAGCCTCCTCTTCATACCTAAGTTCACACAGGGCGCTAGAATTAGGTAGTAGCAAATTCTTATCAAAAGTATACTCTTTAAGAACAAAGTCACCTGTTGTTGTAGTTTGTTTGCTCGTGTGTGTGTAATCGGCCCTGTTGGTTCAATTGGAGGAGTTGGAGCTTCTTGCAAAGGAGTGGATGAACTAGGGGCCGCAGGGATGTCCTCATTAGTGTTGGTTCTTGGAGTAAAATTGGGGGAAAAGGAGAGGGGGAGTAATAAGGGGCGAGAGGAGGGAGGAGATTGGTGCCTACCATTCAATGAGAAGAGAATAGACGGATGAGATCGGGGTCCTAGGGGAGATGCTACGGATCAGTGACATGGCATTATCACAGACGGTTCAGATTAAAAATTGTCTATAATGTATGGAATTATCACATGCGGTTCTTGTTAATAACCGTCCGTGATGTTATAGCAGATGGTTCGGATTAAAAACCATCCATGATATGTGTAATTATAATAGACTGTTCTTAACAGGATTCATCTATGAATTATCATGGACGGTTCAAATTAAAAATCGTCTGTGATAGTTGCAGATATGATAGACGGTATTTAATCCGAACCGTCTGTTATAATATCGCAGTACAGACAATTCTTGCCATTGCTAGTAACGTAGATGGTCATGCTTGTAAAATCGTATGTGATAATTGCAACACTGACGATTCCCCAGAATTGTCTGTGATGAGGTGTCTAGTATAGCCTTTTGTTTGTAGTAGTGTAGCAAGAATGAAGCTGAAGCCTCCTATGATGAGACTTAGGGTGTGTTTGGTTGAGCTGTGGCTTCTGAAAAAGCTGCTGTGAGCTGTGGGATGTGGAAAAGCTGCTGTAGGTTGTGGGCTGTGGAAAAGCTGTAAGCTGTTTGGTTCAAACAAGTATAAAACTTACCTCCTATCTCTATTTTCCTTGAAACAACTGTGAAACAACTCTCTATTTTCACCATTTCAAAAAGCAGAAAGCCAAAAGCAGGGTCCAAGTTGCTTTCAAAATTGTACTACCCAAAAGTAGCTGCTTCTGAAAAAGCAGCTTCTGACTTCCACCCTTTTGGTTGGCTTTTAGCTTTTTGGAAGCAAAAGCAGCTCCCAAAAGCTCAACCAAAGGCACCCTAAGTCGTTGCAACTTTTAGCTTCAGCATCCGCTTTTTGGCTTTTGACTGAAATTGAACTGTAGTGGCATGATAGCTTTTTCTAAGTCATTAAATTAAAAATATAGAAAAGTGAGAAAAAGAAAAATACCGTTATATCTCCACGGACAATGCAAATGAATAAGAAAAAAGAAAAAACCAAAAACCCAAAAAGAAAAATTAAAAATCTGAAAATCATAAGCCAAAGCCTAGAGCAGCCACTAAGAACTAACAGGACAAAAAAAATATGTCACCAACGATCAACGGCAGCAAACTATAGTGAATTAATATTCCTCGGAAGTCCCGGAGGACAGGCCGGGACCATGGTGGTCACAAGACACAAAGTCACAACACTACTCGCAACTCACGCGTCGACACCCAGATTGGCAAGCACACAAGAACACTACTGACGCTCTAGGCTCTAGCTACAGCCTACAGTGACCCACTGTTTTCCTGCCCGGCTGGGGCTAATTAACATTTGGTAGGCCGTCACCGTCCAACCTGCCGATCTGAAGACCGTTGCTGATCTTTGACACGGAGATGCACGCAGCTTCCATGCACTACGCTATTTTGTAAGAGGCGGCTGGTTATGCCCCGAACGCAAAGTCAGTTTCAGTGCCATGCACATCACATGTACTGTGCCACACCGTGTCCATGAACCGGGCGACTTCCATGGGCACATCGCAGTGGCCGATCAACCCAGCTGCCTCAACGGGAGAAAACGACGGACCGTACGAGAAATCCATCTCCGCCATCATCTCATCCGTCATGCTCCCGTCCAGGCTCGGCGAATGTCCGGCCGGCGCCACGTACGCCGACGGATCACTCATGCTCGCTTCGACCAGAGGCCAGGACGACGACGACGACGACGGAGCAGCTCCGTTGATGACCGTCGCGAGGCACGACACGATGGCCTTGTTTTCTTCGACGCTGCCACTGATGTGGGGTGAAAAACCAGAGGCGCCATTTCTTGTCGAGTCCAAGACTTCTGGGGCCGTGGTCGTCGCGGGCAGATTTGTACTAATATTGTTGTTGGAAACAGCTTCTTGGCACGTGTGCTCGTTCACGTAGGTGACCTGAAACATTGGAGGATAGCTGCTGCTATCCTGCTGTTGCACTTGCTTCTTCGCCGTGCAACGGCGATCACGGCTAAACGTGCATTTGTAGTAGCACCTGCATAGGTACAGAGGTAGCTGGGTGTTGTTAGGAATGGATACTTACGTTTTTTCTGGCGTGTGCGAGGGCAAGGGACCCATCAAAATTATTGTCCGGTTCCGATCTAGTATGCATGAAGGATCGAAGAGTAAGCTACCCAAACCATGTTGACGACGCAAGTCAAGTCATTGGCGCATGCATGCTAGTCATGTGTTCCAGAAAGCAAATAATGGTAGTTAATTGACTTAGTTTGGAGTCCAGTGGACTCAAAGCAGCTGAGTTAATTACTCTGAAATGGCTTGGACATTATGTCGTAGGTGACCAAAGTAACCCAGAGGGCGAGGCTAAAAATAACGTTCATTACAGAAATACAGCATTTCCTGATTAATTAAATAGTTATAATCCAAGTGCGCTAAACAAATGATCCTGAAGCAAAGATAATACCTCTGATTCAATTAATCATAACATAGCTTGATTCAAGCATGAAACCGCTTATTTTAGTTCTTGCTAGTGATATTTCTAGGAATTAATTTGCTTTGTGAGTAGCTAAAGATTGGGGAAGTACCACGCATATTCCAGAGAATTGGGAGAAGTCGGCATCAGAAAACTATAACTTCACCTTGCAAAATTGCTGTTCTGGATCTTCTTTTGCCCGTATTTTCTCCATTGGTAACCATCCTTGAGTGGCGAGGGTGTAATCTCCTTCCTTGTAACCTCCTCTTCTCTACCCTTTCTGAGAGGAGTAACATCTACTCCACTACACTTCCATAACAACAACAGAATAATTAATCAAAACACACACTACATGTAAGCACCCAAATGAAGAAACCACACCAGCCACTAGCCAGGAAAGTACTAATTAAGATGGAGCAGTATTACTAAATCAGTATACCTAATGCATTTATCTTTCGTCGGAGTGCACAGACCAATGCCATCGTCAGTCCTCATCTCCGGCGCCGTCCTGACTTCACCCACTGTATTGTCGTCATGCTTCAGCATGAACAAAGACACCCTGAACACTCGAGAAAGCTGATGACTTATCGCCATAGCCTCCTCCTGGCCACGGCTATCAAGGGGGTGCCGGAGCAATTTCAGGAGCTTGGCGTTGAGATTGTAGCCGCCGAGGAGCTCCTGGGACAGCTGCTTTACAACCTCTTGATCAAATGCCATCTTGAATTCTGACGTGCTGAATATAGCTAGCAATCAAAGTATTGCAGGAGTTGAGTTTGTGGAGTAGCTATGGGTCTTGGTGAAGCTAGTATTTATATAAACAGACTGCAACAATCAACGTCCTTGGAACTACTTGAACTCTGTTCATCTTTGGGTCTGACCTGCTCAAACTGTTCATTAATTTATGTTGATCATCGATGTCAACGGTGGGCATCCGATTCTGGTCTTCTGACCGACGGATGCATTGATAGATTATCATAGATACGTTGACTGGTGTGTATTCTATCATGGTACATGTACGAGAAATTTCGGTCTCTGCTTCTGGACGTCAACCCTCCGTTTGACTTGCAAACTACAGCTCTACAAGTTGTTGCAAACTTGGAATATGGCCAGCGTTGCATTTTGAAACTCTTGTGCGTTGATTTTCTAACTTCACTCCCAGAAGACACGTCGGACAGGGACACCTAGATAGAAAGATCGGCAAGGTATGAAACACATGGAGAGCAGGTCAAGAGGAGACTGGGCCGTATAAACCTTTTATCCTGCAGGAATATGGTACAGGTCAAACGCTTATGCCCAATCAGAACTGTCACCAACTTTGCTAATCGTCT
Organism: Dendrocalamus latiflorus; assembly: GCA_017311315.1. Taxonomy (NCBI): domain Eukaryota; kingdom Viridiplantae; phylum Streptophyta; class Magnoliopsida; order Poales; family Poaceae; genus Dendrocalamus; species Dendrocalamus latiflorus. The sequence continues at coordinate 51,361,762 of CM029664.1, read as the reverse complement.
GATAGTCAAGGAGAGTGATCTCTTCCCTTGAATTGCATTTCTATTCTGACGAAGCAACGAGGTCTTGTTCGAGAAATCTGTGAGAATCTATGCCTCTTAGCTAACCAATCAGCTAGCATGCCTCTGGTTAGGAGTCCTATCTCACCAGCAATTAGATGATACTGTAGGACCGAAATGACGACAAAGGGGGTGAATGTCGTTCTCTTCAAAATCGCCCCTGAGAATTCGTACACTGATTTTTCAAAAAGATGCAGAACAAAGTAACTCACAGAAAATTAATTTTACTGAGAACTGGAACGCATGCGATACCCAAAAATTCAGCATAAATCAGAGACTAACCAGCAAAAATTTCAACTGAAAATAACGCCGTTTGGACTGCATGCGGCAAGGAAGAAGATCAGCAAAAAGAATAAAAAGAAAGGGCACTAGGAAGTGGTTTGCTGTTCTAGTGGCTTGCTGTTTTGTTTTGGCCGAGACACATATTGTTCACAAGCAAAAAAAATCCTCTCAAAGACTTCGGTTTCACAGCAGCTACAGAGGCCGGACTGAAACTGCTAAAAGAGCAATAATCCTGGAGCTAGCTGCCGAACAAAAGATATGAAACCAATAAAAAACCGATAGCAGCTAAGGGCTGTACACTGCAGCCAAATAAAGCAATGAACTGAAAGAATTACTGCTGCCCAGATGAAGACTAGAGAAGATAAAACTTGAAACCGTAAACTGAAACTTCACACAGCCGAACAGAGCAGATTTGACAACTGAGTCTCGGCAAAGACAGGAAATCTTGCGGCTCTTCTCCAAACTGAAAGGGAGGCTTCTAGCTGCAGCCGAACACACCAACAAGATACTAGATGTACTGTCGAGAGAAGAAATGAAGAAGCAGACAGCCCGAAAGAACACTGCAGCAACCAGGCGAAATCAAAGAGATGGAGAACTTGAAATTTCAGATTTTTGCCGTTTTCAAGAAAATGAGAGAAATGAATCTTTTCTTTTCAGACCAAGACACCAAGATCATAATCTAAATATAATGGAGGCTTTAAACAACACAAGAAATCAACAATAACTCGAGAAATTCAGAGTTAACCCAAAAACTGAAAACTTACAGAGACTTCACTAAAATCCAAATTACTCCCCAACCTTTGATCATTTGGCTATGAAACTTTGAGGATAGCTATTCAATAGCTTCTGGACTCTAGATACCAAGTTTCACGCCATCTCATGAAGGGAAACGAGATTTTCACCAAAACCCTAGAACAAGAAATGCAAGAACAGGGGAGGCTGAAATCTAAAACTGAGATTAAAATTGATTTCCTCTGAGGATCAACTAGCCAAATGGCTTTTGAGTATCTCCCATGTCATAGCAACCCATTTTGGGCCTTCCCAACAAGAATCGAGCCAAAACTCAAAAAGCCAAGAATCAAGAAAAAGAGGCATCGAAGGAAAACATGCAACAGAGAACTGAAGACTCAATCTAGCTCAAATAAAATCATCTTGGATTGATAATGAGGAAGAGAGATACATGATTACACAGAGTATCTGCTCATACCATCCCTACAACCCCATACATGCTTGGATTGAGAGCATAAGCTACATCCTTCTCACAAGAACACAGGAACACTCAAGAGGAGTACACAAAGAAAGACATCGAAGGGAACAACTCTCTGCATCTCCTACCCACTCTCAACTACTAAAGAGCCAAAGGTAAAACCACCTCTAAAGCCTCTTTTGACTCACAAAACCCTAATTCACTCCCAAGTCCATGAGGAGGTATGCAGCCCCTCCAATCCTATTTATAGCCCCTTGCTAACGGGTCTCCAACCCGTTACGCCGGCTAAATCCAACGGAGCCCGCTCCCGCTTGTGCAGCCTTGCGAAATTCCCGTTTCGCCCCTCCTGCACTTTCCAGAAAGCTTCCGCGCTCCTTGTCGTCCAAGCCTCGCAACCACCTCGAGTCTCCACCGTCTTCGACACATCCCGACCGTTCTGACCTCGACGCCGCCCGTGTCTAGTCCGGTCACCTCGTGTCTCACCACGGCTCCGCCTCGACGTCCTGCAGCCACACAGACAAGAAACACGTCAAATAGCATCACTCGATACATGAAAACGTAAATAATATCATACTTACCAAGATGAAGTCCAACCTGTCGAATCACAGAATATGCATCCTAATCCATACGACCAAGTTTGACCAAGTCCGACCGAGCCCGATTGCACCACGCAACGTCAAACCAAACTCGACTCACTTAAACTGATGTCAATTACTCATCATTCACATGGGATGACCTCCACATGGTCTCTCAGATACGGCAGTGACTAAATGTGATGTGAGATGCTTCTATTCTCACCTATCAGAGTCCAAGCCCAATCTAATTAAATATACACAGTCAGATTTAAGACATCTCTTCTATTTTAAAAGCAAGAAATTCTCATAATAATCTAAAAAAGAATAATAAAATTCTCTCATTAATCTAGAGAAAAAGGATCTACACTGTTTATTTTGATGTGATCAGATTATAACGATGCATATTAGTAATATATAGATATTTTTGGTTTGCCTCACGTTAGTGTATAACAAAAAAAAAAGAATTTCAATCATAGAAATTGAAATCTCAGGAACAAAGATAATTATATCGTAATATCTAATTACACAATTGCATAAGTAATTAGGCTAATTCTATATATAGAATTACATATTACTTTCGTGCTAGGATTATGAATCCTTGCAGTAGGTGTACAAACTCTCAATGTATACTAATGATTGTGGCCGCAGTGCTAGAGCCACAAAAGCTATGGGGTTGCGAAAGGGCTGAAGATACAGTACAATTTTAAAAATAGACCTCGAACAATAATTTTTTAAGCGAGTTACCACAAGTATTTGAAAGGGTTAATGCACTTTTTGATCCCTCAAGTTTCAATTGAGGCTAAATTTAGTCCTCTTAACTTTTAGTGCCAAATTGGTCACTTCTAGAAGTAGATTAAATGAGGACATGCAGTGATGTGCCTTGACAAATAAGCAGTGGTGTGGCTGCTGAGTAGGTCGCCTAGCATCTGATGGGAGAAGATGTGAAGTTCAATTGATCCCATAGCATTTGAATACACGCAGCACCGTTTCGTTTTAGTTTAAGCTTCTGATTTCTGACTTCTAATTCACTATTTCTCAATTTCATTTTTTCTGACTTTTTTAGATATTTTTCTTTTTTCCGTATCCGTTTGCATTATCCATGATGGGTTAATCTATTTTTTGTATTTTAAATTTAATTACATCAAATAAACTACTTTCAGCTACAGTATAAAATAAATTAACTATAGTACAAAATAAACCATAAACTAATTTATTTCAACCGAACTGAGTCCATTCTCCAATACACACCCAAAGGTTTTCGATCCAAGCTCCACCTTAACATTTTGTGGCAACACACTATGTAGGGGTGGAACCGGAAAAGATAGAAAGATGGTAAGGCAACGAGTAGCGCGCGCGCTCTCTCATTTCCAATCACGGAACAACAGGATACACATAACAGTCAACTCCACCTTCAGCTCCGAATTAAAATAGCCATTAGTTGATTCCACTTAGAAAAACTTTTTCCCCTGCTCAAATGAGCATGTAAACGTCGATTAGCGCGTACGTCTCCCACAAAGAATATACAGTAGATGACAGTTTTGAGGTCGTGGCTCGTGAATGCGTTCACAGTGCGTTTACACTCGATCAGTAATTATCCTCACCATTATCAGGGAGATACACATGGTCGCCGAAGTGTAAATGGTCATCTAAACCATATCTGAACGAGTCCCACGTCGAGAGCATGTCACCTCCATCGGTTGTCGACGGCGGCGGCGCCGGCAACGCCTCGGCCGGGAACGACGACGACGCTGCCGGCGGTAGATCGGACGGGAAGGAAGACTGCTCCTGCAGCTGGCTATTCGAAGCAAAGCTCAGCATCAAGAACGGCCTCCCGGGCGAAGGTTGGTAGTGCCGTTCTTGCTCCAGCTGTTGCGCATCGCCGTGGCCGCTGGTGGAGTCGAACCTGAGCAAGAACGCGTCGCTCGCGGGCGCCGGCGGCTCGGCCTCGACATCGGGAGTCGGGACGGGCGCGGTGTTGCACGTGTGCTCGTACGTGTAGGTGACCTTGAACAGCGGCGGGTCGTCGTTGTTCTCCTGTTGCACCAGCTTCGAGGCAAGGCATTGTTTGTCTTCACGGTAAGAGCATCTGTAATATAGCCTGCAGTGCCATTTATAAGCATGCATGAGTTTTATTTGGCCTTGTGCATTTTGTTAGTGAACATCCTGGATAAGGGAATCAACAAAATATTTCAGTACCAAGAAATATTCATATATGGATAAGGGAATCAACAGCATTTAGTTTGAACAAGTGGCTTAAAGCTTTGTTTGACATTTCGACTGCTTTCTTAAAGCATTTTTTATCTTCTAGTTTTAGGTAAAGTGACTAATTGGAAGCATCTTTTTATTAAAATATTTCTCGAATTGGTAAAAATGGTCGTAACTAAATTTCAAAGCGCAACACAACACAACAACTGTAGAGTAGTCCCAAAAATCAACATACTTAAAATTTCTCCCAATGAATGGAATTACCTATGACTTCACCTCACTGCTAACAATCGACAGGTAAATTACCTAGGGAAGGCAGAGTCCTTGATGCTCTTCTGGCCGTACTTTCGCCACAGGTGACCGTCAAAATGAGGTGTGAACGTATGTTTGACCCATGAAGGTCTATCCTTCCTGCAGCAATATTCCAGAACTATATAGGTCAAATAGAATGAGTTAGGATTTGCAGGTGTTCCTTAAATTCTAGGGATTGTGTAGGATGCAATACGAACAGTATAGGAAAATATGTAAATAGTAATGTAAAATATCAGACTGAAACAACACAGGTAAAAATAGCAATTAGTACAGGAAATATACTTCAATTTGAACAGAGAGAACTGAGAGCGTAGAATATTTGGAGCAATCACACAATGAATGTATTAATGCACCAAAGGTTATATATATATATATATATATATATATATATATATATATATATATATATATATATATATATATATATATATATATATATATAGAAAAAATACCTTTTGCTCCCGGGTGTAATTATACCCACCTCTAATATACCACCTAAATAAATTTGAAATACTCCTTTATCAAGCGACTGCGCGACCTCCTGCTCGCGATGCGCGGCAGTATCCTACACACAGCGCGCAGCAGCGGCAGCGGTGGCCTCCTACTCGCGGCATGCGACGGCGACGACGTCGTTTCCGCTGGCCATGGCGGCGGCATTTTGTTCACGATGCACGGCGGCGGTGGCAGCCTCCTGCGCACGGTGAGTAGTGGCGGCCGCCTCCTGCTCGTAGCGTGCAGCGGCGACGGCGTTGTCTGCACCGGCCATGTCAGTGGAATTAGCGGAAGGGTGCTATCGTAGGAGCGATCGCGTTTGATACCATAAGAGAATGGAATATTTGAGGCAATCACACAATGAATGTATTAATACACCAAAGGTCACATATATATATATAAACCAAACCAGGAGGAAGTTGAGAGGTAAGTGCATCAAGTGTAGACAGGAATAGGGGTGGCAACGAGCCGAGCCAAGCCTGGCTCGGCTCGGCTCGTGAAAGCTTGGTAGAATCTCGGCTCGGCTCGGCTCGGCTCGGTTAGGACATCAAGCTTTTTTGTGGGCTCGGCTCGGCTCGTGATGCGGCTCGAGCCAGCTCGAGCCAGCTCGCGAGCCAAAAACATTCAGTCCAACCGATCAGGATCAAGGCGACGGCGACAGCGACGGCAAGACGACGGCGACCCGCGACAGCGATGGCAAGATGACGGCGACAGCGATGGCAAGAGGAGGAGACCACCAGATGACCAGACTAACATCGGGACGAGTCAATCAGGAGCAAGAAGGTGGCAAGGAGCAAAACCACAGGCCAGCAAGCCGTAGGAGGAGGAGACCACCACCCAGACCAGCCGGTTCACCATCAACAGGGAAGGCGACCGCCGTCCTCGCCAAAGCAACCAAAACCCACCGGCAAAGGTAACCCCACGCACACATGAACTTAGTATTCATCTCAATACCAAACCTAGCTTACCACACATGACAAATCACTAGTAGTAACCAGTAATAGCTCTAGCAACCATGAACCAACATAAAGAATGCCACTGGAGGTAGAAGAGAGGGAGTAGAAGATGAGTAAAGGGGCAGGGGCTCACTGAAGAGGGAGGCGGCGGCGTCCATACCTAGCACGTCGGATCCGAGGGAGGAGGCGCCAGATCCGGGCCCTAGGCCACAGATCTGGCCGCAGCTCACCGGCGGCGCGAGCGGGAGGCGTGTTGGAGGGGCGGGGCAGTGCGGCATCGCTAGGACCGAAGGCGCGAGGGGAGCGCGGAGGCCGGAGACCGGAGTAGAGGCCGGCGCGGAGGAACCGAAGAGAGGCGTCGGCCGGGCCGCCGGGGCAAGGAAATAGGGAGAGGGTCAGAGGGAGGGGGCGCGTCCGCGCCGCCGCGCGTAACCGCGTGAGTGGAGGGAGAGTCGGAGAGACCGAGAGGGAGAGAGAGTCAGAGAGAGAGGAGAGAGTCGAGTGGGGGACAGCCCGACAGGGGGAGGCCAGGACCCGGGAGCGGGAGGGGGCGTCGGGCCTCGGGCGGGCCATTGCTCATTGGGCCATCGGGCAGTTGGGCCGAGCCAAGCTGGCTCGCGAGCCAGCTCGCGAGCTGGCTCGGGCTCGGCTCGTTTAGATCCCGAGCTTTTTTGCTGGCTCGGCTCGGCTCGTTTCATCCACGAGTCGAGCCAAGCCTTCACGAGCCCGAGCCGAGCCCGAGCTGGCTCACGAGCCCGAGCTTTTTTGCCAGCCCTAGACAGGAACCAAGGTGTCTAACACAGGAACCAAGACGTCTAACACAGAAACCAAAGAGTCTAACAAGAACTCGTACAAGCCTCAAAGGAAAATTAAATATGTTAAATTAGAAATCATGTTAATTTTCCTCTATTTTTTTTAGAAAGTGCCACATGACGTAAATTTCGTACGATTTCTAAAAGGTCAGTCATTTTTCTTCCAAACACCCGGATATGCAAATTTCAATAGGATTAGAATATCCTCCAAAATTCTTCTCATTAATATGGTTTATATATATCTGAACCACATACATCTGCATTGGGAGCTTGTGCCTTGAAGTGCATCTGAAGTTGCACGGTTGTCTGCACGATTGCTATTTGCTAACGTCGCTACAAAAGAACGATACCACGTGCATGGCACAAGGACTCAAGGATACATTAATCAACCAGAAACGATACATGTAAACTTAAGAACGAAACAAGGAGATACATGTATATAGATACGCAAATCTCTACACAAATGGCCTAAAAGATGATTCATGCGGTGGGAGTCTATATTTCTCCATCTGTAAAGATCTGACATATTATTGATTTTTCCGGGAAAAAAGAGATATGTGTCATTATATTAATTAGTTAGTAAATGTCTACCTAATTCGATTCCCACAAACGCGTCCATGAGACATGAAGAATCTAGAATAACTACTAAAGATTCTTCGATCAGATAACTTCAGAAATGCTTCTTTTCATGAGGCATTAAAGCGCATACAAGCAGATTTATGTATGAATCGCCAAGATGTTTCTCCAACTAACATGGTTATTGGTTACATTCTACTTTGTGCATACAATTGGTAACTGCTATATATGATGGCCATGATGGGTTTGCCAGCATGACTCACAACTTCTAACCAGGCTTAGCCATGCAACATCTTTTATGGAGATGGTGATTGGTTTCCTAACCTACATGAATGAGCCAGGATATTGGGCGGGATGCTCAAAATGATGTACGAGTTAGTCAGTAATTAGAGGAGTGATTAGCACATATGAAGCTTGGAAAATGTTTTCCACGTCTACATTTTCTACATGCGTGCATCACTCCTGCATGCAACCAAACAATATGTGTGTACCAAATAACCCCTACTTGCATTCACTCATCGTTTTCCGATCAAAGAAACCAGGCCCTGGGTTTTATTCGTGCAGGCCTGTGTATTTTACCAGATACATAAGCCTATACTAAGCTACATGATAACCATACTAGACAATATCACAGCATTACGTGATGAAACTTGAATCGATCATTATTTCATTAATTGTGAATCTTGGCTGTGTGCAAAATCAGTTGGATTATTATGGAGCTAGTGATATATAGATTACTAATAGATAGGTTACGTAAACAGATAAATAGAGAGATTTGTAGGAGTTTTATGCCCGCTAGCTCTACTTGCTTACTCTCTAGCTTGCTTTACTCTTTGGACTTCTGTTGTGAACTAGCATAACAAGGGGTAATCATCTATCGGAGGGAGGTCGTACGGCGACGATTTGAAATAGAACGGCGCTAGACGAAGGAAGGAACCTATTGAGGGAGGAATAGATCTAGAATAGCCGGTCAAGAGAATGACTAGAGCTGTACTTTAAAGACTAGAGACTTGTTTATTCATCTTTACTTGATTAAAGAAAATACAATATCATCCCTTTTATTGAAATAACTTAACTTGACCTTTAAGTAAGAATCTTTAATTTAAAAAATAAACTAACCAAAGATAACCATCTAAACTAACCAAATCAATCTAATTTCTAAGAAAGTAAACTAATCGCGGTTGTAACAGTAACATAAACAGTGTGCGCGGCTGCTACAGTGCCACGTGAACTGTATGCACGGTTGTTGTAGTACCGCGCATGAAATAGTGTGCTACAGTACCTCTCACGTAACATTACACCCTTTCTAGTGAAACAGCTCGTCCTCGAGCTACGGTCGTGGCCACAGTTGAAAAGCTTCTGCTCTTTGTTATTAATCTTCAACTTCTACAAGAGAGATGGTGCGATATCGAAAGCTATGGTAAGTGGCTCTGATATCAATTATTGTGAACTAGCACAACAATGAGATAATCATCCATCGGAGGGAGGTCAGACGGTGACAACTTGAAATAGAATGGTGTTAGACGAAGGAGGGCACCGATTGAGGGAGGAATAGATCTAGAATAGCCAGTCAAGTGAACGACCACAGCTGGACTGTAGGGACTAGGGATTTATTTATTCATCTTTAATTGATTAAAAAGGATACAATGTCAACTCTTTTATAGAGATAACTTAACTTGACCCCTAAGCAATAATCTCTAATTTAAAGAAACAAACTAATTAAAGATAAGCTTTCAAACTAACCAAATTAATCTAATCTCTTAGGAAGAAAACTAATGACGACTGCTACAGTAACATGAACAGTACATGCGGCTGCTACAGTCACCAGTGCGTGCGGTTGCTACAGTACCTCTCACGTAACAATTTCACAGAGGCGCTAAACAAGTCCTCAACGTACATGATGGTAATCAAGCGTATCATTTAACTTCTGTCGGCTATATATATATATATATATATATATATATATATATATATATATATATATATATATATATATATATATATATATATATATATATATATATATATATAACCCGATACATGATCTATTATTACTAACTCTTCCCAGAAAGATGCGGTAACTCATGTTAATTTGGTTGGGCAATGAAGGAAGTGGTGCTTCAAAATACTCATAGCAACAAATTAACTAAGAAATTAATTAACACAAGAGAAGGAGAGATGGAGAATCAGAAAAATACAATCAAGGTATCGATATAGGAAATGACACTGGCACTACTACTTAAGGAGATACAAATGATAGAACGTATAGATGTGCATGGAAACATCTTAAACTAGACAGGAGAAATGGTTCATAACATTTTTAGGCTGCGTGAAAACATCGGTGCCGACAATGCATATGCCTGAGACTTCTGTACTTTACCCTTTGAAAACGAATTAAAGCTTATGCTTGAGTCTTAAAATACTAATTCTAGACTTTTACTTGGAAGAAAAAATCACAAGTGGATACAGTCAGTGTGTGTGTAGTGATGCAATATGACAAATATCACAAAGGGGTATGTTGTCTTTGTTTTCTTTCTTATAAAATGCTTAAAATGTGCAGGAAAACACTTTCATTTAGTACTAGTAATCTAGGGTTCTCGAGCAATGGAGCCCTCCACTATGGTAAAAGAAACAGGTATAGGTAATGAAAAGGGGAGAAAATATGACTTCGGGATCCAAAGTCTCACAAAGAAATGTGGTTCATTGAAAGGAGAGAATACGCAGAGTAGTGCTTCTATACTTTTCTCTCTAATAAGAGTAGTACTAATTTTAAAGCAAATAATGAGGTAAGTAGTATCTATCTACCATTCATTGTACTTTAAAAATTATGCAAATTACTGTTGAAAAAAGTATAGAAGCACCTCCAGAATAGGCATCTTCTTGGGAATTATGAAGAATTTCCAGAAATGGCTAGCATAAACTCCAATATGCATGACAGAAACAAGTCTTCTCAACAGTCTGCGGTTGTCCTTTTACTGTAGACTGTAGTAGTGCAGAATCTCCATCTAAACTTCGAGCAAAATTATGTCATGCATTTCGGCCTTCACCACAGCCCATGAAATATTGCTCGACTCAGAAATAGGACTGCTCACAGGAGGAAAGATGAAAAGCTAACTGGCATTGTATGAATCCATTTGATTGACCTTTTCATTATGTTGTTCTAAGTCCTGCAGACGTGCTATCACTTTCAAAACATCAGTGTTTTTGGCAATCTTTTTAGCAGTAGACCATTAAACGCAAGTTGCAATATAATACAGCTAGCATCTCCCAACTCCAGCTAGACCCTAACATCGATCGCCTGTTTCTGACCACGATGATGTTTCCTCTTTATTAATTGGGATAATTGAGAATTTGCCATTGCGAATCGATGCAATTGAGGATTTACCACTCTATGTGTTACTGACATATGGCTCTAGGACCCACCTGTCGGTAACACATCCAGAACAAATCCTCAATTGTATCTATGTGGGATGGACAAACCTCAAATGCCCTTAGTCCAAAACTTTTCCATTACTGGCATGAAACCGAGGAAGGCAGAAAACGCCTCTATACGCACTTTGACAGATTCAGTACACGAGCAAGAGAAAGCTAAAACTGCACAAGACACAGAACACAAATCCAACAGACAGTTTCAGGATCTGCTTCAGAATCAACACATCCCAGGGCAAACAAGACTACAATAGTAGTAGCTAGAGACTCAAAACGAACGAAATCAAGCAAGCAAGGAGGCAACGAGGTAATAAAAATGCTCGGCATGTTGTATATAGTTAGGACTTCTCATATAATCAGGACAGAAGACAGTGTTACATACCTTCTCATCCGGCCATCGCGCGGCGAGGACACCGACGGGGAGAGGCCAAAGAAGCCTCCGGGAGGGCTGTAAGACGCGGAGGCAGATTCCATAGCTTCTTGCGTGCCGGGCTCCTCGAAGCCAAAGGACTGCTCCCTCTTCAGGCGAGGCGACGCCATTCTTCCCAGCTATCTACCTGACCAGCTGCGCAACTGGTCAGGTCTTTGCACTGAAATGGGAATATGGGATAACAGCTTGCAAGAAGCAGCACGTGTGTGGGAAACAGTAGTACCGTAGGCGGTGACTGGTGAGGGTAAAAGTAGCTACCTCTTTATTGATATCTTTTATTGATATTAAATTGGATTCTCAGGATGTGCACGGCTTTAAAGTATAAAGCCAAAGATTAAGTATATAAAGCCTACAAATCAACTCTACAAAAGAACCAAGCCAAAACACTTATCTAGCAGTCTGACCGTAAGGAGGCAGTGGTCTAACCGCAAGGAGGCAGTGGTCTAACCGATTGGCGGTCGGACCACTCGACCGGTCTGACCGGTGCCTTGAGCAGAGGCAAGAACAGCTCTGCTTCAAAATTCTAAAAGATCCAATTCAAAAACCACAGCTTCAAATCTTATGAAACTTGATATAAACCTTTACAAGAATGTCAGGAACCTATACCAAGCAAAAATCAAGAAGATCAACGTTAAAGTTTCAACATTTATCTAAAATAAGGAAGATTGCATCAAAACCAGGCCAAAATCAAACTTAAAGCCAAAGGCTTGTGGGTTAAGGATAGTCAAGATGACCTTAGATGAATTTTTATATGTTACGGCAAGTAAGAACACAAAAAGATTCGAAACCAAAACCCTCGAAACAATATTTCACAAAAAGGGTTTCAAAATGAACCAAAACCAGGTAAGCTCAAAAACTTTCCAAAGAAAGTGCCTAGGAGCTGATTTTCAAGATATATTTCCACTACTTATACGTCCTTAGCACCAAGAAAGATTAAGAGGACAGAAGGAAACAACAAAAACCAAGTAAAATAAAAAATCAAGAATTTCAACTTTAGTACAAGGACTTTGATGAATTTGGTGAATCTATTAATACTTGGAGATGAATGGTTACAGCCATTCCATCATAGATGACAGAACTCTAACCCTAGAGCACTCACATAGTTTTCAACACAACAAAACCTTAACACTAAAGTTCTCCAAGCCAAGAGATATTTGCTCTCAACACACACAAGAGCTTATACAATGAAGTATCCTCACATCATACCTAACTCTAACAACTAGACCACTCTTAGTGAATACAATCACTTACAAATGGAAAAACCCCAGTAATCCATATACAAATGGGTTTTACACTTACACACATACACGCTTCTCAAAGCATGACTTTTACAAGGCTATAATAGCACGATAAGACACTCTCATCCTCCATGACACTTCTCCTTGAAGCCAACTCAATAACATAGTCAATGGTGCCCAATAACTTGCCTCCGAGATCGTACGTCTCCTCCCGAGAAACATCACCACTTGAAACGTTCAAGTCTAATAGCACACCACATGCATTCATTTGCCTTCCCACGAACCTTGCTTTTCTTCCGTACCTCTCCGCTTGAGATGTAGTCTCACTTAGACTTACATGATCCTCTATGGCCTCAAGCTCCTGCCCTAGGCTCGGTCTTGCAATTGACCATCATCAATCACCAAGCGCCCTACACATCAATGAACAAGCAATCATCCCAATCACAAATGAAATACATTTGACTCACACTAACAAACACCACATGGCACTCCCAGCCATGATTAACACAATGCATGGACTCCCGCCATGACTAACAATTGCATAGACTTCACCATGACTAACATCTTGCATAGAGTCCCGAAAATCTCAAGAGCAATAACACAACTGAGACAAAACTCAGCTTACTCATTTTAGCAAGTGTCGGTTTGACCGTCAACCAATGGTCGGTCATACTCATACCGCTCCAGTCAACCTTGGTCAAACCCTGATAACAATGAACCGGTTTGACTACTAGCCTAACACTGGTCAGACCACTGACCACAGGCTGATTAGACCGCTTAAGAGCACCAGAAAACACCATCTTTGAAATTTCAATTAACTTTTATCTAGTTTCAGCTCAGAACTCCAATTTGAGTGACGCCTAGTACCAATACATCCTCAAACACACCTACAAAAGTGTTTAGTGTCCATTTTGAAAAGTCCAGTTGGCGTGTCTGACTATTCCATAGCTTCTGGTCAGACTGCCTTTGCCAGGCCGGTCAGACTATCGTTGCCAGACCGGTCAGACCGCTTAAATCCTGACAACAAATTACAACTTCACAATCAAACAAAATCAAACTTAAACAATGCAATAACCAGAATTATAATATCAAATACTCATCAGCAATATAAGATGATTGCTACGGTCTGGTCTTACACAAATGGAGAATTAGATAGGGGCAGCCACCTATGTCACTTTCGAGCTACTCACCGGAAGACTTTAGGGCAGTTCTTTTGGGCTGATGGCTTATGGCTTAAATATTTGAATTCTGGCTATTCACGAGAGATAGTATGTAGAGAGAAATAGTCGCATGCGATTTTGGCCGGTATAGTTGAACTCAGTACACTTTTTACTATAATTTTTCTATTGACCCCGTCTTAAAAAAGACACTGTTTAAAAGTTAGTTACTATAGACAATATAAGTATAAGCCAATTTAAACCCGAAAGAACCCAGCCTTAATTTCGATGGGTAAGCTAGTTGGGTCAACGACGTGTAGTACAAACAGTCAATATTTTATGGTTTTGTTTTGTTGTCAAGTCAAGAAGCATTGCTGGGTCTTTTGATATGTTTAATGTTTACAAGAAATAGATTCGAGCAGATAAATCTGCTGCCAATTAATCGTGTGCTTATTATATGGCCTTGAGATGGGAATTCTCATTTTCTTTTGGGCCTTAATTTCGCCAGTATGGATATAGGTATTTTCTCTATGTTCAATGTCATTTCATTTTATTTTAAATTTCTGAAAATGGATTCTCTATTACGATCGAGAACGACGACTAAAGAAAGTGGATAAAAACCAACACAAATACAACGCTTTTCAATATCTTTTCTCAAGGAGAATTTAAGACTCTTCACTTCACTAGTGGTTAAAAGCTATGTCAAAATGTGAATATCAAAGCCTAGAAATATTTAAGAAAAATCAAGCAAAACAAGTGTAGAATCATATAGCACAATCAGAGGGGGTGAATGATTGCCTCCGCTTTTTGACACCTAAAACCAAAACTAAAAGCAGAAGAAAAATAATCTAAATTACCAGATGTAGATTACGATCGCAAGATGTTGGTTCGCTCACATGTGCTTGATGAACGCTTCGATCGTCTGACCGTTCCCTTCAATCGCTCGCTACGACTGCTCGCTACGACCGTCGATTCACGTAGTCATAATCTCCCTCTGCTCGAAGACTTCTGCCACTCGAACGCTTCGATCGCTCGAACAATACATACTGGAGACAGGAGAAAAACGATGCTTAGAAAACACATTGCCAATACCAACAAACTTTTCTTGGAATAGCGATATGCTAATATATTATTTCTGTATCATGGATGTGGTTACAAAGTACCCTCACGACACCTTTAAAAGCTCTCTCGACGAAAGCACTCTAAAAACCCACACATTAGCCCTTAGCCTCTCCCTGCTTTTATAGCGTAACGTCCAGGCCGTATCCACCTCAAACATGAACGTATAACTCTATCTCTTTCTCAAATCAAGGGAGTCGAAACTCTTCCTAACACGGGTTTTACCATATCTCTAAACCTTCCCGTTACAAACTCCTTTCATAACATCTCCAATCTTACCACGTGACGAAGCCTCCAGGACGCATCTCCTATATCTCCATCACGCATTACCAACTCCCGTGTCGAAGCCTCTAGGGCCACGCCTCCTGCAGCTTCTCCACGCATTACCATGTGCTCTAGTGTGAGCTCGATCACCTCGCGTGACATCTCGATAGCCTAGACCTCAGATTACCTCCTAATCCCAGTCCTCGTCGTCACCGACCGTAACCGTCTACACGCCTCCACACATCATCCACCTTCGATCTCCATGTGCTCCAGCATGAGCCCAACCACCTCGCATGACATCCCGATCGCCTGGACCTTAGATTACCCCTTCCTAGTCCCAGTCCTCCTCGTCATCGAGCATGATTGTCTCCACGCTCACCTGCACATGCAAAGACCAAAGAAACTTTCTCCCAACACAAGTTCCCCGCAACTTGATCGTCATCAGCACACACACTCACACCACCCTTGTCCGTCCATAGATAAGAACAAAAGCATCCACGATCATCAACTAGGTCGTCCATGACCGTACATTCTATCGCTTTCCACAAAACAGCTCCAGACAACTTACGACTGCTAGCTCAACGAATACTCGAAAACCACAAGTACTCAGGAATACAATCAGTCTGCCAAAAACACTTAGAAATAACATCCGCATCGCTACTGACCCACTGAGTACCGACTACCGAGGACCAATCACTACGACTATGACTACGACTACTGATCGCAATACCTTTGCTGACCATGATCGCGAAAACCATGACCATCGAGTACTACGTCCTTCCGACTATCGAGCACTCCCATCTTCTAAGTACCGAAGCCTACAAGTACTGTTCCTCCGAACACTGTTCACCGATCACTGAGTACCTACCTGGCACTATTGCAATAACCACCAATCACCGACCACCACGCACCGACCAGCTAATCACTCGAGGTACTCAAAGACCACAAGAATGAAGCACTCAAACCGACAATGAAGTCTATGAGTACCAATCGGGAAGCCTATGATAACCGATCGTAAAGCCTTCGACTAAACCCGAATACAATGACAGCAATCCGCAAAGTCTATGACTATGACGAAAGACTACGAAGACTACGACTATGACAGTAAGACTGTGAAGTCTACGACCATCGATCGCAAAGCCTTCGCCTATCGACCTAAAAATCTCCGACTACTGAGTACGACCGGTAAAATCTATTACTATCGAGTATCGAGTACCGGCCAGTAAGTTTACAACTATCGAGTATTGCAGCGTTAACAATGGAAAAGTATTGTAGCTACGACCATGAAAATGTACTATAGCTACGATTACCTTCAGTGGTCGTTTTATCGTGGTCGAAGTCGAATGTGGTTGAAGCCAGATGTGGTCAAAGTCTATCATGGTTGGAATGTTGTAGTCGAGTTGCCATGGTCAAAGCCAGACGTAGTCGAAATGCCATGGTCTTTCAAACACGGTTGAAGTCAGTTGTGGTTGAAGTTGGACGTGGTTGTAACACCGAGCTCTGCTACAATACTCTTCTGAGTACCAGCTGAATCAATGTTCACCTTCAAGTATTGTTCTTTTGACTGTACAGTTCTAATCAGATCACTACAGCTTCGGCCATACAAAAAACTTGTAGCTTTGATCGGTCCGTGCTCTAAATCTTTGATCACGCCGCTTGAATGCCGTCTGATCTTCCGGTGGTGCTCTAATGTCATTCGATGCATCTCTCGGAAGTTGTTCGATCATCTGGTGGCACTCGAACACCATCTGATACTCCAACGCTACTCGAAAGCTATTCGATGCTCTAGTTCCACTCGAACGCTATCCGATGCTCTTATGTTACTCGAACTTGTCTGAACCTCCGATGTTAATTAGACACCGTCAGATACTCCAATGGAACTTGAACGCCGCCCGATCTCTTGATGTCACTCGGACCCGTCTGAAAGCACTTGGAGCAAACCAAAACCATTTGGAGCAAAGCAAAACCACTCGGACAAAACCAAAACTACTCGAACTCAAGAAAACCACTTGGGGCGACCAAAACCACTCGAACTCAAACAAATCACTCGGGGCAACAAAAGCCACTAGGAGCTGACTGAAACCACTCAGAGTAGAGAAAAACCACTCGGACATGAAACTTTCGATTGCGATCGACCAAAACTTTCACAAATGCAAAATCCAAAACAATGCAAACGTCAATTATTCATCATTACTTTATTTATAACCATCCACATGGTCTACCAACAAGGCTTTATGTGCCCGAACAGTCTGACCTCTAACTAAGGAGCGGTCTAACCTCAGTGCAATTTGACATCTCCTCAAGGCGGTATGACCCTCTTAGCATAGAACTGACAAATCCAAAAAAAAATATGTAACTTTTAATCCATAGCTCAAAACTACTTGAAACTTTGCACACACCTAGCCTATTATAATGTGAACCTAATCCACTACGAAATTTAAGAAAAGCTTTCTGAAGTTTTTATGTTTTTCAATCCGTAGGCAAGCTATGCAAAAAAGGGTCAAATACGAAAATAGTGATTGGGTGGAACATGTGGGAGGAATCAAGCCAAGATGGCTAAGGATGTTTTCTCATATGTCTTAGCATCTTTAAATCATAGTAAGAATCAATCTAGCTCATACTAACTTAAACCTTCAATCCCCAGTAACAAGACACCGGTGTGACCGCATCTTCAATGTCGATCACACCGCCCAACTCAACCCTAGTCTGATTGCAAACCATCGGCTAGTCTAACCGTATGTGCCCAACTTCAAAATGCACTCTCTGCTAAAAAGCAACTGGCTACCATAGACTGGTCACACCACAATCATCGGTCTGACTACACCCCATGTGCCGGTCAGACAGCTCACACTTGAGCCAACAATTCCAGTCCAACCACCAACTAACGGCCACTCAGATCGTGACTTTCAAGCCAGTCTGATCGCCGCCTCCCAAAGTGCACCAAAAAGGTCCATCTCAAAATCACAACGGTTGAACTGCATAAGCCCAGCGATCTGTTCGGTTCCATATCTTGTCAGATCGGTTACACTGACAATAACTAGAAACCTGCAACTCTCGCCAAACACCAAACTCAAACCTCAACAATAACCATACTAAAATCAAATACTCATCACATACCATGAGATAATCAACACGTGGTCTCGTACTACGACTATATGATTGTCCTCTGGTTTTCTTTCTTGGGGAACCTAGACCTTACGTAGGCGCTCGGGGTGCAATGCGTGTGTGTTTGTTTATATGCAAATTTCAGCAAAGGACACAAACAACGAGTGTCAGCGGATTAGATGTACTGCCAATTGGGATTACAATACTGAGGCCATTGTTAATCAGGATAGTGGAGGTTACCAATCCCGAGCCACTCCCATGTTTTGGTGTAGTTTACAACATTTTGCTGCAAATTGTTGAAAGGAGTTCTTGGCGTGATCTGATCTGATATACATAGAGCATGCATATATCTTTGCTCTTGTCTGACAGTTTGTCGGGGGTAATGGTAGATTTATATTTTTCAGTGATACCTTCATTTGAACAAACTAGGGGTGCAAATGGGTTGGGTTAATCCTGACCGATCCGGTACCGAATCCGGTTGGTACCGGATTCGGGAAGGGAATTTGGTATCCGGTCGGATTCGGATTCGGGAGAGTTGTTATCCGACCGAATAGTATCGGTATTCGGATACCGGATAATTATCCGATTGGATTCGGATTCGGATATCTGGTAAGAGCTAAGAATTCACCTTTTATTTTGGTGGTATTTGTTTTTTTTTGTCATGTTGGTTGGTTGAAGTGTGCAGTGTATAGAAAGTTTCTTGGATCGTGCAAGCTTAAATACTCTAAAAGGAATATGACATTCAGTTGTGGTAACTATAAATATACAAATACTAAAATAGTGTTTTATTTCTAATTCTGCTGCTTGTGCAATTGGAATCCTAAATTTGCTTATTAAGATCACTCTTCCTAGGTAATTGAATGAAAAGCATGTAATCAGAGTGTTATTAAACGATGAACTTTGGCATGCTTTAGTAAATGAACAGGTAAATTTCTCAAAAGTCTATTATCCCCAATTGTCTACTGTCTCTACCTTAATTTAGTAAAATTTCTTTAGCCTAGAAAAAGAAAATGATGTCCGTCAAGAATCAAGATTCATCTTGAAACGCCACATCTCAATGGGCAATTTTGGGGGAAACACCACACCATCTTCGGCTGATGAATTATAATCACTATTATATACTTATGTCTAACAGTTTAAGGCTTGAAGTGATGGTGGTATGGTTTAGCATATGTTCCTTTCTGTATGTACGTACTATCCGTCTACATTATCCGTTTTCGATCCGAAACCGTCAAGTATCCGTTGCATTTGAGACTAGTGGTTGTGGCTAGAGATCAGGGTGAGTTGATTTGAGGTCGGTTTATGGCTTGAGAGCGATGAGGGTTTGTGTTCCATTGCATGACACGTGTGTTTGATTAACGTGAGTCAAGTGTATATAACTTGTGGTTGATATAGTTGCTTGGTCTTTGAATGTGCAGGTGGCTTGGAGGACGTGGCGGTTGATGACAATGGACCATGACTGGGCGGGGAGCTGAGGTCTGAAGTGGTCAGACAAATCCGAATGAGTCTATATGGCTCAAGCGGGAAGAATAGAGAAGACAAGGATTGTGGAGAGATGAGCTGGTGCATGCAGACTCCCCCGGACCGTCTCTACCCGCATCGGCCTCGTCACCTAACGCACCATATGCACCAACTAGCATCTCCACGATCCCTGTTTTCTATGTTCTCCTACTTGAGCCACGTAACCTCACCTGAACTTACACAATCGCTCGGACCTCAGCTCCCCTGCCTAGTCCTGATCCAGTACAGTCAACCGCTATGGCTTCCAAGTCACATGCATATCTAAAGACCAAGCAAACATATCGAGCACAAGTTTCATGCATTTGAATCATGTTAGTCAAAACTATGCAAGATGCAATGCAACACAAACCATCATAACTCCCAAGTCATGAATCGATCTCAAACCAACTCATCTCAACTCACCCTAATCTTTGGCTGCAGCCATTGGTCTGACCACCCTTCTGAGGCCAGTTAGACCACTTCGGTCAAACTGCCAACCTCTGGCTGATTTGATCGGCCACCTGGTATGACCACATTTTTAATGCCGGTCACACTAGCCAACTCACCCCTGTCCGATCACCAACCATGGCCGGTCCGACCACACGTGACCAACACCAAAATTCACTCTGTAGAAAAAGCAGCCGCTAATTAATTGAGAGACCATGTGGTCGTGACCCCATATTGGTGATGAGTAATTGACATTATTTTAGGATAGTCGAGTTTGGTTTGTGTGGTCGGACCATGTCGTTGCGTAACGCAAACAGGCTCGGTCGGTCTTGGTCAAACTTGGTCGTATGGATTAGGACGCGTATTCCTTTGATTCGACAGGTTTGGACTTTATCATGCTAATTTTGATTACATGTATCGAGCGGTGCTATTTGATATGTTTCTTATCTGTGTTGGCAGCAGGACATCGAGGCGGAGTCGTGGCGAGACACGGTGGACCGGACTAGGCGCAGGTGGCGCTGAGGTCAGAACGGTCGGGAGGTGTCGAAGACGGCGAGGGCTCGAGGTGGCTGCGAGGCTTGCAAGGCAAGAAAGGAGGAAGCTTCCTGTAAGGTGCGCGAGGGGCGTTTCGGTAAAAACTCAAAGCTGCACTAAAGGAAGCGGGTTTGGATAAAGCGCCATGAGTTGGTGAGAGCTAATGGGTAAAGTGTGTTGTAAACCCATTAGTGAGTGCTATAAATAGAGGATGCCCTCTAGTGGAGGGGATGAGAGAGTGGGTGTAAGAGTTAGGGTTTTATTTGGATCTCTCCATGCAATGAAATGAGCATAAAATGAGAGGATGAAAATGAGAGTGCTGTAAGAACACATATGTAATCATTCCTCTTGTTTAATCATTCATCTCTCTTCCTCTATTTTAATATGAGAGATTTTGGTTTGAGTTGTTTGGCCTATCTCGTATTTTGTTTTTTAGTTTCCTGGATTTTTCGGTAGTCATTTGTTGATTTCTTCAGTTCCTACTGCTACTGTTTTGCTGTTTTTATTTTTTATTGTTGCTATTTTCTGCAGTATTTATTGCTGATTTCCTGATGATTTCTGCAACATTTTCTGCTCTTGGCCGAATAGTATCCAGTCCCTATCAAGCTTTCATTTCTTGGCCGAACTGCTAGGTCTCCTCCTGTACTAGTTCTTTTTGTTGTCTTGTCTTTGCTCTTGTATCCAGTCCCTATCTGCTCTTGGTCGAATACTTCATACGGCCAACTAATGTTTAATCCATTTAAATGATTTTGGCTGCTACCCTTTCTAGTCAATCTTATGCTTCGGATGGGAACTAGTACTTTTGGTTTGTTTGTGAGCAGCAATATTTGTTCCATTCGGTTGGCTTTATTTTTCCTGTTTCTTTCTTTTGGCAGGAGAGGCAGGTTCACTTTGCAGTCTTATTCGGATGACAGTCTACAGACCTTTCTCTTTTAAGTCTCGGCCAAACAAGCTGCTAACCATTTCCTGTGTGTTCTCCCAGGGACAGTTTTCAGCATTTTAACCCGAAAGCTGTCTAGCTGCTGTTTGATTACCTTTGTGCCCTTGATCCATTTCAGTCTCTTGTCAGTTTGGTTTTCGGTTTGAGTGAGCAATCATCTCTTCTTGTTCATAGCTTTATAGCCATCGGAGAGTAGAGATTTTTGCGAATACTTTTGGGGTGATTTTAAAAGTTGACATTCACCCCCCCCCCCTCTGTCGTCATTTCGGTCCTTCAATTGGTATCAGAGCCGGTTAGCTCTAATCAATAGATCTTAACCGGTCTCAAGAGCCATGGCGACGGACAAGTACTCGACCAAGCCTCCGATCTTTGATGGCGCTGATTTTCTATTTTGGAAAAGCCGGATGGAGACCTACATCCAGGCACAAGGATACGCTATCTGGAGGAAGGTCAAGGTTCGCTATCTTGTTCCTGCCGATGAGAACATCAATGTGGCGAATATGCCCGATGTTGAGGCGAATGCAAAGGCAAGGAACATAATCATTCAAGGTTTGAGTCGTAGCGAGTTTGACTGCATTTCGCACCTCACGTCGGCTTTCGACATTTGGGAGACCCTCGGTGCTTACCATGAGGGCACCTCCCAAATCAAGACAGTTCGACAGGACCAGTTCAAGCGAGATTACAACAAGTTTGAAATGCTCGCTGGCGAGTCCCTTGATGAGTGCTTTACGCGTTTTCACAAGATCTTGAGCAGCCTCCGAGCGGTCGGTCTCACATACCCCGACTCGGACAACGCTCGTCAGATGCTTGCTGCACTCGACCTTCGCGTTTGGGAGATGAAGGTGACTACCATCAAGGACACCACGGACCTCTCGACTTTGATGGTTGACGCGCTGTACTCGCGCCTCAAGACGCACGAGATTGACATTATCTCTCGTAAGTCGAAGTCTCAGTCGATGGCTTTAGTCACCGATCCCACCTTGGCCTCTGGTCACTCTTCTGATTCGCTTTGCGGTTTCTCCCTTCCTGCTCTACGTGACGTAACTGATGATCAGTTAGAGCAGCTTGAGGATGAGCAACTGGCTCTCCTAGCTCGGAAGTTTTTCCATGCTTACAAGAGGAGGAGGGACAGAAAGAGAGGCGGACCAGTCATCTGCTTCGAGTGTGGTGGCCCCAACCACATTCGGGCAAACTGCCCCAAGCTGGAGAAGGGCAAGAACGACTACGGCGGTTCGGGCAAGATTGACTACACTGACAAGAACCGCAACAAGAAGACTCCAGCTCAGACGCTGGGAAAAAAGAAGTTCCGCAATTTTGGCAAAGCCAAGAAGCTCTTCCACCACGTCCTCACCGCCTTCAACGACCTCGACCTCAGCGAGATGGAGGGATGGAGCGACGACGACGGGACGGGTGACCAAGACCCCAAGGGCGGCGACGACTTCTCCGGCATGTGCTTCATGGCCCTCGAGGGCGAACTCAGCGATAGCGAGCTGTACTCCGACTCGGACGAGGTATGCCCCACCTACGACCAGCTTAATCATGTTTTTCTTAAGCTAGGTGGTTTTCATGCTAGAGCTAGGGCTAGGTGTACTGAGTTAGAGAAGAAAGTAGATAGATTATCACGGGAGCTTACTTCACTTACATCTGCTCCCTCCCGTGATGATTGTGATACATGCTGTGCTCTACTGGGTGACATGGAGAAACTAAGGATCTCGCATGATAGTGTGTCCTCCGAGCTTGATATTGTTAAGGTGGAGAATGTTAGTCTGCTTGCTGAGTTAGAGTTAAGTAGGATGGCTGTTACCCTACTCACTACTGATGAGACTAATTCTCCCACCTCATGTGAGGTTAAGGACATTGCTGCTAGAGGACCTTATGCCATGCTCCTTGATTTGCCTGAGTCTTGTGAAAATTACAATAACTTGAAGATGAACTTAAAACGGGCAGATCATAAAATTGATGAACTACAAGCTTCTTTACTTTAGCCGATTGAATCATACTTGAACTGTCATAAGTTAACTGCTGAACTTGAAGCTGTCTCCAAACAGTTTCAAGATATGATTAATCATGATAGGAAGTTGGTTCAGTTTGCTTCTAAGGACTCTGTTAGCTCACCATGCAAAAATTGTGAAAAACTAAAAATTGACTTGGTTGCATTGGATGATAAATGTGTGAAGCTAACTAAGGACTTACTAGAGAAGCAACCATCAGCTTGTAATGTGATTGCTGAGAAGGGGAAGGAGCCCAAGGGTAAGATGGAGACGCTTAGCGACGTAAACCAACCGGCTAGTAGTAGGACTGTCCTTTCAGGGTCGGCTGTGCATGCACAAGCCATTCTCTCCTCTACCGGTGGTTCTTCTTCTGCTTCCTTACCCTCTGCTGTTCCCTCTTCTCCCTGCTCTTCTTGCACCTCTCTCTTTCGGGAGTGTCAGTATCTTATGAACACTCTCGAGAGATTTGTAGGCGGCAAGAAGAAGCTTAATCTTATTCTAGACCAGTCTAAGATTTACAGATTTAATCAGGGTCTAGGATATGATTATTATGAGGATATAAGGAAGCATTCACCTGCTATTCTCGGACCCATAGTAGGAGGTGCAATCGAGATTGAGCCCAGGTCTGATGAGGTCAAATTCAAATCAGCGGGCTTTGTCCAAGGGATCTCTGACAGCAAGGTGAGTCCACCTGCTACTTCGGCTTCTCAGAAGTCGAAGCCCTCGCGTGCTACTTCCACCTCTTCGAAGGTGAGGTATCACTGCACCTTCTGTCAGAAGGATGGACACACAGTCGATCGATGCTTCAGGCGCGCCAGGATTGCGCGTAGAGACCGTGCTGAGGCACTTAGGCGTATTCAGAGTCAGCCCCAGATCCTGAGTGCACCTAAAGCCAGCACGAGGTCTAGGTCTGGTTTTCTTGATGGTTTTGGGCAGCATCGAGGACTTGGTTTTTCTGAGTCTTTTGGTTTTCATCCTCATGCTGCTCCGGTTCATGGTTTCCGCCGTCCTGAGGGTACATCTCATTTCCCCCGTCGAGACAGCTACCCGCGGCATGATCAGCATGTTGCCGGTGCTCCGACTCGCTCGCCTGTAGCAGTCGGACCCCGCAACAGCTTCAGGTCTGCTCACGGACCTTCTGCTTCTTTGAGTCACAGAGAGCGTAGGGTAGATAGAGGTTAGTCGTGCTTGACTACTTTATCTGCTCGACGTGTTGTTCAGTATTGGGTGCCAAAATCACTCTTGATTTACCCCAGTACTGAGACTTTACTCTCCTGTTGACTCAGGTTCGCCGGGTAGGGAAGGAGAAGGTTTGGCTTGTAGATTCCGGTTGTTTTCGTCATATGACCGGAGACTCCTGTTGGTTCTCCTCCCTAGCCCGTGCTCCAGGTGATGAGACGATCACCTTTGGAGACGCTTCGTCTAGGCGCGTCATCGCCAAAGATACTGTGCGTATTAATGCTTCATTTATTCTTAAGGATGTTGCCTTGGTTAGTAAGTTGTAGTACAACTTGCTTTCCGTTTCGCAGCTTACCGATGACGGTTTCGAGGTGAGCTTCAAGAAAAACAATTGCAAAATTCTTGATTCTTCGGGTAGTTTGGTTTGCGGGATTTCTCGTTTTGGGAGGATCTTTCGTGCTGATTTTTCTGAGTCTTCTGGTGATCCTCTTAGGTGTTTAGTTGCTTCTGAGTCCCGCGACCTCTAGTTCTGGCATAGGAGACTTGGTCATATTGGATTTGACCATTTGACTCGAGTTAGCGACCACGATCTCATTCGTGGTCTGCCGAAACTCAAGATAGTCCAATATCTAGTTTGCGCTCCGTGCCGGCACGGCAAGATGGTTGCCGCTTCTCACCCTCCGGTCACAGTTACTATGACCGATGCATCGGGACAGCTGCTCCACATGGATACAGTGGGACCAGCTCGAGTGCAGTCAGCAGGAGGGAAGTGGTATGTTCTTGTCGTGGTCGATGACTTCTCGAGGTATTCTTGGGTGTTTTTCTTAGCCTCGAAGGATGAGACGTTTTCACATTTCCGAGGTCTTTTTAGTAGGCTTTCTGTTGAGCTCCCGGGTGCCTTGAGAGCGATCCGCAGTGACAATGGCACGGAGTTCAAGAATTCCTACTTCGAGAGTTTCTGTGGTGAGACAGGTGTAGAGCACCAGTTCTCCTCTCCGCACGTCCCACAACAAAATGACGTTGTGGAGAGAAAGAACCGTACCTTGGTCGAGATGGACAGGACGATGCTTGATGAGTACTCTACACCGCGGAAGTTTTGGGCTGAGGCTATAGCCTCCGCGTGCCATGTCTCAAATCGAGTTTTTCTGAGGGCACACTTGCACCGCACTTCTTATGAGCTGAGATATGGGCGAAAGCCTAGCGTCTCTCATTTTCGTGTTTTTGGTTGCAAGTGCTTTATTTTGAAGTCCGGGAATCTAGACAAGTTCGAGTCACGCTCTTGTGATGGTATCTTTCTAGGTTACTCGCCTTCTTCGCGGGCTTATAGGGTCTGGAACTGCGAGTCTAGCAAAATGGTAGAGACCTGTGAGGTGACCTTTGACGAGGCCAGTCCGGGGACTAGGCCAGATATTTCAGGTTCTTTAGAGCAGTCCGAGACCATCTTTATGGATGATGAGGACGATGGAGACGATGGTTGTTTACCTGATCCAGCTCCTCATCCTCCCCTTGAGATGCCTTCTTCCACGGTACCTCAAGGTGATCAGCCCTTGCCTACTGCTTTCTCCGGAGCTAGTGGCTCTGACCCTGCCTCTTCTGCACATGAGGTAGAGGCCACTTCTTCTCCTCATCCAGGACCTCCCCGACATATCCATAAAAGGCATCCTTCAGAGCAGATTATTGGAGACCTTTTCGAGCGTGTTACCCGCTCAAAATCTAGCTTATCTCAATTCTGTCTCCATTCTGCTTTCATTGCCTCATTTGAGCCCAAAGATGTTTCTCATGCTCTTTCCGATGAGTCTTGGGTCAATGCCATGCATGAGGAGCTAGAAAATTTCGAGAGAAACAAGGTCTGGTCGCTTGTTGAGCCCCCGCGAGGTCACAATGTCATTGGAACCAAGTGGGTATTCAAGAACAAGCAGAGTGAGGATGGGGTAGTCATCCGAAACAAGGCTAGACTGGTAGCTCAGGGGTTTTCTCAGGTTGAGGGTCTAGACTTCGAGGAGACCTTTGCCCCTGTAGCTCGACTTGAGGCCATTAGAATTCTGCTTGCTTTTGCAGCTTCTAAGGGTTTCAAGCTTTACCAAATGGACGTCAAGAGTGCCTTCCTCAATAGCTTTATTGAGGAAGAAGTCTACGTCAGACAGCCTCCAGGTTTCGAGAACCCCAAATACCCAAACCATATCTTCAAGCTTTCCAAAGCGTTGTATGGACTTAAGCAGGCCCCCAGAGCTTGGTATGAGAGGCTTAAGTCCTATTTATTGAGTCATGGGTTTGAAATGGGTAAAGTTGATAATACCTTGTTTATCCGTAGACTTGGCAATGACCTTCTGCTCGTCCAGATCTATGTTGATGACATCATCTTTGGCGGCTCTTCCCATGCTCTGGTTTCACAGTTCTCGGATGTCATGAGCACCGAGTTTGAGATGAGCATGATGGGCGAGTTGATCTTCTTCCTTGGCTTCCAAATCAAGCAGACTCGGGAGGGTACCTTTTTGCATCAAGGCAAGTACACTCGCGACCTCCTGAGACGCTTTGACATGAGTGATGGTAAACCGGTGTCAACTCCCATGGCTTCTACAGCCTATCTTGACCCAGATGAGGATGGCGAGCCAGTTGATCAGAAAGAGTACAGAAGTATGATCGACTCCCTTCTTTACCTCACTGCCTCGAGACCAGACATACACTTCTCCGTGTGTCTGTGCGCTCGTTTTCAGGCTTCTCCTCGCGTATCTCACCGTCAGGCGGTGAAGCGCATCTTTCGGTACCTTCGAGCTACCATTGACTATGGTATCTGGTACTCTTCCTCATCCTGTCTTTCCTTGAGAGCCTTCTCGGATGCAGACTTTGCCGGCTGCAGGATAGATAGGAAGAGCACTTCTGGCACCTGCCAATTCATTGGCACTTCTCTCGTTTCTTGGTCTTCGAGGAAGCAGTTCGGTGTTGCGCAGTCCACCGCAGAGGCCGAGTACGTTGCTGCAGCCAGTTGCTGTAGCCAAGTGCTTTGGATGGCTTCGACCCTGCGGGACTTTGGGTTAGTCATAGATAGTGTTCCACTCTTTTGTGATAACACTTCTACGATTAACATTGCTAAGAACCCAGTGCAGCATTCTCGGACCAAGAATATTGATATTCGCTTTCACTTCCTTAGAGACCATGTAGAGAAGGGCGATATAGTGCTCCAGTTTGTGAAGAGTGACCACTAGTTGGCTGATATCTTCACCAAGCCTTTGGATAGCTCGAGGTTTTCAGCTCTGCGGGGAGAGCTTGGGGTGGTTTGTCCTTATGGACTATAGTGAGGGGGAGCTTTGGACTTTACTGCTTTACTATATTGATTATGCTTCTATCTCATTTCTGTTGCATTGCATTTGGGGTGCATTGGGATAGTCCTTCTAATATAGGTTAGAGTGTTTCTCTAGTCTACTCGCTTGGACGTCTTACTCTCATCTTGTGATCTAGGGTTCTGCTCTATTAGCCGCTCCTCTCTTTTCACTAGGTCGAGCCCACTCACTACTTCTAGGTTCTAGCAAGGGTCGGGCCACCCTTGGGTAGACAGGGTACGTGTTTGCTCCTTAGTGAGATTGATTACCGGACTAATAGTCCTAGAGTCATATGGGGTAGATGAGAGTCAGTCTGAGCCACAGTTGCCTCTATATCTTTTCTATGCTTTAAGGACTGCCTATTTGCTATTTTCCTTGCCAGCTTCTCGATTTTATTGCTTTGGTTCAGGGGGAGTTCATTTGGGAGCTTCTGGAACTTAATATTGACATAACTCAACTTGAACTAAAAAGTTGCATCTCATGTTAGGGGGAGCTGGATTTACTTGCATCTTAGCATTTCGCATTGTAATATAACTACATTGAGCCTTGATTATTATCCTGTTATGACATGTTTACAATGCTTTACACCTTGCCATGACTTGTGTTTATATGCTAGATTTATCATGACTTCATATGTGTAGGTTAGCTTTTGCAATGATAAGTTAATTAAAATTGCTCAAATTGAATTAAAACTTGTCATGCTAGCAATTGAGTCTAGTCTTTCTTGAGCTATCCTTTTATGATTCATGTCATGTCAAATAGGCTTAGTTGAGCGTTGAATCTGTGTTGAGCCTTAGATTGAGCTATTTTCGTCTCTTGATGATGCATAAGTTAGTACAACTTGTTTAAAAAGCAAAATGATCTCTTTTGTGCGAAAAACTGATTTCACCAATTCTTTCTCATGAGACGGCTTGCCATTGCACTAGGCATGAACTCAGGGGGAGTTTTGGATGACCTAGACTATCTTCTTAAGCTTCTTGCTCGGAGTAGTCGCATAAGGCTTGAGATCTAGCACATAACAAAAATTGGGTTGGAAACGACTATGAACCTTAAAAAGACAATGTTTTATGTGCTCCATTTGCTTAAGCTACAAAAAGAACCAAGTACTTAACAAATATTTCAATCTTGAGCTTATAGTACTCTATTTGGACTCAATATTAGCTTCCTTGTTCCGCTTAGCTTATTGACATGGCCTGCATCATCCTTGGATATCCCTAGTTAGACTTTGCTTATTGATGACTTGACATGCTCATAAAATGCATTACATTTCAGATCGTCATCTATGTGTGCTAGCTAGGATATACATATCTTGTCATGATCTAGATAGTCTTTTATTGAGTTATGGCTTGGTGTAGTTCATTATGGTCATTATGGATAATTCTCATGGCTTTAAATGCTTAAAATAAACAAACTTCAGCCATTTTCGTCTATTGACATGTCATATTCTCTCTTTTGCATCTTGATGTGTTTATTGTCAAAAGGGGGAGAATAGAGAAGAAAAAGTCTTTTGGGAACAGTTTAGAGCTTTGGAGAACAATTTGCTCTTTCAGTTGTTGCTCTAGTGTTCCTTCTGTCGACATGGTCATTAGCTCCAATTTTCTCTTTTTGGACCATGTTGGATTCTTCAAAATCAAACTCAACTTCGTGTTTTTTCTGGGTTTGTCGATATACTCATCAAGGGGGAGATTGAGAGACCATGTGGTCGTGACCCCATGTTGGTGATGAGTAATTGACATTGTTTTAGGATAGTTGAGTTTGGTTTGTGTGGTCGGACCATGTCGTTGCGTAGCGCAAACAGGCTCGGTCGGACTTGGTCAAACTTGGTCGTATGGATTAGGACGCGTATTCCTTTGATTCGACAGGTTTGGACTTTATCATGCTAATTTTGATTACATGTATCGAGCGGTGCTATTTGATGTGTTTCTTGTCTGTGTTGGCAGCAGGACATCGAGGCGGAGTCGTGGCGAGACACGGTGGACCGGACTAGGCGCAGGTGGCGCTGAGGTCAGAACGGTCGGGAGGTGTCGAAGATGGCGAGGGCTCGAGGTGGCTGCGAGGCTTGCAAGGCAAGAAAGGAGGAAGCTTCCTGGAAGATGCGCGAGGGGCGTTTCGGTAAAAACGCAAAGCTGCACTAAAGGAAGCGGGTTTGGATAAAACGCCATGAGTTGGTGAGAGCTAATGGGTAAAGTGTGTTGTAAACCCATTAGTGAGTGCTATAAATAGAGGATGCCCTCTAGTGGAGGGGATGAGAGAGTGGGTGTAAGAGTTAGGGTTTTATTTGGATCTCTCCATGCAATGAAATGAGCATAAAATGAGAGGATGAAAATGAGAGTGCTGTAAGAACACATATGTAATCATTCCTCTTGTTTAATCATTCATCTCTCTTCCTCTATTTTAATATGAGAGATTTTGGTTTGAGTTGTTTGGCCTATCTCGTATTTTGTTTTTTAGTTTCCTGGATTTTTCGGTAGTCATTTGTTGATTTCTTCAGTTCCTACTGCTGCTGTTTTGCTGTTTTTATTTTTTATTGTTGCTATTTTCTGCAGTATTTATTGCTGATTTCCTGATGATTTCTGCAACATTTTCTGCTCTTGGCCGAATAGTATCCAGTCCCTATCAAGCTTTCATTTCTTGGCCGAACTGCTAGGTCTCCTCCTGTACTAGTTCTTTTTGTTGTCTTGTCTTTGCTGCTTTGATTGATTGACAAGGGAGATAATGAATATGCAGCCACACACAATACTTGAGATTGGCTCCTTGCTGTGCATACTTCATACGGCCAACTAATGTTTAATCCATTTAAATGATTTTGGCTGCTACCCTTTCTAGTCAATCTTATGCTTCGGATGGGAACTAGTACTTTTGGTTTGTTTGTGAGCAGCAATATTTGTTCCATTCGGTTGGCTTTATTTTTCCTGTTTCTTTCTTTTGGCAGGAGAGGCAGGTTCACTTTGCAGTCTTATTCGGATGACAGTCTACAGACCTTTCTCTTTTAAGTCTCGGCCAAACAAGCTGCTAACCATTTCCTGTGTGTTCTCCCAGGGACAGTTTTCAGCATTTTAACCCGTAAGCTCTCTAGCTGCTGTTTGATTACCTTTGTGCCCTTGATCCATTTCAGTCTCTTGTCAGTTTGGTTTTCGGTTTGAGTGAGCAATCATCTCTTCTTGTTCATAGATTTATAGCCATCGGAGAGTAGAGATTTTTACGAATACTTTTGGGGGCGATTTTAAAAGTTGACATTCACCCCCCCCCCCTCTGTCGCCATTTCGGTCCTACATTAATAATCGGTCATACCACTCTGGCAGTCAGACTATGCCCTAATATCCGATACAGTTAGACTGCCCCCCACTATCCAGTCACACCGGACCACCAGTCAGACCGCCGTTCACAGGTCGGTCCGGCCGCTTCCTCCCAATGGTCCGATCGGTCCCCTCGACCGGTCCGACCGGGAACACTGATAGCAAATCTAAATTTTCTGAAACTATTGCAAGATTCAAATTCAACTCAACCAAACTATTAATTATTCATCATAAATATATATTAGACCTTGTACATGATCTCTCCTATTGTTGCCATCACACCCACATTTGCTTGGTCAAAAATTAAGTTAGAATGCTAGAGCAGAGAACATGAGATGTGGCCGAGAGGTTGGCAGGTTGCGGAGATAGTGACGAGGACAGCCATCTACTTTAATGACTTTAATTAGATCCAAATGGTTACTACTCTAATGACATCTAATCTCGTTGCTATCTAGGCTTATCGACTCGGGCTTGACACAGGAACAAAATAATGCAACTGGCGAACTAAAACAACTGGAGGTGTCGATATCGACGATGATTAGTTAAAACTCGTCCGCTGAGCAGGGGCATTTAATTTGCTACCGTAGCGTTGGCAGATCATAATCTGACGAATTCGCACGTGGTTTTGGGAGCAGAGCCCCAGCCTCCTGAAGAAAATGCCAGTGGCAAGTAGCAGCAACGATAATAAACTTTGTTGTCCAATGATGACTTATGAGCTAGCTCTAAATATATTATTTTATATTTTAATAGAAGAGAGAAAAAAGCTAGCTCTTGATCAAGAGCTAGTCTCATACATACATTCCAAGATTATATGAGAATGTCATGTGGGACTATTCATGTTATGAGCTATGTGCTAAAAGTTAATATTATTGGAGAAGTTATCTTAAAGCTAGTACTAGCTCATACCATTGTACATGCCCTTATACTGGGGTTATGTAAGGATCGAGGCCGGGTCGACCACTGCCAACCCGGTATTGTGGCGAGGATCTAGGGGCCATTGGGCTCTACGAGCAAAACAAGGTCGTAGCCATGGCTCAAAAATCGATATAGTTCGAATCCAACTAACGAAAGATAGGCATTTACATCTGGCCTGTGACCGGGAGAGTGTTAGTTGCTCCCTCAGCTACCCAACGACAAGTCCTAGCCTATTGGCTTAATGTAGTTATATTTATATTTATTTATTATGCCTACATTTTAGAATTAGGATGAACATGCTTTAATTGAGATGTTTCTTTACGTGACAATGGATTGTACCAAAAAAAAATTAATGTGGATCAAAGTTTTGTTTTATGAGATAATAAATTACTCTTCCTATTCTTTTTTACTTGATTTTCAAAGTTTGACTGCCAATAAATTTAAAACTATCTATCTTGGCTATACGAAAATTATATCATTAAATTTATTGTTAAAAATATTTCTATAATACTACAATTTTATTAGTATATTTTAGTGTAAGGTTATAAAAGTAGCAGTCAAACTTGTATCTTGAAGACCGCAAAAAGTTAAAAATGTTAAGTAAAAAAGAACGGATAGAGTTGTAATCAAACATGTTTAGACAAGAAGCTAGTACTATAAGGAAAATATTACACCAGTCAGATTCAGGCTGTAACAAGTATAGTCAAAGAACTTACTCCACGGCCCTTCTATCATGCATGTATGATCAAAATGCGCTAGCCATCCGTTCAAAAACTTCACCATTGCCGTGTAGGTGCTACCCACCCACCCGGCCACCATAGCTCACCGTCACCCGAGGCATGAACATGCTTTTGCAGCGGCTATTCAGATTATGCCGTCTTTTTCTGCATGTATTGATCACGATGATATTCAGGTGGCGCATGTACATAAGGAAACTTTTGCGAATTTCTTTAATATTGGAGGAACAATTCATATAAATTCTTTCCTAAAGCAACCTAGAGATCATGGGATCAAATCCGAGAAAATTTACAAATAGACCCACATAACATGTGAATAGTGGGACTTTAACCATTAGCCAGACATGTGCGCCACTCTGGTTGGACATTTTTAATAGCATGTTGTCTAATTACATTTTAACTCCACAAAACAGCTCTATATACACTATATCAACATACATATATATATTCTGCAAAAGGGTGTGTGTGTGTAGAAAGAAAAAAATAATAAAAAGAGAGAGATGGATGGATGACATCTTAATTACTTCTACATTTTTAGGAGAATGCATACTCAAACTAGTGTGCGTGGATTCTTTGAACCAACCCAAATCCAAAGGCTCGAACCAGTGGGGCTCCAGTGACTCCATCATGAAGTCCATTTTCAGGTCATCGGATGCCGGCAGCACCACACGTGCGAAATCAAAGAGCCGCTACCCTCATGGCTACTTCTGGCCACCGTCGGTGACAAGGTATATATAATAGTTACTAGCCAACAAAGCAGCGTAGTGTTGATTCACAGATCAAAATTTGCAGCATCGCAGCCTGTGATGACAGTGAGCAAGGAGACGATGGCATCTCTCTCTTCTTTTATCACAGTACGTAGTGTAAACACCACGGCATTGAGCCTGCAGGCGAGGTCGTCTTTCCATCTCTGCCTTTCTCAAGGAGGCGTCGGCAATATGCTGGATATGCATAGATGAAGCCATGATAGTCGGAGGCAGCAGTACTGTTGCATGTGTGCCCATTTGTGTAGATTACTCGAAACAATGGCGGGTCCTCAGAGTTGTGCTGCTTCACGTGCTTACTTGCCGGATAGCCATGATCCTGATGGTAGGTGCCCCTATAGTAGCACCTGCATAAAACGATGCTTACAGTTGTTTAGTGCTCACTTTTCCATGCCTTGAGGGCAAAAAATGATCAGAAAAGAGGTCATCGACATGCATGTGGCAGCCAAAAACTTTGGCACATGACGACACTTCGCACTGTCCACTTGGATCAGAATTGTAAATCTTGCCGACATGCATTATTAGCTACAAAGGAGTATTCCCACGCACGCATGCTTGGGATATCACAATGTCGGGAGTATCCCCAGGCATGGCATGATGGGATATCACATTCACATGAACCCAACACCGAAGGATCTAACATCCTACCTATTGATAATGCTAGAACTGCCTCTCATATCATATCATCAATACGTTCGATGTCAGTTAATCTATACCATGGTCTACATGATTGGCACATATATGGGATGGAATGCTCTCTACCAGAATTTTCAATCTTTTTCAGGTGTTTTTGACCTGTGTCTTTCCCAGATATTAGTAATACCTGTAGAGCCTTTCTCGTGCGCATATTTGGTGCTTTTTACCAATTTTCCAACGGTTTTGACACTTGTGAAGCACATAAATTAGAGCTAATTTGCTCGGTACAATCGTAATTGTTCGCAAGTTGAAAAATACCATTGCAAAGAGACCAAACTTATAAATACCATCGCACAACACAACAACTCTGGAAAATACCATCGTCATTAGCTTTTCCATCCATTTGAGCCGTTAACCACCATTTAGGTGAGAGAAAAATTTATAAATAACACTTTTACCCTTTGGCATTCTGGGGAGAGAGCAAAGAACAGAAAGGGAAATAGAGGGTAAAGCAGGGGAGGCAGCGGCGGCTCTGGAGGGTGGCGGCACCAGCAAGGGGAGAGGTGGGTGACGCAGGCGACTGGCAAAATGAGTTGCCACAGCCACGGGGAGGCAACGGGAGGTGGCGGCGCAGGTGTCGGTGCACAGTGGCGGCATGAATGGCGGTCAGGGCAGTGTCCAGGCGTTCACAGGCACATTGTGAGCTCATAGAGTGCTCCCATGCAGTCGGCTTGGCCGAAGGATGGCCGGAAATGGCTAGCGCAGCAGCTAGCGGTGGTGAAGGGTTGGGCGCCGATGCTGGGGTTCCATGGTGGTGCATTGAATGAATTGATTTGAGGTAAAGGTAGAGGGGGCGGAGAGGATCATTGAGATGCGAGGAATTGAAGTTTAGCTCACCGGAGACAACGAATCGACGGCGAGGAGCGAATTCGGCCATTTTTGGGGATTGGTTGCATAAAAATCAAATTAACTTGGAGGATAGGTTGCTTGGATCTAGAACACGATGTGACGCAAACAAACTATAAAAATTCATGGCAGTGATTGCAAACATTTTCTAAGCATACGTCGTCGACATTCCTGTCGCTCCGCCACGTTCCAGGCCAAACCACCCATGTCACCACCTTTGCCTTAGTCCCAGAAATTCATTCCATGCCTCTCCCAACCCCCTCATCACCGTCAGACTACATTCACTGTGCACCACTACCACGCCCCTGACCTCAACGTGCCAGCCCAACTCTGACTACCATGAGCTCACATCATACACTCGTCTGTGTTTGAGTGCAAAAATAGATCCCCGATGCCTCAATCCATCTCCCCATACCTCCCTTCACCACAGCCGAGCCTCGTCACCTACTGAATCGCCCCCATCGCCATTGGGCAGAGAGAGAGAGAGAGTAGAGAGATTGATCTTAATTTCATTTGGAGGGGAGAATGACAGCTGGGATTGGACATTACAAAAGGAAAAAAAAGAAAGAAAACAAGAATGAAGAATGGGAGCAAAATGGTAAATTCGCTCTAGTACGATGGAAAAAAAGTCACCACAGTGGTATTTTATAGATTTTCGGTCTTTGCAATGGTATTTTTCAAGCTGTGATTGTTTGCAATGGCACTGAACAAATATCTTCATAAATTATGGTGGTGCCTATCATTTATAATGCTCAAACATCATACAAATTAATATGGCAACTATGATGTTTACTAACATTAGCCCGAATTTGTTAACCTAGAGATTGATATTTATTGTCTTTAGAGGGTTTTGTTTTTTTATTTCATCCTTTGAGGTTTCAATTTATATTGAATATAGTCAGCTACAACCAATACGCGACTGGAAATCTCTCATGCACATCACATATTCACATGACAAAACTAAATCTTCCCGATATGTGATGATGTTCAATCTACATTTGCAACTTTTCCCCTTGCAGAAGTTGCAACAGGAACTAAACAAAATGCTTGCGGTAAATGTTGAGTGAGGATTTTTTTCTAGAGGAAAAAAAATTAAGTACTTCTCACACAACCAGATCTACGGGGCAAAGACAGCTATCCAAAGAACAACTCAAAACATTCCTGAGTGAGATTCTTTACAAAATGATGGTTGGCTCCAAATTAAGATCAAGGTGTGTGATTCTTCGCAAACAATTATTTCTGCATCATTACAAGCTTATTTAAGATCCACACGCGCCTATCATAGTCCATAGAAGTTTTATAAGTCACTATATTTGTTAAATAAACATTTAACAATTCCGGAACAAATCCATGACGTACATTGTCAATTACGCTAGCTCATGCTCATCTAAAAACAGTTGGCAGTGGATAGTGCAAGTTGCACCACTTCACTATTTTCGTAACTATGATACAATGGATCGCCAATCATAGCAAAAACAAATCAAAAGCCTGGTTTCATCAACGGTAAGTTGAGCTAGAGTGCAATTAAATAACTAATCCCCAGTTCATGCATGCTAGTTAGGAAACCAATTAGCATCTTTTTGGACTAATAAACAAACCCACCCCAGTGGAGTGCACGAAAGCTGAGCGTGTTGATTCCCTCAATGTATGATTGTTCTTAGTTTTCCTTTTCTTTTCGCTATTGTTTCGTTGCGCTTTTAAAAATTCCCATTCAGGCATGGGGTTTTTAAATACAAGACAACATAAATGTCAACGTTACAACCTGATGCGAGCTACAGGTAGCTACTGGGGAAGGCAGTGCAATCTAGTAAACCATGCATGCACCAGATTTCTTTTTGCTTCTAAGCACACTTGCGATTAAACTATATATGCGACCAGAAAGCCAGCTTTCTGGCTTGAGACGATTAGTTAAGTAGTACTTAAAGCCCTGAAACGAGATCAATCACACACTACTACAGAAAGCCTAATAGTAGACGCCTCATCACAGACGGTTTTGTAAAACCGTCTCTGATGAGCACTATTACAGACGGTTGTAATTTGGAGGCCGTCTGTGGTTTTTGTGGCGGGAAAATAGATTATCACAGACGGTTATTACCGATGAACCGTAACCGTCTGTGATAATCCCAGATTATCACAGATGGTTTTTAATTAAAAACCGTCTGTGATAAGCTTGTTATCACAGACGGTTTGTAATTAAAAACCGTCTGTGATAATTCACAGACGGTTTTTAGTTAAAAACCGTCTGTGATAATGGCTAAGACATTTATTGCGCTGCTCAGACCGCATCTGTCTTCATTTCGATCCAGATCTAGCCACTGCTGCGCACTTTTTCACTCGGGAGGAAGCTAGGCGATTTCAGGCCAGTTAATTTGGTGGGAAGAGGCAGAGATTGAGCTTTGAAAGATTCAGACTTTCCTGGTTGCTCTAGATATGGTTAGTAATGAAATTTATTTTTTCTTTAATTGCATTACAATTTAGGTCTAAGTAATCCATGAGTGGTTATTGAAGATGGTTAATTTGCAAAATTGTTGATTATATAATAGCTGTTGTGTTTGTAATATGAATTGAGCTAGCAAATTAAGTCTCGATATAATAAATGTGGCCGGTATATATGTAGTTATAATTAGTTAATCTAGATGTTAATACTAAGTTGTTATATATGTACGTAACGTAGGACCGAAGCTGGATGTATGCCACGAGCCGTGTGAGTGAAGAGTACATTAATGGCGTTTCTGCTTTTATAAGAGCTGCCGAGGAGGATATGTTGAATAAGGGGGTGGAATATATGTGCTGTCCATGCACTGACTGCGAGAATTTGAAGATGTTTAAGAACCGAGGGCAAATTGAATCGCACTTGATTCGGAGGGGTTTCAAAAAGGATTATACGTGTTGGACCAGTCATGGCGAAGTGAATGATCATATGCCGCCGGATGACATCGCCGGTGAAGTGAATGATATGCCCCCGGATGACATCGCCGGTGAACTGAATGATATGCCGCCGGCTGATGTCGATTGTGGCTCGGATTCGAATAGGTTGCACGATGATAATCTGGATCAGATGCTTCGCGATGTAGAAGAGAACTATGATGAGAGAGAGTATGTTAAATTCCATGGCTTGATGGAGGACTCAGAGAAACCTTTGTACACGGGCTGCAAGTACACGAGGTTGTCGGCCGTGCTTGAACTGTTGAAATTGAAGGCAAGCAACGGTTGGTCCGACAAGAGTTTCACGGCGCTGCTAGGTATTTTAGCGGACATGCTTCCGGAGGGAAATGAGTTGCCTAAAACCACGTATAAAGCCAAAAAGGTTCTTTGTCCGTTGGGAATGGAAGTAGAAAGAATACATGCATGCCCGAACGACTGTATCCTCTACCGTAAAGAGTATGCAAACATGCATGTATGTCCGGTGTGCAACGCATCCCGATACAAACGTAACAATCAATCATATGATGGCGAGGGAACAGAGGCGAAGAAAGGACCTCCTTCTAAGGTGACATGGTATTTTCCTATAATTCCCCGTTTGAAAAGGTTTTTTGCAAATCCAAAGGAGGCAAAACTGCTGCGTTGGCACTCGGAGGAGCGCAAGAAGGATGGAATGATAAGACACCTTGCTGATTCCGCGCAGTGGAGAAACATCGATAGGAGTTTTGCAGAGTTCGGTGCAGAACCAAGGAATATAAGGTTTGGATTGAGTACAGATGGAATGAATCCTTTCAGTAGCATGAGCAGCCGACATAGCACATGGCCCGTGACTCTCTGCATCTATAACCTTCCTCCTTGGTTGTGTATGAAGCGAAAGTACATTTTGCTGTCAATACTTATCCAAGGGCCAAAACAACCTGGGAATGATCTCGATGTGTTCCTAGCACCGTTGGTGGAAGATCTAAAAGTACTATGGAACGAAGGGGTACAAGTATGGGATGCATACAAACGAGAGAACTTCACTCTGCGCTCCTTATTGTTCTGCACCATAAATGATTATCCTGCCCTTGGTAACCTATCGGGCCATAGTACAAAAGGTGCCAAAGCTTGAACTCACTGTTTAGATGGTACCGAGAGTGTGTGGCTGAGACACTCACGCAAAACCGTCTACATGCGTCACCGCCGGTTCCTTCGGAGGGCTCACCCATACCGCAAGATAAAGAAACAATTTGACGGAGAGAAGGAAGACGGTTCAGCTCCAAGGCATTTAAGGGGACACGAGGTTTATGATATGATTAAGGATTTAGATGTTGTCCTCGGAAAGGGACGTAAATTGAGGGCTCATGAGAAGAACACCTGGAAGAAGAGATCAATATTTTGGGACTTACCTTATTGGGAGTACCTAGATGTTCGGCACTGCATCGACGTCATGCATGTAGAAAAGAATGTGTGCGACAGCTTGATTGGTCTCTTACTGAACATCCATGGTAAAACAAAGGACGGCGTCAACGCACGGCTTGACTTGGCTGATATGGACATTAGGCCTGAGTTAGCATCGACACGCACTGATAATGGACGAACGTACCTTCCCCCTGCGTGTTACACTCTGTCCAAGGGTGAGAAAACAGAACTGTGTCATTGCTTGCATGGTGTCAAAGTTCCGTCTGGTTACTCCGGCAATGTGAAGAAACTTGTTTCGATGCAAGATTTGAAGTTAAACGGCATGAAGTCTCATGATTGTCATGTGCTGATGACACAGATGCTCCCTATTGCAATTAGAAATATTTTGCCTATCTAAGTCCGAGAGACAATCACGAGGCTATGTTATTTCTTTAACACAATTGCTCAGAAGGTCATCGATCCCGAAGGACTAGATGCTCTGCAGGACGAGGTGGTGATGACTCTATGTCACCTTGAAATGTATTTCCCTCCTTCGTTTTTCGATATCATGGTCCATCTCATTGTTCACGTTGTGTGGGAGATAAAAATGTGCGGGCCCGTATTCCTACGTAGCATGTACCCATTTGAGAGGTTCATAGGAATTCTCAAGTCCTACGTACGGAATCGTTCTCGGCCGGAGGGCAGCATCGTCGAAGGTTATGCAAGCGAAGAGGTCATTGAGTTTTGTGTCGATTATATGGCTCAGATTCAACCGATAGGTGTCCCTCAATCTCGTCATGAGGGGAGGCTGAAGGGTCTCGGAACTATCGGAAGGAAAGCAATCACTCCAGATATGGACACGTATACTCAAGCTCATTTCACGGTGTTGCAACACATGACTGAAGTGGCCCCTTATGTGGACCAGCACAAGGATGTGCTTCGGCAACAGAATCCGGAGCGGCCGGATGTTTGGATCATGAGGCAACACAACTGTTGGTTCAACCAATGGTTGAAGGAGCAAATCGCTAGGAGCTCGCCGAGTGAGACGCTGACATGGTTGGCAAAAGGGCCGACATTTACAGTTGTGACATGGCAAGGATATGACATAAATGGGTACACATTCTATACGCAGTCTCAGGATGTCAAGAGCATTTACCAGAACAGCGGTGTCCGCATAGACGCATTCAGTACCGATGGGTCGAGAAACTCGTACTATGGCTTCATAGAAGAGATTTGGGAGCTCGACTATGTGGTTTTCAAGATCCCCTTATTTCGCTGCCGTTGGGTGCATCTCCCACAGGTGAAGGTTGACAAGTACGGTGTCACGACCGTGGACCTCCAACGTGTCGGGTACAAAGACGAACCATTCGTACTCGCCAATCAAGTTGTTCAAGTTTTCTATGTAACCGACCCGGCAAATAAGAAACACCATTTAGTTCTTCATGGAAAAAGGAGAATTGTCGGAGTGGAGAATGTAGTGGACGAGGAGGAATACAATCAATTTGACGAGTTACCTCCTTTTGGAAATGGCATAAGGGTCGACGATGAACAACGTGACGAAACTAGTTACGTACGCATTGATCATGATGAAGGGCTAATTTTTAAAGGAAATAAGCAAGTACAATAAGAATGTATATGTGAAAATGTGTGACAATTTTGAGATGTATATGTGAAAATGTGTGAGGTAGTCAATTTTGAGATGTATATGTGAAAATCTGTGATGTAGTCAATTTTGAGATGTATATGTGAAAATGTGTGATGTAGTCAATTTTGAGATGTATATGTGAAAATATGTGATGTAGTCAATTTGGAGATCTATATGTGAAAATGTATATTGTAGTCAATTTTGAGATGTATATGTGAAAATGTGTGATGTAGTCAATTTTGAGATGTATATGTGAAAATATGTGATGTAGTCAATTTTGAGATGTATATGTGAAAATGTATATTGTAGTCAAT
This sequence comes from Dendrocalamus latiflorus, assembly GCA_017311315.1. NCBI lineage: Eukaryota > Viridiplantae > Streptophyta > Magnoliopsida > Poales > Poaceae > Dendrocalamus > Dendrocalamus latiflorus. The sequence continues at coordinate 51,320,123 of CM029664.1, read as the reverse complement.
TTTGAGATGTATATGTGAAAATGTGTGATGTAGTCAATTTTGAGATGTATATGTGAAAATATATATGTGTGATGTATTTGAGAATGAAAATGCAGCTGGTTGGTGTTGTATATGAATGCAGCTGTTTGGTGGTTGATATGAATGCAGCTGTGTAGTTATTGGTGTTGTCTTAATTGCAACAGCCGGCAAAGGCTTATCACAGACGGTTCTAAACTTAGAACCGTCTGTGATATCGTATCACAGACGGTTCTAAGTTTAGAACCGTCTGTGATATGTTATCACAGACGGTTCTAAGTTTAGAACCGTCTGTGATAATCTCCCTACATATACCCTCTCGCTAGGCTTTTCCGTGTGCGCTGCAGTTATTCGATTAGATCTAAATCCCGAGCCCGTCGTCGCCGCCGCCTCCCCGAGCCCTCGCCGGCTGCCTCCCCCAGCCCTCGTCGGTCGCCTCCCCGGACGAAGACGTCGCCGCAGCCTCCTCCTCCTCCGTCGCCGCCTCCCCGAGCCCGTCGCCTCCTCCTCCTCCGTTGCCGCCGCCTCCTCCTGCGTCGCCGCCTCCTCCTCCTCCTCCGTCGTCGTCGCCACCTCCTCCTCCTGCGTCGTCGTCGCCGCCGCCTCCTCCTCCGTCGCCGCCGCCTCCTCCTCCGCCGTCCCTAAGGTCACCAAAACCCTAAGGTCATCAAATCCCTCCCCGAGCTTCATGCTTACTGTTAGTGTTTAGGGTTGATGCTTGATGCTTCATACTGTTATGGTTAGTTGCTTAGTACATATTTAGGGTTGATGCTTCATGCTTACTGTTAGTGTTTAGGGTTGATACTTGATGCTTCATACTGTTATGGTTAGTTGCTTAGTACATATTTAGGGTTGATGTTTCATGCTTACTGTTAGTGTTTAGGGTTGATGCTTGATGCTTGGTACATATTTAGGGTTGATGCTTCATGCTTACTGTTAGTGTTTAGGGTTGATGCTTGATGCTTGGTACATATTACATTGGTACATTGTTTACTGCAGTAGCTTAGTTTAATTTGCTATTTGGTACATACTACATTGGTACATTGTTTACTGCAGTTGCTTAGTTTACATTGGTACATATTACATTGCTTGTTGTGTTAGTATATAGTATATAGTATATACTATATAGTATATACTATATAGTATAGGCACATAACCCCTCTCTGTCCACATCACCCCCTCCCTTCTCCCCCTTCCCTCTACTCTCCTCTCTTCCTAACATTGAGCATCATGTTTCACTTTTCTTGCTTCCTTATCTTATCATGTGCAACCCTACAATTTGAGAGCACAAATTAACCAATCAAGGAAGAGTATATGATCAAAGGGCATGAAGCAAGTGACATACTATAGTGTTCCCGTTCAATGAACCGGATACATTAGTTTGTGTCATTTGCTTCATAGACCTTTGTTTAGGGACTTTGCTATTTGGTTTATAGTATTAGCAACTAAATTAGGTGCTAGGATAGGCACATCACCCCCTCTCTATGTCCATATCACCCCCTCCCTTCTCCCCCTCCCCTCTACTTCTCTCTTGTCTTGCAATTCAATATGATCACTTTCTCATCTTATCTTAATAGACCCACAAAATGAGCAACATGTCACCCGCGCATTCTTCAACATCATCGCCGGAGGCGTCCGCTCCAACATCAAGACGCCAAGGAAGAGGGCTATCAAAGAAGCCTGAGGGCCGACAGACCATCACAGCGGTGAATGCATCTGGGGTCCCTATCCTTCCTCAAAAAGCAGTAAATGCATTCCGAACCATGGTCGGAGTAGTTGCACGAGAATGAATTGAGATCACATACAATTCGTGGAAGAACGTGCCTGACACTCGGAAACGTGAGCTGTGGACCAAAATTTTGGTATCGTTCGAGTTCCCAGAAGAACACCTGGACGCTGTGCAACAACAAACCTACAAAGCGGCGTGCAAAGCATGGAAGAACTTCAAGAGCACGCTTGTCAGGAAATACGTGGAGACGGACGAAACGCCTGTTCATAAATACCCATTCCTGGAACCACAATGGGAAGAGTTCAAGGCGATGAAAACGACCGAAGATTTCAAAAGTACAAGTGTGGCGCACAAGGCCCTCCAGGCAAAAAATGCACACCCTCACAGACTTGGCACAGCTGGGTATGCGGGTAAAATCCCGCAGTGGATGAAGGAGGATGAGCTGGCAGCTGCACAGGACATCGCCCCGCCGTTTTCCAATATCCCGGATGACCGCGCTCGAAATTGGATTAGAGTAAGGTCATCTACAACGACATCAGGGGACGTCACCTTTCGAAACCCTGCAGACCAGCAAGTGACCGAGCGCCTGGTAAGATATCGATCGAACTACGTAGCTTGTAATTACTCCACAACTTCGTACGAATTGGAATGACATGTCGTGCTCTTGCAGGAAGAGCTGAGTTTTCAATCTACCCTGGGATCATTCCAGGGAACAAGGGAGAATGATATGCTCTCCGTGGCCCTGGGAAACAAGGAGCACCCGGGCCGTACGAGAGGCCTTGGGCTTTACGTTCCTTGGAAACATGGTTTCCAAGATGACTCCGACATGTATCGGCGCAGGAAAAGAAACAAAGCCGAGCGTGACGCATAGCTACGAGAAGAGATCAAGGCATCTCTTAGAGAGGAGATACTAGATTCGCTGGCTGATGTAATCAGAGATGAGGTGCGGAAACAGACAGAAAGTCAGTAGGCCGCTGCCGCCGCTCCTGTGCTAGCCAGCCCGCCCAACCGTCCGAGTAGCTGCGCGTCGAATCCGACGCAATCCCAGGCCAAATTTCCTGTGGACGACATCCTGGTAATAATTATTACCTCTCGAATGCTTGCTCCATTAGTAGGCCTATTCGAGTAGCTAATTTTGTATCGTTATGTAGGAGCCTACGAAGTGCAGGCTCCAAGTGAGATATGGCTCCATTCCCTTGTACGCTGCTTGGGGCCAGACATATTCGTCTGGTATCGGGGCCATGGTGCACGGTCAAGCTTTAGCGCCAGGCTTCGCAAAAGTTAATGTGGATGGTGTGTATGTCAATTTTGAGGTGGTCCCGCTACCGAAGCCCCCCAACGACGAGATCGTGACTCTAGGACAGGCCATTGGAACATTCATCCAGTGGCCCAAAAACGACATCTCCCTGGAGGCTTCTTCGCCGGTGGCAGGACCAGAGCAACTTGCACTGGTGCCATCTCCATTACAAGACCAGTCGGTTCCACCACCGGATACTACACCGGTGCTATCTCCACGGGCCCTATTCTCGCCAGAGCAACTTGCACCGCTGCTACCTTCAAAGTCAACTTCCGTGAAGTCGACCTATAGCCGAGGCAGCAAGGGCAAAGCAAAGAAGACTAATGATGATATTCCGTACCACCCTTTGGCCCGCAAATTCGTGCTTGGCGAGCCGTTGCTCGAGCAAAAAGACCTCCAAAAGCTACCACATAGTTGCATGCAATTGCACACGTGGTATATGCAGCAGTCCAATAAGCTAGAGGGAGAACGGACTTCAAGTATCACTGCCAAATTCACCGAGGAAGATTTACACCACAATCTTCAAGAGTGTATGTTCGTGGTCGTCTTTGAGGATTTATTCGTTCTGTTCACGCTCAACGCTCTTGACGTCTCAATCATTCGATGCTGGACGCTGTAAGTGTGTACAATCACAGTCTCCGTTAATGTCATACCGATAAATGCCATGTCTAATTTTTTGCTTTCGTGTGTATATATATAGACACATGCTGATTAAAGCTAGATTATCCAACTCATCAGCTGGTTTCTTGGACCCACAATTGGTCGCCAAGGATACCATCGACCATGAGACACCCCTCGTCGAGAGGTACATTGCATCAGGACTGCTGGATTGCCGCAATAAGGACTATGTACTTATGCCCTTCAATCAGAACTTTCATTGGATTTTAATAGTAATTGTACCAAAATGGAACAAGGTATATTACCTTGATTCCCTAAGTAAGAATAAAATGGACTTCACAGTTGTCAGCCAAGTAATCGATAGGTAAGCACATATTCCCCATACATATCTACATTGTACTCTTTCTTTCCTTCCGAATGATTAAGGTTAACTTTTCCGAATGACGTAGGGCGTTCGCGATGTACATTGAAAAGGGAGGTGACTCGAAGCGCGGAGCCAAAGGCCTGCTGACACATGTTCGAGATTTTAAGGTATTCGCTATTTCACATTAATTAATCCTATGCAACAGTTGGTACTAATGCCTCTTGAACTAACACATTCTATTTTTTGCAGTGCCACCAGCAGCAGCCGGGCAACACATGTGGATACTACGTTTGCCAACATATGGAACTACTCCTCGATTCCTCGAGGCTCACCAATCGCAAGGTTTGTCACTCTTCCCATAATTACTTTATACTTATCACGTTACATATATATGCACATTGATATTCCTATCGACAGGCTGTGTCCATCCCGTCAACTGCATTGAAACAGTCTGATCTTGGAGGGATTCAAGGAGAGTTGGCGTACTTTTTGCTGACTCAAGTCATAAAGCCAGGATGACGGTTCCACTGCGCACCATGATTTCTTATTGGTCTTATCACTAAGTGTAAATGCAGTGTAGATCTTTTGTAACTGTGCATTTGTTAATGGATATTTCATTTCAATTCAATTAATCGATTTGCGAAATGGATGCATGCTTTATGTTTGTGAAATGAAGTGTCATGTCAATGAATTTTTTGTACGGATAATCCATTTTTTATTCAAAATTTCAGAAATATACCCGCGGGAAATTTTTTTACAAGAATAGGCTCCAGTCGCCTAATGGTTGGGCGACTGGAGCCTTTCGCCCAACCATTGGGCGACTTCATGAAAGTCGCTCTACCCTCGAGCGACTGCATCCAGTCGCCCAACCATTGGGCGACTTTCATGCAGTCGCCCAATAGTTGGGCGACTGCACTCAGGACCCCGTGAATGTTTTAAATTTTGTCAATTTTATAGTTTTAAACTGGTAAAAAATCTGCTGAAGTTGTAATAAAAGTTTATGTTCATTGTATGTTGTAGGTGTGTAAAAAAATTTGGGAAACTTTTTTTTAGAAACAAATGACCATAGAACAATTGGTACATACGATGGTAAGTGATATTTTGATGTTACTGAAATGTATCTGAAAGCAAATGAGATGCGTGAATTGTATATTTTTTGTCTGTGATTATCTGTTTGTTTCAGAGGGCATGGCTAGCATTCCTGAGGCTAGCCAATAAGAGAAATATATGTATGGGGTCGAAGGGAATATCACAGACGGTTTTTGAGTAAAAACCATCTGTGATAGCTGATAATCACAGACGGTTTTTACTCAAAACCGTCTGTGATAATCAGTATCACATACCGTTTTTTAACGAAAAACCGTCTGTGATAATCAGTATCACAGACGGTTGTTAACTAAAAACCGTCTGTGATAATCAGTATCACAGACGGTTGTTAACTAAAAACCGTCTGTGATTATCAGCTATCACAGACGGTTTTTGAGTAAAAACCGTCTGTGATAGCCCATAATCACAGACGGTTCGAAAACCGTCTGTGATGACCTTCGATTATCACTGACCCATAAATACAGACGGCTCACAAAACCGTCTGTGATGACGTTTTCGAACTGTTTGTGATGACCTTTTCTGTAGTAGTGACATGTACTTAACTAATATTGGAAAGCCTTGAGACGAGATCAATCACATACACTTAACCAATACGGGAAGGACCCGCTGTTTACAGCTAGTGTGTGTCAGTGATATTTTGTATTTGTATATTTAATTTAGGTAAGAGTTCAACATCTTTTTAGAAACTTTTGTTATAACCTATCCTGATTAATTACTAGATGCTTATGTGAGATCCCAATCCAAAGTGTGTCTCAGTAGGGAGCACGTACATGATTTTTTTAGACGATGGCTGAGATCATTCAGATTTACGATTTCTCTCAAATATATAAACAAGATAGTTTTTTTGCCGTTGTTTCGAAGAAGCTTATCGCAACAACTTTTTTAAAGTGACTTATTGACATTCAATTCATTCACACAAGTGTTCGCACTAAGAAAAAACTACAAGTCGCAGCCAAAAAGAACTCACCCGATATCTAAGTTTGGTTTTTCAAGTGTGCTTAGGTGAGCATAATAAGCATTGCGCAGTGGAGCCAACTTGCCTAGGTAGTTTGAGTGTAATTTTTCTGAAACGTTTCTGATACTGTACAGAAATAACACCAGTGTCTTACACCCATTTTCTCTATTAATGTTACTACCAGACTTTGGCCTAATGGACAAACTATCTATATCTGTCCTATAATATACATCCATTAATTTAAGCAAATATACAGCTAACGCACCTTGGAAAGGCATTGCCCTGGATCATCTTTTCCCCATATTTTCTCCAGCGGTAGCCATCACCATCATGATACGGAGCATATGTGTACTCAGTTCTCGTGCATATGCGAACGACGTTCCTATTTGAGGAAACTACCTTTAAACACTTGAGACAATATAAACTACAACAAGAGGAATATCACATGTAGCAAGAACTAACTATGGACATCCTATGGAATAAGAACCATTTAGAGCAACTCATTGAAAGATTTCTAAGTGTATTTAGAAGGAAGAGGAAGAATCGGGAGAGAAAAGATTGAATTGCTATTCTGCTCAACATGCAGAGGCAGCGCAATCAGATGTTATATATCTCGGCAAGAAGCTTGTGCCGAATTAGCTACATGAGACCGAAGTTCAGGCTTCGGTTCCGCTTTACATGGATATCAGAGATTACATTTGTTACATCGGCCTTATCTATACAAAACTGAGTCTAACTGAATGATCTATCTCTATTCTAGTACTTCCAACACTCATTACTTGTAACAACTCACGTCGTTAATTAACCCTAATTAGCAAATTAGGACGTTAAGTAGGATTAATTACATAAAGGATAATCTAAAAATACGAGGAAATTTAAACTTTTCTGCGTAGCCGTATAAATTGAAATCAACGAATGATAAACTAGTACCTTGTTTTCATAATTTTATTAACGAGGATGAATATCAAACGATATAGACTAAGTGAGAAATAAAATTCAATAGCACAAGTAAAAGTTTCCAACTCAATTAAAATATATATAACAGTCCGTAATACAACTGTGTAATTATTACAATTCTTGTACAACAAATCAAGTTACATTCCTTGAGCTACAGCTAAAACTGGCCTAAATTAAATAAAGATATTACAACTCTTTTTACATTAATAACGACAATACAAATTGCTGTAAGTTTATAAGTCTTGGTCCTAATCAAATGACCGCCTCGCAAACTTAGATAATTGTAACACAATTGCAACATTAGAAACTACATTCGAGTAACATACATTATTCTGTATACAACCATATTAAAAGAAAGCTAGGTACATTTAGATCATTTCATACATTGGAGATTGTCGTCAAATTGTCGATACACCGCTATTTACATATGAACAAATAACTAAATTATAAGACCGAAAAAGACCGAACAAAAGAATTAATCGAATTAAAGTAAAGTAAAGTAAGCGTTGCCGTCAGAGCCCTACGGATTAACTTCGGGCGGGGTAATCCGTTCACGGAGATACCTGACCGTCCGGGGGCCAGTCGGCACCTCTCACAACCATAGGCTCATCACACGGTATTTTAATTGTATACAAACCTGTTTTGAGTATAGGAACCAACTAAGGCAAAGCCAAAAACAATGCCATGATCCCATTTCCAAGCCCAAACCGCAACAGAGAGGCACCTGTCAAAGCCATGCCCACACATCACCATAGTAACCGAGACAGCACACGGCCAGAGCCAACATGCCCAGATAGCACCGCCAGCCAGCAGTGAACAAACCAAGAGCCAGTCCCAAACCGAGCCACGGCCAACCGAGGCAGTGAGCAACCGAGAGCACAAGCCCACCACTGAGACCACAGTAGCTTCCCAAAAATATCTCAGCGCAAACACACAAAGGGAAAGGGGATCAGAGCGACAACACCCAACCCCACTTCTGTCCACATTTCTCACCCAACCGCAAGACCGAAAGCGACGAGAGCGAATCAAGGCGGCGAAGACAGGGGGCCGACCAGGAGCGGAAGGGATGACCGGGGGCGGCGACAGCAACCGCAGCGGCAAAGAGCAGAACCGCAAGCCGTGAGCCATCCCCAGGAGGTCACCGTCCAGCAGCATTCGAGCACAAGCCATCCGCACCCACCAGCCACCCCAGTTCCCTTCACCCGAACATCATCCGACACCGGTGGAGGTAAACCACAACCATTAAGTACATTCTCAACACACATGCACAACTTGAACATCAAACCATCAAGCACCATAGAACCACATCAAGCTGGCCAACTAGGGTTAAGGAAGTAGGGTAAGGAGATGGGGGAAAGAAGTAGTCAAACTTACCATAGTGGCGGCGGCGGCGTGCTACCGCCGGGGTAGCCACAGCCCGGCGGCCACAGCGCACTCCCCCGGCGTGCGGCGGCTCAAGCCGACCGTGACCACCCGGGGCAACGCACCCTCCATGCCTAGGATAGCAAGAATAAAATCAGTAGCAATAGAATGAAATAGCAACCAAATCCAAAATAGATCAGGGCCGATTTGGGGAAGAAGGCACCGGATCCGGGCTCTGGGCCCCGGAACTGGCGGCAGCACCCATGGGAAGCCGAGCGGCGAGGAGACGGCACGGCGCGACGCCGAGGAGACCGACAAAGTGAGGAGGGGGAAAGGCGCTGCGGAGAGGCGGCGCAAGGGGGCGCGTAGAGAGAGATAGAGCCGGCGGCAGGGGAGTAGAGGCGGAGCCGGGGAGTGGGGCGGAGGTGGCGCAGAGAGGGAGAGGGAGCCGAGAGAAGAGAGGCGGGGAGGAGTTGAGGCGTCGGCGGAGCGGGCGAGGAAAGAAGAGAAGGGAGGCGGGGAGACAGGAGCCGAGGCGTCGGTGGAGCGGTGAGGAGTAGCGAGCGGGCGGAACAGGAAGCGTCGGCCTACGGTTTTAGAAAGAGGGCAGCCGAGAGGAAGTAGTAGGAAAAGGGGTAAGTTAGGATGTGTTTGGTTGGAGGGATGGAGTGGGATGGGATGGGATGGTTCCTTTGACCAAGTCTATCTGTGTGTTGGTTGGAGGGATGGAGTGGGATGGAATGGTCCAAAGTGAGATGAGCCTGTGCAAATTTAGAGAATATTCTTCTTAGATGCTGTACCATGTGGTTCCACTTTTTTTGTGGAACTATCTCATCTCATCCCCATCCCATTCCATCACACTCCATCCCTCTAACCAAACACATCCTTAAGTACCCAGATAAGAGAGTAGGGTTAATAAATCAAACATGATCATAAACATATGTGGTAATTATATTGCTTTAGTAAATTGCCAACATGGATAAATTAGGGACGAGTGTTTAAGAACCTGGTTAAGTAATATTAACTATCTCCGCCTAATAAACATCCGTTGGAAATGAATTAAAAAGCCATGAACCCTAAGATCAAGTCAAAATCTTCGATTAATATGCGGTTAAATAATGTTGTGCTAATTATTAGAAAAGAATTGGAAAGTAGAGATCACGTCAGCATAGTGTAGCATGAATTAGTAAATCATTTAAACAATAGCTTTATTCAGCATTGTAGATTAAAGCTACTGCTCAATTAGTAGAGTTCCTAATTAAATACCTATCAAACTCTGTTAGTAGTATAAACTTAGGGAACATCGATAATAAATAGTCATAAGCTTATGAATAAACCAAGCATGTCAATTGATTAAAACTGGTAATCCGTAGTAAAATTTGTGTCTTCGTTTAGACCATCCCATGGGATATTTAAATACTCATTAGCATACTCAATTACTCAATCGACGCCGTTAATAGCATTACATGATAGGAATTCACTACTGATTACTCTGGATAGTTAGGATATTAATTGTGGTCCAACGATTTAAAATGTGTGTGTTGATTAAACTTGTACGCGTACGGAATACATTAAAGGACTGTAATCTTAGCCCATTTTGTTGTGAGTTTCCATAACCGGTTGGTTAAATTCATCTGAACAGTAGAAAACCATTAATCCGTAATTACGATAACTAGAATAAATGAATTGTCATATATAGATTAAAACCTAGCGTATCGATTTACCCGATGCCGTGCTAAGTAAATTATTCCAGGTTATCATCAATTACTCAATTAACCTAGATCACATTAAATTACAGAACTTCCCTAGTAAACAATTATGAATCTTGAAAATAAATTTAATGATACCCGTAGGCTGGAATTGCACGCCTACGAAGTAAATTGTGGTAATATCCTGGGGATCACTCTATTACGCATTTAAATGCCCAGTTAACTTTTATTGATTAATTATAAACTGCAGGAATCCACTAATAAGTATTCTGAATTATAAGAATAAAGCCATAGCCATTAGCAGATTTAAAACTGTATGCGACGATTAGAATAGCAAGCGCTGAAGTAACATAATAATAGTCAAGTAAAGATTTCGAGTAACGATTAAAATTATACGCGGTGATTTAAATGGCAGTTAAACTGTGAAAATACGCAAAGGCATATAATGAAAATTAGGAATCCTACAAGGCCATCTGAATATAGTTTAATTAAGAAATTAAGTAATGGATTAAGGAGACCATCTTCTTCTAGATTTATAATTTAACCCGTCACACGTGCTAGTACGAGAAAATGTATTAAGTAACCTTAAGATCTAAAACGAATTAGAGAGATGAGTAAATATATACGAACCTTTAAGAAATTAAATGGACTTAATTACATACGCGAGATTGACTAGAATAATATTCGCCATTATAATTATGCATGCATTCAAATTAACCCGTGTGGTGAAAAATTGCTAGGAATTAATAAAATACCGAGCATTAATAAAATACCGAGCATACATACTAAATCAACCGTATCTCCTAACGCTAGTGCGATGATGTCAAGCGACAAGTAGTGTACCGAAATTAACCTTGATTACCGCGATCAGATTAAGCAAAGTCTTACCTTAGGAGCACAATCACGTCAACACATCATATGTCATTATATTTTCGTAAATTAAGTCGTAGGCGTATTTAATTGCAGGCGACAATCCAAGCTACGGGAGTGACTGCACCTGATCCTAATTGAATCCAAATCTATGGTTGAAATTCAGGCAAGCATTCCTTTGATCAAATCTTTAGCGTATATTGCTTAAAGCAAGTATTTTTGTATTAATCTAGTATCACCCTGCATGAAAGAAATAAAAATATTTAACTCAAGCAATGGCTATAAGAGAAATGAGATAGATGGCAACTAATGGAGCAGTTGGCCATTTCTATTATGTAAGAAGGTGGGCAGAGGTTGCCAGGGCAGGTAATGAGTGGGAAGGTGTGGGACCTCTGCATAAGAATAGAATATAAGGAATTACAAACTTCATCTGTGTGAACAGGCCGTACCAACCGTATCAACCATCATCCCGTTTGCGGGCGGACAGACTAGTAGCTCCATCAAGGTGGTATATTCTCCACAGGGTTGATTTTTAATTATGGGATAAGCCCAAAGGAAACGGTAAGAGACCGGAGCGTAAGAACCCACAGGCGGGTTACGCAAAGGCGTTATATTACGCTGGCAGGGGGGCTGGGTGAGGGTCGGAAACCCTACCAGCCAACAGTTATTATCGCTTTCGGTGGGTCTACGTAAGGGTTTTACACCGCTCCAGGCTGCCGCTTGTGAGTAACTGGGTGGAGATATAATTACTGAGATAGATGCCAACGTACTGTACTCTGATCTGGGCACCGCATCTAAGGAATTGCGGAGTTCCGGGAAGCCAACAGGGTCAGAGTGGTAATGGGTAAAGTGATACAAGCTTGCACAATGCTATCCAAATCATGAATTCATGCCTGTCTCCGGGAAAGGAGAATTACGGAAACTTATGGGGTTTTTGCTGTTCATGCGTATGTTCAGTAGTTTTCTAAATTCATAAATTGGAATTTTGTCAAAACCAACAAACCTTATTTTATAGAAGTCATGGATAGGAAATTGAGAATGAAAAAGAGTATCAGAAATGAGCCAGAGATTGATAATAGGAATTGATATTCCTAGAAGTGTAATGAGGAGCATTCTGTGCATTTTTTCTAGTAACGCTTGCTGAGTACTTCTGTACTCACCCTTGCTATTATCTCCCCCTTTGCTTAGGAGCATGTCAGTTCAGAGAATGGCTAAGATCAGGAGGAAGCTACTTGGGTGGAATACCATGGAATCGGATTACAGTGGGTACAAGGTGGACACTCCGTGTGGTCGTTTTTGAATAGAAAGTAGTTAGAATAATTTCTGTTTAAAGATTGTAATATTTAAGCCCTTGAGGCGTTGTAATAACTTTTAGCCCTGTGTGGCAATATTTTTGTAATATTGTGTTTTGTCTCTAATTATTGTTCTGCTGTAACACTCTGATGGCTTATTATTCGTTAGAGCGATGTTATATCGGCTAAAACGAATAATAACCCGTTGACTAGCGTTATTACCCCATGGTAATAATGCGAGTCGTCACATTACTCTATCCCTTGATTGCAATTCAATCGCACTTTCATTCACATACGTAGTTAACTCAATCTAGGAATGAATGTCCATGAGATGAATAGCAATTCATATATATGACATGAATTTAGCTTACTTCGCGTGCTCCTGGGCATAGCCACTACTGTCCTGCAGCAGCCTTTTATAGGTTCCAATAGCGCAGCCGCTGGAGCTATCCATGTTGTCACCCCTCCTAGCCATGGGGGCCTCTTGAAACGTCCTGAAGCCAATCGACGATGATGCGCGTTGGTGCCGGCAAAATACCTTGAAGCTGCGCAGCGTCCGGCGGATTCCCGGCAGTCGGCGCTGAGCCCTTCGCTGGCCTGAAGTGAAGATGATGAGTTTTATTCTCCCTCTCTAGTGCTGCAGACAATCGCATGACTGGACACTCATATATATAAGTTTATAAAACGATGAATCATAGCATAATTGGTAATTTTCATCGGTTGTTGTTTCTCTATATAGCAAATAAGTATATCATTTATAAAATCATCATCAATTAATTAGATATTTATATGTTTAACAGTTCAATAACAATATAATAGAAAAATACGTACGTTCAGTGACTTAACATTGTGGTCAAATACTACAATTTTACCTTCGATTTGCAACAAGCTAGGCTAATATTCCAAAAATCAAAATTAAAATCTTAAGTCTTAGCTCTCCATTTCGACAAAAAAAACAATCAACAATCATCACATTGAAATCTTAACTCACAAATTTAACCTCTATTCCGGAATCAAATTAAACAAATTAAGAGAAATTTAGAACAGAGTATATACTAATTGGGTGGACCTAACCTTCCTTTGATCGACGAGGGCGCAAGGTAACAGGGACTAGGTGGCGCCTCGGCGAGATGGTAGACGAGTTCGGTCAGAGGTGTCGTATTTCTCCCATTCTCCAACGACTGATCTTTGCCTGGTTGGGTGCAGCTATGTGATGGACATGGTGCACATCTCCTGGCTGATCATACGAGACGAACAAGCGTCAAGTGCTATTGCAAGGTGACACGCTTCAGGATCAATCAAATAGACATTGTGGACTGTTGCGGTCCTCTCTCTTGAGCTGGCTTGGCGTGCTGTAGTTATCTCATGAGTTGAGAGAAGCGAAGGATACTCATAGACTGCTGCTAACTACTGAAAATTTAGGTTCTTAATGCTTCCTTGTTAAACTTCAAAGAAAAAATCAGATGGCTAGAGAATTCATACAGACTGGCACGAGACACCCTGCCTAATTCCGCCCGTGGTCGTAGCACGGAACCAAACGCCATTGCTCATATCTAAACAGCCTCGAGGTGAATTCATGATTGCTCTTTGTTTTTGCATGTATCTTAGGTTCGGGTTTCTTTTTGTCTTTTCTTTTCTTTTTGCTTAATGTGTCTCAGTGTCTGTTCATTACAGCACTGCCGTCTAGAACTGCGCAAATTGTGAGTTGGGCTCAATGAGTCAATGCATGACAAGTTTGTTTAGCAAAAGAAGGACAAAACATTACGATGTTACAATGTTACAGATACAGATATGCAGGATATACTCATTGAGTGGAACTTTGCACCGGAAACTAGAAAATAATAATACAGCCTCGCTTTGTATTACATACTAGAAGAGAGTTTGATTGAGCAAAAAATAACACTGGTGTGGCCCATGCAGGTCTAAAAACCTGCGACCTTCGCGTTATTAGCACGACGCTCTAACCGAGCTAATAGGCCTATGGTTGTGCTATTTTCGATTCCATCTGCCAAATACTAGACAGGACATATTATCAGGCTTTTACAATTTTCTGCATGCATGAAGTTGGCACATGAGCTTCAGCAGGGAAACATACATACCGATACTACAAAGAGGGGTTGGACTGTTGGGCGACCAAAGGTTCACCGCGCCACGATGCGAAACGCTAGTTAACTCCATTGCCAGAGTGCAGATTCCGACCGTTGCTCATTGCATGCCAAGTACCCTGCCTGGGGCACATCAAGCAGCTAGCACCAGCAGAGCTTTGCAAGTACGCATAGACGTGGATCGTGCTCGTGCAGATCGTCGACAGCGCGTCCCAGCCAGGTCTGAGCTCAGGTCGGTCTCGACCGGCTGCACTTGACTCTGCTGAAGCGTGGACTGATCTCCAACGCCTTTTCTGTAGAAATTGTAGCCCTAAATGTGGCTCGATTGTTTTGATTCTCTGTGGAAGAAAAGGGGGTTTCCACTAGGAGATATGTAGCAGAGGATTTGAGAGAGGCCAGGGGAGGGAAGAGGGCGATAAACGCCAGGAAGGTGAAAAAACACCATAGCCACTACGGGAAATCCACGAAGGGAACAATTATTGCTTGGGGGAGAGCCTCTTGAGGACCCGACGCCGGAGGAGATGGAGCCTCTACCAGCCAGATATGGAGGCAGAGGACGGCGACAAAGCCAAGAGCTCAAGCTGTACAAAACCTAAAGAAAAACCGACTACTACGACGACCTGGGCACCTGGCCCCCCTCCCACTCGCCGCCAGTGAGAGTCGGATCTGGAGCCGATAGGGTAAAGACTGAGGAGGAGCTGTACCGGAGGGGAGAGCTCGTTGTAATTGCAAGTGTTGAATCCAGCGTCCTGAAACTTCATATGAATTAGTACAGCCTCAGCACATAAAGCAGTAACGAAGCCCAGAAAAGCATAAAAGCACACGGCGGCGTGCAAGCACGCAAGGTGGGCACAGAAGAAACATATCCAGTTATGAGCATCATTTACCAAATAACATCAACACTAGCATAGTTATCACGGCAAGCATATGTCAATCTCATTATGGATGGTGGCAATGATAGGTTGATGTTAACTACGGGGCGATCCATCGGGACACACACGACCGACAAGAAATCTAAGAAAATAATGGCCCAGAAATGGTTTCTTGCGACAATACCACAATCGTCTGCATGTAAGCAATGGATACGAATACGGGACCTGGTCTCATCCCATGGCATACTTCTGTGTCCAGCTGCGGGCTGTCCCCTCGTACTTCGGCCGATCCGTCTTGTACATGTGGGCGATCTCAGGGACAAGAGGGTCGTCCGGGTTGGGGTCGGTAAGCAGTGAGCAGATGGAGAGCAAAACCTGGTACAGACAACAGAACTGGAAGTTAGTGGTGCAGCTACACACTACATATGCAGTCACCGGATAGGCACCGAATGGTGATTGTACATTAGTAGATGTTAAAAGCAAGAGCTGTTCAATGTTTCTATCCAAACTGAAGGTGTCTGGTACCATATTTCACAAAACTATAGAATGCTAAATAGAACCTAAAGATATTAGGACTCCTACCAAAAAATTAGTACAAACGGCATACAGTAGTATCAGGTGGCAAACAAATACAACTCCAACTTTCAAGAAGCATTCGTCAAATATCATCAAACATACAGTTGAGATTATAAATGATATTATGAAGCAATGCAATAAGAGTGGTAGTTCATCAAGAAGTTATATGTATTGCCAAGCATTTAAATTATTCTTTTACTATGTATACATCATATCAGAAAAGTAATGAAGCGTTGTGAGATCACCTTAGAGATTGTCAAAGCAGGGCTCCATTGCTCCTTAAGAATGTCGAGGCATATGCTTCCATTGCTATTGATGTTCGGATGGAAGACCTTTGTCTTGAAAGATACCTGAACGAGGAGACAGTTTAATGCATATGAACAGAAAGAAAAAATGATACAGAAACGACTCAAAAGCCAAGAGGTAGAGTCACAAAGTTGAACCTATCTAAAAGCGATCCCAAGATTCACTACCATTGAAAATACATTGATGATAAAAGAAAACATAATCGGCAACAGAATAATAATGAAAAGAGTTGATATCACAAGGATTTCTCCTTAAGACGAGATGTAAAGAGATTTAGTTGATTCTTAATATGAAAATCTAGGGATGAACATAAATCGCAAGAAGAAACACTGGTAAATCCATGAAAAATGAAGAGGGGAGACATATTGACATGATCCATCTTTCAATAAAAAACGACAAACATGGAAGGAAAAAATTTGCTCTAGGACAAGATTCACTGCTAACCTTTGGAGGCTTGAAGGGGTAGTCCGGGGGGAAATGAATATTAACTAAGAAAACACCTCCAGCATAGGGACTATCAGGGGGGCCCATAATGGTTGCCTGCCAATGGAACATATCCTCACCAGCAGGACCTAAATAGATAAAAACCTATAGTTCATCAATGCCACAGTTTGTAGAAGCAAAGGTCAAAAGGTAAACAACACCAAAGATATAATCACTGCTTATATAAGAACTGAAGATCAATTGCAGTGGTTGTTAATGATCGTTCATAACTCATTCAGTTAGATAGTGTTTAAAACACATTAGGATGCTCTGTTCTAGATGCCGCTCTTGAAAATCAAACAACAAATTTAGCTAGTCAACCACATGAGGACATCAACAATACAGTAACTGATACAGTGATACATTCTCTTGGAGCAAGAATGGTGAATAAAATTGTACACAAAGAAACCTGTGATTATAATTCAATTTCATTGAGAAGCAACTGAACAAAATAGAATACAGTCTATTAAAGAATTCATGTCCTAAAGGGTGGGTGCCTCAAGATGAATTTCTGGGAGAATCACACTAGTGAATAGTTCCAGTACAGTTATGGTCATTGAAATTACATAAATAATTGACAGCAAAGGCAATTACAGATATAAATGATTTCATAACAATTTCCAATAGCCTACAGGGCAGCCACTATGGACATGCACCCTGTAATTCGACCAGAGATGAACAGGTGGATTACCACCCACAAAGTTCACATGATCACACCATGTATCAATGTTCAGATACACACATTGTGGCTGTCGGTCATAATACACACATTGTGGCTGTCGGTCATAATTCCACTAATAAATCTGGCTCGTACCTGCGCTGCATGATGTCGGAGGATCTTTCTGCAGGTCCTTCAGTTCCTTGAGGATACGTTTTGATGCCATGATAAGCTCCTGCTTTGATTACATTTGCATATTTATGAGAACCGTGTTGTAAATGATTAAGTCTAGAGTTCAAACATGTTTTGGTCCACAATGTCATGGAATAAATTGACAACATAAGTAAACAAAATGCATAAACGTAGGTGGTTTTTTTTCAAAGCATTAAGCTCGCAATCTAATTAACTTCAGTACTGACTCATCCTAAGTAATCCAGATCCTAACGTTTCAAACTCGGTGGACCCACAATATCTACCCAAATCATGACCTCGCTCTTCTTAACAAAAAGGATAAACAATGGGTATTTGAGTCCATGGTCCTAACCTATATAATCAATATAACGCCCAAAAGCTTATATGAACTAATAACAATGCAACTCCTAACATATCCTCACCATTATACCAACACAACCAAATGATTCTAAAGCTGACAAAATCAAACATACTAGCACAAAAGCCATCCATCGTAAACCAGTACGGTTATCAAATTCTTAGTAACCTTACATAATAACAGCGAAATTTAACTATTTGCCACCCTTAAGAATGTCATCTATTCAAATGTCATCTTCTTCGTTGCCCTTAACAATTTGTCACTCTTAAGATGTGGTTGACTAATTTTTTGCCACTTTCGAGCCCACGAGGCGCCAAATCATGCCATGTCACTGCCACGCGGGCGTGTGCAGGAGGGGAGGCGCGCGCGGGCGCAGGCGGCGGCGCGGACGCAGGCAGCGGCGCGGGGCGGGTGCAGGCGGGGAGGCGCGGGGCGGGCGCAGGCGGGGAGGCGCGGGCGCAAGCGGCGGTGCGCGCGCGGGCGCAGGCTGCGGCGCGGGGCAAACGCGGGCGGGGAGGAGGCGCGGGCGGGCGTGTGCAGGCAGGGAGGCGCGGGCGCGGCAAGGAGGCGCGCGCGGGCGCAGGCGGCGGCGCGGGGCAGGAGGCGGCGCGGGGCGGGCGCGGGCGCAGGCGGCGGTGCGCGCGCGGGCGCAGGCTGCGGCGCGGGGCAAACGTAGGCGGGGAGGCGCGGGCGCTGCGGGAAGGCGAGGGACGCCGGTGCGAGGGGCGGGCCAAGGCGCCGGCGGCGCAGTAGCGGCCATACGTCGCGGTCGCCACACGCCCGCGCCTCCCCGCCTGCGCCCGCCCCGCCCCGCGCCGCCGCCTGCGCCTGCCCCGCGCCGCCACCTGCGCCCGCGCCTCCCCGCCTGCGCCGGCCCCGCGCCGCCGCCTGCGCCCGCGCGCGCCTCCCCGCCGCGCCCGCGCCTCCCCGCCTGCACACGCCCGCGTGGCAGTGACATGGCATGATTTGGCGCCACGTGGGCTCGAAAGTGGCAAAAAATTAGTCAACTCATCTTAAGAGTGGCAAATTGTTAAGGGCAACGAAGAAGGTGGCATTTGAATAGGTGGCATTCTTAAGGGTGGCAAATAGTTAAATTTCCCCATAATAACAAGACCCCAAAAACACGCATCATGATCTGCTGACATCAAATCAACCCCTACTGCTGCTAAATGGCATCAACAACTGAGGCATATCCGACATCAATCCCAACGGTTCACGAATCTACCTGTACTTACGACAGACCACTAAATACACTTACAAGCAACGTTCTCCACACACAGAAAAAAACTAACATATGTAAACGCAAACACAATAAGAGAAATGACAAAATACCTCGCCTTGACAGCCGAATAATTCTAACAACTATGACGGGCACCAGACGAACAAATCACATCACACGATAGATCGACACCAACGATCCAAGGGATCGAACAAACACGCACCAAATCGACCCACCGATCGACGAAATCGAGCAGAATCGCCGCCGGCGCGCATCGAATCTACGCAGTACAAGCCCTACCGCGACGAGACCCCACCAGATTACGGATCTACCGAAGCGAGCAACAGCTGATCAACCGAAACACAGCCAAAAAATAATTCGGGGAAAATTTACACGAAGGTCGGGACGGATCCAGATCGGGATCGAACCGGGACTTACCCCCGCCGATCTGATCGAATCGAAGGATGGACTTCTACGACGGAGAAGGGTAAAGGGAAAGGTGAGGGGATCGAGGGTGGGTTGGGGGTGGAGTGCTACCTTTTTTTCGCAGCGGCCACGCCACGAGAGGTCGGGATGGAGAGAGCCCTCGCTCTTTTTCCGCAACGGGTCCTGCTTGTTTTGTGTGTACTGCAAACAGTGGCGTTGGGCTCGTGCATTTATATTTGAATAGGGTATAATTTACCTCTTAGGCCATATCCAATGCAAAAACGCTTAGATAGATACTTAAAGAGAGAGACTATAAACAGCTAATGTAAGAGCTATAGTCTCCAATACAAATAAATATTATATAGATGCTTAGATAATTTAGGAAGCTTAAGAGTCTATTTAAGCATCTACTTGTTCCAATGCAAACTATACATACAATAAAACAACAGCAACAAAATATACTTAACTACCGCGTGATACTCTCTCCCCACCTACCTTTTTCTCCACCTACCTGCCTACCTTTTTCTCCACCTGCATCCCCTCGTCTCGACTTGCTCGCCACTTTCGTCCACGAACCTCCAGATGCATCCCCTCGTCTCGCCTCGCCATTCATTCCCCTCCCCAGATCTGGCGCCCTCCCCTTCCTTCGGCAGCCCGCCTCCTCACCGGCGACAACAGGTGAGCGGGTACTCACCGGTGGTGCTCCACCCAGCGCAACAACCGCGGTGGGAGGAGAAGAGGGAGCAGATCAAGGCGGGTATGCTGTGACGAAGAGAGATGCGACGCAGACCTTCGCTTCTCGTCTCCGCTCCGCCGCCTCGTCTTGCCTCCGATTTGCGCATCAACTTTGCCTCCTCAACCGTGAGGTAAAAGCAACAGCGCCAGCAACACCTGCTATTTCCTTTTGATTCTCCCTATTGTGAGGGCTTGCTCGGGTTCTGAGGATCTCTCGTCCTGTCCTTTCTCTCTCCCCCCACCCTCGCATGGTTGATTCGATTGCTTGCTCTCTCATTTGAACCGAACTAGTCTCGATGCAGTGGGATCTTGATTTCTCACCTATTATATATAGAGTGGGAATGTTGGGTTAGTGTTTTGTACTACTATGATGGTCTTAAGTTGAATTAGATTAGATAGAAATGTTGTTTATGGGTAGATTGAGATTTCAGGGCGTTTCTCATTTGTAGCTAGATGAAAAGAAACTACTACTAGTTTTTTTTACCAATAGAAGAGTTAGGGCGTTTCTAAGGCCCTCTTGAAGATGGAGGGTGAAGTCCAAAACCAGTTGCCTCAGCATAGGTTTGTGTCCATTATCAATTTAAATTTGTTTTTCCTAGTCGTCATCTAACTCTTGCATTGTGCACTCTCCTAATTGTTTCCAACAAACATATGGAGCCTGATCTGTGCACTGTCATGTCTGGCATGCATCATCGACGTACTGGATATCCGTTTGGTTCACTTGTCGACTTAGCTAATGATTCAATGGGCCGTAAGTTAGCTACTTGGTTACTTTTTGGATGAAAATTACACACTGTTAGATCCTATAGTTGATTGCTTGGTTTTGATGTGTTGTGCAGACCCAATATTTTCGCTATCACCCTTAGCAATCCACACTAGAAACTTGCTCTCTGACCCAAGATGCACACTTGTTGTCCAGGTATGTAAGTTCCTCAACATGCTTAATATGTTTTACTGGAGCATGAAGGATCCTTATTAACAATAGCATGAGCTCCTTCACAGGTACCTGGATGGAGTGGATTGTCGAATGCGCATGTTACAATATTTGGTGACCTATACCCTTTGCCAGTTGAACAACAGGTTCATATTTAGCTGCCTTTGTTGTTTGATATTGCAATCAGCACGGTAAATACTTTTCTGTTGATAAGTGGCATCTTAATCATTACAAATTAGGCTCTAAGTCCTATTGTGAAGCTATTATAGTGTGAAAGCCATATGTGGACTGAGATTTCACAACATCGTTGATTTGTATATTGTTGTTCAGGTAGGTTAGTTGATCCTCGGTTCCTATAACTGGCTTTTATACTATGTGCTGGCTTAGGTTCCTAGGGCTATAAACTGGATCAGACTTATATTAAGGCTTAAACTATTTTCTGGTGGCTGAGTGGTATACTTGTCAGATGTGTCCCTATCGGAGGATAGGACAAAACTCCTTTTACATGTCAAATTCTATGAATAAACTAGTTTTGGGTATTGGCATAATTCTAACAACAGTGTATAAATATTTTGTATTAATTGCAAGATGAACAATTTATGCATCGATTCGAAAATTTCCAAAATGGAAAATATATAGGTGACATAAAATACAAATTTAGAAAAAAAAAGACTCAATTTTTTAGATATGTTAAAAGGTTTTTCTTCCCTGTCCTGACATTTCGATTTAAATTCAAGCCAACTCGACAGCTGAAGTTACAAATAAGACAAAGAACAGCTGTTCTTCCCATTTTTCCCTTTTGGTAAATAAAAGGGGTAGCATACTATTAAGTTCCAATAAATTCCCAAACTTCCATCTGACAGGACCAAAAAGAAAGAAGAAAAGGAAGAATTACAATACTTCTTTATGGATAGAACAAGCTATCTAAAAAAGGAAAAGAAATGCACTACACCTTTCAGAATCAAGATTCAAGCTCTGGCAAAGGATATGTCAGAATCAAGATCTGGCAAAGGATATGGCAGAATCAAGATCTGGCTACTGAAAATGTCTTGGATAAAAAAGAGGAGGCTGACTCTCAAAGAATGGAAACGGTGCTTATGTTATGTTTTGGATAGTTTGAATGCGTACATAGCAATGCAAGTGCATGGATTACCATTACATTATTAAGAAAACTAAAACATATCTTATTGAGTAAAATAAACATATAGCTAACTGTTCATCTGACCATCTCCAAATCGATGCCAAATGTGCTCGACTAAATCTTTTTTCAAACGGATATGCTTCGATCTATCACGAATAGAAGCATTTCTGTCTAGAAGACCGGCAAACCCATCAACTGGTCCATGGGTGAGTTCTGTTGGTGGTATTGGATCTCTCCCCTGATCGTAGTTGAAGTCATATTGGACACTGTATGAATCTCTTTCATCCTCAACTATCATGTTATGCATTATAATGCAAGCATACATGATTTTACTAAGGGTTGATCGTTGCCAAAATCGGGCTGGACCACGTAGAATGGCAAAACGAGATTGTAGAACTCCAAATGCTCGCTCTACATCTTTTCTTGCCCCTTCCTGATGACGTGCAAATAATCTATGCTTGACACTTTGAGGGAGAGGGATTGTTTTCACAAATGCAGCCCATTCAGGATATATTCCATCCACAAGGTAGTAGCCCATATCATATTGTCTTCCGTTGACAGTAAATTGAACCGGAGGGGCTTGCCTTTGCAAGACATTGGTGAATAATGGTGATTGATTTAACACATTGATGTCATTGTTTGATCCAGCAACACCAAAAAATGCATGCCATATCCATAAGTCTTGAGATGCCACTGCTTCAAGCATCACTGTAGCGACTCCATGATCACCTCGAGTGAATTGGCCATGCCATGCAACCGGACAATTTTTCCATTCCCAATGCATGCGATCAAGGCTTCCCAACATGCCTGGAAAGCCACGAGCCTTGCCTATTTGCAGCAGTCGATGAATGTCTTCAGATGTAGGTCGTCAAAGATATTGTGGACCAAATACCTTATTCACACCTTCAACGAAATACTCTAGGCACTCTATTGCTGTGCTTGCATCGATCCTTAAGCATTCATCAACGAAATCAGCACAACACCCATAAGCCAACATTCGACTGGCTGTTGTGCACTTTTGCAAAGGCGAGAATCCTGGTCTATTTAAGGCATCTGTTCTTTGGCGAAAAAATGGTGACCATTCGCCAAGAGCTTCCACAATGCACATAAATAAGGGCCTTCTCATTCGGAACCTACGCCGGAACATACCATCAGTGTACACTGGCGTAGTAGAGAAGTAATCTGACACGATACGTTCATGGGCTGCTTCACGATCTCTCTCGATGTACCTCCTCGTACCGCTGCGGTGGTGGCGGCCGCAGCGGCGGCGGCTGCAGCGGCGGCAGCGACCAGTACTAAAAAGCCGTGCTTCTATATGAGCATCCATTGTAGCAGTGAAACGCACATCAAAATCATCATCCATCACTTCGGTAATGTGATCATGGAATACAATTGCGGCATCATTGTCAGAGCTATCAGATGTGGAGTTGGTAGACTGGGACATACCTTGAGTACTGCTTTCAATATACACAATGCTTTGTGGAAAAAATCATCAACGAACCCAACTTGATCTGAGGTGTGCTTTCTGGAAAAAGTCACCCAACCAAACCAAACTTGCATCTGAGCGTTGTGGAAAAAGTAAACCAAACTTGCATATGAGCGTTGTGGAAAAAGTCACCAACCAAGATGCATTGAATGTAAATAGTCATTTGTGGAAAAAGTCACCAACAAAACCACAAAGTAGTCCTGTTTTAACAGAATGCCCGTATTGATCTGATCTGTGTAACAGAATCACGTTCGTACCAACAAACCAAACAAGCAATCCAGCATGATTAGCTGCAAGAAGTTATCTTTATCTCTTTTCTTTTTCTTTATTTTTCCCACCAAAAAATGGAAGCAACGGATAAGGTTATGCTCCATGCACTGCTCCATGCAACAGATAACACAAGGCACAACATGTTTATGAGTAGAAGCAATAAGCATGATGTACGCAAGAACAATTTTATTTTGGAAGGTAAACATTAACTTGGGAGTACAAAATTACAATTTAATTTGTTGAATGCTAATTTGGTATGCTAATACCATTTATTTCTGCAAAGTAAAGCAATGTGAAAAGCTAAAGTGCTAAACTCATTATTAATTGGTGTTACTTGTTCCAAATAATTTATCACTAAAATATTTTACTGCTCTCTCATGCTCCATTCTTTGAAATTCAGTGAAGCAAGTAGTGTCAGCCATTAAGAGTTCCTTGTAATTCTTCGCCATTACCATTCTCTCCTTTGCGTGTGCTGCTTCAAGCTTCTCTTTTGAGAGCCTAAGCTGCACATCTGCCATCTTGTTTGCTGTTGAAGCTCGTAAAGCTTGTGTATCATAGTACAGTTGGATATCATCATGTGATATACTACCAAAAGGATAGTCCTCTACATCTTTCCCTTTCTTGTTTGCTTTCGCAGCTTTTGTACCTAGTGGACGAGTTTCATTTGCGATCTGCCTTTCGACTAACTCATTCTCTTTGGTCTTGGTCTCTTCGTAGTTCCTAGTCCACCTAGGCTGGTTTCGGACCTCTCTCCACCAGTACACAAGTGTGAAGCGCTGCTTTGTTTCCTTCTTGTACATTTCGTGGGCTTTGTCCATGAGTTGGTCATCGGATTGCCCACTGACATAGACCTCTTTCAGCCTGCACCAAATACCATTAAAACATACAACCTTTTTGTTGGCCTTTCCCCAATGGTCCTTGCAATGTTTGGCTAGTCTTCTTCGATTGAGCAGACTATTCTTGTTGTAGTCTACAGCAACGTTCTTCCAGTAGACTTCTCCCTTCTTGTTGTTCCCATCAATAGGATCAATTGAATTATTTAACCAAGCGCTGATCTGCATCCAAAGAACAACTATATTGGTACATGATTCTTCACCCAAGCAATAGAAAATTTTATTACATAAAATAAGTACAAACCAGTCTGATATTGTCCTCTTGTGTCCAGGATAGGCATCGGCCTCGGTTTTCTTCGTCGTCTTCGTCGTCGTCGCCGCCACCGTCTCCTTGCCCATTGCCAGCGGTGCGTGGAGTCTCGGATGTAGTACCTGGACCACATATAAGTTTGTTGTTTTTTGGGTTGGTCTTGGGATTTGAAGGACTCTCGTATGGAGTGTAACCAGCAGAAAAGAAATTATGTGATGATTGGTGGTCTTGGGACATTTGGGGTTGGGATAAGTTCAATGGATATGTGAAATGCGAGTACTTTTCTGGATTTTCGTATGGGAAATTGAGGGAAGTTAACAAATTTACAAAGCCATTTGGGGGAGGATCCATTTGGAGTGCTATTGCAAAAGGTTGTGGTTTTGATCATACACTACTTCGACGCTTATATAGAAAACAAGAAGGTAGCATAGAATACTCAGTCTACATGCCTCAACTAATCACCGTAAAGTACTAATCACTACTGACCGATTAGTTACCGATTCAACTAATTAACACAACTGCTCAGCTGTACTAGTTGCTGGCCCAAGCACCGATTCCAATTCCATGCGAGCGAACTGCACGGAGCGCTGGCCTCCAAGTTTGGCAGCGCCTCAGACGTCTACTGCATGCAATGCAGTCCGCCTGGCAATCAAGGCGGGTTTTTTGCCTAAGCGTCTGGTATAAGCGCCGCATTGGACATGGCCTTATAGTGTAAGGCCTCATCTATTTCGGATTTCGATTTAAGTTTCTAATTTTTAACTTATTTTTTACTATCTCTAAATCTAAATTTTATCTTTTATGACTTTTTAGTTTTTCTTGAGCTTTTTTGCCAGTTCTTTTTTCCGTGTTCGTGTATTGTCCGTGATTAGCTAACCTTTTTTATTTTTAATTTTTTTAAATTTAATTATGCCAAATAAGCCACCATCAGCTATAATGTAATTTCAGTCATCTATAGTGTAATTTCAGCCATAAGCGACTTTTTTCAGCCAAAATGAGCGGGCTGTAAGTTTCAATGTCTAACTGTAAAATTAGATATTTTATCCCCTCAAATACTAATACTGTTGATTTTACCCTCTCAAAATGACAATGATTTTAACATACGGTCTGGCTTTAGAATGACATAACACAATTTATAAAGAGGCCAACAGTTGGCATCCATCTCATTCCCTTCTTCCTCCTATCTCTTTCTTTTTATAATCGAAAACAGAGCACCTTGAGCACAGAGCTTACCGACAGAAGAGGAGGATAGAGAGAACTAGGGATAGAAAAAATAGAACACCTAGATGATGACATGTTCACACCCGTAGTGGCTTCGTGGTGGATGGTAGCCTGTGGTGGCTTGGTGATGTGCAAAGAACGATGAAGCAGAAGGCGAGTGTGGCAGTGATGCTCTAGCGTAAGACATCTTGGACAGGGCATGGGCGAAGGAAGATAGTCATTGTGAAAGCTCTGGCCATGAGGATACCCGTGGTTGATCTAGGAGGCAACGACATCATGACGGACCTCCCGGCTAGCGATGGAGGAGAAGGTTGTTCCGGCCTACCCGTGTGGTGAAGCACAAAATAAACGGAGGGGAAAAGCTGCTTAGGGTGTGAAACATGTCTGGAGGAGGACATCGGGTTGAGGACTCTCGTTGGCTTTGAGGAAGAAGGTGGTGGGAGAGAGTGAGAGTGCCGTGAAGAGCTCACTACTGGTGCTCGGGAAGAAGAAAAAAATGAGAAAAAGAGGAGAAGAAAAGGAAAGCGAAAAAATAAAAGATTTTTTTGCTGACTCGCTGTACACGTGCACGTGACGGGATGTCATATAACAAAATTTGTCCACATAGATGCCACGTCAGTAAAAACGGGATGGTTTTGGTCTTAGAGGGTAAAGTGAATGGTATTGAAAGTTGAAAGGGGTCCAATATCCGATTTTGTAGTTTATGGTTAATTTACAAACTTCCACAAAAGTTTAGGGGGGAGGTAAAGTAGACTTATTCCTTTATATTTATGTAATTCCCCCTGTTCTGGGTTAGGAATACAACTCTTGGCTTCGTTTTCTTTTGCTATGGCTAATGGCTTTTTGCTGCACCTGATGACTTTTGGTTGCACTTTTTGAGATCATAGTGGACGACGCATTCGCCGGCAGGCTCAGGAAGCCGTTTGGAGAAGCGGCTTCGAGAAGCCACTTAGAGAATATGTCCTATTTGTTTTCTTTCTGAGAAGTTAAAGCCAAAAGCCACCCTAAAAGCTCAAAAGAACACGGGCCTTGTTCTTCTAAACATGGTATACCTATTTTTCTTAAAGCTTATGTGTTTTTTTTTGCTGTCCGGTTTGTTGTTAGATTCTCTCATTGATTATGCAACAGGTCGATTTATACATAAATATTAGGGCTTTGCAAAAAAAACCATATGATTAATTGACCCGCAACTTAAATGTGCATTATAGCCAATGAAAGATGACTAGACATTTGAGGGTGGATTTTGGCTAGAATGGTGGTGACTGTGTGCCTTATAGTTTACAATGGAGACTAGGAGCTATTTTTATGATTGCTAACTGTGAAATCTAATTAGTTATAAGAATCATTACTAGTAATATTTTGTTGTTATAGCTCTCAAAAATTATTTCAACAAACTGCTATATACAAACGTAGAAAATGTGTGCACGTTAGTTTGCAAAACAAAACTAAAAATCATGCGGCGTGCATGCCTAAAAACCATGTTTTTAGGATTTATTATGGTTATAACAAAATTTTACCTAGTTAATTAATTTTCTGGAACCTTTGGGGTTAAAGCATAAGAAACTTTAGAATATTAAATCTAATACAAAAATCGAAAGACGGAAGGGTTATTCTGCAACAATATGTTGAAATCCAAAACTATCTGTAATATCCCTAAAATCCAGAGCGTTTTATGCAAACTTCCCTTATCCCGCAAAAATTGGCATAATTACCCAAACTTTGAGGGTTTTTTATAAAAGTATACTATATTATGCCCCGGCGACTCCCCGGAAGGGGAGGGTATCCACGTGTCGTCCTCCGCGAAATAGCCCGCAAAGATTTAGTAATTACGTTTAGGTCCCCAGTTTTCGCAAAAAAGTCCCTAGATTCTTGCGAAAAGGCCCCTGCATATTTTTTTGCTGGGTAGCGACCCGGGGTTCCCCGTAATTACGAACAGGCCCTTATTTCTTCCGAAAAGATCCTCAATTTTTTACGGAAAAACCCCTCCACTCTCCTTTTATTGCGAAAAGGCCCTCGATTTTTTACAAAAAAAAAACCCCTACGCTTTCTTTTTTCTGTGAATTTTCCTCTCTTTTACTTCGGTCCACACGGTGGCTAGCGTGGCGTGGCGCCACGCCTATGTGGCTAGTATGGCGTGGCGCCACGCCTATGTGGCTAGTTGCCATTAGGCCGAATAGGATACGGCCTGTTTACCGCTGTTGGGTCAGGTCAAATCCGACTCGTTATTCCGCATGGACTTAACATGATAACTTAGCCCACGAGACCTATCCAGCTGAATCAAAGCTAGGCCCTAGGGTTCAACCCTAGCGCCGGCCTAATGAAGGCCACGCCGTGGCGATGAAGCCAATGAGATGGCCGGTGGAGCTTGCTCACGACTAGGGATGGCAATCGGGCGCGGCGGGTACGGGTAGTACTCGCCCATACCCGTACCCGCGACCCCGATTTACGCCCGCGGGTATACCCGCGAAGGACCACGGGTAAAAAACATCGCCCATACCCGTCGCCCGCGGGTACCCGTCGCCCGCAGGCATACCCGTTTACCCGCGAAATACATCACCAATACATACATCCTGAAAAGGCAGTGCCCTTATTTGGCAAGCAAGATGAGAGTCTTTTGCAGGTAATCTTATTTCCAGAGCTTCAACATTCTATTTTCTCAAGAAGTCCAGAGTACAGCTTTTTATCAGATGAGTTGCTTCTTAATGGCAGGTTTACAAAGCAGACACGAGAAGTACTGATGATTTGGATCCAGAAATGTTTGAGGTGGTTCTCTTCTCATTGTTTCAAAGCTGCATTCATACAGAGTTTATGGGCATCTATTTATACATGATTGAATAAATCAAAATATAGGGGTCTCTTTTCATAGGGAGTTACACATGTGATCTGCTGTACTGGAACTACAGCATTTCCTTCAAAGCGCTGGGATGGGGATAACACTCCTGAACGTGTAGGTATGTGCTGCTTATGTTTCTGCAGTTAACTTCTTTTAATGAAATCTTCTATTTGTTATTTTGTTTGTTCTATGAGAATGGAACACCAATCAAAATTAATGTTGAGAATCAACGTCACAAATATGAGAATTGAAGTTCTATGTTGAATTGAACACAAATATGAGAATTTCTATGTTTCTGTTGAATCAATTATTGAACACAAATACTATGAGAATTGAACACATATACCATGTTTCTGTTGAATTGAACACAAATACTATGAGAATTAAACACAAATACTATGTTCCAAGACAGTCAAGACCTAAATAAGGGGAAGATTGAAGTGAAAAGCTGAGCAGCCACCAATCGGAGGCAGTGCAGAGGAGAAGGGGAGCTTACGAGGTCGTCGAGCTCGACGATGGAGAGGGAGAGGTCCGACGCGAGGGAGTGGAAGTCGGTGGCAACGATGCGGACGGCGGCGACGGAGTGGGCGTGGGCGTGGAAGACGATGGTGCGCGGAGGCGGAGCGGTGGGGGCACGGGGCTCTCCTGGCTTGGCCTCGCCAAAGACGACGCCGAACCCATCCCCGTCCGCCAGCGCGTCGCCGTCTGCGTCTGGCGCCTCGCCACTGGCGAGCCCCTCCGCCTCGTCTCCAAGCGCTTCGGCCTCGGCATCTCCACCTGCCACAAGCTCGTCCTCGACGTCTGCGCCGCAATCCGCTCCCTCCTCATGCCGCGCTACCTCCAGTGGCATCTTGAGGACAGGACAAACACCGGCGGCAGGGTGGGGGCAGCAGCCAGTCGGGAGGAGAACGTGGGATGGTGGGAGGCTGCCGGCCGGGAGGAGGACGGGGGGCGGTGGGCGGTTGCGAGGAGGACGGGCCAGATCTGGATCTGGAGGTGGGGCGGGGTGGCGGCAGCCGACGGGGAGGAGGATGTGGGAGGCAGCCGACCGGGTGCGACGGCGGATCTGGGCGAGGCGGAGGCGCTGAGGGCTGAGGCGAGCGGGGCGCAGGGCGGCGAGCGAGGAGGAGGAGACGGATCTGGGGCGGAGGAGGAGGCCGCCGGCCGGGTTGGGGGCGGAGGAGGAGGATGAGGAGGCGGCGCATCTGGGGGCGGAGGAGGAGGCCGGCGGCCGGGTGGGGGCGGAGGCGCCGACGGAATCGGCGGAGGAAGGAGGAGAGTGCGAGAGGGGGGCGGAGGAAGGAGGAGAGTGCGAGAGGGACCGAGCCACCGTGGGGGGCGGCGGGCGAAGAGGTAACTGGGCGGGCGGGGGGAGAGTTAGGGTTTACTGTTTTTAGATGGCCCACCTGTCAGTCTGTTTTACGGGTAAACGGGTAAAACGGGTACGGGTAGAGCTAACCCATACCCGTACCCGTTTACCCGATGGGTAGAGATTTTCTCCCATTTTCCTACCCGTGGGTAAAGAATACATCCCATACCCGACTCCATTAGGGTATTTACCCACGGGTACACGGGTAAACGAGCACAATTGCCATCCCTACTCACGACGACAGTGTTGTGACTTGGCTCGGCACGCGTTCGCGCGTGTCGGACGGAGGCGGAGGCAACGCCAGCAGTGCCGGCAGCGGCATGCTTCGGCCATGTCGATGGTGAGGCAGTGTCTTCGTGCACGCGCGGCACCGCAGGCGGAGGGGGCGCTACGGTCGGCGATGGTGCTCGCATGTGACTTCGAGTCGGCGATGGTGCTCGCATGTGACTTCGAGTCGGCGTGGCGGCCGGTGGCCAATGGCATAGCAGAGACAACGGTGGTCGGCAAGGTCACCGGTGGTCGACATGGTCGATGATGGCCTTG
Source organism: Dendrocalamus latiflorus (assembly GCA_017311315.1). Lineage (NCBI taxonomy): Eukaryota > Viridiplantae > Streptophyta > Magnoliopsida > Poales > Poaceae > Dendrocalamus > Dendrocalamus latiflorus. The sequence continues at coordinate 51,288,981 of CM029664.1, read as the reverse complement.
GCTTGGTCGGCGAGCTTCGGGCGCGGTGGCGGAAGGCCAAGACGTCGACTCCAAGCTCGCACGGCGACGACGCCGACCACGTTGAAGCTACGCACTCGCACGGGGAACGTACGGTGGTGCGCAGTAGCGCGTGCAAGGGCACGCCGTCAACCGATCTAGATCGGCAGCCGCAGCGCAATAGCGCGCACAGACAGCGGGATCGGTGGCTGGCGGGAGTGCCGGCGCCCGGCACGGAAGGATGGCAATGCCGGAGACGGGCCGGTGACCGTGCCGGAGTACAGGCCAGTCGATCAGTTAGTTTTTTTTTGTTTTTTCTTTTAGATCGAACAGTAGCATGATGGCGACTAGTTCGCATGGCCAACAATCGAACTCACACGACGAAAAAAAGAGCATAACTATTGATTCATGCAAACGATCTAGAAAAGAACTCGCTAGCTAGAAGGTTGATTTGACAACATATCAAGGCCTATAGAGCAGTCAGTGTTTGATGGCGCGTTGTAAAACTAGTGTCGTTGAGCTATCTAATACCTGACCAACACAACTAGAAAATGAGAATAATCACATAATCAAGTAATACAAAAGTAGATGAATGATTGACATAAGAGATGAGAATGTAATCGGCGAGAAGTGGATATAAATTATCTGTATTATTTAATTATCGTATTCGATAGGATACAAATATGATATAGAATTTTCTATTTAATTAACAATTTGTATCCTATTCATATTTGTATTCGCATAAAAAAATTATAGATGTGAATATAGTACAGATTTTTACCATCCGAAATGTTATTTTATCCTAACTATCCGTATCCGTATTCATATTCGACGAAGCAATATGCATATTTTATTATAATACGACTAATTAATTAGATAAATTTTTAATTGAACGTGAATTTGTATTTCTTTAGGTGAAGTAAATGAATTAGAATGATTAAACCTGATTGTACGAGGATAACCTGCCATTAATATCTTCATATTATATAAGTTATGAGGATATTTAGATCCGACCAAATTGAGTAAATATTCGATTCGAATTCGTATTCATTATAATATTCAATTCGAATTCATATTTAAGAATATTCGGATTCATATTCGTTTACAAATACAATTATAGTTTGAACACTATCCGATTTGTTTTTACCCCTTCTAACCTAACCGGATCCTGAGCGACGATTGCAGTTGACAAGCATATACCGGTATGCTTTCAAACATGTTAGTGCAACACGATTGGATTCATTTAAATTAGAAACCAACGTGTGGGAGCTGGGAGTGGATCCCCTGGGACCGACCAAGATTGGCAAGAAATTACAATTTCATACAATGTGCAGTTGAAACTTGGAAATTTCAACGCGACAATAAATATAAAAAGGATGGCGCCGTCCGTAGGGACGACTAGAAGATACGTATGGAAGCGATTTCTCCAGCGCTCAACAAAAGCCCTGGAAGCATGCTGCTCGCTCCATGGATGGCGAGCTTCCACAGATAAGTAGTTTGCTTGTAAAAAAAAACTTAACCATCTTGACTATGGAAGCATATGGACTTTACTTGTGTATTTTGCCGTTAGATCTAGTTGTAGGAGCTCTGTCTGTATGTTTCGCTCCATTTTGCGGATCCAGTATTAATAGATCTAATCGCATCGCCTTCATGCAGGGAAGCGAGACTGCATGCATGCGTCTGTGAGCAGCTGTATGCGCCGCCTCAGCTCTGTATCGACCTCGGTGACTTCGAAGCGTCTGGGCAGACTTCGCCAGTATCGACCTCGGCCTTCAAAGCGTCTGGGCAGACTTCGCGTCGGCAGTGTCGACCTCGGCCTTCGAAGCATCTGGGCAGACCTCGCGTCGGCAGCGCCGACCTCGGCCTTCGAAGCATCTGGGCAGACTTCGCGTCGGCAGTGCCGACCTCGGCCCTCGGTCCCGCGCCCGATTCTGACACGGAGGCGGTGCCCAGAGGACCTCCTCCGCGGGGACTTAGCCAACGCGGCCTCGCCTCCTGCAGTCGTCCAACGCGGCCCGCCTCGGAGCATTCACCGTCGTCAGCTAGCCTCCGCGCCGAGCCGTCCCCGCCCTTGCCGTGCAGCAGCCTCCGCGCGGGCGGGGTCGCTTCCACGTCTCGGCCCCCGCCGCGAGCTCTGCTCCGCTGGAGACCTCGACCGCGGACCTCTCGCAGACGAAGCCTTGGAGGACTTGGCGATGTGACCCCGGCAGCTTGTCGCCGAGTCCCCGCTCGCCTCAGCGCGATCCGCATAGACGCGTAGTCCGTGTCGAGGGTCTTCAGTAGGGAGTGGCCGGTGGAGTGCAGCGGCTCTGCGTCGTATCCTATGCATACACACACATAATCCAGACAAGTATTCTCTCATGCATACGCACATGAAGCATTAACATCCCTGCATCTACACTAATAAACCACCAGTTAAAATTATCCTACATCCACCCAACAATTACCTGCTCCACAGTCATGACCTTAACTACATCCACACCATAATATGCACCCAGAAATACACCATCCTAAAAACGTGCGCACCAGATTAACTCTCCTCCATTCTCTCTCCTTACTCAACCATATCCGACGGTCATCCTTCAATGGATCTGCAGTACCCCTCCCGCGTCCCGCTCCCCAACTCGCGAAATATCCGCCGATCCGCTCCGCCCTCGCTCCTCCTCCGCCTCCGTCTCCCCCGCTCCTCCTCCTCCCCCGCTCAGTCACCGCCTCCTCCTCCCCCCACCCCTCCGCTCCGCCGCCGCCTCCTCCTCCCCCCACCCTGCGCCGCCGCCGCCTCCTCCTCCCCACCCCACCCTACGCCGCCTCCTCCTCCCCTCCCCACCCACGCCCCCTCGATTTTTCCGCTGCTCCTCCCCACCCCCGCGCCCCCTCGGTTTTTCCGCTGCTTCGCCGCCAGATCCGCTCCGCCCTCGCTTCTCTCGCCTCCTCCCCCCGCTCCGCCGCCTCCTCCCGTCGCTCCTCCGCCCTCGCCTTCTCCGCCCCACCCCGCGCTGCCGCCGCTCCTCCGCTTCGCCCTCACCTTTTCCTCCCCACGCCGCGCTGCCGTCGCCGCCTCCTCCTCGGCTCCTTCGCATGCAGGTCGCGACGATTCAGTTTTGCAAATCGCTTCGTCTCGCAGGTACGGCTCCGAGCTCCGATCTTCCCGCGGCGGACGTCGCTTCGTCTACGAGCTCCGAGCTCCGAACTTAGCGGACGTCGCGTCGTCTACGAGCTACGAGCTCCTCGTGGCGCGGACGCGCCAGACGCGGTGCGGCGTGCCGTAGGCGGCGCGGAGGACGTGGTGCGGCGGGGCGGACGAGACGGACGCGGCAAACCCGCCTCCGCGCGGTGCGGGGCGCGCACGCGGTGGACGCGGCGCGGCGGCGCGGTGCGGCAGGCCGGACGAGACGGACGCAGCGGACCCGCGTCCGCGCGGTGCGGGGCGCGCATGAGGAGGACGCGGTGCGGCGGGGAGGACGCGGCGCGGCGGGGCGGACGAGACGCGGCGGACTCGCGTCCACATGGTGCGGGGCGCACACGCAGTGGACGCGAGGCGCGGCGGGGCGGACGAGACGGACGCGGCGGACCCGCGTCCACATGGTGCGGGGCGCGCACGCAGTGGACGCGGGGCGCGGCGGACCCATGTCCGCGCGGTGCGGGGCGCGCACGCGGTGGACGCGGTGCGGCGGCGCGGTGCAGCGGGGAGGACGCGGCGCGGCGTGGCGGGGCGGACGAGACGCGGCGGACCCGCGTCCACATGGTTGGGGGCGCGCACGCAGTGGACGCGGCGCGGCGGCGCGGTGCGGCGGGGAGGAACCCAATTATCCAAACAAAACATATATGGTCATTCAAAAATTGGCTTTGAAAGTAGGGAACAAAATATGTATGGCCATTCAAAAATTCGTTTGGTTGATTTCGTGTGTATCATTTAATGCCCGTCTACGAGCTTCATCCATACATGCACTCAAGTGTGCATTCACGTATACACGCATGAATATTATCCATGCAGGCACAAAACCCATCCATGCATGCATGGACTCTACGTTTGCTGTTCGCCTTTGCAGGAAATAATAAGTGCCCTGCCCGAGCGGCGTGAACCCTCAATCTCGTGCCGGTTTCTAACACGTCGCCGACGGGAAAGCGCTCAGCCTCCTGGACCTCGTCTCCAGCAGCGGCGGCGGCCGGGACTTCGGTGAGCCTCGCGGCCCACGTCTCCATCTGACCTATCGCCTCTACAGATACGCCAACGTGGAGTTCAAAGTCCGACTCCTCCATCGAGGTCTCCGCCGCTCCGGACCGCGCGCGCACGACCCCAGTCTGCACACGTAGCCGTGAAGCATCCCCCAAGTGAAGCCTGCGCCAGTCATCGACGAGGTCCATCCGGATGGTAGCCGAGCCTTGACGCCGGCCGCACAATGTCGAGTCTCCGCGCCGGGCCTCCGCTCAATGCACCGCAACATCTCCGCGCGACACCGGGCATGCGTGTCCGTGGAGCGTACGCTGCGGCATCTCCGCGTAATTACGGCATGCGCGTACATGGCGTGTACGCTCCGGCGTCTCCGCGCGGTTACGGCAGGCGCGTCGATCCCTTCCTCGGGCGCGACAGCAATCTTGGCCAAGACGTCGACGGTGACATCGCACGGCGACGCCGCCGACCACGATGAAGCTACGCACTCGCACGGGGAACGTACGGTGGTGCGCAGTAGCGCGTGCAAAGGCACGCCGTCAACCGATCTAGATCGGCAGCCGCAGCGCAATAGCGCGAACAGACAGCGGGATCGGTGGCTGGCGGGAGTGCCGGCGCCCGGCACGGAAGGATGGCAATGCCGGAGACGGGCTGGTGACCGTGCCGGAGTACAGGCCAGTGTTTTTTTCTTAGATTGAACAGTAGCATGATGGCGACTAGTTCGCATGGCCAACAATCGAACTCACACGACGAAAAGAAAGAGCATAACTATTGATTCATGCAAACGATCTAGAAAAGAACTCGCTAGCTAGAAGGTTGATTTGACACCAATATCAAGGCCTATAGAGCAGTCAGTGTTTGATGGCGCGTTGTAAAACTAGTGTTGTTGAGCCATCTAATACCTGACCAACACAACTAGAAAATGAGAACAATCACACAATCAAGTAATACAAAAGTAGATGAACAATTGACATAAGAGATGAGAATGTAATCGGCGAGAAGTGGATATAAATTATCTGTATTATTTAATTATCGTATTCGATAGGATACAAATATGATATAGAATTTTCTATTTAATTAACAATTTGTATCCTATTCGTATTTGTATTCACATAAAAAATATGGATGCGAATATAGTACAGACTTTACCATCCAAAATGTTATTTTATCCTAACAATCCGTATTTATATTCATACTCGACGAAACAATATGCATATTTTATTATAATACGACTAATTAATTGGATAAATTTTTAATTGAACGTGAATTTGTATTTCTCTAGGTGAAGTAAATGAATTAGAATGATTAAACCTGATTGTACGAGGATAAACTGCCATTAATATCTTCATATTATATTAGTCATGAGGATATTTATATCCGACCAAATTAAGTAAATATTCGATTCGAATTCGTATTCATTATAATATTCAATTCTGTCGTAGCTACAGACTAGACAGAAAGAGAGGGGGATTGGTAGGAGAGGAAGAGGAGAGCCAGATCTGTGGAGAGGTGGTGATAATGAGAGGATGATCTGCCCCTTTGCCCCTCCTGGGGGCTTATATATATGTGAGTGGGGTAGAATGGGAAATCCCCATTATACCCCTTAGTATTTACAAAGGATGGGGGTACACTGGTATATTTACACTGTTATATTTCTCTACACTATTGGGCCTATTACATGTTGGACTAGTTGCACGGCCCAGTCACGGGGGGTTGGGCCACCCCTACAACAGTACTCTCTCGACAGCAAGCGCTGAGGTCCCGATGGGCGAGCTGACGCGATCAACCACCCCAGCCCCCCATTCCCTGACAGCAAGCACGAGGGTGCCGATGCAACTGATAGCTCGTAGACCCTAGAGGCAATGCTTATGGAGGAACCGGTGAAGCGCCGGAGACGTGCCGTCCCACCGAGGCGATGTCTACAAGGCGGACGGCGGAGTCGAGGCCGAAGGCGCGTCGTCGAGCGTCGAAGACGTGCCGTCCCGCCGAGGCGATGCCTACGAGGCGGACGGCGGAGTCGAGCGCTGAAGACGTGTCGTCGAACGCCGAAGACGTGCCGTCCCGCCGAGGCCATGCCTACAAGGCGGACGACGGAGTCGAGCGCCGAAGACGTGTCGGCGAACGCCGAAGACGTGCCGTCCCGCCAAGGCAATGCCTACAAGGCGGACGACGGAGTCGAGCGCCGAAGACGTGCCGTCCCACTGAGGCGATGCGTACGAGGCGGACGGCGGAGTCGAGGCCGAAGACGTGTCGTCGAGCGCCGAACACGTGCCGTCCCACCGAGGCGATGCCTACAAGGCGGACGGCGGAATCGAGCGCCGAAGGCGCGTCGTCGAGCGCCGAAGACGTGTCGTCCCGCCGAGGCGATGCTTACAAAGCGGACGGCGGAGTCGAGCGCCGAAGACGTATCGTCCCACCGAGGCGATGCCTACGAGGCGGACGGCGGAGTCGAGGTCGAAGGCGTGTCATCGAGCGCCGAAGACGTGCCGTCCCGCCGAGGCGATGCCTACGAGGCGGACGGCGGAGTCGAGCGCCGAAGACGTGTCGTCGAACACCGAAGACGTGCCGTCCCGCCGAGGCGATGCCTACAAGGCGGACGACGGAGTCGAGCGCCGAAGACGTGCCGTCCCTCCGAGGCGATGCCTACGAGGCGGACGGCGGAGTCGAGGCCGAAGACGTGTCGTCGAGCGCCGAAGACGTGCCGTCCCGCCGAGGCGATGCCTACAAGGCGGACAGCGGAGTCGAGCGCCGAAGACGTGCCGTCCCACCGAGGCGATGCCTACCAGGCGGACGGCGGAGTCGAGGTCGAAGGCGTGTCATCGAGCGCCGAAGACGTGCCGTCCCGCCGAGGCGATGCCTACGAGGCGGACGGCGGAGTCGAGCGCCGAAGACGTGTCGTCGAACGCCGAAGACGTGCCGTCCCGCCGAGGCGATGCCTACAAGGCGGACGACGGAGTCGAGCGCCGAAGACGTGCCGTCCCACCGAGGCTATGCCTACGAGGCGGACGGCGGAGTCGAGGCCGAAGACGTGCCGTCCCGCCGAGGCGATGCCTACAAGGCGGACGGCGGAGTCGAGCGCCGAAGACGTGCCGTCCCACCGAGGCGATGCCTACGAGGCGGACGGCGGAGTCGAGGTCGAAGGCGTGTCATCGAGCGCCGAAGACGTGCCGTCCCACCGAGGCGATGCCTACGAGGTGGACGGCGGAGTCGAGCGCCGAAGACGTGTCGTCGAATGCCGAAGACGTGCCGTCCCGCCGAGGCGATGCCTACAAGGCGGACGCCGGAGTCGAACGCCGAAGACGTGCCGTCCCACCGAGGCGATGCCTACGAGGCGGACGGCGGAGTCGAGGCCGAAGACGTCGTCGAGCGCCGAAGACGTGCCGTCCCGCCGAGGCGATGCCTACAAGGCGGACGGCGGAGTCGAGCGCCGAAGACGTGCCGTCCCACCGAGGCGATGCCTACGAGGCGGACGGCGGAGTCGAGGCCGAAGGCGTGTCATCGAGCACCGAAGACGTGCCGTCCCGTCGAGGCGATGCCTACGAGGAGGGCGGCGGAATCGACCGCCGAAGACGTGTCGTCGAGCGCCGAAGACGTGCCGTCCCGCCGAGGCGGGGCCTACAAGGCGGACGGCGGAGTCGAGCGCCGAAGACGCGCCGACACTGTTGTTCCCCTACCTTCGAAAAGGAGTGCCCACGGGGAGCGGGCGCTTGGAGCGTAGGCCGAAGGCACTACGCACGCCGAGGTAGGGAGGCGAGGCCGCCGTTCCCCTACCTTCAAAAAGGAGTGCCCGCGGGGAGCGGGCGCTTGGAGCGTAGGCCGAAGGCACTACGCACGCCGAGGTAGGGAGACGAGCCCGCCGTTCCCCTACCTTCAAAAAGGAGTGCCCGCGGGGAGCGGGCGCTTGGAGCGTAGGCCGAAGGCACTACGCACGTCGAGGTAGGGAGGCGAGCCCGCCGTTCCCCTACCTTCAAAAAGGAGTGTCCGCGGGGAGCGGGCGCTTGGAGCGTAGGCCGAAGGCACTACGGACGCCGAGGTAGGGAGGCGAGCCCGCCGTTCCCCTACCTTCAAAAAGGAGTGCCCGCGGGGAGCGGGCGCTTGGAGCGTAGGCCGAAGGCACTACGCACGCCGAGGTAGGGAGGCGAGCCCGCCGTTCCCCTACCTTCAAAAAGGAGTGCCCGCGGGGAGCGGGCGCTTGGAGCGTAGGCCGAAGGCACTACGCACGCCGAGGTAGGGAGGCGAGCCCGCCGTTCCCCTACCTTCAAAAAGGAGTGCCCGCGGGGAGCGGGCGCTTGGAGCGTAGGCCGAAGGCACTACGCACGCCGAGGTAGGGAGGCGAGCCCGCCGTTCCCCTACCTTCAAAAAGGAGTGCCCGCGGGGAGCGGGCGCTTGGAGCGTAGGCCGAAGGCACTACGCACGCCGAGGTAGGGAGGCGAGCCCGCCGTTCCCCTACCTTCAAAAAGGAGTGCCCGCGGGGAGCGGGCGCTTGGAGCGTAGGCCGAAGGCACTACGCACGCCGAGGTAGGGAGGCGAGGCCGCCGTTCCCCTACCTTCAAAAAGGAGTGCCCGCGGGGAGCGGGCGCTTGGAGCGTAGGCCGAAGGCACTACGCACGCCGAGGTAGGGAGGCGAGGCCGTCGTTCCCCTACCTTCAAAAAGGAGTGCCCGCGGGGAGGGGGCGCTTGGAGCGTAGGCCGAAGGCACTACGTACGCCGAGGTAGGGAGGCGAGGCCGTCGTTCCCCTACCTTCAAGAAGGAGTGCCCGCGGGGAGCGGGCGCTTGGAGCGTAGGCAGAAGGCACTACGCACGCCGAGGTAGGGAGGCGAGGCCGCCGTTCCCCTACCTTCAAGAAGGAGTGCCCGCGGGGAGCGGGCGCTTGGAGCGTAGGCCGAAGGCACTACGCACGCCGAGGTAGGGAGGCGAGCCCGCCGTTCCCCTACCTTCAAGAAGGAGTGCCCGCGGGGAGCGGGCGCTTGGAGCGTAGGCCGAAGGCACTACGCACGCCGAGGTAGGGAGGCGAGACCGTCGTTCCCCTATCTTCAAGGAGTGCCCGCGGGGAGCGGGCGCTTGGAGCGTAGGCCGAAGGCACTACGCACGCCGAGGTAGGGAGGCGAGGCCGCCGTTCCCCTACCTTCAACAAGGAGTGCCCGCGGGGAGCGGGCGCTTGGAGCGCAGGCCGAAGGCACTACGCACGCCGAGGTAGGGAGGCGAGGCCGCCGTTCCCCTACCTTCAAAAAGGAGTGCCCGCGGGGAGCGGGCGCTTGGAGTGTAGGCCGAAGGCACTCCGCACGCCGAGGTAGGGAGGCGAGCCCGCCGTTCCCCTACCTTCAGAAAGGAGTACCCGCGGGGAGCGGGCGCTTGGAGCGTAGGCCGAAGGCACTACGCACGCCGAGGTAGGGAGGCGAGACCGCCGTTCCCCTACCTTCAAAAATGAGTGCCCGCGGGGAGCGGGCGCTTGGAGCGTAGGCCGAAGGCACTACGCACGCCGAGGTAGGGAGGCGAGACCGCCGTTCCCCTACCTTTAAAAAGGAGTGCCCGCGGGGAGCGGGCGCTTGGAGCGTAGGCCGAAGGCACTACGCACGCCGAGGTAGGGAGGCGAGACCGCCGTTCCCCTACCTTCAAAAAGGAGTGATACACTCCCTGGTGTAACGCGCTCGAAGGTGCGACATCCAGGTGCCGCATCACTAGGGCGAGGCACTCCCTAGTGTCTCGGCCATCCCGCAATTTTTATACTTCGTAGAGTGCGTGAGGGTAATTGGTGCGTGCGGAGGCGGACCTCGGCGCACGACTTAATTTATAGACCTTGGACTCTCGCGTGCAGAGGCAGACCTCGGCGCACGACTTAATTTATAGTCCTTGGACTCTCGCGTGCGGAGGCAGACCTCAGCGCGCGACTTAATTTATAGTCCTTGGACTCTCGCGTGCGGTGGCAGACCTCAGCGCACGACTTAATTTATAGTCCTTGGACTCTCGCGTGCGGAGGCAGACCTCAGCGCACGACTTGTTTAGAGTCCGTAGACTTGCGCAGGGACAACACCTGCGTCTTATTTATGCTGCGTAGAGAGCGTGGGATTAGCATCCCCGTCTTGTTTATACTCCGTAGAGTCGCGCGTGCGGAAGCTGAGCTCAACGCTACGTCTTATTTAAAGTCCGTAGACATCATGCGTGCGGAGGCGGACCTCGACGCTACGACTTCCTTTATAGTCCGGAGACTCGCGCGTGCAGAAGCAGACCTCGACGCTACGTCTTATTTAAAGTCCGTAGACATCATGCGTGCGGAGCTGGGCTCAACGCTACGTCTTATTTATAGTCCGTGGACTTGCAAGACTACGCCGACGCTCGAGGCAATCGTGCGATTTAAATCAAAAACGAGGATTAAAACAGAGGCACGAAAGAAATGGCCAAAGAGTTGCGACAATGAAACGCTCCAGAACGCAGTGCCAGAGAAACATTAAACACTGCGATGACCTAGAACAGGCCAAAACTAGGGAAGCAAATGCGGCCAAATCGAGCGCTCTGAGAGTAAAACTGCAGCCTCAATAAATAATGCAATGAAAAATCATCTCTTTTAAGGCTGAACGTGCAAGAAACACAAGGGCAGCTACTAAAGCATCACATGTGATCACGTGCAGTGCGTACCAGGCGAGGCGGCGACAACGTGGAGCATACTCCGCAGATGCGGAGACCCAGGCTGCTCGAAGCTAGCGGAGGCGAAGTCGGCGTGGACAGAACGGAGCAACTGCGAAGAACAGCAGCATGCCTGCATCTCACCGCCGCATGTTGGCAGGGGCTTCGCGAACGCGCGCCGGGGGCTTCGCGTACGCGCGCCGGAGACTTCACGTACGCGCGCCGGCGCCTTCGAGTCGGAAACTTCAGGCAGGGGCTTTGCGAACGCGCGCCGGAGTCTTCGAGTTGGAGACTTCAGGCAGGGGCTTCGCGTACGCGCGCCGGAGTCTTCGAGTTGGAGACTTCAGGCAGGGGCTTCGCGAACGCGCGCCGGAGGCTTCGCGTATGCGCGCCGGAGTCTTCGAGTCGGAGACTTCAGGCGAGGGCTTCGCGCACGCGTGGAGTTGCGCGCGTAGACGCCGAGGGCGCGGAGGCCGAAGCTGCGACGCAGACTGTGACGGCGCGGTGGCCTTCGCCTGGACGGACTTCACTGGCACGGTCAACCGCCGTTGCCACCGAGGATGGTCACGAGCGCCTGCCCGGAGTCATTGCCACCAAGCTCGCCGAGGCGAACTCCGCCCTGCCGCTGCCAGCGCGGAGTAGGACGGAGGCGTGCGCGGAGTAGGCCTCCGCGAAGACGTCGCCGCCGAGCCACAATGGGTGCCTGTGCGTGGACGCCGTTTCCGCGGAGTAGACCTCGCCGACGCGGAGCTTGGCGGAGCGCCGGAGCCGTCAGGCGAGCGAACTTCGGAGAAGATCTCGCTGGGACCTTGCGAATGGTCTGCTCGGGTGGTCGAGCTCGGGTCTGCAGCTTCCGCTACGCATATGACCGCACGCCGCCGCTGCGTACAATTGCATGCATATACCACGTAGCCCTTGAGGCATCAAACAGTGCATGCATGCACGGACGCTTAGCGGAAGCATCAGGTGGAGCAAGCGGAGGCATCACGGAGCCGCACGGGGACGCGGAGACGTGATGAAGTCCGACGGTGCGGAGCCGTCGGAGGCTCTCTCCTGTATGCCGCACGTGACGCCGCCGACGCGAGGTCCATTGAGAGCTCCGCAGGGGCGAGGTCGACGGAGCCGTGAAGGTCGACGCCACCAACACGAGGTCCATTCAGAGCTCCGCGGAGGCGAGGTCGATGGAGCCGCGCGGAGATGTCGACGTGGGCGAATGGATTTTGCGGCGCAAGCACGGAGCGTGGAGAGAGAGAATTCATATGTGCATGCATGTATGGATGATCACACGTGAATAGTTATTTGTATGCATGGGTGGATAACTCCCGTACGCACATATGAATGGATGTCTCACCTACACATATATGAACAAATACTTGGCTTGATACCTCACGGCCGCGTGCATGCATGGCTCCGTCGGGACGGTGCTCCTCTCCACGTGAGCTGACCTTCGGAGTCTGCACGGGGTCCGCGATCGAGGCCTTCGACGGAGCCGAGCCAATGCGAGCGCCGAGGTCTTCGAGGGGCGGAGCCAACTTGCGCGCCGAGGTCTTCGACGGGGCGGAGCCAACTTGTGCGCCGAGGTCTTCGACGGGGCGGAGCCAACTTGTGCGCCGTCCGAAGAAAAACAGACAAAAATGGAGGCCGGGCGGGCGTGCTAAAGATGCATGCGTGCAGTACGAAGGCATGCAGAATTAATGAACCAATGCATGCGTGGGCTGCTAGCTCACACAGAATGCATGAACGTAGACTTCGTGCTTGCGCTGATGGATACTTGCCTGCATGCATGAAGACCGAGCTGGGCGACGCCTGGAGGCCCGACGCGGCGCGAAGACTCTCAAGAGCTCGGCGCGGAGACGCGGTACTCTGGCCAGAAGAATCTTGCCGCCGAGTTGGACGCCGCCGAGTTATCCAAGACACTTCCAATCAGATCTACCAGATCTGGATTTATCTGCGATGAGCGCTCCAGAAATCCCTTCCATACGTGAACTTCTAGCCGGTCCCCACAGACGGCGCCATCTGTCGTAGCTACAGACTAGACAGAAAGAGAGGGGGATTGGTAGGAGAGGAAGAGGAGAGCCAGATCTGTGGAGAGGTGGTGATAATGAGAGGATGATCTGCCCCTTTGCCCCTCCTGGGGGCTTATATATATGTGAGTGGGGTAGAATGGGAAATCCCCATTATACCCCTTAGTATTTACAAAGGATGGGGGTACACTGGTATATTTACACTGTTATATTTCTCTACACTATTAGGCCTATTACATGTTGGACTAGTTGCACGGCCCAGTCACGGGGGGTTGGGCCACCCCTACAACAAATTCGAATTCATATTTAAGAATATTCAGATTCATATTCGTTTACAAAAACAATTATAGTTTGAACACTATCCGATTTGTTTTTACCCCTTCCTAACCTAACCGGATCCTGAGCGAGGATTGCAGTTGACAAGCATGCATATACCGGTATGCTTTCAAACATGTTAGTGCAAGACGATTGGATTCATTTAAATTAGAAACCAACGTGTGGGAGCTGGGAGTGGATTCCCTGGGACCGACCAAGATTGGCAAGAAACTACAATTTCATACAATGTGCAGTTGAAACTTGGAAATTTCAACGCGACAATAAATATAAAAAGGTTATAAATATGTAGTGTTCCAGTAGTTGGGATTTTCAGTACAATTATCACTCAAACCGAGCCTCCAGATACCAGGAGTACAGAGTACAAACCCCACAATCTTATCTTTTAGCAGAAATATGAAAAGATGGGGGAAATGGAAAACTAAACAGAAACTGATAATAGCAGCTTGCAAATGCAAGAACAAACAGAACAAGGAACGATTTTTTTTTTTGGAAGTTAGGAACAAGGAACGAGATCTTTACAGGTGGTAACCATCATAGCGGACCAAATGGCTCTGGGAGCGTCTCGAACCGGTGATCAAACACAGGGCTCTGGTCGGACTTGTCGTCGACACTGTGCAACCAGTTCGTGTTCCTTGTGTCCTCCCTCAGCAACATCGCCTCGTACCGTGAACTGCCACATATATCCAGTTCACTCAATGTCTCTTTAGTTCCAATGCTTTCCCTGCCTGGGGAACCAGTTGAGCTCCCGCCACTGTGTGAAAGAGCTCCGATAGAATCACCAGTTAAGTGTCCACTGATGCTGCCATTGTCGGAATAGTGTTGGTCACCATTTGAGATGGGATGGCCAGGGTCCGACATTCGAGCTGGCCGGCCCTTCGGAGCAGTAGACCGGATGCTATGAGGAAACAGAGATGCACCACGAATGCCACCTAGGTTTTGTCGAATGTCCTATCATTTTTTTTTTGAAAAGGAAGACTTTATTAAATCCCAATTCTACATCGAGTTGATACACATCATTGGAACAAAAACAAGAATGTCCTATCATAAATGAGTTATTCAGTTTTCTTCTAAAGAATATTATAATAACTAAACTACATCAAATAAATAGTGCACTAGGTTGTAGACCTACAATATTACAACTCACAAGCTGAGGTGGGAGATAGGCCATGCTTTTCTGAGCCAGCTCGAGGCCCGGTCGGCCCGGCACAATCTAAGCACGGCATGGACACGCCACGTGGTGGGCTGTGCCGGCACGACACGAACGTTGAGTCGGGCCGGACCTGGAAAGCCAGCCCGTTGAGCGGCACGGCACAGTATGGCGAATCGTGCCATGCTCAGGCTAGCCAAGCACAGGGGGGCACGGGCGGCACGGTAAGCACGGCGAGCACGCCGACGTCGGCAGCCGAGAGCCTCCACCTCGCCTCCCCTTCCATCGCCATACCATATTCACTACTATCATGGTCATCCCCACAACCACAATCCATCACAGAGCAGAGAGAGTAGAGGGGAAGGACTAGAGTATACTGAAGGGGGTGGGGGTCGCAATGCTGCCTCTGTTGGCGCCACCACCATCGCCTACTCCACAACCGGACACTCCACGCCGCCACCACCATCCCAGCAGCTGCCTCGCAAGAGCCTCCACTTGCCGGCACAAGCGACGGCGCCCCCGTCAACCTCGACCTCCCGCACGCCCGCCTCGGCCCATCGACGCCGGTCATGGAGAAGATGGAAGGGGGTCGGGGGGAGGAAGGGTTGCCGGAGGAGGTCGAGGGAAGAGGGGACGGCCGGGGAGGGGGCTGCCGGGGAAGCAGAGGGAGGCGGCCGGGAGGGGGGTCGGGGGAGGCGGCCAGGGGGAGGGGAGGGAGGTGGCTGAGAGAGGGGGCGCCGCCGCGCCGAGGTGGGGGGGAGGGAGAGGGGAGGGAGGCTAGGGTAGGAGGGGTGCCGCAGCGTTGGGGAAGGAGAGGGAGGTGGTCGGGGGAGGAGGGGGCACCTGGGTGGGGGGGAGGAGGGGGTGCCGCCGCACTGGGTGGAGGAGGGAGAAATGAGGAAGATGAAATGGAGGGGAGGCTTCGGCCGAATGGATAAGGAAAAGAGAGAAAAGGGAGGAAGAAAAAGGAAAAAGAGAGAGAAAAGAGAAGAAAAATAGGAAAAAGGGGGAAGGGAAAAGAAAAGATTTAGCACACGCAGAAGAAAATCCATATTCGCAAATCCTTAACCGAGAATTCCAATTGCATGTAAAATTAATCTATGAAACTTGCTAATTGTATTAAATTGTGAAACGTTATTATTAGGTTATACGGGTATTAGAAGGGAATGGCGTGTAGTCCGTAGATGATTAATTTCACATGTACCGATTAAATTGGTATTTTGCCATTTAAAATCACCCTATTGCTTATTTAAATATCTAGCTAATATTTGTTAGCCGTATTAATTTATAAAATTTATAAAACTCCACTGTACTCTTTTCCTTATCTGAGGAACATTGGAATAGCTCTCCAATAGGCAGAGGCTAAGGTCAAGCACCATATACATTAACCATGACTTTTTTATGTTTTTGAAATTATTTGAGCTGATGATGACCAATACTTGCTACCACTGCCATATACATTTTTGTTTAAGATATCCTCCTGCAATCCTTGAACTCTGCATTCTCTATTATTGTTACTATGGTTTTAACTGCATTGTTGCATATGTAGTTCTACTGATGCTTATATTTACTGGAATTGTTTATATATGGTTACCTATCCTATTTAACATAACTGACTATACATGTATATTGTGTTTTAACTAAAAAGAGCAATGATGCCACACTTAGAACCAGCGCCTCGCAAAATTAACAATCACTTCACACAAACATTTTTGCAAACCTCTTATCTCGCAAGGGACTGCACGGGCGCAATGTAGCGCGTGCTACCTATCTTGTTTCTTTTATAGATCTACTTTTTTTAAAAAAAAAGAGCCAAATGAGTGTTGTAGCCTGACCATGGTGGTGAAGACGTTCAAGCGACACCTCGGTCTTGCATTGTGGCAGAGCTAATATCGAGGCACAGAGCAAACCGAGCCCAATGATAACTCGACGTGCTAGGATATTACAATTTTTTAGTCCATAGAAAAGCATGGGCATTGAATTAGTTTTAACTAGTTTTTTACGAGACAGGTATAAGAGAAAGTAAGATGGCAGCCGTCACCACCATCTTCGCCTCGTCGTGTATAGTTATTTTGGGTTAGGCTTGGATTGGATTGGCAAGGCACGAACGCCAGCACAGTGGGCTTTGAGCCGTGCTTAAGTCCGGCTAGAGGTGAGACAGGTCGGCACAGCACGGCACGGTAGGGTGACTGGGCCGAGCCGGCATGGCACGATGTGGCCCGAATCATGGTGGGCCCGGGCCGGGCCGGCACAGCCGGCCCAATGCCCACCTCTACTCACAAGCCATACTAGATTTCTTCTAAAACATCCACGTTTTCCATTTTGGGCGTCAGTCTAGAAATTACTCATGCAGTGAACACACAATTGGTTGAAAGCTTTCACTCATCCAAATGAAAATTATCACTTTGTAATGGCACTATCGCAGAGAAGTAAAAACAGGCAAGTCCTTGTTTATTTTAATGTAAACATGAGGGGTGAACAACTGAACATACCATGTGCTTGATTGCCATGTCAAGTGACTTCCTCGATATTGTCCTACCAAATCCATTATCTGCGCTTGTGACGGACCGGGAGGGTCTAGCAGGTTGACCACCCATAACAGATATCTCAGTCTGTCTATTCTGGTGTCCATTGGTAAGAACAGGTGCCTTGGATTGTGCATCAGAAAATTTACTTCGAGTAATAGCAGGTACAGACATCTTTTTCACAGGAGCTGAGGGAACTGGCTCAGCATTCGGGGTTGATCTGACTCCCATTCCTGGTCGTGCTCTACCAGCGGAGAGTGGCCTTTCTGGTAGCTTAGTCCTTAGGTTGGCCGGAGTTTTACTTGGGAAATCTCGAATGTCTAGGGGCCTAACTGAAGCTCGCGGCCGCGGATTTGGGGAACTTGGACGGGATGATGGTGCCGACGAAGGTGCTGAATTTCGACCATTACTGGCTACTGATCGGCCATTTGATGTTAAGTTATTGCTGCCAGAAATCCGCCCAGCAGAAGGTGAGCGACCAACAGATGGAGCTGATGAACGCATGACAGGCTGGCGCGTAGGTGTAGATGACCGAGAGCTACAACGTCCCACTGAAGCAACTGCACTTGAGGAAGAGGTGGTACGACTGATTGCGGGAATTGTACCAGAGGGTGAGCCAGGACGGCTCCCTGCAGGAGCTGTGCTTGAAGATGAGCTGGATATGATTCGAGGCCGAGAGGTTGGAGTTGATGGCCTCGAATTTTGTGCAGATGTGGTCTTCACAGCAGTCAAGTTGGCCATAGAGTTGGGCGCAGAAGGACGACTTTTGACTGGAGTAGATGGACGAGTTTTGACTGGAGTACAGGAACGTGTTGGCACCGGACGTGAAGCTGGAACTGATGGCTTTGATGAAGGAATTGTGCTAGTCCTCTTGCTCGGGGTTGTGGGTCTCGAACTGACAGAGGAAATGCTTCCATTGAGAACTGATGATCTGTTGTTGCTAGACATAAGAGTAGATTGCCTTGAAGGGCGAGAGACAGAGTTACTTCGCGCTGGTCTAGTGGGAACTGTGGAATGCCCATTCTCTGTTTCAGAAATGGAAAGCTGCAATAAACATGTGATACAGTTCTGTTAATTATGGTAATCACCGTATGGACAACTGAGCAAATAGTAGGTTTTAAAAAGCAGTTGTACAGCTAAGTATGTCCCCTGTTCCCATGGTTAGGCGATAGACGGTGTGATATGATATCAAGTCTGCCCATTCCTAGCTACATGAAACTTGATAGCTTCCCAAAAATAAATTCCAGTGTGTTGCGGAACTCCACATGTGTAATATTGCGAAGCATTCCAAATTTACTTAATAATAACCCGATCATACAGCAAGTCAACAAGAGGCCTGGATGCTACGTATTGTATTGGTCTTCCAAGCATAGTCCAAGGAGAAGAACAAAGGGTTTTGCCTATTACATAAATTACCATTATTTCTTAAGCGGATTTCTGCTGACAATATTGTCAAAATAGGATGGTTGACAAGTGAAAACAATATCTATGATGCCCGAAATTAAGAAATTTTTACAGTACATTCTACTGGTAGTAATAGGGTGACAGTAGACATTAAATCTGATCATTGATTTGTGAGGGCGTAATAGACTTTTCTTTATAAAAATAATTTTTTTGTGAGGATACTATAAACTTTTCGTTAGAATCTGTTATTAATCCTTTCTATTGCTGTTGCCCCCGCCTCTCACCCATTCCACTGCACCGCCGCCGCCGTCTCTCGTACGCGCACTACCACGACGCTTGTAAAAATTACTTTTACGCTATACGTCCCTTTCACAATTATACCCTTTTCGGGATTTTACTACCAGTACTTCTGGTGGTAGTATAACTAAATCATAACTAATATGATCCATTGGATAAAAAAAAATAGACAACTCACATTTATTTTGGGGTACCATAAAAGAGCCCTGAAATTAAGATGCGTCTAGTACATAAAAATATACAATATCCATGCTTTAACATCCTATAAAATTGCCAAAGTGTCCAATTGATCAAACTTTTCTTATACCTTTTTCTGCAATCTGCATATTATGTAAGATTGGCATTACAGTTGTCAACTAAAAGGCAAGCTATAGGACCACAGTGCCTTTCTACTATCGTGACATTGTAGATCAGATGTAACAGCCCTGAACCACTACTCAAGTTATGACAGAATCCTTCCAGTTATGATTTCTACATTGTTGTCAACAATATTATATTTGAAAGCTGTAAAAAAACTCATCTCATTATTGACACAACATGGGGGTAATTGCTACATAAAAAAATATTAATGAAATCACTTTGGTTTGTGTGAGCCTCCTGCAAACCCCTTTTAAACTATGCCTACTGATAAAAAAAACCTACAAAGGAAAATTAATAGCTTAGAAACAATAAGAATACGCAGCACCGAAACAGTTACTATAATTATGAGATGATATAGTCCATTCAGTGGGCTGGGTTCAAATGACTCCAGTGATTTCTTACAACTAGTTTATTTAGGTCAGTTGAGTACGGTGGGTTGGTCAAAACATCCTTTCCAGTTCAGATGCATAGTATCAAAACAGTTACTACCAATTTGTGTTTTCCCTTTTTGCACATATTACTCTTGAACCTATCAAAGTTGAAATTTTGGACCCAGTAGTTAAATTTTCTGGCTCCACTTGTAACTTTCATAACGCATGCATATAGTGACATTGATAGGCCCATAACACACGCATACAGTGACATTGACAGGCACGTAACAAACATATACAATGATACTTTGTTATCCCTTATGCAAGCAAACCAACAAACACGGCCTGAGTGAATTCAAATGCCACTGAAAATAAGCCTTACAGGCTAAAACATATAGTTTGCAGTTTGCACAAGATATCTCGAAACACCAGCAAGTAAAAATATCTGAAGAGAAGAGTACCAACCCTTGATACTCTGGTGGTCGAGGATGATCTAGTGGTAGTGCGTTTAGGCACATTTGAGGATGGGGCTTTCTCAGCAACCTCCAATGCAGGAACACGGGGTGTTCCTGGGGGAGTCAGAAGCCTGAGGAATGCATTCCAAATGTTATGTAAGATCAAAAGGAGATAAGCAATGACACACAGGCATGCGCATGCACATCAAAGGTCAGAAATGTAAAACCATGAAACAGATGAGGCACGAAAACAAATGAAAGGCATATACTTCGACCCAACAACTAAACATTTCATTTGTGTGGCAAGCTCATGCAAATGGCATCCAAATCAAACCTTATCATACACCTAGATGGCTATCTATTTATCTCACCACAGTATTGGAGTGTGATACAATTATGATGTGGTAAGGGTTTTATATGTTGCTATGTAAGTGCATCTGGAACGTTGCAGTAGTTATATGCAGATGATAAATATTTCAACTAAGCTTGCATCGAAACGATTGGTCAATTATAAGGTTCCCAGTTGCTACCAGTGTATCTTTCAGTTTCCCAAAATGGTTTTAAAAATGTTAACATTTTCCTACATATGTAACAGAATTTCATTTAAACTACTGCGATATCATTCTAACATGAGCAAACTTAAGACATCCTAAAGTTGGCAATGCTATTAGTCTGTCTATTTTTTCAGTTGCATTTTATTCTTTTTCCCCCTTTTTCGTAGAAAAACAGACACAGAGTACGTGATGTCCCAAGCTTTGCTCTTCTAGGAAGATGCCCCCAGACCAACATCCAAATCCAATTACATACTTCTCTTTGCTCTCAACGCAACAAATCCTCTAACTGAACCAAATTACTTCCCTACCAAGCCAACCTTGACCAGTAACAATCACAGCCGTCACAACCTAAAAGACCCAACCATGATTTGGGCAACACCACTGATTACCCGCAAAAACAAGCGCGACTCACCTAACCACAAGAAAGATCGGTATAAACTCGTGCAAGAAAGACCAACAGAACGCCCCAAACCGTTCCAAAACACCGCATTACCACCCGCTTCACTATGCTAGATTAAGGGTTCACCGATTACAAAAAAACATGAAATCACACCCCAAATTCAGCAAACCAGATCACCACCAAACGGGAGCAATAGTTAGTCAATCACCAGTCGTAGTCGTGCTTCCCGATCTCCGTGTCTAGCAAGTCCTCCATATCAATCCCGCCTCAAACTCCAAAACCCCGCACCAGATCGACACCCGCAGCTGCAAACAGGGGGGGGGGGGGGGGTGGCAATAGCTGCGCTTACCACCTACTACTTACACCTTACACTACCCCCGGCTATGTAACGCCCGGGGATCCGGCGAGGCGGCCGGAGATCGCTGGGCCGTGCGGGATCCGGATCGCTGGAGCCTGGAGAGGAGGTCTACGGCCTCGCCCTCCTCCCCCTCCCACGCCGACGCGACGCTTCGAGAAGCTGGGAGCTCTTCCTCACGTGTCCCCTCGGCCTTTGCTTGTGGCGATGAGCTGTGCAGACTGCGTGCGAGACCGCGAGGAGGCGGCGACTCAAAGATGGATGCGTGTGCTTCCCGCTGTTAATATTTTCCTCTCTCTCTCTCCCCCCCTCTCCCTCTCTCTCTCTCTCTCTCTCTCTCTCTCTCTCTCGCATTCGTTTGTTGTTCGGAATCGCGGGGCGGTAAATACCGGGACCTATCAGTCACGAGAGTGTCTTACATGTGGACCCAGTGTATGCGTGAGCCCAGCTGTCAATGGGGGTGGGCTGTTCGGGCTGCATGGGGTGGCGACAAGCCTGAAAAAGTCAGCTTTGCTCGTCGGATAGAGGCGACGTGTCGGAGAGTTTCTGGGTCGCACGATGACATGTGGGGATGCGTTTCTTCACGGGCCCACATGTCATTGGGTTACCGATGGCTGTTCGGGGCCCGCGTGTCATCGACTGAGGAGGCTGTGGTCAAAATTGGAACGTTGAGGTGATCACTGGTCCGAGTGGGCGAGTGATTCTTTTATGAGGTGTTAGCTGTTACGGGTGTAACCGGCAACTTTGGCAAGCTTAATTATTACGGGTGTCATCGACTGAGGAGGCTGTGGTCAAAATTGGAATGTTGATGATTGCAATACGTATATTCTTCTTTGAAAAGAAATTGACAGTACGGTAGAGCGATTCACTGCAGCTAGCACTGTAAGACGCAAGTCGATCGCCTGTAACTGCAAACATCACACGTGATCGTATTTACGCGCGCCTTGAATGAATCATGCCTGTTGATAACTCGATACCATAATCACGCACCATCCAACGCATGCAACCCTGAAGCCAATCGGGACGATACGTACAGATACAGTCGCCTTCAGGGGCTTCCCATGCGCATGCCCTGGCAGGCTGAAACGAGCGGGCTGGGCGCCGGTTACGCATGGTTAGTTGCGCGGTGGCGATCGGTAGATGCCGCGTCACGAGAGAGACCGGACGAAAACATGGTACGATTCGGCCAATTTCTAGACCATCGTCTTGCCGCGTGTGCCTCGGCGCGCGACGGCGACTCGTCGGCGCATCATATCGTCGTGTTCTTCAAGGCGTTCGGCGTGTTACGGCTACTGCTAGTCCGAAAATAGTGAGAGGAACTGGACGGTAAATACTTGCATCTGCATGTATGTTAGTTTGTTCAGTTTGTGCAAGGACATGTAACTAGAGTAATTGATACAGCGACGGCCTATTATTAATGGCCGCGAGCTTTCATTTACTCGTTTCAGTGACCTCTCATGAAAGCACCAAGCTAGGTACGAACGCCTGCAATGCATGCATTCGCATCATGAAATGCCCCAAATTTTCAAATTTTTTGAATTTCGGTTGAATTTGAATTCTTACCCAATTTAGAAAGTTTCCAAATCAATCTGCTTTTCTTTCATGTTTTTCCGTCTTCTCCTTGCCGATATCGCCTTTTCCCTTCCCGTCTTCTCCCCTATGCATCGCTGCCAGCCGGCCGCTTGCTATCGTCGCCAGCTGTGGAATAAAGATAACCGATAAGAGAAGGTAAATAGGAGGTTTTTTTAATTCTTTTGGCAAAAACACAATTTTAGAGTAAGGATGAGATAATAAAATTATTTTTCACAATTCAAGACTTAAATATTCTATATCTTGCTATTACATTACAAACATATGTCTAGGCAAGATACAATTGTAGCTAAACAAGTCAATCAATTAATTGTTAGAAATATAAGTGTGGAAAGTAAAGGGAAGGTGAAATAAACCACACGGAGGACACGATAATTTTTTCACGTGATTTCGAAGACTTACCGGTCTCCCCTAATCCACGTTGAGGGAGTTTGAACTAATCAAGTTGGCTCCTTGCGCAACTTGAGCCTTTTCTCAATCCACATGGTAGCTCTTTCCCACTCTGAGAGTTGAGCTCCAACCTTCCACAACCGTGTCGGAGTCTCCTCACCATCTTCTTAAAAAGATTACCGTGCAAACTCCTCCAAACAATCTAGGTATCGACAACCACTAAGAGTAATAAGCCAATGATGTTTGCTTGAAGGTTTTTAAATGCCATAATGATTAACTATATGTTGCAATACACTTGAATGCTCTTAACAACCTCAAAATGAGAAAATGAAGCACTTGAGTTGAAGCGAGGAAAACAAAAGCTCAAGAGTATTCAATGAGGTCCAAGAGTACTTGCTTGCTGCTGGTAGGGAGGTATTTATAGCCTCCACCCACCAAGATGACCGTTGAGGATGAAATCCCCAAAAAATCAGGGAATGCGATACTACTACACCTATTGTTCAATGGCTATTTAAAGTTCATTAAATACACAAAAACTAGCCGTTAATATAAATATCGGTATTACCACACTCACAAGCCCTAGTAAGTACCGATTCTACGGTAGTACCGATTTTCAGAGGAGAGAAAATCTCCTAAAATTTACTTCTCTAAAAATTAGTTACTGCCAAGTAAAGTACAGTCATGCTGTACTGCAGTAATACTAGTCATTACGTGCGGCCATACTACTGTGGTATTACCAACCCACAATAACGATAGTACCATTTCAGGTTAAGACAAAAAATGCACCTCTCGTAAAATAATGTATCAGTATGTAAAGGCCAGTAGTACCGATGCAGTGGTACTATTGCTGAAATAACTGCGGCCAAATCGATTTCCAAAAGAAAATCAGAGAGGGTTCCAAAATGAATTTTCAAATGCATGCATGTACTAGATTGGATCAATGTGGCACTAGATTAACTTCAAATTACTAGCTATGATTCCTCTTTATAGTACGGCATCTATCGTAACAATCCGGTCTTTTTCTACCAAAAGCCAAGACCAGTAAAAGCTATAAAAGAGATCCTTAGGCTAAAATATACCTTTACCTTAGTCATATCTTGAGCCATGCCAATCCTTAGCCATATTTGTATGCTTTTTCTATGATATCATCAAAACTCAGGACTAAACCTTTCAATCATCTTATCAAACATATTAGTCCCTTAAACATTATCATCATTAATTATCAAAATCAATTTTTTGAGGTCCTAGATGCTTCACTAGCGCGCAAAGCCACCTCGTCGACCATGCCTTCAATGCCTGTCACCTCGCCACCCAGCCATGCACCATGCACCACTGTTGTCAACTTCACCACCGCCATCTTGACCGTTGCTCGACCGACACGCGCCCAAGTCGTTACTCGCTCTACCAGCTCGCTCCTTTGCACCAGTGAGACACGACATGCTCAAGATGCTAGCTCCACTACCAGCAATGTCACCGAATGCCCTCAACCGCCAGCACCACCACAAACGCATCGCTTCCGGCATGGCCGTGCCACTACTCCCACCGCCTCTCTCAATCTATAAAGCCTAGCCATCAATCAGCCTCCATTAGTGACTAATTGCACTCTCGAGCTCCCTCTCTCCCAACTCTAGCAAGCAATCGCCGTCACCGCCATGGTAAGATCAAGGAGGCTGACTAGAGGGGAGTGAATAGGCAGTTTTAAAAAAAAATTAGCCTACTACCAAATTTATAATGCGGAAGTATAAACTATTTGGTTTTATACAAGTAAGACCTAAATTACCTAAGTTTGACTAAGTGTGTCAACAATATAATTCTGACTTAAGATAAGCAATCCTAGGATGACAGGTACTCTATTCAATTTGATGAATATAAATTGCATGAATGTAAATTGAGCATAATAGAACAAACCACAATGACACACGATGTCTTTACCGTGGAGTTCAGAAACTTACCGGTTTTCCCTAATTCATGTTGAGGTAAACCCAACCGAATTGGACCGGCTCAATAAATTAAGCCTAACCATCTCAATCCACTAAGGCTGCTCTTTCTCCTCTCCAAAGATGGCGAGTACCACACCACTCACAATACACCGGGCATTCTCACAAGATTCTTGAGAAGATCACCGAACCACCACGCCTCCGAAGCCGTCTAGGAGTCGGTAACCTCCAGGAGTAACAAATTGGAGATCCTTACTTGAACGAATCAAGAATCACAGCTCAAAGGACACTAAGTCCACCACCGTGTGCAATATATGCATAAGGTTATCTCTCCAAAGCTCTCTAAGTGCAACACATGCACAAAATGCAAAAAAAAATAAGCGGTAAATGACAGAAAAAATGCAAAAATGATGCTATATTCTTCTTGTACCTCATGAGTGCACCAAGCTGACCGCTCAATCCGTGGAGTGCGTATTTCTAGGCTATAGTGTTGAGCATAAGGAATATCATTGTTGGGATCCTGTTGGTTGATATATGCGGATTTCTTGGAATATCACTTTTGATGAATCTCGTCCATTCTATCCTCGTCCTTCTCCTTCCATAACTCTTGCATTTCTTGTTGAGCCACCTTCTTTCCTGGCTTTTCCTGCCACCCCTATAGTCACCACTTCTCCACCATAGCTTTTGGTCTCTTCGATGCCTCCTCAACTGTTGGCACCTCCTTCACCAACAGCACCCTCTACAAAGGTTCCTTCTGGTCTTGTTTCTCCTTATCCTCTACACTACACTCGTCATCCGTGAGTTGAGAGTTCTTCTAATGCATCATCTTTCTCTGATGGGTCATCTTCTTTGGCCTCTCCTCCTTGATATGCTCTTTGTGATCACTAGTCTATTTGGCCTCCTGAGGATTTTGATTTTGATGCTGCAGCTCTTGTCGAACCGATTTCTTATCGTGATGCTACTGTACATCAGGAGTGGTAGTGTGCGATGGCAGAGGAGATCGCTGCCTTTGAGCGTACTAACACGTGGGATAACCCTATCATGTGCAATTGGGTCTATAAGGTTAAGATCCGCTTTAATGGTTCTCTTAAGCGCTACAAAGCTCATCTTATGACACAAGGTTTTTAGTAGGAGTATGGTCATGATTATGATGATACTTTTGCTCCTATGGCTCACATGATCACTGTTCACACTCTTTTTGCTGTGGCATCTATTCAGGTATAGTCCATCTCTCAGCTTGATATTAAGAATGTCTTTCTCAATGGTGAACTGCGTGAGAAGATTTATATGCAACCACCACTGGGGTATTCTGTTCCTGAGGATATGGTTTGTCGCCTTCGCCGATCTCTTTACGGTCTCAAGCAAGCTCTTCGTACCTGATTTGATCGTTTCTCTTCTGTTGTCACTGTAACTGGTTTCTCTGCTAGTGCTCATGATTCTGCTCTTTTTATTCACACTTCGCCTCGTGGTCGGATGCTTCTCCTTTTTATATGTTGATGATGTGATCATTATTGAAGATGATTCTTAATATATCACTTATGTGAAGACGCGTTTTAGTGAGTAGTTTCTCATGTCTGATCTAGGTCATCTTCGCTACTTTCTTGGGATTGAGATTATTTCTACGCTTGAGGGCTTCTATCTGTCCCAAGAAAAGTATATCTAGGATCTTTTTTATCGTGCTTTTCTTACTGATCAGCGCACAGCTGAGACTTCCATGGAGCTTAATGTTCATCTTCAGTCCACTGATGGTGAGCCTCTTACTGATATTACTCACTATCGTCACCTTGTTGGAAGTCTTGTTTATATTGGTGTCACTCAACCTGATATTTTGTAATCTGTACATATCATAAGTCAGTTTGTTTCTACTCCTACTCACAGGGGCGGAGCCAGGATCCAGACAAAGGGGGGGCCGACCCGCCAAGGCGCCGGCGTCATAGGTCCTGGACGCCGTGTGTCGGCAAAATTAGACATACACATATATAATTAAACATACGCATATATATTGTCATATAAATTCAATCATAACACATATGGCAAAATAATGTAGCATACGTCTAGCATACTGAAAAGACTCTCTCAGTGGTCGCTGTTGATACTGGAAGAGTTATGACTAATCTTAGCAATCTATCGACCATTGGATAAATAGAATTTTTACCTAATCTCACTAGTCCCTTTGTTAGATCAGCAAGTGATGGCAATGTACTTAGCTCTAGATGGTTGCATACATCAAGTTGAAAATGTGGTAGTTGACACTCCAATTGAGCTTGATCTTGACTTGAAAAATCAGCGGAATAGTACTTTTCCACCAGAGTACTTATCTTTGAAATGTCAAAGCCATCTTTTCTTGGATCTAGTGAGGCACAAAGTGATAGAAGCTCTGTTGCTTGAGAACTGAATCGATCTTCTAACTCAATCAATTGTTGGTCGACCGCAACATTAAACACATCTATTTTATAATGGTGAAGAGTGGTGGTATTATCATTTTTGTTCCGAGATTTGGTCACATCCACACACCTACAAATTGCGACATGTAGTTAAACAAGTTAGATATGTACCATAAGAATAAAAAAATATGTATTTGTGCTCATATTAAAAAACTGAAGGTAAGGTAATAACTTACTTGCGATTTAAATCCGAAATCTCAATCTCGTGCTTGTCACAAAAGGCTTTCACCTCCTCAAGAAGTGGTTCCCAGCCATCATTTCTCAAGTCACTAAGCAATGATTTTGTGTTAGAAATGCAGGGGCCTAATTGACTAATTGACTGTGATGAAGGGTGATTAAGGGGTCCTATTAATACATTTGGTGGACCATTGGGGGGGCCAGGCCCCTGCCCGCCCCCCTTGTCTCGGCCCCTGCCTACTCAGTTCCACTATAGTCATCTTCTTCGTGTTCTATAATATCTTCATGGAACCATCTTTCACCATATCTTTTTTTCCTCGCTCTAGCTCTTTACAGCTCCAGGCATATTCTGATGCCACTTGAGCTAGTGATCACTTTGATCACCGGTATCTCTCTGTCTATTGTTTTTTTCTTGATGGTTCTCTCGCTTGAAAGACTAAAAAGCAAACTACAATTTCTCGTTCGGATGCTGAGGCTAAGTTGCGAGCTATGGTTTTGTTGACTGCGGAGGTTACTTGAGGATTTTGGTATTTTTGTGTTTGCACCAACTCCTCTTTTGACTAACAGTACATGTGCTATTAGCATTGCTAAAGATCCAGTGAAGCATGAGCTTACTAAGCATATTGGTGTTGATGTTTTTTGCATGCGGACAAAGGTGACAAGATTATTGCTCTTCAGTATGCACCTTCAGAACTTGAGTTGGCAGACTTCTTTACAAAAGCACATATTAGAGCCCAGCACAGCTTCTATCTCTCCAATTTTATGTTGTTGATTCACTATAAGTTTAAAAGAGGTGTTAGAGATGTATTATAATTGTGTATTTACTCTGTTATGTAAGGGTTTTTCTACATATATGTCATACATGTATGTGTATATATATTGACCCAATGACCCATTAGCCTCATGTTGAATACAAATGTTATTCATAACATCACCCTCTTCCAAACATGCCCTTAAGATCAATTATGATTCTAGCCCATCGTCTGGAATTTTTATTTAGTGTGCTTTATCAATAATGCATGTTTGTATATGTTGTGCTTTTGTTTTAGCATTGGCAAATTCGAAAGTGCGTAATTCTTAAACTTGTGTTGGATGTCAAGCACCTAATCTAGTTTAACAATTTTCACAGCCAAGTCTAAAAGACCTCTGAACCTTGGTCAGAGGTTGCATATTGCACTGGGTGCTGCAAAGGGAACCCTCTATCTACACACCGAGGCAAACCCTCCTATATAACACCGTGATGTTAAGGCGAGCAACATTCTATTGGACTTCAAGTTTGTAGTGAAGGTGGCTGACTTCGGTCTTTCAAGGCTTTCTCCGGTCCCGGACGTTGAAGGAATATTGCCAGCTCATATCTCCACTGTTGTTAAGGGCACCCCAGTAAGTGCCATTACACCTGGCGAAGTAGCAACACTGCACTCACCATGATCTCTTTGGCAGGGCTATCTCGATCCAGAATACTTCCTAACTCATAAACTGACAGACAAAAGCGATGTGCATAGCCTTGGTGTTGTCTTTCTTGAACTATTGACTGGGATGAAGCCAATCCAGCATGGTAAAAACATTGTTAGAGAGGTACAAAGGTTTCCACCCTAATCCTTAATATTTGATATAATTATCTGTTTAACATAGTGCATAGTATATTATTGAGTTATTGAGGCTTTGTTCTTTTGACCATTCAGTAAGATTATCGGTAATTCAGTGGAAAAGGAAACCGTATAATTTGCTCTTACTGTAGGTAAACACGGCTTGCCAATCAGGAGACATTTCTGGAATCATCGACAGCCTGATGTCCTCCTACCCTACGGAATGCGTCACGAGGTTCCTCTCGGTGGCCATGAAGTGCTGCCGGGACGAGACCGACGCGAGGCCTTCCATGGCCGACATCGTCAGAGAGCTCGAGGCCATCCGGAACTTGCTGCCCGAAGGAGAGGACCATCTCCTGTCCGTAGCCACGGAGACGGGCTCCTCGGGTGCACTGACCAAATCCATGTCGGCCTCCTCGGCGACCACGGGGGCTCTCTTTGTCTCATCCCAAATTCCGGCAGCTGCAACACGAACAGTGGCATCCCTTCCTGTAATGGTGACTCCTCGGTAGCATTTCCTGCTAACGTTTTTCGTGTTGTAAATGCTTGTAGACATGTAAGTATAGACGTGTAAGTAATGCTTTGTAGCACGCTCGTCTGGCCTTCCAGGTGATTTCTTGTTCTGTACATGAGTGGTGGACTCTTTTTCTTTCTTTCTTTCTTTCTTTTTGAGATCAGGTACAAGTAGTCGTGGACTATTCTTTCTTTCTTTCTTTCTTTCGTTTTGAGATCAGGGTGTTGTTGCGAACTACTGTATGATGTAATTTACTAGTGACAGACATTGATGACGAATGCAAAGGAGGAATGCTAACGTAATTTTTTCAGTTACACTTTACATGGACTGGAAGCTCCTCCATTGGTTTCTCTCTGCACTGCAGCATTTTGTCGAACGCCTTGTGCGTACGGCCCGCGCGGTGACATGGCTGTCATCTCATGCCTAATTTGATCACACGGCCAAAGTAAACAACAAGACACCAGTAGTGTGCGTACTTCACTGTAGCCTTGTAGGCGAAGTCCTCGTCCGTCGGCGTGGGCGGGGTGGTACGAGGGACGCGTGTTAGCGAGCGAAGGTCGCAGGAGGCGGAGAGATGGGAACGTGGGAAAGGTCGGCGCGGCGGCGGCGCGTCTGTGTTTGGTGCCTGCGTCGGCGAGCGAGAGCGCCTCACTGACCACTCCATTCATACTAGCAGACGAACGGGCCAAGAGAGCCGCGGCGGCAGGAGACGAGTGGGCCCCGGGCGCGTTGCTGTTGCGGACGTCCACGCGCGGGGGCGGGGCCGCGACAAGAACGGCGAAAACGAACGGCGAGCGGCACTCGACAGCGGAGGCACAGCCGTACACAGGGAGATTTCTATCTCGAAATTTCGCCGGTGACAAGCCGATTATCGGCTTCATCGGCGGAGATCAGCAAAATTTTACATCGGTAAAAAAATTCGAATTCATCAAAATTCATAAAAAAAACCAAATATCAATTCAATATTTTGTCCAAAATTTCCAGTAAACGGCGATTACCAGTCATATCGTTGACCTACGATAAAAATTTTAAACTGATATATTTTTCCCTGGCCATACATGCCCGTCTGGGCTAAAGTATTCTGAACAATTTTTGACTTTTAGAAACGGGTATTGAATAGAGTGGTTTCTCGCTTCTCGAATGTCGTTGACGATGATACAATACAACCACGAAACTGGTTCTTGCTTCCTTGTACGCACATTTGCTTTCAATTCATAAGCAGTCCTAACGGTGCCCCCATTAGATTGGCAATCAAGATTGTGTGCCATGCATATTATGAATCAATCAATCTCATGCTGTCATCCAATGATCCTGGCAGCCTGCAATTCTCTTCTATCAGACGACAGACTGTATGGAATGAGATGGCAAGGGCATTGCATTCACAAGTCTCAGGCTCATAGCAAGTGCATCCAAATGCACAGTGTGAATGCGCTACGCTTTTGCAAGCTTCGTTGCAATGGTCTTGCGCTTGTCAATGTCAACAAGTGCATCCAAATGCACTGTGTGAATGCGCTACGCTGTTGCAAGCTTCATTGCAATGGTATTGCGCTTGTCAATGTCACTGCTACAACTAGAGATGGCAATGGGTACCCGAAACCCGATACCCGGTGGGTTTTTACTCTATTAGGGCATGGGTCTGAGTCATTTTCTAACCCATGGATTTCTTAATGGGCAAAAAGCTCAACCCATCGGGTCTGCCGGGTTTGGGTACGTTCCTATAGTACCCAAACCCGTAAACCCATGGGTAATATAAACCCGATCCATAAGAGTTATAAACTCATACTCCCAGCCTCCCAGGCAAACCAGCCCAGCCCATAGCCCATTAGCCATTTAGCCCCAAGCCCCCAAATCAAATGCGGCAATGCCCCATTACCCATACGGCTAACCCTAGCTAGCACTCGCCACGGTCACTACTCACTCCTTCCCAGTCCCCACCCCGATTCAACAGCCGCCGCAGAGGCGGCGCATCTGGCGCTCCGCGTTCGGTCTCCGGCAGTCTCCACGCTCACTCTCCCTTCCCGCAGCTCCTGCTCCTGCTCCCGCCACTCTCACCGCACGCTCGTCCTCCCGCACGCCCTCGCCGTCGCCTCGCCTTCCAGTTCAGCCTGCCGCCCCCACGCCGCAGCCAACGCGCATCACAGCAGTAGGCCCTTGGCCATGGCGCTGCCCTCCGGCTCCAACGAAGATGGCCGGTGAACTTCTTCCTCCTCTCCATTAACCATTGTTGCAGCTCGCATTACTGACCCGACGGGCGACCCATGGGTACCCGTTAACCCAGTGGGCATGGGTCTGGGCAAAAATTTGCACCCGTCACGGGCATGGGTTTTTTAGCGGGCACGTCCAACTTTCATGGGCACGAGTTTGGGATAGCAAAACCCAGCGGGTTTATGCCCGTTGCCATCTCTAGCTACAACTCCTTTCTTTGACCTGGAAGTGGCAAGGCATGGCAGGTTCAGCAATCAGTTTCGCTTTATATGACCGGAGAGATAACAGAGAGATGAATAATGCCTTAAAATTTCCTCAAGTATTCACTTATCATTTACTCAATAACTACAAAGTTATGAAGATTAGGATAACAATCCCACTAGGAAACCAAAGATTCTCAGAGCTGAGCAAAAACAGTCAGAAAAACAATATGGTCGAATTTCGACTACGTGGTCACAAGCCCCACAAATCTAAACGCAACCTGATCAGAAAAACATGGTGGTCGAAATTCGACTATCAGTTGAAAATCAATGTGGACAAATTTCAACTACCAGTTGGAAATCAACATGGTCAAAATTCGACTCGAGTGGTCAACGACCAGAGAGTGATCAAAAACCAACGTGGTTGAAATCAATATGGTCGAAGCCAACGTAGTCGAAGGCTAATGTGGTCGAAATTCGACTCAAGTAAACCAACGTGGTCGAAAGCCAACAGTGGTTTAAAACCGACGTGATCGAATCAGGTTGGAATATGAGCAGTGAAATCGACGATCAGTGAGTGGTCGAAAACCTAACTTGATTGAAAAGAAACAATGTGGTCGAAGTCCCGAACATGGTCGAAAAAACCAAAGAAAACAAATTGATGCAACTTTTGATCCGTAGATCTAAATAATATGAAACTTTGCATTGATCTTCTCTAGGGTATTGTGAATCTATTCCAATAAACGATCATAAGAATCATAGCCAAAATTGATACCTTTTTCAGTTTGCTGGAAGGTTTCCCCAAAACCGAGTCAAAATTGAAATTGATGAATACAACTTGCTCGTGGGTGTATGATGACCATGATGGGTCTAAATGTATTCTCATATATCACAGTAAGTTAGAATACCAAAGAAATCAACTCAAATAACCTCGGATCAAGAAATCATGCTTTGAGACTAAATCAAGAGCAAATCAATCAAATCAAAATGGATCCATAGAAATACGCAAAGATCGATGTATTGCTTACTTGAGAAGGTTGATTTTACAGTCACTCCACTTTGGAGGACAAAGAGCACACTAAGTGATCCACTCTCAAACCCTGACCCTAGACAAGAGAGCACACATGAGAGTAAGAGAGATTGAATGATTAACCTTAGATGTCTCCATCTTAACTCCTTTTATAAGTAAGCAACCAGCTACCTACATCCTTTAATGGATCCTATCTACTATTACAATGGGGAAAACCCGTTAGTCCCACACACACGAGTTTTACTCACACAAGTTCACTTATACACGTTTTTCAAAGCGCATAAGTGTGCATCCGCTAAATCCTTAACCTTGCTCCGCCTTGATCAAATTAACTCCGCCATGACCTAAACTGCTCTCCAATGCATCGCATATACGCCGCGGTTTTAATCCAAAGTGGTTTCCAATATTTTGATCAAATTACCAAAATACTCTCTGTTGACTTAACCAATCTTTGCAAGCAATCATCATGCTTGCCATACATAAGTGCACCACTAGCTTGTCACGCGCCACCAAGTCTATCTCGTCCCGGTTTCACCGAACCACAGCTCACTTGACCCGTACAAGCCATATAGCACCATCCCACCATTCGAACTCACCTTCAACACTTCCCGCCTTTCTTCGCCATACTCAGCACCGTCTCACCCAGCATCATCGATCGTTCTGGGCCTCAACTTCTTTCTAAGCTTAGCTCCGATCCTCACCGTTGACCATAATTGACTCCAAACGACCATACATATTCAAAGACAAAAAATCGTTTCTAAACACAAATTCTTCACAACTTGACCTACATTAGCCAAGATATGTATTATACAATCTTAATCCAATGACCCAAATCATCCTACCTCAATCCATCACTCAAATTGCAAAATCCTCAACTTCTGCCCAAAACCAATCCAGATAAAGAGCAATCTTTACAAACTCACTTGACCACTCCATAAACATTGTGTTGATTCATAACAACATTAATCTGAACCTTCTTATGTAGTCCTTCACCCCTTTAATTAGGTAATCAGTCCTCGCAATCTCAACAACAAGCAGCTGCTGCATAAAACCGTCTCAGACTAAAATTGCAAACCGTGGAAACTAAATACCATTAGTTGAGAGAATATAGACTATATATTAGCTTCTCACAACTATTTCAACAAGAAAACAAACTTCACTAAAGCTAGCTACTCTCCGGACAAGGTCAACAAGACCATGATAACCAACACGTAGACTCTTAAGGCAAACTTCTCAGTTCATGTCAGCAAAATGAACGCATGCTGGTCCTTCACTTTTTACAGGGGCTCAAGGGTATGTTGTCAAACGCAACCAGCGAGTGCTCGTAATTCAGACCAATCAGAATTGCCATGTCATCCAAACATGTCAAAGCTTTCGCTGGGTCGGAGATGGGAGAAGCTCCCAGGGCTCTCCACCTTCCCCAAGAATTGATCAAGTCCTGCACAAATCAAACAATATCAACTTCAGTAACTTCTTTGCAATTTTATACTGTCTAATGAAGTAATTCTATATTATCTAATGAAGTAATGGCATTTGTTGAAACAAAGATACTTGGATTCGACATATTGTTCCCGTAGGACATCTGGCCCAAATTGCCTGATGATCTCAAGCTATTGTCATTGGATCCATACATCATACCACGAATTTGCTCATGCTGCATGTCAAAGTGGTGCATCTCTGACATCCTTTCAGAATTGTGATCTCTCACAGCCATGTTCTGGTGGAGTGATCTATCTGATTTCGGCTTCTTGTCAGTTGGGGATTCCTCATCTGCCTCAGCTTCAGATTCAGCATTATTTGGTAAAGAAGCAGCCTGCTTCCGCTTCGACCGTGCCCGTCTATTCTGGAACCAGTTGTAGACATTTGTCTCTGAGATCTCACCATGCTGTGAGAGCTCCGCTGTTATCTCTTTTATCTTTTGCTTGCTTGGTGTTCCATTGCCTTGGTCAAAGATGTTCTCAAGGATCTGCAGCTGCATTGCGGTTGGTGTCCATCGCTGCCTTGCAGTTGTGATCTTGTGACCTCCTACCATTAGCGGATCACAGTACAGATTACCAAGCCTCATTCCTGAAAAAGAAACCAAACCTCAGTTGACAAGAAAAAAGAACTATATATACAGTAGAATAGATCAAGAAAAAAAATTAAAATTGAGAACGGGCAAAGGGCTAATTCAGTAAACTATGTTTCGGGAGTCTATCTAAATGAGGAGGGGGCTCATAAGCACAATCCTCTATCGGCATTAGAATAATTGAATTAAAGAAAAATATAAATTCCTAGAGTGTTAGAAAAACACTTGTAAGGCCATTGGGTAATTAGGATGAATCGACAGAACTATATATCAATGACTTCATGAATATTGCCAGTTGGAAAAATATATATGCTTAAAGTTGTGAAGAAATCTAGTTAATTGATATAAACTGTTGCTCCATTAAAACATGGACAAGTGTGGCAATTGTATGTGAGTGATAGGCGATGGTACGTTGGTGGTATCACGATTAGAATTGCGTCATAAGAATTAGTGTTTGGCCCAGTAGAAAGACAAGTAACATGTTAAGATTACTGCATGTCAAGCTTAGATTCTGCAGAACAGCAGAGGATTAAGGAACATGTTAAGAGGCATCGCTTGTCGCCTAAGCGGTAATGCGCCCCCGGCAGGCAAGGCGTTGCCCCCGCCTTGCCCTGCATTCTTAAGTCGTCCGCCTTAGTACTAAAGCATCACTGAGGCGACGCTTAGGCGGTGTACGGTGTCGGGAAGGCTCGAAGCGACGCCTTACGCATGGAGGAGGCGACGGCCGTGACCAAATAAAGAAGTGAACCCGAGCAACGAAAGAACCACAACTGAGTATGCGGTGGCAAAACCAGAGAAAGAACCCTAAGTGGCGAAGTACCTGGAACCCTAGGCGGCGGCTGCGGCGCCTCCATCTCTCCCGTCGCCCTCTGGCTCCATCGGGCATCGGCATCGGGCAGAATTGAGAGGAAGTGAGGATTGAGGAACTGAGAGGCGCCATCGGGCATCGGCAAAAGCAAGAGTTGGGGAGTAACTGAGCGGAGGTAGCCGGCAGATCCATCGTCGTCGGCGCGCTAGATCCAACCGGGGCGGCACCATCGGCAGAAGGAGTTGGGGAGACGGAGGAACCGAGCCTCGGGAGTCGAGTAAGATCGTGATAGAATAATGGTGACGCCAAAGGGTGAGAGGGAGAGGCTGTTCGGGACTTCGGGTGGGTGAGACCGTGAGAGATGTGGGCTGTGGGTAGGTGGCTGTAGGTTAGGCAGTTAGACATTAGGAGCAGATAACAGATTAGCAGCTTATGACCTTATGTTAGTTGTTGTATGTTACTTGTTCTGATAATACACTGCCTCTTTTATGCAACAGGTGAGCAGCATCATGTCAAGTGCAGCTTCAACCTCCGTAGCAGAGTACAATGGATGCTACATGTTGAAACTTACAAGGGGCCAAGGGGGATAGATGCTACATAGGAGAAGAGCAATTGGAAAGAGGGAATAGGTGCTACATGGGCTCAAGAATTAGCAATAACAAGGTACATATATGCTGCTAAAATGCTCATTTTATTTGCTGCCTTAGCGTTTTAGGATGTGTGTAAGACGTCGCCTCGCCTCGCACCCTACTGCTTAAAAGGTGTGTGGAGGTGGGTCGCCTCGACTTGCCTTATCGCTTTAATAACCTTGCATGGCACAAAATGACAATTGGCCCCACACAATCCTGTGTCACTAGCTATTCATTATTAGCTCTATTTAATTTATTTTGCAGCGTTTGAGCTGCTCTCTGGATCGTAATATAAAGCAGCAACTGAAAAAAGAAGTAATTAAACATATAAACTGCCCATGGTAACTGATCAAACATAAAAATTTTACAGCTTAATCTAAATAACAAATCCATGCAATAGCCATGAAATACAACCTAGAGCATATAAATCAAACATAAGTACATTAACTCAAAACAATAAATTAATGAAGGATTTCCAATGTTTAGCGTGGACACCAAACCTATTGTCAACTTAATAAAGCATCAAATTGATGAGCTGGCACTTTCTTGTGTTTTCTATGGCTTTCAGTATACTTCACGAGCAATACAGTAATAACAAATGCAGGAAATAGGCCAATAAGGTCCTGCAACCAGCAGTGCGGTAAATCCTGTAGTAGTTTTCGTAAGAGATAAAGCTGGCAAGGTCAGTTAGTAAGACCTCAGAAAAATAAATTAGTATTGCACTTCCGTATTACTGTGTGTTAGTTGTAAGCTTGGGTGGGTTCAATGAGCTCCAATCAATGGAGTTTTGCTTGCAAGTTCTAACTTAGGTAAGCTGTGGAGTACCTTTACTGGCTAACAGCACATTTCTCAAATGACCGATTACACTGATCAAGATGATGTCCATTACCATTATCAAGACAGGTTATAAGTATTCCATGCAAAGAAGAAACCTAACAGAACTCCGTATAAATGATGACAGAAAACGAGGCGTCATGAACCGCGATTTACTACTCGTCCCATGTATTACCATTGCAAGCAATTTCGAACACCAGTAAAATTTCAACCAATGAGGCTAGGCCACAACTAAGCATATACCAACATGAACAAACTAAAATGATACTGAACAATATAGGAGTATTAAACAGAAGCAGAATAGCAATGTATGGGACCTGCTCATGCGTGAAGTGACAAATAAAAACACTAGTCAAGATGATGTAGTATAAAATGAAACAAAACTGATCGCTAACAATTTCGTAAAATAGTTAAACAGATCCTAGTCATATTACCTTTAGGCTCTAACTCTTAAGAATAGTACTCATATAGATCTGACAATAACACATAACATCTGCATTTAATTCTGTTCATAAAGAAACAAAGGTGCGTCCTTGAAAAATTATTATGCCATGAAAAGAGAACCTTTTTTTTCCTTTCTGCAGAAAGAGTATGCGGAACCCTCACAGTGCATGTACCAAATCAAAACACGAAAAGAATTATACTCTCCAATCTTCCAATTTTTCACATCCAAATACCCAATTGATCTCGTCCTCTAAACTCCGTGGGTCTACATCCCTCTACTCCCCAAGAACAACAAACGAGAAGAGAAAAAGAAAAGAAAAGTGAAACAGTTACAAGTGTACCAACCTGCAATGGAGTCCTGGTGCGCGGTGAGGGCGCGGTGCATCTCGACAAGCTGCTCGCAGATTGTGGCGTAGATGGAGATCTGCTTGCGGAGCACCTCCATCTGCTCGTCCGTCATCACCTTGACGTACCCCAGCACTTCCCCTCCGCCCATCTCATCCGCCGACTCACCGGCCGCGGTGGAGGAGACCTTGGCCTTGTCCCACTCCATGACTCCCGGCCGACCGCTACAGGAGGCACAAAGATGCCATCTTGGAAGGGGCCAAAAGAAGAGAATTGGGAGAGTTGCGTTTTGGCGCAGTAAAATGGAAGGAAATCTCTCTGGCAAATCCCGACTGGCGGCTGCAGCCCGGTTGGAAAAAACGAGGAAAATATGGCGCCCTGTAATTCCCTCGCTCGTTTGTGTGCGTACGGTAAGACCAGAAATCGTGATTGGAATAAGCCTGCTGCAAGAACTGCAAGGGAAGAGGAGAGGGTAGTAGAAAGGAGAATATCTTTTTGGTTTTCGCAACAGAGAAATGAAAGAAAGAAAAGCTGAGAAGTGACAACTCGTGCAAAAACCGCAGTTTTGGATCGGAAAGATTGGAATGTTTGGCGCTCTCTCACCCCGGCTATTATCGGTTATCGCATATCGATGATTTTGGCGATGCTCATGGCTCTGGTTAGAGCAACTCCAGCAGTAACCCTCAAAACAAGGTCCCTACTTTTCATTTGAGAGCTCCTCCTACTTTTGAGAGCCCTGTTTTTTTGCATCTACTCCAACAGCACCCCTCAAATTTCAGCCCTCAAATCTATTCCCCTACAACTGACATATGGGACCCACTCCTCATTCTCTGCCTTACCCCGCCGTCTCCAGCCATCCCGCCGCCTCCGCTTCCCTCTTCTCCCCCTGCCCCTCACCTCTCCGTCTCCGCCTCGCGCCTCCCGCCGAAGAGGAGCCGCCGGGGAAGAGGAGCCGCCGAGGAGGACGGTGGCGGCGCAGGAGGAATCGCCGGGGAGCGGTGGCGGCGCGGGAGGAAAGAGGCGGGCAGAGGAGAGCGGGGAGGCGGGCGGAGGAGAGCGGGGAGGCAGGCGCCGGCAAGCGCTGGCGGCGGAGGCGTCGGGCACGGCGACGGGCGAGCCGAGGAACCGGGCGAGTGGAGGCGGCGGGCGAGCGGAGGAGCCGGGCATGGCGGCGGGCGAGCCGAGGAGCTGGGCGAGGCGGCGGGCAAGCGGAGGCGGAGACGGAGAGGCGAGGCGGCGGGCGAGCGAACGGAGGCGGCGGGCCAGCGGAGACGGAGAGGCGGCGGGCGAGCCGAGGAGCTGGGCGAGGCGGCGGGCGAGCGGAGGCGGAGACGGAGAGGCGAGGCGGCGGGCGAGCGAAGGCGGAGACGGAGAGGCGGCGGGCGGGCGAATGGAGGCCTAGTGATAATCCAATATTCTCACTTTTAAATCCACTAATACCATTTCTATTAAGATGCCTTAACAATCCAATCATTTCGATCATTAATTTATAATCATGATTTGCTCATCCAGCAATCAACTATGCTCTCTACCATTTATTTCCAAATTATTTCACAATTGTAAACATCCACCAAAATAATATCATTCATCAAGGCTATAATCCAATAATTATTATCACTTCTCTTAATTCTCCAAAATCTGTTCAATCCATCTATCTGGTCAATCCCATCCAATAAATTCCACTATTGATCTATCCAAATTTCTCACTACTAATAATTCCTAATAATCAACATGAATCCACCAATATACCTATTTATTTATCACTCCTTGTACAAATCCCTTATGGGTTTATCTATTTTTATCACTTACGACTTCATGTGTATAAATCAATCTACTTCTTGCAACCGGTAATTGGCATTTAATTTTTGTGTTTTGGAATCTGATAGGTAAGGGAAGAATAAGGGTAATAATAGAACAATATAGGTAAGAATCAAGAAACAGCAAAGCAGGAGCAGAAAGCTTTCAATATAGTCTGTATTTGAAATCAAAAATAGTTTTGCACAAATTGCTTTAACAGGCTGATAGTGCAATTGAGCTATTATAGCAATACAGTCAAAATGAATTCATCTACTTAGATGGCTTTACCCATAGCACCATAGAAATCAAAGGGTTTTGTTAACTAACTATTTGAGTGGTGACCTTGTAACCCTTCAAAAGGAAAAGTTTTGGTTAGGGTATTCATATTGTACTTCTTGACACCATCCTTAGTGCTACTTATACTGAGAATGATTTTTGTTCCATTTGATCAAATACCTATAATAATAAGTTAGTCTAGGCGGCTACACGATTTTTAAAGATTTTGACAC
Source organism: Dendrocalamus latiflorus (assembly GCA_017311315.1). Lineage (NCBI taxonomy): Eukaryota > Viridiplantae > Streptophyta > Magnoliopsida > Poales > Poaceae > Dendrocalamus > Dendrocalamus latiflorus. The sequence continues at coordinate 51,248,456 of CM029664.1, read as the reverse complement.
AAGTCTAAGAGAGATGCGATGGAAATAGAAAAGACAAGATAGCATAATACATATGGTTTTTGCAATTCTTTCATATGATAAAATAGAGTTTTGTAAAACTCGTATTCTTATTAGAACCATATCTATACTTAGGGTTATAATCTACAGTCAAGTTTGCTCTAATACCTTTGTGTAACGACCCTATTTTTTTTAATAATAAAGGCCTATCGTGATTCCCACAACAGTTTAGGAGTTTAATTATGGATAGAAAGAGTATCACACATGCTTAAGAGTATTATAAAAGGATTAGCTTGATTAAAATATGACCTAGTGGCCAAACTATAACAGCTTTATGAGCGTCCAACCCAAATTTAACTTACATTCATAAGAATCGATGAAATCCTATAGGAATGCTTGAGTGTGGTCATATCCCTAACATGTTAGCTGATACATTCTTTCTTCTTCTAGTCTGATGAAAATAAGTAAGTTGAGTACACTAGGTACTCAGCAAGCTACATGGGAACGCTATTTAGCTACCTGCAAGGTGTTCCACTGGACAAACTCACAGGTTGTAATATGATAAGAATATATGCTAGTTTACTAGTAAAGAGCTTTGCACTTAAAACAGAAAAATAGTATTTAATTAACAAGGGGTTTTTGTCATTCCGCAATTTCCACACTAAATTCATTCCAAATCCACTTATGCCCTGTTATTGGATCATTCATGAAACACAGTTCCATTGACAAAAAAACACACCATAGTCGGATACCATTTATTATACTCTGCAGAGTTACCAAACTTTACCTATAAGATATCTCAAACTCATAATGTCAAGGTATAGATAAGCAACATGTAGTGCACAACTGAGCTGAGACAACAAGGTTGTTTCGCTGCTCTTTCCATTCTAGTTTCTACCTAGTAGGCTCAAAGCCATTCAACCACATTCGGGAATTTACAGACCAAAGCGAAAATCACGACCCGATGTTGAATAGACCTATCATTGTGAAGAATGGCAAGTGGCATACCTAACCCAACTTCCATCTCACCCTTTTCTCGTGGGGCATCCCATAACTCTGGGATAGTGGTCTTTCTGTAAACATTCGATCAAATTAAGCAGTGTACTAGACCAAATTAACAAGTCAAACTTGTGGTTGAGCGAGTTGTGTCCTTTACTTGGCACAAGGGTCTAATCCTTATGAAGCTGTCATTCACATATCCTATGCACACCGGCGCCACACCACCATATCCAAACCAGACCCTCAAATCCTAGAGTGAGGTCATGGGCTCCAACCATCTAGTGGCTTCCCACCAAGTAGCCTAAACCCTAGTACCATTTGAAAGTCTATCAACACGAAGCCGAATTATTCTTAGTAGTTCAAATAAATTATTTTAATTGTACCATCTACTAATATCTATCCACATAGTAATTAATTTTTAAAGTTGTCAAGGTGAATATGGCCTTTACAAATATGACATGGCTTTTCAGTGATAGGATCTAACTATTCATCATGTTATTCTAAACTATTGTTGTATGTAAATAAGAGTGCTCGAATAGCATAAATAAAAGTAGTAATAATAATGATATAAGATCAACTTGATCAAAAACAATGAAGGCGCTATGCCTCGGGCCCGAGGGTAGCTCGGCCTTTCAACTACAAGACATACTAGTACTATTAGCCAGGTCCTATATTAATCCACGAAAAAGATAACAAGGTACTAGATAATGACCACTTTATTGAACTTATAATTCGCTCTTACAAGATAAAGTAGGTACATGGAGCATGGCTCATGCTGGGATATCAAAGAGGATGACTCTGAAACAATTATTGTGCAGGCCGACTCTTCTCCTACTACCCTATCGAGCTACTAGCAACTTCGATGTCGCTATATTACCATAGGACTTATTCTAGAGTGGAGTGGTATGCTGTGTTGGATGGAGTTGAGATGAGTGCTTGAAACCCCCTATTTATACCCTTGGTCGGGCGGCAAAAGGTCGGTTGGATCGGGCGACCAGGTGTTGTCCATGCGCGAGTGTGGTCGAAAGTCGGTGAAGAGAGGGATGTGTGGCTAGCCGGGGAGCATTGATGAGGCGGCCAGCCAAGTGTGGATTGCCAAGATCTCCCTCTTTTGGTGCGAAGCCAAGTCCACGCACTTGCTCCGCCTGAGGAGGAGCTGACTTGGCTAGGTGGCTAAGTCTCCTTGACTCGATTAAGACGGTTGGAGGCTTAGGCCGAAGCCCGTGGAGATGTGGGCCTACCGGACTAGTGGGCTTGGCCAACTAGTGGGCCCTCCTGACCCATGTCATCATGCTACCAGCCAGTTGGTCGGCCGACTGACCCACTGATGTGGTTTGATGCTTTTTTTAGTGATTTTCTAGTGTTTTTGCTCTTTTTATGTATTTTCTACAAAACGTGTTTACGTGCAAAATATATGAAAATAATGGTATAAATGAGTATGATTTGGGTTTAAATCATCACCTTATCGTGCCTTTTGCTGGGTTTTGGGAGGGTAAAAACTGCATAAATCTTGTGTCAAACTGTCAATAGTCTGCCAACTGCTCACAGTCACCCCAAATAGGCGCTACTACGCTCGATCACACGCCACTGCTGCCCAAGCTGCCTTGGCCGTACCATCTCCGTCTCATCCACGAGTCACTGCTCCTTCCCCTTGGCGCTACCACCATCGCCCGACCACGCCACTACCATTTCCTTGGGGGAGTTGCACTGAGGCTGCTAGCCTTAGCGCCTCCTTTCTCCCCTCCATTGCTTGTGCCACCCTTCTCTCCTCCACCCATATGCACCGCCCTTCTTGCCACTGGCTAAGAAAAGGAAGGAGGAAGGAAGGGGAAGAAAGGAAGGGGAGGGAAGAGGGAAGGAGTCGACTGAGAAGAACACAGAAACAAGAAAGGAAAAAAGAAGAAGAGAGAAATGAAGTAGGAGGCCCAGTCGAGGAAAAGGAGAAGAAGGGAAGAAAGGAAGGAGGAAGAGGAAAGAAGAAGAGAGAAGCCCGAGCTAAAGCCAGATCCAGCTAAGGAGAGGAAGAATGTGCCCTGACCTAGCTGTTCATCGCTAGGGTAATGATGTTATTATATACTGATGATTATATGATGTTGCTTATCTGATGATGATATTGATGATGGAACATGGTGAATAATAATGAGTACCCGCTGATGATAATGATGTTAAGTGTTAATGATGATGGAATGTATGCATCTGCATCATGTGCATTTTCATATCATGAAAGAGAGACATCCATATGGGTGGATATGTAAGATCTACTTCGGTAGGCCTCTACGGGAGTTGACCCCATGCTGACGAGGACGGGCTTATGATTGGCGAACATCAATGGATGTTCACTTGGCTATACCGATATATGCAATGTAATGAGCAAATGAGTATGTAAAGTAATTTTGCGTCGCATTAATGGAAAGGTATAATGATAAGACATGAAGAAAATGATATGATTATGTTGGGACATGTGAAAAATGATATAGTTATGTTTATATTTTTTATTATGATGAAACACATGGAAAATGACATAGTTAGGTTAATGCTTATGCTTATGATCTTAGTTAGGTTAATGCTTATATTTATGATAGTGTTTATCGTTCTATTACGTACTTACTGAGTTTTGGATTCATTCTCACTTTGTTGCTGTTTTTAGGTGACCGATGAGGCGTCGTGCATTGGGGATAGGAGTAGCACTCTGCACTACATCCAATAATAATGATCTAGAGCGTCATTTCTGTTTTTCTTTAAGATTGACTTAGTAAAGTAGTTTGCTAATATTCACTTTGTTAATAGAACCCTCATAAACTGATGATGAATGTTAGATAACTTCTCTGGTACTATATATTTTCTCAATAATGTTCTAGTTGCAAATTTAAGCTTGCTTTCGGACGTATGGTTCCAAGCGTTCTCAGTCATATGGTCCTGGGTATTCTCAAGCGTTTGTCTTGAGTATTCTCGAGACATGAGTGGTCCAAGTTTTAATAATGACGTATCTACTCTTCTTTATAATACATTTGTTTTAATGCTTGATGTTAAATATATGTTATTTACTGTTTCGTTTAAATATAACTAGAAGATGTACCGTTGAATTCTTGTCGTAGTAGCGATGAGTTTAAAGAAACAGTGAGTAGTTATAGCATTATAGGCTCTCAGATTGGATTCCAGGTGTTACAGCGTGGGAAAGACGGTTGATTTCAAATCTGAACAAAGATGGAATCGAGTGTTTGTGGATTCGTTTGAGACAGGCAGGTGAGGCGAGGGGAGGAGTAGAACGCAAGTGTGCGTAAAGAAAGTGTGAGAGTACGTGAAGGGTGGGGAAGAATGATGGTGGCGTACTGGCGTGGGCATGTGCGGGGGTCGAAGAGTTGAATACGACTCGACTGGGTGCTGCCGCTTGTCTCGCCGATCTTGATTGATTACGCCAACTTGTACCATTCACGTTACAGTTTTCATGGAGATTGGTATACAGTGGGATATGGTATTATTTGCGCACAACAATTTCATTTCATTCCAATTCAACTCCGGTATGTACGTGCACCATCTATATCTACGAAGTTTTGGCATTTTTAGCATATTTTCAATCTGTATTTGTAAAAATAGTTGTATACACACGAAATTGATAGAAATGGTTCTTCTACCATTCGATCACCAAGCGGCAAGGCAGTGCAGCCACCACCTGTCTATCAAAGCCCGAAGGAATAAAGTATGTTGTCCAGAGTTGCACATAAAATTTTATAATTTTTAAAACTCATTTGCTATATTTAAAATTTTAAACAAGTGGTAAATAAAAAATTCTAACACATTAGGTGATTAAGCTGGCTTAATCACTTGTCGTCCGATGGCGGGGTGACAGGGAGGGAGCCACCTGGTGGGCTGGCGGCTGCCCGGTGGCTGGGCTTCGATGGACACGTGTTGGCTGCATGGCCTTGCCTAGACGGCAAAAGTGTTATTTCTGTCAATTCCACACACACACATATATATATATATATATATACAATTATTTTTTGTAAATATAGATTAAAAACATACAACAAAAATACCAAAAATTCCCATCTCTACTCCATCAGCGCAAAAGAAGCTGTGCTAGTACCACTGTACCAGGCATCGACCTATCTACATGCATGGAGTAGCAATTGACTAGCAGGCAGCTCCTTGGAATGTGCTCAACACCAACTTCAAACAGGGAAGGAGCAAGGACAGATTCTAAAGTGCGTGTTCGATAGGTAATCGATGGCTACAAAACCAAACCCCACTAGCAAGTGCGCGCGCGAGAGGGGAAAAGCGAAAGGCGTGTCAAGAAAGAGATTAAAAAAAAGACTTGTAATTTGACCCAGGCCGGCATGAGTTGAAAACGTTTGAGAGGCCGATGTGATGCTACTTTTGGACTAGCCTGCTCAAAAGGGTCTATAAGCTGAGACATAGCTTTTTTTAGGCTGCAAAAGTACAGACGTTTAGTTTTTTAGACCAAAAAAAAAGAAAATTTGAAAAACATATTTGAAATAACACAAAAAATAAAGAGATAGCATGCACTGCACTTCAATTGATCTCCTTCACCAGAAATTCTGCCGCGCGCCCGCGCGTCTCTGTCCGCGTCTGGGTAAAAATTATGGAGTATCATTTGCAACCTAATGCTTGCTGCAGAAGTGCAGAGTAATGGTTCCAACTTTCTTAATTGCAAGAGGCGTTTTCTCACATGCAGAGATTCGACCAAGTTTTTAAGGTGTCGAACTCGTATTGCTTGATGTGCGTAGAGCCTTCAAGTTTCAAGATTTAATATGTATACTCTCGTGTTATGTTTCCACCCTAACAAACAACTTTTAAGGTTTGGACAACCAATCTAGCTCGGAGCCGGTCTTGACATGGCTCCGTTCCAAACGGCAGATTCGACTTTTTTAGCTTCTAAATTAGAACACGTTGTTGGATTGATCTCTCTCCCGATTAGCCCAACGGCTAATCGGGGCCTTGACCCGCGCCCTGATCGGGGGCGCCCAGCCCATCTGTTGGCTGGTGGGCCCCCGTCGTGCTGCGCTATATATAAAGGGGTGGGGGCCGGCGGCTCAAGTTACGAGGTTGGCCTGAGTCGTACATCCCCACCGACATACAAACCCTAGACCGATCTAGAGGGGGCGCAGTCAGCGACGGGAAGCTTCACCGGATCTGCGCCGCCGCCACCTCCGCCGCCAGAGAGACGTCGCCGCCAGGGAGACGCCGCTCCTTCTTCCTCGACCGTCGCTGCCCGTGCGCAGACTTCACCAACGAACCAGCGATGGCCGGCTCTTCATCCAACGCGACGGACGGTCGGTACCCTCTCTCTCTCCCTTCCCTCTCAGATCTAAATTCCCCAAGCGCAAAGAGAAGTACAACAATGGTATCAGAGCCTACCCTAGGCGTAGATCTGAGAGGGGAAAGATGAACGCTACCGCCGTCGGTTGACCGGCGTGAGGAAAAGAAAAGCTCAAAGAAACCCCCTAACCCTAGAAAATGACAAAAGAAAGTGAAAAAGGAAGGGGCTTACCCGCGTCGCCGCGCCGTCGCCGCGCCGTCGCCGGGTCTGCGCGGGCGTCGCGTGGGCGCGCCGCCGAGCCGCTTTGGGGCCGTCGCCACGCCGCCTCGCTTCGGGGCCGTCGCCGCGCCGTCGCCGGCCTGCGCGGGCGACGCGCGAGCCGCCGCCGCTTGCGCCGCGCTCCGCTCGGGGTTGCCCCTCCATGGCGCCGCCGCGCCGCTGCCGCTCCTCTCCGCGCGTGGGCCACCGCCGCTCTGCGCGAGCGCGCGCGCCGTCGCCCGTCCGTGGTTTTCGGGAGGAGGCGCGACGAGAATAGGGTTAGGGTTTCGGGGTCTTTGATCCCGCAGCGCGCGCGGTCGGCCGTCCGATCAGATCGGATCCGATCGGACGGCTGAGGAAGAGCCGGCCACTTTCGGCCCAGGCGGGAAAGCACTTTCCCGGCCCAGGCCCAGGTTGCGGCCTGGGCGCGGGGGAGAGCGCGCACGCGCGTGAGGCTCGGAGGGAGAGCGGGCCGCCATTTGGGCCGCGGGCGTGCAGCGCGGCTGAGCGGGCCGCCTGGGCCGAGGCCGCGCGTGGAATGGGCCAAAATGGCTAAATGAACAGTGATTTTTTGAGGAATGGTTTTATTGATTTTTCATAGGCTTTTATGAGTGAATTTGATTGAAATTTGATCCAAAATCTCTGTAAATGTTTGCACCAACGTGTTAATTTTTTCAGAGATCAAAAGTGTACAGTATAATGCTTCTGAATAATGAATTATTTTTAGAATAATTACAGTTTCCGCTGCAAAATTTAATGTTGATTGATTTTTTATTATTAAATTCGAACCAACGGGAGAATTTAATTTTGGAAAAAATAGATATAATTTCCAGAGATTTATGATATTGTTATTTTCTGACCAACGTTGATAATAACAGTATTATAAATTTTTAATTGATGTTTTTATGCATTATTTCTATTTCTGCCCAACGGTGATGTAGATTTAATGTATAGATAAAATTGATTTAATTGTATGTCGTATTTTTGACCAACGTTGGAAATAAGGCATATAATTTTCCTGTTATGTTCTCACTTTATTTGAAATATTTTTCAGGTGGATACAACTTAATGAGTTGTATCAGAGAGATCCCCACTCTTAAAGGAGATAATTATGGAGAGTGGAAGAAAAAGATAGACTTAGCGTTTATCTTGGCTGAGGTGGACTGGGTCCTCACTACAGCACGTCCCACTGAGCCTATGGCACCAGTGAGGGATCAAAATGAGGATGATACTGCTTGGCAGAAAAGACAGAGGGATCATGCTCCCTTACAGATGTTTTATGATCTTGATCATAAGAAATGGACCACAGCCAACAAGAAATGTATGGCTGTGATAAAGAACACAATTGAGCCTACAATTGTGGGCTCAATTGCAGAGTGTGACACTGTCACAGAGTACCTTGATAAGATAAAGAGTCAGTTCACTGGCTCTTCAAAGACTTATGCTACACAGCTGATTAAGCAGCTTGTGACAGAAAGGTACTCTGGCAGTGGCAGTGGCATAAGAGAGCACATACTAAGGATGAGCAACTTGGCATCTAAACTTAAACCAATGGATTTGGCTCTCAAGGATGAGTTCCTTATTCATTTGGTTTTTGCCTCCTTGCCGAAAGAGTTTGACACTTTTGTTGTCAACTACAATATGCAGCCCGAGAAATGGGACTTGGAAAAGTGCATAGCTATGTGTGTGCAAAAGGAGGAAAGAATTAAATCCTCACATGGTGGATCTATCAACTATGTGAAGGATAACAAGAAAAAGAACTTCAACAGTACCTCCTTCTCAAAGAACAAGGGAAAAGTCTCTGTCCAACAGCCTCAACAGAATAAATTTGTTGTAGACAAAGATCAGTGTCTTCACTGCAAGAAGACGGGACACTACAAGAAGAACTGTCCTGATTACTTAAAGATGATAATGGCAAAGAAAGGTCAGAATATTATTACCTTTATAAATGAATGCCTGTATGTGCAATATTCGAAATCCACTTGGTGGATTGACTCAGGAGCAACTGTTCATGTTGCTAATTCCTTACAGGGATTCCGTTCGACGAGGACTACGCAAAGAAACGAAAGATGCATTAAAGTTGCAAATGGAGTCCATGCTGAAGTTGAAGCCGTTGACGATATTTCATTAGAGTTAGCTAATGGCTCCAATCTTTTACTTAGAGATGTCCTTTTTGTTCCCTCTTTACAGAGAAATTTGATTAGTGTTTCAAATTTGGACAAAGATGGTTATGATTGTAATTTTGGAAATGGCAAGTGTGAAATAATGTTTAATAAAGAATGTGTTGGTCTTGCCATCTTACAAAATGAGCTTTATTTGTTATCATTATGTGATGATGTGAATGTCGTATGCGATAATGGGAACGTCGTGTGCGAGAAAGTGATTGAATCCTCGTCTACGAATGTAAACAGAAAACGAAAGAGAACTCATAATGAATCGTCGAAATTATGGTACTGTCGTTTAGGCCATATTTCGAGGGGGATAATAGAAAGACTAGTTAAGAATGAAATTCTTCCTCTATTAGAGTTCTCAGACTTAGAACAATGCAGAGAATGCATTAAAGGAAAATATGTAAAGAAAATTAAGAAAGACGCCAAAAGAAGCACAGGAGTTCTACAAATTGTTCACACAAACATTTGTGGTCCTTTTCCTGTGAAAAGTGTGGATGGTTATGACTCGTTCATAACATTCACGGATGATTACTCCCGTTATGGATATATTTATCCAATCAAAGAAAGAAATGAAGCCTTGGATAAATTCAAGATATTTAAGGCTGAAGTTGAAAACCAACACGACTTAAAGATTAAGATAGTCCGATCTGATCGTGGGGGGAGTACTACGGTCGACATACCCCATATGGACAAGTTCCTGGACCTTTTGCAATGTTTTTACAGGAAAATGACATAGTGGCCCAGTATTCTACACCGGGCGAACCTCAGCAAAATGGAGTAGCTGAAAGACGCAACCGTACCCTGATGGATATGGTGCGAAGCATGATGAGCTATTCCACACTGCCATTGAGTTTATGGATGGAGGCGTTGAAAACCGCCATTCATATTCTCAACAGAGTGCCTAGTAAGTCGGTGCCCAAAACACCGTACGAGTTGTGGACAGGAAGAGTTCCCTCACTAAACCACTTATGTGTGTGGGGGAGTCCTGCTGAGGCTAAAGTATTTAACCCAAACCTTGGGAAACTTGATCCCAAAACAGTGAGTTGCCATTTCATTGGCTACCCTGAAAAGTCAAAAGGTTTTCGTTTCTACTGTCCAGACAGATATACAAAGTTTGTAGAAACGAGACACGCTGTCTTCTTAGAGGATGAAATGATGAGAGGAAGTATGGTAGCTCGTGAGATTGATCTTGAAGAGAAGCGGGTGTATGCGCCCACTCCGATGATTCAAGAGCCATTCTTCACACTACCTGCTGTCGATGCACCGACGGTGCAAGACACTGTGGTGCCAGCACCTGTTATTGTTCCTCCTGTGGCAACAATGAATGATAATGAGGAACTTGTTCTTCAGGATCCTATAGAACCTATTGCCACAGATGAGGGGGAGCAACAGCAGCCTCAAACAGAAGATGTACCAAATGAGGAGGCCCCGAGGAGGTCTCAAAGAGTAAGAAGATCAGCTATTTCTGATGATTATCAGATTTATCATACAGAGGAATTTCAAATGGAGGATGATCCCACCTCATTTGAAGAAGCCATGAGAAGCGAAAATTCTTCAAAATAGCTTGAGGCCATGGAAGAGGAAATGAGGTCCATGAAGGCTAATAAAGTCTGGGACTTGGAAATTATTCGTAAAGGAGCCAAAACAGTAGGCTGTAAATGGGTCTACAAGACAAAGCTTGACTCCCAAGGGAATGTAGAAAGACACAAAACGCGACTTGTGGCAAAAGGCTTTACGCAAAGAGAAGGGATTGATTACAATGAGACCTTTTCTCCAGTCTCATGTAAAGATTCCTTCAGAATCATAATGGCATTAGTAGCACATTATGATTTAGAGTTACATCAGATGGATGTAAAGACGGCATTTCTTAATGGGGATTTGGAGGAAAATGTTTACATGGCACAACCGAAAGGTTTTGTCGTGGAAGGAAATGAAAGAATGGGATGCCGCCTAAAGAAATCGATTTATGGGTTAAAGCAAGCTTCAAGACAGTGATACTTGAAGTTTGACAGTACAATAAGAAAATTTGGGTTTAAAGAGAATGTAGAGGAAAACTGTGTTTATGTAAAGTTTAAAGATGGGAAGTTTATCTTCCTAATCCTGTATGTGGATGATATCCTACTAGCTAGTAGTGATGTCAGTCTGCTACTGGAGACAAAGAAGTTTTTGTCCTCAAACTTTGATATGAAAGATCTTGGTGAAGCTTCGTTCGTTCTAGGGATCGAAATTCACCGGGATAGAAACAAAGGGACATTGAGACTGTCACAAAAGACATATATAGAGAAAGTCTTAAAGAAATTTGGGATGCATAAATGTAGTCCTTCACCTGCACCTATAGTCAAGGGCGACAGATATGGGGATTTTCAATGCCCCAGGAACCAGCATGAGATCGATCAAATGAAAGCGGTTCCATATGCTTCAGCTGTCGGAAGCTTACAGTATGCTCAAGTGTGCACACGCCCTGACTTAGCATTTGTTACCGGGTTACTTGGCAGATTCCAGAGCAATCCTGGAATAGAACATTGAAAATTGATAAAGAAAGTCTTGCGTTATTTGCAAGGAACAAAAGGCCTCATGATGACATACAGAAGATCAGATTTACTCCATATAGTGGGGTATACAGATTCTGATTTTGCGGGAGATGATAGAAAGTCTACATCCGGATATGTGTTCACTCTCGCAGGAGGAGCTATATCGTGGAAAAGTTCAAAGCAAACCGTCACTACATCGTCCACAATGTATGCCGAGTTTGTAGCATGTTATGAGGCCACGGGGCAGGTGAACTGGCTAAAAAAGTTCATACCCGGTTTAAAAGTGGTTGACGACATCAATAGACCACTTAAGTTGTACTGCGATAATGAACCCGCAGTAATGTATGCCCACAACAATAAGTCAAGTGGTGCTGCCAAACACATTGACATAAAGTACTATGTTGTGAAAGATAAAGTTCGGGATCAAATTATAAGTCTTGAGCATATAAGTACCGCAAAGATGTTAGCGGATCCGCTTACTAAAGGCTTACCACCCAACGTGTTCAGAGAACATATAGCCGGCATGGGTTTAAGGGAAAGACTATGATTCCTGGACTAAAAGATGGCCCAAAAGATTAAAGTAACTATTTCAGAACAGAGAGGTGTATTGTAGCTGTTAAATCTATCGGCGATTGACCGTGACGATGAGACATGTTCTGTGCACTAATCTGTGATGGAATGAGTGAAAGTCAAAAGTAATTAAAGATAAAGCATAAATGAGATCAAGGGGGAGAATGTTGGATTGATGTCTCTCCCGATTAGCCCAACGGCTAATCGGGGCCTTGACCCGCGCCCTGATCGGGGGCGCCCAGCCCATCTGTTGGCTGGTGGGCCCCCGTCGCGCTGCGCTATATATAAAGGGGTGGGGGCCGGCGGCTCAAGTTACGAGGTTGGCCTGAGCCGTACATCCCCACCGACACACAAACCCTAGACCGATCTAGAGGGGGCGCAGTCAGCGACGGGAAGCTTCACCGGATCTGCGCCGCCGCCACCTCCGCCGCCAGAGAGACGTCGCCGCCAGGGAGACGCCGCTCCTTCTTCCCCGACCGTCGCTGCCCGTGCGCAGACCTCACCAACGAACCAGCGATGGCCGGCTCTTCATCCAACGCGACGGACGGTCGGTACCCTCTCTCTCTCCCTTCCCTCTCAGATCTAAATTCCCCAAGCGCAAAGAGAAGTACAACACACGTCTGCTTCTAGTTTTGATTTATTTTAGCTTTTTTCAGTTTTTTATTGTCCTTTTTTTCTATTCTTTTACCTTGTCTATAATGATATAGCAACTTTTTTTTTCAATTTTTCTCCATTTTTATCCCTTATTTCTTCATAGAAAAACTAACAACCGCTACTATACAATTTCAGCCAAAAGCTATAGCTATAAATTTAAATAAAAAACTAGTTAGAGCACCACCGTATATGCACATGGTCTCTCTAATCTCTCTCGTCTAAAAGTGTGGCACCAAATTTTGGCATCATCCATGTCTATATTACAATTTCTAACCACCTCACTCCAAGAATCCTGTCTCTTCATACCTGATTCTGTCGTTTACTCGTTTGTGCAGTTTTTCTAACGCAAAGACGACTTTGCTACGCAGAATCAGCAACCTTTCTTCGAAGTTTGGACAGAGAGGAAAAGTACTCTTCAGTCCTCGCACGCTCCGGAACATGGCAGGAGTAAGGAGGTTCCTCCTGTCCCTGGCAATGAACGAAGTGCTGCCGGGACGAGACCGACCGACGGACGCGACGCGGCGCGAGACCTTGCGGTTCCAAGGCGGACGATTGTCAGAGAACCCGAGACCGTCCGGAGCACGCTGCGCCGACGGAATCGATCGATGCCATCCTCCTCGTCGTTCGGCGATGGCGAGCGCGGCGTCTTTGCCTTCGTTGTTTGCCCGTGCCCGGCGAGACCGCGAGAGCGGAGCGCTCCACCTGTTCGTTTCGGCCCGCCACGCTGTCGCTTGCTAACCGCCCAGTCAAGCGGGTGCGGGGCGCCGGCGGCGTTCGGCCCGATCGCTGGGTGGGCCGCGGGGCGCATGGAAGCCACGCGACAAACAGCGAAAACGAACGGCGAGCGGCGTGCTTGCACTGCGGCTACGGCCTACGGAAGGCGCCGCGGGGTGTACAACTGACGTGCGGTGGGCTGCTGCGGCGGCGACGGACGGGTGGGGGCGAGGCGAACGCAACTCCTCGCCTCCTCAGATATCACGTCACGGGCAGACGTCGCCCGCACCGCCGCGCGGCGATTTCCCCCCGCCGGCATAGCTTTTCTAGTGATCAAAGACTGGCAGCAGCAGCCATAGCAAATGAATAGACCAACACAGCAGCCATAGCAAACGAATAGACCAACAGGCAACAGAAAATGCGCTCTCGAAATGTAAGATCTATCTTGGCAAATGCGCTGACATTAATTTAACAACTCGCAAATATGTTGCACAGACATGACGTTATAGTCAGACAACTTGAAACTGGTGCTCTACCTCACGGTAACCTGGAACTCTGTATCACCATGACAACGAAATAAATAAACATTCTAATTTTGCAACCATGGGGGACACAACTACTTGTCATCTCAGCCACAAGTTAAGAAGGGAGAACAAAATTCACCAGCTATCAATGGCACAATTCCAACAAAATTACAGAAGCTTGCTCATCAAAAGCTATGCCATGAAAGCAGGATTCTATGTCACGAAAGCAGGATTGATTAGACTTTCTGAAAGGATCAAGCGGGATGAATGAGCCCCTGTAGTCATTGTTTCCCTAGTTTTGCGCCACCATTGCTGAAGGGAGAGGCGCTACCATTCTGATGGGGGCTATCCTCTCGATATGTTGAGTTTAACATAGCAAGTTCTCTAAGTTGCTGCCTCTTGAAGAAATCTTGTGATTCATCCTTCATAATAAACCATGAAAGAATTAGGATTTAGAAAGAGATAGAATAAGCAAATCTACTGTGCATTTTTCTCTTCCATTTCTTTATTTGTGGTAGCAAACCAAATTATTGGAGTGAACATGTAAACCAATTGTTCCAGAACAATATGTTATTGACATTTGACACAGCATCAGGGATAAGCAAATCATTATGTAAGTGAATGTGGAAGAAAAGACAAGCAAATGATCCTTTAGTCTATGATTGACATGGCTAATCCATAAATGGCTCATATCCAACACTTATACGACAGCGCAAAAATATTTGATACAGAACTCTTACCAAAATAACTTATTCCCTTACCTTCTTCAAATGTAGTCATTTGCTCATGGGTTACAGATTAAAGAATGGAAATGGAGAGAGGGTTAGGCAAACATATACATACCACTGGTTTCAACAACTCCCCTAGTATTTCTTGGGCTTGTGCTAGTCTTGTGTCAATGACATCAGCAGGTAATTCAGCCTCAATCAAGATATGAGTTGGGTCATCCAAGTGTTCATAGCCAAGCCTTCCCTTGAGTTGTTCCTCCTATAAGGAAACAAAAGGAATGGCATATTATAATTATATGATTGCCGCAAATGGTATACAAGATTAGCACCTGGTGCCTACCAGATTAGCTTGCAATGACGATTGATGATTTAAGTATAAAATGGTACCAAAAACTACATCCATCTAATTCCAGAATGGCAATGCAAACAAGCAATAATTTATCTACCTTGACAGGATCTTTTATGGAGCCCTTCCCTCTGATGAAAACACGGCAACCTGTTGTGGCTTCAACTCTCTTCAGTGAGTTTCCCCTTGGCCCAAGCAGACGACCAATAAAATTGAACTGAATGAAGTGTGTCAAATAAATAGTAACAGCTTGATATAAGTAACCATTACAAGCGCGAAAGATCATACATGAGGGAAAGCATCTGTTGGAACTTCCAACCGCATGATCCTCTTGACAATGTAAGAGGAGTGGCTCTGTGCTGCACCTTGCCAACCCATGGTTCCCCGAGGAAAACCATTTCTCTGCCAACCCATAGTACAAAGATACAATGGTGAGTTAACGTACTTCAGAGAAAAAATGAACTACAAAATCAAGCACGATGAGAATGAAAAGATATGAAACATGTGTAGCTGAAATTTCTACCGTCCTTTCAACATGCAAGTAAAAAGATAATTTCAAAAAATTGCATATCTCCACCTTTTTTTTGTTGTTAAGACTTCAATATAAAACTAGCTTCATAATTACTTCTTTGGGGGGGGGGGGGGGGGGGGATATCATGCAGTATGAAAAGTAGGTCATCACGATATCAAGTGACTTCTTGAGTGGTGTAAGGGCTCGTTGGCGGTAAGATGAGACAGAAGCTTGCTTTTGTTTCTGTCCATCGCCATGCTATTTCCTAAACAGATTTAACGCAATGGCCTATCTCCAATGCATTAAGTAAAACAAGCAAACCAATATGTTAATTCATAACCACGTATTATATTTATATTTAAATATTTCATATTCATGTATTGATCCAAACAACTCAAAACTGCCTCTCAAACATTTCGTACAAATGGACTTGCAAATAGTCAAACTATGTGTAAAGCAAGAGTATTGCATTTTTCTTTAACAAGCAAATCCCTTTCTATATCCACCATGCTTGCTAAATCAGGTATATTTATTTTGGAATTTGTGTATGCATCCTAGTGATAACATGTTCTACAAGTAAATGTGAAGGTAGTTTGTTTCTTCCAATTGCCACATTTATCTTCAATAGTCATTCTGGTCAATTAAGAGCTACCACAATTGCTTCAGCCGGAACTGCTGTCGGCATTGGAAACATCCTCAGTTCCTCAATGCATTCCCGAGTTATATAGTGTGTTATCCAAAGAGCGCATTTATGGCTAAATGCATTGAAGACGTCAAGACATGTTCATACGAACATGGAGTATGTCTTGATGGAATCACCACCAATGTGCCAAAATTATAATTCCTTACTACTGTCTTTCCTTTTACGCACGAGTTGTAGTTCAACTTAAGTCTCAGACAGCCTATATATTCTGTAGTGCCCTTTTTCCACATAGGCTTGATAGCACACAATGCAGAGCTAGCAAATAAAATAAATAACTGAACTTCGCACAATTATTTTAGTAACCAGCACAAATACCTCAGGATGCATCCTACTCCATGGACCAAAACCGTTTCCACAAAAATTAGGCACCTGGGGCAATGGATGCATCTGATTTGGACTTGCCATTGGCAGCCTCTCAGGTCCCCTAATTCCAAGTTGCGAAAGCATGCTTGACATTCTCATTATCTCTGCACAGAATATTTCCAAGAGCGTGAATCAGATATCAGCATTAACATTAGCACATGAAAAACTACTCAGATATCAGCATTAACATTAGCACATGAAAAACTACTCAGATATCAGCATTAACATTAGCACATGAAAAACTACCAGTCGTCGAAAAAGCCACCATTTTTACCAAGCTACATATTTTCCTAACACGGCATTCTTTCATCTTATACTGAAACACAGGAACTATGCCAAAGTTCACAGTACAAGTCATCCCCACATTAGCCCAACGTGCCATAATCAACACGCAAATGAAAATATTGTTCTTTTATCATAAAGACAGATAATAACGAAACAGAACCAATGAACTATCAAATCTAAGCAAGATGTGTACTAAAAAGCTTAATTAAATCTCTCACCTTGATTCAACAGCCTGCCGCAGATTGGGAGAACCTGCACAAAGGGCCCGAGCTTCTGTTGCTCCTGAAGCAACTCTGCCAGGTACTGACTGCGCCGATCCAATCCAATCCAATCCCATCCAGCCCGGACAGACAAACAGAACAAGATTCAGACGACGATCCAAGAACACCAACAATACAAGAACAAGATTACAGCACGATTCCAACACTACATATTAAAAAGATAGAAAAGTTCAAGAATCCGATCTTGGTAGCATCTTACCTGGCAGATTCCGGCGATGCAGGGGGCCTCACCAGCGGGGACAGCGCCCTGGCAGGGGAGAAGCAGTTGTCCGTACTCGTCAACGCCTCCATGGCGGCCGGTTGGATTAGCTGCGACCAATGGATATAACAAGAGGAAGAGAAGATGTGATTGCGTTTTTCTTTTTTCTTTAGTTTTTATCGTGTTTTATCTCCTCCCTTTCAGGCGGAGCAGCAAGAATCAATCTTGGAAGATTTCGGCGAAATCCTGCATACGAGGTGTCAAAAATGACTGCATCCTTCATTCCTTTGGGAGTTCTCCCCCTGGCTCTCTTCCATTTAACCCCCGGTAGGGTTTATAGCTGCGGTAAGGTAGTTTTTTGGGAGCCGCCTCTGGTTCTTTTCCAGATTGAGGTAGGGTTTAGAAGAGGGAAAATTGCTCTAATGCCATAAACTTGTACACCATCATCCCTTTTGCCACATACTTAAATACCTTTGTTATAATGCCACAAACTTAATGGTTTAGCTCTTTCTTTTACCATTTCCACTTCTTAAAGTCTATTTTCATTTCAGTTTGCTTTTTCCTTACCTGAAGTGACGGTTTTGCCCCTCTCACTCCATACCGCACGCCCGCACAGATCGGTTCGATCAGATCGATCGAACTCTCCTCCCTTCACGCGCGCACAGGAGCGGGAGCGGAGATGGACGCCACCCTTCCCGTCGCCGGCGACCCGCGACCCGGCGTCCTCCGGCGACCCTCTCCCGACGGCCTCCTCCGCGGCGGCGCCCCCGAGCCCGGACTCCTCCGCCCCCCCGACCCCGAGCCCGGACTCCTCTGCGGCGGCGCCCCCGACCCCGAGCCCGGACTCGTCCGCCATGGCGGCGGCGCCCCCGACCCCGAGCCCGGACTCGTCCGCCATGGCGGCGGCGCCCCCGGCAGAGGACAATCAGGTTCCACCATTTGCTCTCAGGTTCAACAATCACTTCATCACTCATTTCTGAATCACAGTCAGTGTATTTGGTAAATATGCAACAATCACTTCATCACTCATTTCAGCATTGCAATTACATTTCTCAATTACAATCACTTCATCACTACATTTCTGAATCACAGTAAATCTCTAATCACAGCCATCCAATTTGCCATACATCTTCAATTGAGTCGCTGGCCGGGGTCGTGGGCGCCGCCGTCGGGAGATGAGACACCAGGAGAGGAGGCCGAGGCAAGGGTCGTTGCTGGCCAGGGTCGTGGGCGCCACCGTCGGGAGATGAGACGCCGGGGCAGTGGGCACCAACGGCCGCGCCTGGAGAGGGGGCGCCGCCACGCGGAGGAGGCCGGGGTCGGGGGTGCCGCCGCCATGCCGGAGGAGGCCGGGGTCGGGGGCGCCGCCGCCATGCCGGAGGAGGCCGGGGTCGGGGGCGCCGCCGCCATGGCGGACGAGTCCGGGCTCGGGGTCGGGGGCGCCGCCGCAGAGGAGTCCGGGCTCGGGGTCGGGGGCGCGGAGGAGTCCGGGCTCGGGGGCGCCGCCGCGGAGGAGGCCGGGTTCGGGGGCGCGGAGGAGTCCGGGCTCGGGGGCGCCGCGCGGAGGAGGCCGGGGTCGGGGGCGCGGAGGAGTCCAGGCTCGGGGGCGCCGCCGCGGAGGAGGCCGTCGGGAGAGGGTCGCCGGAGGATGCCGGGTCGCGGGTCGCCGGCGACGGGAAGGGTGGCGTCCATCTCCGCTCCCGCTCCTGTGCGCGCGTGAGGGGAGGAGAGTTCGATCGATCTGATCGAACCGATCTGTGCGGGCGTGCGGTATGGAGTGAGAGGGGCAAAACCGTCACTTCAGGTAAGGAAAAAGCAAACTGAAATGAAAATAGACTTTAAGAAGTGGAAATGGTAAAAGAAAGAGCTAAACCATTAAGTTTGTGGCATTATAACAAATGTATTTAAGTATGTGGCAAAAGGGATGATGGTGTACAAGTTTGTGGCATTAGAGCAATTTTCCCTTTTAAATTATCATTTATTATTATGGAACATAGTTCATTTTAGCCAAAAAAAAATATGGACATTGAGTGTTGGTTTACTAAAAAAAACTTCCGGATCCTCTGCTTTTGCCTCCACCTCCTCCCTTCCACTCTAGAATCATCACGATCCCCCCTATGGTTGCTAATGGCACTCTGTTGGGATACAGATATGCTATACTAGTGTAGAATAAAATTTTCTACAGTATAAACCAGGAAGCCATACTAGTAAGAGATCATGGATCGTTACTAGAGATGGCAATGGGTACCCGATACCCGAATACCCGACGGGTTTTACCCGATAAAGAGACGGGTATGGAAAATTTTATGTACCCACGGGTACGTTATTGGGCGAAATCCTCTACCCGCCGGGTAGGCGGGTGCGGGTGTGGGTATATACTACCCATACCCGCCTACCCGCGGGTAATGAATACCCGCATTAGACAACTAGACATCCCACTCAAATGTTAATTTTATTATCTACTTATTGTTGATTGTTTATTTGTTTGTCATATGTTGATATGGTCATGTCAAGTATGTTTATGTGATGTACTAATTTTGATCATTAGACGCTTTTGTGCTTGGCATGTATGATTAATGAATGTCTAAATTGATGATATTCTTATGTGTTGAACCGGGTATGCTTGCGGGTACGGGTTACCCGTCGGGTAGTAATACCCGCGCGGGTACGGGTATGGGTAAATTTTCCTATCCGCGTGCGGATACGGGTAACCCGACGGGTAAATTTACACCTAGCGGGTACGGGTATGGAATGGCAATACCCGATGGGTATTTACCCGTTGCCATCTCTAATCGTTACCACTATACGTACAGTACAGCGGAAGTAGAGTTGAAGCAGCCGACTCAACGAAGAGCGCGTTAGTGTAGTGGTAGTAGTCGATCGTCCTCCGGTCAACCGTCTCCTCCTCGCGATCGTCCCGATCAGCACCGCAGTCGCAGCAGCGTCTCTACCGAGGTTCACATGTCTAGAGATGGAACACCATATGTCAGCGTGCTAGCCCTAGCGTGCACAGCAGGGGTTATAAGAGGTGGCGGCTAGAGTTTTGACTATAGAATTGGCTTTCAGCATTATCCATCTTTAGCCTCTATGAATCGGCCTTCTCGTTGTCAAGTACAGCAGGTAAGAACTCTGCGTCAAGCATGGACCTACAAGGGTTGAAAGCAGACATGAAAAACACGATAAAGTGGTTGAGACAAAGTTCAACTACATAGAACGGTAACATACAATGCCGCTGCCTTCTTGAAGAGCTTGGCATTTTCTTGTCACAGAAGCGTGAGCTGCCTGTGGTACTCAGCCATAGTTGTCATGTCTTCTATCGCTCTCTAAATAAAGGAGGATAATGAGAAGCAAGGGAAAACCAAGTATGAATGTTTAAGTATTTGATATTGACATTCATGCTTTTATGAGCAAACGTAGCAAGTACCAACAACAATCCTCGAGTTGATTGAGTTGATCGACCTTGTTCCACCACACATTCTCAAGGCATTCATCGTCGAAGATGTTCCCTTTGTCAGGTATGTCTCTGGGGTATGGAACTTGACTTTGAGATCAATTAGAGTAAGATTCCTCTACAAATAAAGGGTTAAAAATATAGAGAAGAAGTTAGGTTGATCTTCCTTTTCTCTAGTTGTACCTTCTCGAGAACAAGGGGAGCATCCCCGTTATCTTCCTCCTCAGCGCAGCGGTCAGAAGGATTTCCAGCCTCCTGACCAGGTATTTCTACCTTCTCTTTCATCACCTGAACTTCTCTTGCAATGACCATTTCCATGGTCGTAGTCTTCGCATCCTCGACTTCAACCTCTGTTGCTACAGTGGTCGTTCCCTCAACCACCATCTCCACCACTTTTTCGACTGCAAGCAGAGCCATAGAGGGTTTCTCAACAGAAGCATCCTTCAGTAGTGGAAAAGTCAGGCTGAAATCGCAAACAAGTTGGCATTTAAAAGGACCCTAGAGGTAAAATGCAATATTTATGCTTGTATTTTCATACCTTGACATCGTATCCTTAAGTGTGAATTTAGAAGAAACTTTTCTAGAGATTAGTTTCTTCAATTTCCTCTCTTCAACCACTTCTGGTTGCGGAGGAATGACAACTTCAGGACCATGTCTGGTCAAGAATCTTGCACACCTTCGACCACGTCAAATCGAAGGTCTTCAGCAAGAATTATTGCTCTTTCTCCTTCTTGCCCCTCCTAGTGGTATATTCTAGATTTGACCACTTGGAGGATTGTCTCCTTTTCGATCACGGGTGTAACTTGAACTCCCCTTATCCTTATCGATTGCTTTGGTCAATCAACATCCCTTGGTCGGAGGAGTCTTAACTTTGTCCATCTCTCCTCCAACGACCATCAATTCAACCCCTTGGTCGTCCTGATAGTTGTTCACGCCTACATTCTGTAAGGAAAAAGAGTAACTATTTGGTCGTTCTCTACGACTATGTAGTCCTAAATATGAGATCGATTTTTTATTACCTTTAGGCATTCTTCTCTTTCTTCGACAGATACATCCACCAGAATACAAGCCTTCTTATAGATAGACTTGACCTGAGAATTAATTTCCCTCAAATCAAGGTCTGTTCGATATAGATGAAGAGGTCGGTGAATAGTGCTCAAAGTTTAATCTTACTATGAATACAATTGTTACTTACCATTCTCGTAGTCCCTGGTTGGATCCGAGACTCTCGAGTACATCCACATAGGATGTGCTCGTCGCTTTAGGGGGCTGATGAGACGGGTGATGAAGTCCTTCACCACGTGCCAGCCGATGAGCCCGTTGTCCCTCAGCTCTTTGATGGCTGAGATGTAGGGGGCTATCCAAGTTAAGTCCTTCGGGATCGAATTCATGAAGTTGTCATCTCTGTCGTCTTCTTCACAAAAGAAAGGCTGCCTTCGCTGGTTGTCTCCCATAGAACCACCTTCTTGACCACGAAGATCGAGTGAACATCTGGATATATAGCTCCATCTTGCCGTCGTGGAGCTTCAGACCGTAGCTCCCGATGATTCCAGTCTGTCAGCTCATTTCGTAGTAATACCAAAAGAGCTCAAGGTTCGACGAAATACCCAGATACGCCTCACACAAATATACAAATACACTAAGCATGGTAATCGAATTGAAAACCAAGTTCACCAATTCGACTCCAAAGTATTCAAGTACGACGGTGAGGAAGGGATGAGCAGGGAGACGAAGGCCACACTCATAGTACACCTGGAACACTAGAATTTTTTCAATCTGTCCTGATAGCCAGTGTTGTCCGGCAGCTTCGATCCACTTAATGTATCTCCGCGGATGGATCTTTTCAGCATTCTCCAATTTCTTCAATTTTGCATCATCCATCTCCGACACTGCCCAATTTGATGAAGACTTTGTCATTTTTCTTGAGTGGTTGTTTGGGATTTGGAAGGGATTGAGGACGACCTAGTCGGTGACGGAAAGCTCAAAGTGGATCGGAGAAGGGAAAAGTAAGAAGACTAAAAGTTACCTCGTGGTAAGCTTTTATAACCGTGTGGGTTATCCATCTCAGAAAATGAACTATTATTTCAGGAACCAATCCGGTGGATAGATTGGCAGAAGTCAATTGAGATTCATCTGTTTGAAGTCTGTTGTTTTCACAACTCAAGCAAAATTACCCTATTGACCAAGCTCGCTTCTGGTTGATAAGAATCGAAAATCCTTTACTTTCGACCATCTCCCATCTATGACCTCACTTTGTCAAGTAAGTTATTTTCACTTGAAGTTGGGGGGCTAAATGACAAGAATATAGTAATCCTCTAATTATTACGTCATCATATTCTCTGAGTATACCCCTTATCGTTAAGGAAGAGACTTCATAGAGTAGTCGTAAGTCCTTCTAAGACTACATGATCGTAGTCCTATAACCACGTGGTCGTAAGTCCTTCTATGACTACTCCTTAGTCGTAAGTCTTTCTACGACCATGTAAGTCGTAAGTTCTTCTACGACCATATTGTCGTAAGTTGTCTTGCAACCACCTCGTGGTCGTAGACCTTCCTGCGACTAGTCTATCTCTGACTGGCTTGTTTACGACAACCTAATGCATAGTGGGTTTGTCTGACAAGGCGGTTAGAATGTGCATTTATTCCTAATTACCCACGCACGATCTCTCTCTGACAACAATCATCGCACGACGAACGGGCCACCATGTCTCTCTGACAATAAATTCCATCAGATGATTATCTCCTGAAGCGTTGAGACGTCTTTTGGCACAAGACAACGACCACCGCTCTGTCAACTATATAAAGGTTGATGTCGGAGAAAAGAGGGATTCCGAACGACATCAGATCAAGAGATAGTGTTAGGCATTTCATATTATTCTCAGTTGTAATCAATTTCTCTAAGCAATAACCACACAGGATGTAGGGTCATTATTCTCCTAGGAGAAGGTTCGAATCTGTATAAAAATTCTCGTGTCTCTACTCTGTATGTTCATAGTCGTAGTCTTCTAGAGCTTTCCCAAATCCAAACAAATCATACGTAAGATCGGTATTAAAACACCGACAAACCCGATAATGTGTATATTTATCTTTGTTCATCTTTTTTATTGTTGGTTGAATCTGAATTTAAAATCTTCCCTCTGGGTGAATAAACACCTCTTTTCAGAAGTGCCTTTTCTCTCCACCTAAATTAAGTTTTTTAGGAGTCTGTTTTTACTTCTAGTAAGAAAGTTTACAATTGCAAGAAAGAGAGGATGCATAGGTTGTGCTACATCTTCTAAATTTTGCACAAAGGAGCTCGGTCATCTCTGAAAAATAATAATCCGGCTAGCTGTTGAAATGATAAAACCCCAACAACATGTATGGCTAACCAAGGCTTTTTCTACCCAATTCGACCGCATGGAGCAATTCATCATGTCTTGGTGGAATTGAACTTACTTCAGATTGACTCCAGTCACTCCACAGACCACAATGAACATTTTTTTCTCTCCCTTCTTACTGCATGAGCTATTTGCAGGAGCTGATAGATGAATAACGTCACTAGCATCTTGCTAATCAAACTACGAGACTCTCTGCCCGGTCAGTAAGCTAAGCTTACTGTCTCTAGGTTATAATCTCGCAGAGTCACAGGGAGAAATAAGCAGCAAAAAGGGATCAAAGTTGACAAAACGCCACCCCCAATGTGACATGAGGGCTGTGGAATGGGGAACGTACATTTGAAACAAGGAGGCCGCACATGGAATTCTCACGAGTCACGAGTCCACCCCGAAGGCTGGCAGATGACATGCTGCGTGCGAGGAAATAGGAGAAAGGAAACCGACGCCACGTCTGTTTCGGGACCAATGCAGTGCTCGACTGTCCATGTGTGATTTTTGTCATCTATACGTACACATGCTCTGAGTCTCTCTTGCCTTCTCGCCCCTGTTTCTATGTTTGTTTTTGCGTGCAACGAAGGAGAGAGGACTCGACTGATCAGTGACAGCGAGGGCATAGGATGCCCTGATCGATCGGTCTTGCTAGAGCAAGTACACGATAGTGCACGTTAGGCAGACACTGGCCACGGGCACGGCATGCATGGCATACGTTGCGAAGGATGATGGGCTTGCTTGCTGCAGCTCACATGAAAGATACGCTTCGACTTTTCTTTGGGAACAGAGGTTACTGCGTGGTCAGCATGGCGGAGGAGCGCTTACTCCGGAGTGGGGTATGTAAACCCCCGGTCTTTTCTTTGGCAATTTGAATTGAATTAACAGATCAACACGAGGAACCCGACGAATCAAGCACGTTTAGCGCCACAAGAATTTTTTTAACAGGATTGGCATGCAGCGCAGGGTCGAACTGCCAAGTGAAGTGGCCGCGCTCCGCGTCGCGGCACGTCGACAACGTACGATCGCACCGCCCACGCCCAGCAAGCTCGCTGTCGGTCGCAACCACCGCGTCGCATGCATGCCAGAGAGAGAGAGAGACGCAGCAGCCCCGCAGCAGAACACCGGCGTTGGCTAGGCTGGGTGATGAGGATCCAACTAGTAAACTAGATAAATCGATAATTTGAACTGATCTTTCACGGTACTACTTACAAACTGTAGCTTCACGTCCTTCTCTGTGCACGCAGCAGCTGAAACACGTCAAATTCAAATCATTTGATTTCTTTTTGGATTTTGGTTGAATTCTCATTTCCTTCCCCAATTTGGCAATTCATCTCTAATCCTTGCCTTTCCTTTTATGCTTCTCCACCTCCTCCATTCGCTGGCGCCCCCGGAGAACCCGCCTTCCCCGCCGCCTCTCTGTTCCTCCTCACCCATGCGGCCGCTCATCATCGCCCAGAATTGCGGCCGCTCCTCCCCAACCGTTCTCACTCATCCCTACCAGCAGCTGACGCCACGGTCCCACCCTCCAGTGGCTCGCCGTTTGACCTGTGTGCCTCTCCCACCGCAGCTCAGCCTCCCTCGTCCAACGTGCGCGCCTTTCTGTACCAACAGCCATCATTCTTCACCAACTCTTGTAGAGACCGTGCGCCACCTCACCTACACTCCCACTCCCAGGCAGAGCCCTACTCTCTCTCTCTCTCTTCCCTCTACACCCAGCACTGCTTTGAACCATCTCACTACTCCCACCGCCTCTCCACGTCTTTAAAACCCAATTGCCATTGCAGAGAGCTTCATACTCCGCCCAATCACTCATCTGAGCCACTCAATTGAAATCAACCTCACCGCAGCCTCTCCCCCGATTTCCCCTGAGCCCGGTGAGCCCTAAGTACCATCTTTCTTCCCCCTGTGGCTAAAACCCAATTGCATTCACCCATAACACCCCCCCTCAGTACCCTGAACACTTTGGTGAACTCATATTTGCAAGAGCATTTCCCAAGAGCTCCACCGACGAAAGTCACCGCCGGCCAGAACATCCTCACAGTGGATAGCTCGCCTAAGTTTTTCCCAACCCAAACCACTACTACCTCTATGAAGCCCATACCCCGTAGGTGGCCAAATCACCTCCCTCCTTGCCGAAAGACCGCTGGAGAACCCCAAAGCCGTAAAAGAACCTGAAAACCTTCTCTCTTGCTGTCGGCCACCACCACCCACCTCCATACCTCCTAAGGTCCCAAAATGGAACCGTCGTGTTGAGCTAAGCCCGCGTGTGCCATTTTTTCCGTTGGAAAATCTCACCGGCGCCGTATCGCAACGGGGCAGCGCCCCTATTTTTCTGCCGTTGAGAATCGGCCGAAGGTAGACGAAGACCTCGGGCACAACATGGCCACATCGTAGCCCTCCGCGCACCACTAGCTGATGGCCGAGATAGGTGCACGCTGAAGCTGAGTCGAAATGGACGAGCACAACTGGGCCGAATCGACCAGCCCACCCAAGCATTTGAAAATCCAATCCTGCGTGCACTGTTCCTCACAGGCCGCCTAATACTATTCATTATTGTAGCAATACCGTTCATCAAACCCTAAAATTCCAAAATACCCTATTTTGACCATTTCGATGCCACAAACCCTAGTCCACGTTGAGATAAACCCAGCGAATGGACTGGCTCCACGAATTAAGCCAAACACCTCAATTTCACCAGTGATAGCTCTTTCCCGCTTTGGGTAGATGAGCTCCAACCTTCACAACACGCCGAGCCTTCTCACAACTTTCTTTGAGAAGATCACCGAACATGACACATCCAACGCCGTCTAGGAGTCAGCAATCTCGAAAAGTAACAAGTCAAGCCCCTTGCATGACTCCCATCATGTGCAGCGAATGCACAAGCTCAAGTGGATACGAAATTCACCTCTAGATATAACACATGCAACTAGAGTCCTCTCTTCTTGCTCACAAGGTACAATACATGCACAATTGAGAGGAGAAGTTCACACTAATTCAAGAAGGTGAAATGGAATGCCAAAGGTCTTTCCCCAACTGACCACAATAGGGTATTTATACCCTCACACAACGAAACTAGCTGTTGGGAATAAAAAACAGGAATCTGGTAGTACTGTCGGCAAATAGCCAGTACTGCCACTCCTATCATAACGGTCAGAAAATTAGCTATTACGGACTGGAATCGGTAGTACCGCCAACCATGGTCCGGTACTACTGCTCTACGGTAGTACCGCTCCATACTTGTGAAACTACCATTTTCCAGGGGAGAACAAATCTCCCAAAATGTATCTCTCTAGAAAAAAACACCGCGGACAAATTGGTCATACCACAACTCCAGTCGTACCACACCACACAGATCGGTAGTACTGCAGGCCGGTCTGATCACTCACACAGAGCTGGTACTATAGGTTTTCAATCATACTGGTCTTGTTCGACTATGCTGGTCTTCAACCACATCGGTCTTTGACCACGCTGGAAAGTGGTAGTATCATGTGTTACACGTCGGTACTTCCTCCCAGCAGTAGTTCCGTAAGACATACAGGGATAGTTCTGATTTTTCTAAAAAGTACATATACTTCGACCAATTTTATAAAACATATTTGCAAATTATAGTATCATCCATGCAAGGATCAACCATACTTCTCAACAAGTTGCAAACACATTTGTGCACTTTCAGAATTATGACACAAGGTGTAGGTATATAAACTCAACACGTTTGCAAAACACATCCGCAAAGCTAAGTCTCATGCTACAAGGATTATGCATGAGTTTCAACCATTTGCAAAACACATTTGTAAATATAAGTTTCATACCACAAGAAGTAGGAAACATAGACTTCATCCTTTGCAAAAACACCTCCATCGTCTCCCTATCTCCCTAGTGCCGCGCCTCCCTTCTCCCTGCCAGGGGCGGATCTAAAGAGAAGGGAGTGAGGGCCCAGGCCGCCACTCAATTCGCAGGAACCCAGGTATATAGCCCAAGATTTAATGCTAGTGCCCCCACTCAGCCCAACTAAAAGGCCCTCACTCATGCTAAAATTATGAATGAGAACAATTCAGCATACTATGTGTATTGTTGTGCCCCCTCTCAGATTTTGTCCTGGATCCGCCCCTGCTCCCTGCCACCGCCTCCCCCTCCCTGCCTCGTAGCACCCCCTAGCTGCCGTTGTGACTCCCCATCTCCCTTGTGATGCCGTCGCCGATGTTGGCTGTAGCAGCGTCATAGTAGTCGTTTGATGTGGTCGTAGCGGTGACCGTATGCAGCGACTGGGTCACATGAAGCCCATGCGAGCGAGAGATTCCATTTAGAATGAGATAATTCGTCTGATTTTACCGAATGAGCTTATATAGCTTCTGGGTAAAATATTGTAGACGAGGTATATTCAGGAGATCCAGGTACGAGCTCATCGTCGGATGAAAGTCCAACCTTTCGGTAGAGACACACGTGGCCGCCCAAACGGTGGCCCAGGTTGTGTAACCATGATCCGAATGGCCCCGTCGCAACGTCAAAGCGCGGCCCATGTTATGAACCGAGAAGGCCCACTCGCCGGTTGCAAGGTCGCGCGACGCCCAAAACCAAACGACAGCGGCGGAATGGCGCTGAACTGGCCGGAGGCGCAACGAGTCGTCAAAGTTCAATACTTCACAGGAATTCCCACGTGAAGGGCGGTCACGAGTCCAAGGCCGCGCCGGCAGCCGAAAACATGGCGGCGCTGCGCGTCCCGCTCCGCGCCATCCTCTCCCACCCGCGCCCTCCTACCCCGCGCATCGTCCTGCCGCTCCACGCCCACCTCCTCGCCTCCGGCCGCCTCGCCGCCTCCCCCGCCGCGCTCACCTCCCTCGTCTCCCTGTACGCGCGCGCCCCCGCCCTCCATCCACTCCTCCCGCTCCTCCTCTCCCCCTCCTCCCCGCTCCCCTGCTTCAACGCCGCGCTCTCCCTACCCCACCCGCTCGCGCTCCCCGTCTTCCGCCGCCTCCGCCTCGTCCACTCCCCAGACGCATTCTCCTTCCCTCCCCTCGTCTCGTCCGCGCCCTCCACGCCCCATGTCCTCGCCCTCCACGCGCTCTCCCTCCGCTGCGGCCTCGCCCACGACCTCTTCTGCGCCAGCGCCCTGCTCCGCGCCTGTCTCAGGTTCGGCCTCGCCGACCACGCGCACCGCCTGTTCGACGAATTGACCCACCGGGACGTCGTGGTGTGGAATGCGATGGTCAACGGGTTCGCCAAGCTCGGGTGCTTCGACCGCGCCGTGGATTGCTTCCGGCGGATGAGGGAGGAAGGCGCGGTGGAGATCAGTAGCTTCACTGTCACCGGAATCCTGTCAGTCTGTACAGCGACAGCAGATTTGGCACGTGGGGCTGCGGTTCACGGGTTGGTGGTCAAGTCTGGATTTGACCAGGAGGTTTCAGTGTGTAACGCGTTGGTGGATCTTTACGGGAAGTGCCATAGGGTGGAGGACGCAGCAATGGTGTCTGAGGGGATGGCAGAGACGGACAAGGACCTGTTCAGCTGGAACTCGATGCTGTCGGCGTTGCAATACTCGGCTGACCATATGGGGACAATGAGGCTGTTTGCAAGGATGAGGCATGCCGCAGTGTGGCCAGATGCGGTGACTGTTGCGGCTGTTCTTCCTGCATGTGCACAGACTGCAGCACTGCAGGTTGGGAGGGAGGTGCATGGATACATCGTGACGAGCGGACTGGCTTGCGATGGCACGCTGGACGTGTTCGCTTGTAATGCACTGGCGGACATGTATGCCAAGAGCGGGGCGCTGGATGAGGCTCGTCGTGTGTTTGATTGGACGCACCAACGGGATGTGGCATCATGGAATATTATGATTGATGGGTATGCAGCGCATGGGCGTGGGCAGGAGGCACTGGAGTTGTTCCGCCAGATGACAAAGGTGGAAGGGCTGGTGCCGGATGAGGTAACGCTGCTGGGGGCATTGTCGGCTTGCAGCCACTCTGGGCTTGTTGAGGAGGGGAAGGATTTTCTGAAGAGGATGAAAGAGGAGTTTGGATTGGAGCCACAGTTGGAGCACTATGCATGTGTGACCGACATGCTTGGGCGAGCAGGGAGGCTGGATGAGGCGAGAAAGGTAGTAGAAGAGGCAGGGCATGTGGGGGCTGGTGTATGGAGGACATACCTTGCAGCATGCCGGATGCATGGTGATAAAGAGAGAGCACAAGAGGCAGCTAGGATGCTGATGACGACAGAGGAGTCTGGGAGTGGTGGATGGGTGCTGCTAGCAAACACATATGGTTGGGAGGGCAACTTTGAGGGGCTGGAGGAGGTCAGAGGGGAGATGAGACGGCGAGGAGTGCAGAAGGCTGCACCAGGCTGCAGCTGGGTCGAGGTGGGGGGAGAGAATGGTGGGAATGGAACAGTGATGCATGCTTTTGTCAGTGGGGATAGGGGACACCCTGAGGCTGACATGATCTATGAAATGTTACATGCGTTGATAAGTTGGATGAGAGACTGCAGTCATTTGAGTAACATGGCTCCATTATATCCAATAGAATGCTCATAACTATTCATATGTTGTTACAACAATTGTTACAAGCCCGCATTGACATACAGTTTCTCAGGAATTAGAATGGTGGATCGTTGGATACAGTTAGGGTTGCACCATCAAGACCAGCACTGAAACTTGGACCTGCCAAAAGATTTTCACCAAATATCGTAGTTCCAGCAGCCAGTGCTCCAGCTCCAAGCCCCATTCCAAAGTTAGGCGCGCTGTTCTGACCTGCAAACCTTCTTGGTGGCAGATTTATGTAACTCTGTGGCACTTGCCCCCTACCTGGATACTGTGGTGGTGGAACGAAACTGGGATTTGATGTTGGAGGTGGAAGAGCCATTGGGGGTTGGTGGCTGTATCTACTTCCTGATGGTGATGGATCTGGGCGAGTGACAGGGGTCACCGGCATGGAGTGGCTGTAGTCATCAACATCTTGGCTGTAGCCCCTGAAATGGCTGGAAGGCAGTGGTGGATAATTATAAACTGGACCATCTTCTATAGCTAATGTGATGCCGACCTGATCAGGGTATTTCAATCCTTCATGTGATCCTGCAAATCGACAAAACAAACCACAAGTTGAATTTTACTGTATGCGGAATGAATAAGGGAAATATTTTTGAAGCTCCTTATATCACTTGCTCTATTGATTAAATATACCCTTTTGATAATAAGAATCATATCATAAATCCTATAACATGCTACCACTACTCTGTCATTCATACAAACCTATGATTATTGGTAGTTTGCTGTTTTGACAATAGTTAATTTCGGGAGGTACTTCAATGCTTTCTTACAAGTGATTTGTACAACTTTTAAAACATAACTGAATGGTGAATAGTGATTAATTACTCCTTCGTGTGCTTTGAGATTAGTACCATTCTTGTTAGAGTGGAAAGCATTGAAACACTACTCGTTAATTTCCAATTATTAAGTCTTTGACAAACATTCTAGTGTTTGTGTGCAAAAGTTTTGTAGAATGATCTATTTTACCTGCAAGTGTTATTCTGAGCAGCACACCACATGCCAAATCAGATTGTTTTATTTTTGGAAAACTGAAATTTCTGTTTACCTGAAATCTGAGCATAATTGTCTTCTTCCTTGCAGATTCGGATGGATATATCAACAAATCCATGAGCTTTGTCAGACTTCTTCCTCCTAAGCTGGAAACTTGCGGTCTCCTCAATAAATCCAGGATGCTCCTCACCATGTGCGAATTTGTCAAGGTACTCCTTCATCTGGACAACTGCAGCTCCCTGGAGATGCTCCCTTAGGAAGATGGGCTCTCTCCTGTAGACTTCAACTGTCAGTTCCATCTGCTGCCGACCCACATCATGCTCGTCAACTGAGAGCGAGAACTTGGTGCCCCAATTTGCATCAGAGTTTCCTGACGCATCAACCTTGGTGCAATATTTGCTGTTGGGATCAACCCATGCGACGGAAAACCACTGTGGCTTCAGCAGCGAAGATTTGCGGCCTAGGCCGCGTGCGGAGATTATGCAGAATTCGACTGATATTTTTGTCATTTGTCTGAAGAGGAAATGTGAGGAAGTAGCAGGATGCCAGGATGGTGGTGCAGACCAGGGAAAATGATGTGAGATTCGTCATCTCATAGGCGTCCTTTACCTTGCTGCAAAGTTATTCCGAGATGATAATAATGGGGACTGGTTTCATGTTTACTTTTTTGCTTCCCTCTGGTCATGGAATCAATTCTAAAGTTGTGGCACTAGAAGAGGGAAAAGCATAGTTGAAAGACGGTGGCAATAGAAGCATTTTTCTATTCTCTGAATCCCCTCTCCTGGGCCTCCTCGTCGTCTCAACGGACAACGGCCGGGGAATCCAATTCCGAGTAGCAGCAACGGTCTGTTCGGCCTTCCAAAGGCCCTTTGTAGGAGTGGTATTGTATACTCGTAGCCCTACGATTCAGCGACGGTGTGGTCCAAGGCTCTCCAAGCCCATTGCATTTTTAGCTTTTAGACTCGCTGCGTCAGGTCTCTGCAAAAGACTCAAATCACTACAGATTTGACGGGCAGCTTGAACTAGCAGAAAAATAAGTCTCCAGACCTACTTGGCACCCCAGATTACAAGCAAAGGGTTTAGGAGCGTGATGATAAGGAAGCGACGCGCTTGACAGCGGAACTCACGACTTGAGTAACCTTTTCGAGTTAATTAAGGTTCACCGATCTGACAATCTCCATATATGTGCCACGTGCCCCTCCACGCTCCACAGTAACAGTGTGTCAGATACTTTCAGAGGCGCCATCCTCGGAGAGAGAAGAAAATCAGGAATACTCCTGATAAAAGGTCATTTTTTGGGCTTTGATTTTTTTATGTGATTTTCGAAACAGCAATAGATGGAAGGGACGACGATGTAGGAGACGTATATGATTTTAGATTCGAAAAGCTATTCAAAGAATCCATTTTAAAAAATTAACTCATTCATTTTGACTTCTAAACAAGTAAAAAGTTCAAAAAAAAAGTGGCAAAGACGGATGTAGACCTGATGAGCATAAGGACAGCTGCTGATTGTTGCGTGCCGAGGGCCTACGCCAGTCTGAATTTTTTTGGGCACATTGCCACGCAATGAAGACACACCGACCTTGTTCGCTTGGACATCTGTTTCTGCTGATCAGTGCCGTGCGTGACCTTGGAGCAAGTATAATAAAAGGCTGTTAGTAGGCTGTATGCTGAGATGGAAGAGAGAGAGGAGAGAGAGAAAAGGGTGGGTCATACAGCCTTCAGCTGGCTATAAATTACTATATAAATAGACTGATAAGTGGACTATAAGTATTTATACAATTAGCTAAAGTCTGTATTACTAGCCTTTCAGCGTTGCGTGATCAGTCGACCATCCGCTGTATTTTCCGGTACAAGCTGTGAGAGAGATCATGATGTGTTGCTCGATTGCCAGTATCTGTCTCGTCTGAAACTAGCGTACGTGCTTGTTCTGACGTGTCCCGAATCTTCTTGGTATATTCCATTACGCGAAGCACAGATTCTCTCTGGTTTTTTCCTTTCGAATTTTTTAGCCCGAAAATAATATATGGTGAATTCCAAAAACAAAAAGGAACGAACACATGAACAGCACGGGGTGAGTGTCGCAGCGGATGTTTATCTGGTGATATGTTCATCGTAGATATGCAATTGCTGACCAGAGGGATTCAGAATTTCAAGGGAAGGGAAACTATTGGTTTAGTTCAGAACTTCAGATCTGTCGGGTCCCAGATCTACAAGCACATGGGGGATCAGATAGCACAAGGAATTTAGGTGCCACTCGATTGGACTGAAATAAGTTAGTTTATAGTTAAAATTGTACTATAGTTGACTGAAATTACACTGAAATTAATGATTGTTTATTTGGCGTAACTAAATTTTAAAAAAATAAAATAAAAAGATTAGCCTATTACAGATAATACAAATAAATACGAGAAAAAAGAACCGTAAAAAAGGTCAAAAAATTAAAAATTAGAAAAAATGGAATTTAGAAATAATAAAAAATAAACTAAAAGCTAAAAATTCACACTGAAATGAGTGGGGGCGTTATTGGCTGTCATGAGCTTGCGAAATTTTTGCCTGTGATAATCAGATCCATGCAAGGGGTGGGCAGTAGACACGCATTCCTGCATGATGGGCTATCGGGCTGCTCACCTGCGCGCGTTAATGAGACTAGTAGTGTGTTCGTACTAACGCTACGGTAAAATACAAAATAAGATAAAATTTGTAAAAAATAAAACGAACAATCAGATTCATTAAGATTCACGTCTCATATATTGTATAACCAAATATTTTTGTCACATAATGAATGTCACATAAATACGTGACCGTAAATACCAAAGTGGTCGTAAATACCGTAAATACCAAAGTGGTCGTAAATGCCGCCGTACCAGTGAAACTTCTCAATATTAATTGGAAGGAACACCTGCACTAACAGAGTTTTATCTCAAATTTTTCTTCTATCTTTAAATTAACAAAATTAACATCTGCATGACCTTAAATTTTTTATGATGTGTCATCCCGGTCCATAAACTTTTAAAGTATGTCATCCCGGTCCTTAAACTTTCAAAGTGTGGCAATATCCTATGTAGTTGTAGCAGTGAACTTTTTATGCTGTGTCATCCCGGTCCATAGACTTTTAAAAGAAATTGCCACACTTTGAAAGTTTAAGGACCGGGATGACATACTTTAAAAGTTTATGGACCGGGATGACACAGCATAAAAAGTTTAAGGACCGGTAATAAACTTTACTCTATATATAATAATTATGCCACCGTAGTCGTAAACGCCGAGGTGGTCGTAAATGCCACCGAAGTCGTAAACGCCCAGATGGTCGTAAATGCCAACGTAGTCGTAAGCGCCAAGGTGGTCGTAAATGCCAACGTAGTCGCAAGCGCCAAGGTGGTCGTAAATGCCAAAGTGGTCGTAAATGCCGAGGTGGTCGTAAATGCCAACGTAGTCGTAAGCAGAACAGGTGGTCGTAAATGCCAAATGGTCGTAAATACCGCAAACACCAAAGCGGTCGTAAATGCCTGTTCTGAAAAAGAAATGCTTGTATTTTAGGGAACAAATAACATTTACATGCCTCAAAGTGCATGTAACTGTCTCTTGCAACAAAAAAGTACTTATAATGGAGCTAATCAGACGATCATTAGCACCTTGAATTGAATCTTGATTCCCCATTTTTCAGTAGGAACCAGGGGGCATCGTTCAGCTCCACATCATCTTGAAATGCACATTGTTAATTAATTGAGAACTCCATGACAAACACAAGGGGAGTATAAGCATATTGAAAAATCGAAGAGGATCCAGTGTCTGCAAGCAAAAATCCCCTCTGCCACGCCTGCTTGAAGTTGCATTGCTCCAGCCAAATCAGTCCTGAAGCTCATCTTTAGGGCATCCACAGTGTCTCCACATGTGCTAAGAATTGCCACATCATAGAGAAAAGATTCCCATGCATTATTAAATCAAATTAATTTTCAAAAATTGAATGAATGATAGTGAGAAAAAAGATTCACCATATACTAAATCCTCTGAGTTCTTGCCTGCATTTTTAAGAATTGGTAAAAAAGCTACAAAGCTAAACTATGCCAATTGACTTAACAAGCATAACAAGGACAATCTCAGGGCACCATAACTACAAAGAAAAAGAAAACGTCATGATTTTAGCAAGTTGGCAAGCACTTGGAATGCTGCCTATCTCTCAATGCATAAAGCTAGATGTATAAACAGGTATTACTCAGGCATACATATAGTCTTTTATGCTGTCCTTCCAAAGAAGATACACATTTTATTACATTGAGATTGAATGTCACTGACACATTTAATGTAGATATCAGAAGACAAGACGGACAATAGCATTGACAAGAAAATACATACCAGTTAGTACCCCGAGTGTAGCTGCGGGCAAAAGTAGGAAGTCCCAAATATGAATTGCAGCAAATCTGCAAATGTAAAATCAACAACACAACCACTCTGAATACTTAATTTGTGACATCAGAAGGCATCGCCGCAATTTGAACTCAGGCATTCAATTCAGATATGAAACAGTGAAAAGAAATCCTTCATCCATGTGTAGAGTAGCAACGTAGCAAAAGGTCAATACACAAATGAAGTGGCTAGTGAATACCAACTCTCAACAAATGGTCATGAAGCTTCCAGCATACGATATCAGATATGTATCGCATGTATAAAATAACATAGTGGAAAAATAATATCAACTTCAGAAGAACTTTGTAAGAAGACCCATACACAATAAGCAAAATCTAGAGCTGCAAGGGCATATAGCAATAATTCCAAAACTCAGCCCAGTTAGGGCCTTCATTCTATAGCACTTGCGAGTGCGAGCTGGGCCCCTACAAATAACAATGTATCAAATAATCATATTTGCTCCAGATAATGCAAGCAGGATACTAAATTGATTCATTGTAGTTTTAAAAAAGAGTAATTCAAAACTAACAGTGGGACGTGAGTTTCATATATGAGTAAAACAAAAAATAGACTCGCAAAAAACTTGCTGGAAGCAATATGACACCAAGACAAACAATAGAACCTATCTTTAGACATTTAAATTTATGTTTAAGGCATTTCTTCGCACCAATATGGCCAGGATAACAGCCAAAAATAAATGGGACTGAGGTAAGCTGAAGAGCGCTCACCGAAAACATAGGCTATACTTGGGTTGTACTCGAGAATGGGGAGAATGAAAACATAGGTTATCACCGAAAACAGCGTTATGTTTCCTGCAAAATAAAATCTTCAATATATCTGACCTTGACCTCAGTGATACCAACAAATTCTCTGCTCTTATAATCTCATTCATACTTGATAATGCCCATAATATAAGCAAATCAAGGAGCCATTCCACATGCCATATGGACTGATCAAATTTCAAACTGAAATAGTCAGAAGAATGAATCTCACACAGCTTTTGTTCAGATCTGTAAAATGCTCTTGGGAATAGGTAGCTTAGTTAGATATGCACTGTTTTATAGAGATTTAAATGTGTTGGGAGTTGAGATAGTACCTCATTCTTAAGTGCATCTAGCAATGCTGTTAGCCTCTCTTTGGCTGGATCTATCTGACCACGTATATACAAACGGAGTAGCAACCCTAGAGCATTCAAATACACCTGAATGCATGAGAAATTATTCAGTGTCTCAAACACCAGTGTCTATGAAAAATGACCATCAACAATACCTCTGCTGCCTCACAGTCACTTCTCTCAAGTTCTTTCATGATGTTTTCATCGTATACCTCCAAAACTTTCTGTATAGGGGCTTCACCTTCCAAGTAACAAACAGCGACATGCCACCAGTTGTGGGTCAACCTATAAGAAGGAAGAATTTCTAAGAAACCAAGTACATGTTTTTTGAATTGCATCAATTGAAAAGGCATCGAGTGAAAAACTGCATACATAAATGATGAGCATACTGTCCATGATGTAGAACATGATTCCATGAACTCAGTAGCTTCTCTGAAGCGACATTCCTGCTGGAATACATGGCACAGCTGCAAGAAGGAATGGAGATGAAGCTTGTATTAAATAACCTTTTGTTGTTGGAATATGCGCAAATCAACTAAGTGAAACTGCTAGGATAAGCTATCTTAATTTAACAGAATTAAGCCACATCATCCACATACATTATGCTGCGACCAGAAGTCATTCTTGTTTATGGCCAAGCCTTTCCGAGCAGCTCTCTCAGCTTCATGCATTCTTCCAAGCTCTAGCAAAGGGAAAGCGAGCATGCCATATATGTAGTTCTGATCTTGGTTCTCTGGCAAATCCTGATCAGCAATGAGTACCATAAATCTAATGAAAAATAATGCTTAGTGCAGTAGTATTTTGGTTCTTTGAACTGTCTGGTTAATAGCTGCATTCTTTTTTTCTTTTTGGCGACAAAGTTAATAGCTACATTCAGAAGATCCATTTGTGCTACTTGTCACAAGAAATTTTTTTCCCAAGAAGACAATTTAAGGAATGCTACACTGTGTTATTTTCGAGTTTTATGCACAGAGCTAACATGCTGTTAGCAAACCGTGGGCATTCTCCTTTGAGCAATTATTTGATTTCATTTATCACCAGAGTTGTAGAGCAACACAAGATCACCCGATGAAAAGGATGTCATTTCAACTTCCTTGGGGCTAAATACTAAATTTCTAAGCAGTTTTATACTCTCATGTTACCTGTTCAACAAATTTCAGGGACGTATCCGGTTGTCCCATGTAGAAGCACATGAGCTGCGCCCTCTTCAGAGACATGAGATCCCTGGGGAACTCCTTGAGCAACTGTCACATACATCCACGCTCCAAATTGATTAGTTGCTTGCTATTCGCTCCGCAAATAGCAGAATCCAACAGCACACACTTCAAATTTCCAAAATCAACAACTAAAAATCAAGCCATGGCGAACCTCGAAGTGCCGCTCAATCGCCACCTCCTCGTCCTTCTCCTCCCCCACCAGCGCGGAAAGCGCCCGGAACACCGCCCTCTCGTACTCTGTCGCTTTACTCTGCAAGCAAACGAACAAATTACCGCGCAAATACGCTGCAAAGTTAAAGGGGGGATTCGGGCAAGTTGCCGCGTATGAGGACGACGCTTACGAGGCTGTCGGCGGCGGCGGCGAGTAAGGCGCTGGCCCTGGCGGGGTGGCGTGGCGCGACGAAGTGGATATAAGCGGCATGATCGGAATGGGGAGATACTCGAGCGCGTCGATCTCGACGACGACATTGCCGCGGAGGTGGAGCTCGGAGCGGAGCCAGGGTTTGGGGAGGGCTAGTGTTTTGGTGGAAGCACACGGCGGCTTTTGATTAGGAGGCGGCGACGGAGTGGAGGAGAGGGGGAGGAGGCAGCGGAGCAAAGGAGTGGGGGGAGGAGGAGGCGGCGGTGCGGGGTGGGGTGGGGAGGAGGAGACGGCGGCGGTGCGGAGTGGGGAGGAGGAGGTGAGGGGAGCGGCGGCGCGGGGGAGGACGGGGGGAGCGGAGGGAGTGGAGGCGCGGGGGAGAGGTGGAGATGGGGGAGCAGCGGCGCGGTGGAGGACGGGGGGAGCGGAGGGAGTGGCGGCGCGGTGGAGGATGGGGGAGCGGCGGGAGTGGAGGCGCGGGGGAGAGGCGGAGATGGGGGAGCGGCGGGAGTGGAGGCACGGGGGAGGAGGCGACGACGCGGGGTGGGGAGGAGGAGGAGGCGGCGGCAGCGCAAGGTGGGGGGAGGAGGAGGCGGCGGCAGAGCGGAGGGATGGGGAGGAGGAGGCGATGCGGGGTGGGGAGGGAAGGAGGCGGCGGCGGCACAGTCGGCACAGTCAGAGGAGGAGGCGGCGGCGGCGCGGGGTGGGGAGGAGGAGGCGGCGGCGGTGCGGAGTGGGGAGGAGGAGGTGAGGGGAGCGGCGGTGCGGTGGAGGATGGGGGGAGCGGAGGGAGTGGCGGCATGGTGGAGGACGGGGGGAGCGGCAGGAGTGGAGGCGCGGGGGAAAGGCGGAGATGGGGGATCGGCGGGAGTGGAGGCGCGGGGGAGGAGGCGGCGGTGCGGGATGGCAGGGCAGGGGAGGAGGGGCGATGCGGGGTGGGGAGGGAAGGAGAAGGAGGCGGCGCGTGGGGAGGGAAGAGGAGGAGGAAGGAGGAGGTGCCGGCGCATGGGGGCGGAAGAGGAGGCGGTGCGTGATGGGGAGGGAAGGAGGCCGCGGCGGCGGCGGGTGGGGAGGGAAGGGATTCGTGGGAGGTTCAATGATGTGCATGATCCAGATGATTTTGGCCATAGGATCTTCAATGAGTAAGAGAAGAAGGCTTGAGGAGAGATCCAGGCCATTCATTTGTATGAAGTTGGATTACTTTGGTACACAGATCTGGGTGGACTTAGATTTGGCATGACTGTAGGGGTGGTTGAGGGGGGGGGGTGGATTTAGTAAAGAAAATTTTGGTGTATTATAGAGTAGGGTAGATGATATGATGGGGACCGGCACACGTCAGCATGTGCTCGTGCGCATGCATCATGCATGCGAGATTATTTTTATACAATTAAATATAAGCACTCAGCACTGAGACATCACAAAGATACAACACGCAAAATACACTTTGAACCGAGTAGATCATTGCACGGGGATCATGGAGTACAACATTATTCGAAAAACAAAGAAATAGGGGTGTTGATACCAATCTAAAAGGTTCATAGTGACCTGATAATATAATATGGGCAGGGCTGCGCCTAGGGATGGCAATTGTGCCTGTTTATCCGTGTATCTGTGGGTAAATACCCTAATGGAGCCGGATATGGAGTGTATTTTCTGCCCACGGATATGAAAATAGGGGGAATTATCTGCCCATCGGGTAAACGAGCACGGATACGGGTAGGCTCTACCCGTACCCGTCTCACCCGTTTACCCGCCATCTAACAAAAGTTACACAACCCTAACCCTAACCGCGCACGCCTCCGAAAATACTCGTAGCCACCCAGCTCCCCAGTCAGTCTCCTGTTCGTCTCGCCGCTCTCAGCACAGACTGACCCAGCTGGGGAGGGAGACCGAAACCTAGCGACTACTCGAGCCCCTCGAATCCGCCTCCCATGGCGAGCCAGGGCGAGCCCTCCTCATCTGATCCGTAAGATCCTGCCCCGATCTGGTCCTCGCCTCTAGGGGTTTCAATCTGGTTGATTATGGAGTTGTTTGGGGATTTTTTTTGGGGATTGGAGCAGGAAGGGGAAGAAGGACTACTTGACGGTGATCTAGCGACTACTCGAGCCCCTCGAATCCGCCTCCCATGGCGAGCCAGGGCGAGCCCTCCTCCTCCGATCCGTAAGATCCCGCCCACCTCGCCTCTAGGGGTTTCGATCTAGTTGATGATGGAGTTGTTTTGGGGATTTTTTTGTGATTTTTTTGGGGATTGGAGCAGGAAAGGGAAGAAGGACTACTCGACGGCGATCCTCGAGAGGAAGAAGTCGCCGAACCGGCTGGTGGTCGACGAGGCCACCAATGACGACAACTCCGTCGTCGGGCTGCACCCTGACACCATAGAGAGACTCCAGCTCTTCCGCGGGGACACTGTCCTGCTCAAGGTATGGGCCGCCTTTATCCCTACAATTCCTCTGTTTAGGTTGAATTCCGAGGGCTTGAGTTGTTGTTTAGGATACTGATCTGCGGTGGTTGTGTTGAAAACTTGGAATTATGGTTTCGTTGCGAGTGATTTAGGGAGTTATTGATATTGTTTAGAGTTTAGATTACAAATCTGTAGGAAAAGCTTTAGCTTTATTGCCTTTACTCGTTTCCTTAAGCTTAGGTGGGGGGGAGTTTCCTGTTTGGTGGGGGATATTTAGGAATATAGTGGGCTAGGTTCTCTGATTGCTACTTTATTGTACTTTTTGCTTATGAGGTTGGTCTCGTATGATTTTGGATTTACATTTGGGGGGTAAAATCACAGTACATAGCTCCATAGCTTCGTTACAAGTTGGTGCCTTTATTATGCTTTCATCAGTGATGTTAACAACTTGACTGGGCAGAGCCTAATTTGTAATCATGATGTCGTGGTTATTGTATTAACTAGCTGCTTTTCTAGTGGTCAAACTTAATAACCAATCCATTCAACATGTTATGCTACATTGCTTTTGGATGTGGACAATGTGGTTTATTGATTTTGAGTTGCTTCTAAATGTGGAGATATGAATTATGAGTTGAATTTTTTTGGGATGTTTGTTTACCATCTAAACTGTGACAGCTGCACTAGGTATTTTCATAATGAGACACTTCTTTGATGCCATGAAGCCTACTGGTGTGTTATTAGATAACTTAGTCCAGTTGGGAGCCAGTTGGGAGTTAAAAACTTTAGCTTTCTCGTTTTTCTGATTTCCTTAAATATGCCAGCATCTGATGTTATTAAATTAATAACCTGGGAGTTAAAAACTTTAGCTTTCTCATTATTATTATTTCCTTAATTATGCCAGTAGCTGATGTTATTAAACTCCCTCTAGTTTGGAGCTATATTGTGCTTGCGTTTGTTATGTTTCTGGTCAATTATCTTCTATCTGAACCCTTTCCTGCTCCCAAATTCTGTGTCTGCCTTATTATTGTGTGGTAGTTATATTACTTATCTCTAGCTCTCTCTTTTTTGCCCCTATGTGACAACTCTTCTGTCAGGCAGTACTTGATTATTAGCTGCTGACATTTTGGATCACTGCATTATAGGGTAAGAAGAGAAAAGACACTATCTGCATGGTGCTTGCAGATGACACCTGTGAGGAGCCAAAGATCAGAATGAACAAGGTTGTCAGGAAGAACCTGAGAGTGCGGCTTGGTGATGTAGTTTCTGTTCATCAATGCCCAGATGTCAAATACGGGAAGCATGTGCACATACTTCCATTTGATGACACGGTTGAAGGCATTACTGGAAACTTGTTTGATGCCTTCCTGAAACGTGAGATTTCTTTACCACTGAAGTATTTTCTCTTATAAAGGCTTTTGGATAGAAATTACTACTGAGACTGTGTCATGTTCTAAAGTAGCTAGACCATTTTAGTTTTTTATGAAACATTTCAGCCCGATGTAACAATATGTATATACCCTGATAAATTAACTGAAATCATACCATTTGAGTGATTTGGTGAAGATGTTCAAGGCTTTATTTATGTGGAAAGATAAGTTTTCTGGGCACTCACAGATTCAGTTATGAGTTGTCCAGATGTTAATACTACTAATTTCCATGCTGTGGTACTGTGGTTTCTCGTCTAAACTATCATCACGAATTCATAGTACCTTACGCTGCACCTTAATCAAATTGCTAAAACTGTTGCATATAAGATGCCTTGATGTCTGACCAATTGGTGATGACTTTATTTAATGAGCTATACTTTTTGCAACCTGCTAATCTCTGTTTTGTTACATCCTGTTGTTTTACTAATATTGCCTTTGTCTGAAACTTTTCAGCATACATCCTTGAAGCTTATCGTCCTTCGAGAAAAGGAGACCTTTTCCTTGTGGGGGGTGGAATGAGAAGTGTGGAATTCAA
Source organism: Dendrocalamus latiflorus (assembly GCA_017311315.1). Taxonomy (NCBI): domain Eukaryota; kingdom Viridiplantae; phylum Streptophyta; class Magnoliopsida; order Poales; family Poaceae; genus Dendrocalamus; species Dendrocalamus latiflorus. The sequence continues at coordinate 51,205,541 of CM029664.1, read as the reverse complement.
AGTTATAGAGACTGACCCTGCAGAGTATTGCATTGTTGCACCTGATACAGAGATATTCTGTGATGGTGAGCCTATTAAGAGAGAGGATGAGGAAAGACTCGATGAGGTTGGCTACGATGATGTTGGTGGAGTTAGAAAGCAGATGGCCCAAATTGATTAAACTGCTGTCTCGATGAGGACACTAATGTCTTTCATCTATTTGTTAAACTGTTGAAATTGAACTATTTTTGTATGTTCCACTCAGTTCGCGGGTAAACGGGTATGCCCGCGGGCGACGGGTATGGGTAAAATTTTTTACCCGTGGTCCTTCGCGGGTATGCCTGTGAGCGTAAATCGAGATTGCGGGTACAGGTATGAGCAAGCATTATCCGTACCCGCCGCGCCTGATTGCCATCCCTAACTACGCCCTCGTCTTCTCAGCAGCGAGATGAGACCAAAATCAACATAACAGTCACATGTATTCAAGCGGGCACGAGGAACCATCGTATCTGTAGGGCACGAGGAACCATATCTGTACAGATACAACTCGTACCTCCGGAGCTGTCACCATGATTTAGGGCTATTGTTCATGTCATGGCACTATCTGCTCATAATAAAGATTATATCACCTCTATATTTATAACTTTTTAAATAATATATTATTTTGTTCTTTCAATAAATCTTTCATAGTCAGTATTTAAGGGCCTGTTTGGTTGAAGGCCTCGTAGGCAAATGCCTGCCAGGTAGGGCTGTGCATTTTTCAACCGAACCGAAAAAATCGACTCGAAAAAACCGAACCGAACCGGTCAACTCAGTTTGACCGGTTTTTGGTATTCGGTTCGGTTTTTAAGTTTTGGGGGTTTTTTGGCGTTCGGTTTTTTCGGGAAAAACCGAATAAAAACCGAAAATACAGATCTTGCTGCTCTGCTGACTGCTGTTCTTCGGTAGCAGGCTGTGCAATTGTCTGGGCCCATAAGGCCATGAGTGCAAATGTTCTGCGGCCGTGCGGTAGGTTGTGAAAGAAATAAAGGCCCATGATACATTGAGTGCAAACTGCCGTCCGTTCTTTCTTTTTTTTTTGCCTCGCAGAAGTGATTAAGTGATGATGCAATCACCTGATGAGTGAAGCTAGCGTTAATTTCTTCTTTTCTAAGTGAAGTGAAACATTAATATTCTTTTTTCTTAGCACAGTCGCATTGCACAACAGCACAAGTAACCCTATGAGTGATGATGTTTCTTTCTTTCTTTTTTTTTTGCTTTCTTTCTTTAGCAGTTGCGCTTCGGCTTTGGTGCTTCGTCTCGCTAGTCGTTATATCGTTTGCAATTCGCGTCAACTTTGGTAAATATGGTATTTACCGATACCGCACCGAAATAAATTGGGATTTACCGATACCGAACCGTACTTCTAAAAAACCATATATTACCGAACTACAAACACCGTATTTACCGTATATACCGTATATACCGAACCGATTAAACCGAAAAAACCGATTGCACAGTCCTACTGCCAGGCAACACATCCTGGCCCCAGGCATCCAAAATCGAACGCCTGGGATGTATGCCTGACCCAGGCAGCTTTTTCCAGCCTCCAACCAAACATGCCCTTCTTTGAGATAGGCTAAAAAAAAAATCCAAACAGGTTGGAGCTGCTTTTGCTTACTCCTTTCCTTGGTACTGCCCAGCAGGAAGGAAAAAGTATTGATCAACAAGTATATGACTTATTTGTAGAACTCTTTATTTATGTTTTAATGTTATTCTAAATTATCTCTAATCTTATATCATTATGTGGGACAATTATGATTTATATATCAACACATGCATTGATTAATAATCATGTTTCACAGATCATTGATATGAAGATATCAAATCAATAATTTAGACACATGTTAGAGGACATAGTGTTAGATTGGTTTACCATGAGACACTATAAGAATTGTTATATTCTTATGTGATATCAGTTGGTCTCATAAATAGTGTTTGTATAATCCTTATACTTGAGATCGCCATAGTTTCCTACGTCTACAATAGTTTATTTAAAGCTTACCAAACACTACTTCGTAACTAGGTGATCGTAAAAGTAGCTTTCAATTTTATTATAAAATATGTTGCGAAATATAAGCGATCATGATGAAATTTATCACTACTACATAACAGAATAGATATCACTGTGCCCCTCGATGTGGTTTGATTAAGAAAGTACATGACCATGCCGAATGTAATTAATGAGTCAATCATAACTGAGTAACACACTACAGATTCGATCTGGTATCGTGAAATAAAGGAATCAATACATAAGCACTGTATAAATTCATTCAATATGATCTTTATATATATTTGAGAATCGTTAAATCTTACTAAGGACCGCTACCGATTTATAGACCGAAAAAAGTTTTTAGCCTATGATCAAATATACATGAAGTTGAAACGATAAGGGTTTAGATAATAGTTTCTGAGTGAGATACGATATCCACTCGTATTCTACAAGGATCCAGTCAGAGGCTCATCAAGTTAGATATAATATCTAATCATATTAAATATCCGATTAAAGGCTATATAGAGGCACAGGGGCTAAGGAAGGTATCCCAAGACACCTATCAAAACCCTAGACGCCATCTCTTAAAGCCCCTGTCGTGCACTAGTGCTAGTACACCGACGCACGGCGTTCTATCTTCGAACATGTAAATTTCAATAGACGCTGTTACAACTGTGATGCTGATCGAGATAATCGCAAAGAGATAGTTAGCCAGAGAATGATTATTTTTACTACACTGACGCATGCTACGTTAAACTGGTCACTTCAACTCTACTTCAGTATGCCTTCCTGGTTTACACTTTAAAATTTTTTAATCTACTAATATAGCCTACCCATATCCCAACACTTTCTTCCATTTTTTTACATCTAGTTTTTGCAGATATTCCTGTGCAGTACAGAATCTGCAAATCAAACCAGTGTAATTGGAGTATCAAGAAATTGCAGCTAATCTGCACCGCTGCAGAAGTGAGCACACACAAAAAAAAGCTTCCATACAGGGGAACGACGTACTTAGAAGAGCAAGCTCAAATAGAGAATAAGCCATCCCGCCATGGAGAACACAGCAAAAATGTGCACCCAGAACAAGATCGCAGCTGATTCTTTTCCACAACCTCTCAGGTTTGCAACAGCACCTGCAAACAAAATGATCGTATGATCAGATTCCATAACGTGGTTTACTAACATGCAGCACATGGCGCCCCGCACCCACTGGCTTACAGATCTCAACTAACACAAAATTATAAGAGGAATCTTTAAACATGAGGGCATGATGATATGTGATAAGTAGCGGCCTTTATTCGTTTCTCGTACCTGACAGCACTGATGTGGGCATAGAATGCTGCAGTAGCAGGACGAATTTGAACATTTTGTCACCTTTGGGAATGAAACCGAGTTTATCAACTAACAAGATGATGCCAACCCCAGCAAGAGGAACCAAGACCAACCGTGCAAAAATAATTGCAACGGTGGTTCGCATGCCAAGCCTCTTACTTCCTTCACCAGGACCTGATGCAATAAACATGGGATAGGATGAGATCTGCAGAAATGCATCTCAACACCATAAATTGGCAATGGTACGGGTGCGATGCTATGCAATTTTCCAACAGTTTCTTAAAGACCATGCGAGAAGATTTATGGTTTTTTTATGATAAACCATTGTCATTTAGTGAGAGGAGGAAAAATTTTGAATTTGCAAATTTACAGATTTTTCTATACAACTTGCATAAATGAATGGTTTTGGGGGGTTTAGTCATGAGATGATTTGGTGACTAGATCATTAGTTATAGGTAGCATGAGACACGTTATTACTAATATGGGTCAAGTTATGAAGAACTTATGTCCAGAAATGATTTCTTTGTCTTTAGATGCGCAGGGTCATTTGGAGTTAACCATGGTCAATGGTGAAGATCTGGTCTACGTTCATAAAAGAGCCGAGGCTCAGAACAATTAAGGGTGTCATGTAAGATGACTGAACTCAAGCATGGCACGAAAAAGACGATAAATATTGAAGGTAAGTTCGAACGTCAGGTTGCACCATGTAGATTGGTCGGTCTAAGTGAGGCGTGGTCCAGTGAAATCAGAACGAGAGAGACTTGCTGATGCGTGGCAAGCTAGTGGTGCACCTATACATAGTAAGCATGGTAATTGCTTGCAATGAAAGGAGATGACCGGGTCAAGAAAGGGTATTTTGATAGTTTGTCCAAAACACCGAAAACTACCTTAGAGCAAAACCACAGCTCTTGTGAGAGCGATTTAGGTCAAGAAGAAGCTGAGAAGATTAAGTTGGATCAAGGTTAAAGACTTAGAAGATTCAGACTTATGCGCTTTGAAAAGCGTGCATACGAGTAATGTGCGAGTTAAAACCCATGTGTGAGGGTTATCGGGTTCCTCTATTGTGTTAAATGGATAGTATCAACTAAGAGTTAGATGAAACTAATTAGCCCATCTATTTAACGGGTTGGCATAGAGACTTATGGTTAACCATCAAGGTTATTAAGTCGTAAAGTCGAGTCGAGTCGCTAAGGGGGCGACTTAGGCGATTAGTCGACCGACTAGTCTCAACTAGTCCCCAGAGTCAGGTTTACAATTGTCATAATCATAATAAAGAAGCAAACTGGGATTATTATACTAATACTACAACCAAAATAGCGCGTGTGGTGTGCAATGAGGATCTAGGGTTATTGAATCACTGATATTAAGTCTCGGTCGGACCGAGCCTCTTTAGTGGGCCTCAAACTTACTGATCCAGTGGGCTAGCTCCTAATCGTGCGGCTGGACATGGCCAGCTAATCGTGATTAGTCGTTGACTAGTCGTCTAGCCGCTCGACTAGTCGCTCTAGTCAAGTCGGCCTCCCTAGTCGTCTGTCATGTACCGACTGGACGACTAATCGTGGATTAGTCGCCGATTAGTCGACGACTTAATAACACTGTTAACCATCCAATCATCCTCACTTGAAACTAAGTGTTCATGAGTTCTAGGACCAGGGTTTGAAAGAAGTTGAGAGTTGTTGTGTGCTCTTATCCTCTAGGTGGAGTAGTTGTAAAGCATTCATCCTCAAGTAACAATACATCGATATTTGTTCATTTCTATAGATCTCTCTTGTGTTGATTGATTTGGCTGGTTTTTCTTCCTCTCCTTTCTTAATCTTACTGCCAAAAATGTGTAAGATATGAAGATAACATCTGGAAATCAATCTCCACCCATCTAGGCATTTACATGGCAAGTTCATGAAGAAACCTATTTTTTGCTCTTTTTTTTGTCTCTCCGAGTGATTTCTTGATTCAGCTGTTTCTATCTCAATTTCTTTGGTGTTCTAGCTTGTCACATCGGAATACATCTAAAGCCATCTTAGCCATCATTCACCTACAAGTAAGTCATATTCACCTTTCTTTGTTTTTGACCCCTTTTTTAGTGCAACCTTCCTTGAAACGGAAAAATGTCATATCTTTGGCAACGATTTTCTTCATCGTTGATTGGAATAGGTTCTTGACATCCTAGAGATGTATACCAAATTTCAAGTGATTTAAACATTTGATTTGAGAGTTAAGTCAATTTTAGGTTTTCACCCGGTTTTCGTAACCAAAAGATTCGGGCTTATGCGCCTTGAAAAGCATGTATAAGAGTAGTATGTGAGTTAAAACCTATGTGGAGTTATCAGGTTTCTCCATTATGCTAAGTGTATAGTATCCACTAAGAGTTAAATAGGACTGACTAGCCCATTTGTTTAACGGATTGGGATGAAAACTTGTGGTTAACCATTCAATCATTCTCTTTTGAGACTAAGTGTTCATGAGTTCTAAAGTCAGAGTTTGAGAGAAATTGAGTGTTGTGGTGTTCTCTTGTCCTCCAGCTAGAGTAATTGTAAAACATTTATCCTCAAACAATAATACATCAATGTTTGTTTATCTCTATAAATCTCTCTTGTGTTGATTGATTTGCTCTTAATTTGGTTAATTTTCCCCTCCTTCTTCTTGATCTTACTATACCTATGACTTGTAAGATATGGAGATAATATCTGAAAATTAATCTCCACCTATCTAGATACTTACATGACAAGTTCATGAATAAACTCGGTTTTTACTCTTTTTGTCTCTTCAAGTGATTTTTGATCCAACTATTTCTAACTCAATTTTTTTGGTGTTCTAACTTGTCGTGACATGTAATAATATATCTACAGCCATCTTGGCTATCATTCACCTATGAGTAGAGTCATATTCACCTTTTTTTTATTTTTGACATGTTTTTTGTGCGACCTTTCTTTAAACGGAAAAAGATCATAAATTAGGTAATAATTTTCTTGATTGTTGATTGAAATAGGTTCTTAACATCATAAAGAAGGTGCATACCAAATTTCAAATGATTTGGAGCTTTAGTTTTAGAGTTGGCTCAATTTGAAGTTTTGGCCCGATTTTAATACAGCAAAGTTTCACGAATCAAAAAAATATCAATTCTCTTAAGTTCTTTCAATATTTTTAGTTGGGATAGGTTATTAATGTCATTATCTCGCCTTGGTTAAAGTTTCAAATCTTTTGGATCTACGGATCAAGTAGTTCATAGATTTTGTATTTAAAATAGTGCTGTTTTTGTATTGTTCATGGGCTGAAATTACTGTAGCACAATATTTTTTAGAATTTTGGGTTCTTGATTTTCATAGTTTTTCATAGCTATTAGAGTGAAGAATTGGTAAATACTTAGTCAAAAATTCAAGATATTATTCACCCTCTATTGCCATATGGTTTCTAAAGTTCCAAAGGAACTAGATGCTTACCATCAACAAGATTGCCTCCCACAGCAAGCAAAATGCATGGGACCATAGCTTCCCTGAAAATGTGTGACAGAATTATACACTAGAAATCATCATGCCTAGTCTTACTTTTGTAATTTTATTGGCAAGAGGTCTGTATTTTGCGAAATGAAACTGAGAGGAAGATATGTAAATACCCAAGAATGAGGCAGCTGTCAGTGAAAAAGAATAGAGGTGCATCATCCGTGAAGACCAAATTCTTCAAGAATGGCACAACACCAATAGCAATCGCGAAAACCTGTTACATAGTGTAAAAAACTTGTCAATGCACAGAATGCAGAAAATTTTGTATTTATTGCAAGTAGAATACTATATCATTAATACATACGGAGGCAATAATTGGTGGCTGAAGAAGCTGCTTGTCTTTTAGGAATTTAACCACACAGCTAACATGGCTTATTATCTGCATCAATAGAACATGGTTTTTTCCCATTGGAAAGTAGTGCATCAAATTGATATAGAAAGAAGTCCACCGAATTTCTGCTAACATTTCTAACCTTTGATCCTAGAGAAGTAGCACCTTTATGATCCATCTCGGCAGATAACAAAGGCTCGTCCTCAGATACAGTACTAGTGCGAGTGCTTGTTGGATATTTGCCTAGTTCAGGCACTGCATTATCTCCAGATGCCTTAACTGGAAGTTTCTCCTCTTCACCATCAAAGGTCTCACCCGGTGGTGGAGCAAGCATCTTGAACACATATGTGTAAACAATAATCGCACCAACCTGCCTCATGTAAAGGATTCATTGAGCAAATGATCACAAGAAATATTCATATTCCTAATCTAAATGCCAAACTGTTATCTTTGTATTGCACATTAGTTATTCTGACTTCTAAGTAAAACATGAACATGTGCAACTTCGGAAATGACAAGATACATACCCACTGACCAAATGAGATATATGCATTTCCATCTTGATTGCATTTATCAGAGTCGCCAAAAGGATTGGATGGATCCCGACATAATGCTGCGATGACAACCAGAGGTATATTTCCAATATTCCCTGTGTCAAAAATAGGGGGTCAGATCAGTATCAGATAGAAGAACGATGAACGAAAAGGCAACTTTTTTTTCAAGAAAGACAAGCAAGTACCTATTCCAATGTGGATAACAGTGAATTTGAAGTACGGATGAGGAGGTCGGATGATAGACGCCACCACAAAGCCAATCAAAGAACCAGACACGGCAGCTACAACAATATTTACCGGAATATACCACCTACAAACACAGAAGTATTGCCACTATGAGAAAATGTTTAAAACAGGAAAAAGCAGAACACAACGTGGCACAGTTATTGACAAAGCAACAAGGTAATTATGTCATCATAGACAAAACATTTAAAAACAGGATTGAATGGTCTCAAAGACGAAGCTCGACCAATTCTAACAAGATGGATGTTTCCAGTAACAGGCAATATGATAATTTCAATTACTCCATTTAAATGAATGCATGGGAATAGTCTCTAGTGGTCGCACTATTTCAGAAAATTAAAAAAACAAAGTATTAAGTTAGCCCTGGGACTCTGGGCTCAATTCCATTTTTAATTCTTAAAAATTCAACTTGAACCGATTAATCCTCCAACATTCATTACCTTCACGTTCAGTAGGTACCGTTTTTGTCTTTTTGCGGGAACCTGGAGGTGACTTAAAGTGGACCCAGCCAGAAATCAACGATAGTAAACCATTTGGTGATATTTGGACCATTTGGTGACTTAAAGTAATCTAATAACAGTAAGAACCATGGGTCTGGCTTAAAGAGGCGAATGCATAGGGGGGGGAAAAGCTAAACAATATGCCAGTCAATAGCTCACACAACGAAATTCGAGAAATATACAATACAATCAACAAAACATAACACAGCATTAAGTTACTAGATAGTTGGACAACTGAAGTAAGATATCCATTCAAAAGCTATCCTTACCATTGCCGCATCTTCTCGATTGTGATTGCGCTACCCAGTTGGGAAAATATAAGGCAAGGAAGTAGAAGCGAGAACACAAGCTGCACCAAACGATCAAAATGTAAGCGTAATCCGAGAAACCAAGAATGCACATGAGCACAAGCGTAATCCGAGAAACCAAGAATGCACGTGAGCACAATCAAGGGCACTGCATCTTCCTACTCTGGACAACATCCGACAACCATTCTTCATGGTTACTGTGTGACTCATACGTCTTGTTAGCTAAGCTTTCATTACAAGAGAATAAACAAAGCTCACCCCGTTGAGAAGCTTGCGGCCGTTGGGCTGGAGGATGTTGACGTACTTGGAGGCCATGAGGAACCCCATGAAGCAGACAGTGAACACCTTGGCGACGGGCATCACGGCGTACTTGAGTATGTCTAGCACCGACGTCCCCGTGGAGCCTCCCTGCACCGCCGTGGTCAGCACCTCCATCAGCGACCTCTCCATGGCTCGACCCGGAATTGACTTCAGCCTCCGCTTTCTTGCCTTGCAGCACTCACAGCCAGGACCCACGTACACAGTTCTGCCATTAAGAATTGACTTAGAAGGCAAAATATAGAAGCAACATCAGGAAAAATCAAGGACTGCTTTTGACGTTGGCTGTTCGAACATAGCCAGCCCAACTGGAGCAGAAAATTAACCAAACAAGCCACGAAGCTTCAGCGCTAAACTAACTTCTAATCTGCGCAAAATTACACAGCGATTGATGCGTGAAGAGAAGACAATCAAATCGAACCGGGAAAAACCTAACTAGATTCCAAACAGCTCGATCGGTGAAATTTAAGATGCTAATTTATGAGCGCGTCGGTGTTTGCTAGTACCGATTTCGCACGGTAAGGGAGGATCCGATTCCCGAAAGCTACGTAAGCATCCGCTACTCTTGACTGCTTGATTCGTCACGCCACACCTAACTCTCAACTGTTTCACTACCAAATCCGCTGAAAAAACTACTCCGCGGAAGCTTCAGACGCAACCGAGCTCCAAATCCCAGTATGGAAAAAATACAATTTCATAAAAAAAATCGCAAATCACCCCATGCGAGCGAGAACTCAACTCACCACGAAATCGGGGAGGGGATTCGCGTGGGGAGTGAGCCGAGCCCCTCGGGAGAAAAATCCTCCGAACAAAACCCCTCTCTTCAGGGTTCGAGCCGCTCGCGATTAAGCCCAAAGCGCAGCGGATTAGGAGTGTGATTAAGGTAAAGCCGGAGCTCAAATGGCGGGGGATGGGACCTGGTCGTTCCGAAGAGGAAACGACGAGATGAGTCAAGGCGCTGCGCTGCCTGTGTCGGTGTGGTGTGTGACCTGTTCGGATTAAAGGTGGCAATTGGTACTCGAAACCGAGTACCCGATAGATTTGACCCGATAAGGAGGTGAGTATAGAAAGATGTTTTCACCTGCAGATATACTAATGGACAAAAATCTCTACCCATCAGGTAGAGCGGGTGCGGGTACGGCTGTATATTACCCGTACCCGCATACCCGTGGGTAAAATATACCCGCATACCTTATGTGCTTCATGGAATCATGGTGGCGAATTTACACATTACTAAGAGAATCTTGTACCATATTAATCATTTGGCATCAATATTAAGGAAAAGAACTCAACAAATAAGTGTCGATACTCTGGAATAAGCTAAATAGAAAGAGAAAAATTTTAGTTCCAAATTGCACAAGATGATACTTCAGCAAACTAATCGGGTATGGGTTACCCGTCGGGTATAAATACCCGCGCGGGTGCGGGTACGGGTAAGTTTCTATACTCGTGTGCGGGTACGGGTATCGTAACGGGTAGAGTTATATCTGTCGGGTGCGGGTATGGGTGACTATACCCAGCGGGTATGTACCCGTTGCCATCTCTAGTTCGGATGGTCGGTCGCACATACACGCGCGATGTATCTTCTTTTGGAGCCCGTGACAGAGGGGTCGGGGGACCGAAACAAATTGCGAGTGCGGCACTCCGTAAGTGGGAAATTTAGGGCTGCTTTGTAAGACTGGTTTATTAGTGGGCATCTGTTTACTTATTTTATAAATAGAAGGTTTTAATTATTATAAACTTATATTTATGAATAAGAAAGTAATAAAGAAAGACAGGAGTTCTCTTTCTTATATCTTTATGTGTTCAATCTATTATTTACATTACCTGTGTTTGATCATCTCTTTTGCATAGGACGAAACGATCGGACTGGATGCACTGGCGACGGTTTCCCAACATGTTATCAGCACGAATCGCTCTGGTGGATTGAAGGTAATCATCGAAGCACTCATAGATTGAATTGTCCATATCTAGATTGCTTTAAATTTCACAAAATTTACATTCTAAATTATTTTCTACGGTGCAAATCCGCTCTAAATCCACCGCGAGTAGACTTGGAGTCGCCGGCCAAGCTGATCGGTAGATTTATGCAAAAGAGTAGATATTGATAACACTATAAATTGAAAAAAGAACACACGCATGCCACCCGTATGCGTCCCATGAACCGCCGGCCAGCCGCTCGCATGCATCGGCCCGCACCCTGCCGACCACCCACACGGCCACCCGAGCCGACAGGCCGCTTGTCTGAGCCGCCCACACACGGCCGAACGCGTCGTCGACCATTGCGCTGCCCATTCGTGCCGCCTGCACGCGGCCGCCCGAGCGCCACCGCCTGAGCGCACCGGCTTGCAACCGCACCGGACCGCCACCGCCGAGGCCCCGCATGGCCACCGCCGGAGCCCCGCATGGCCACTGCAGCCCGACCTTGCGTTGAGCACCACCGCTGGTCTGCATGGCCGCGGCCGCGCCGCCCAAGTGGCACGGCCGCTTCGCTTCACTGCTCGCCTCCCGAGCACCGCTGGCCAGATGCGCCGCCAGCCCGATACGCCACTCTCGAGCGCCGTTGCCTGCATGCGCCGCTCCCGAGCGCTGCTCGGCCGCTCAGGCTTTGCCCCGCCGCACCGCTCGACCGCTCCGGCGTTGCCCCGCATGGCCGGTCACGTCGTCTTAGCCGCCGCTCCGCACAGGCATTGGCTGCCCACCGCCACCATGTATGAATAAGGGTAGGGGAAACCCTACCCCTTCACCCTTAGCCGGTTGGCTTAGGCCGAATGGGCCGGGGAATTTGCCCCAGTTCAGGAGAAAAAGAGAAAAAAGTGGGCGAGCGACGCCCGAGATTTGCAAAAAGAACCCTATGAAATTTGAAAATCGCGAAAGGGTCCTCTGATTTTTGGATAGGCCCCTGGTTTTCTGCAAAATATTCAAAAAAATTCTCAGAACTGAAAATTAGCAAATAAGCCCTCAAAATTGCAAACTTCACTGAAAATTCATATTTCAGTATAAAAGGGTCTCATGAATTCAAATTTTGGATTGTGTTTAACAATTGAAGCATGTTTAGCATTGTTATTATTGCTTTCTATGTCTTCCTATATTTATTTACTGTTTTGATTAATCGTAATTATTTAAATTGCCTTTAATCACTGAAATTAACAGTAAAATTTGCGGCAATGCATAGAAAATTTGGAACATTACGAGAATCTTTCGTGCCATTATCCAATTTATTTTATGCATATTTATTTGCAGTAAATTTATATATTCTTTTCATGCACATGTAGATGACAGGTATCACGAACTGGAAGTTCGAGGAGTTCGCCTAGCATGGCCAAAATTACTTGACTTGGGATTTCAATGTCGAGATCGTAGTTGGAGCCAAGAAGCTCCACGCTGCCATTGGGATTGGTGCGCCTGAGGATGCCAGACTCACACCTGAGAAAAATGATCAGGCACTTCACTTTCTCAGATCACCTCTACCTCACTCTCAAGAATGAGTACATGGCAGAAAAAAGCGCGTTAGCATTATGGACTGCACTAAAGAAGCAGTTTGAGAACCTAAAATACACCATTCTTTCTCAGGCAGAATAAGAATGGATCCGACTAAACTTTGTTGACTTCAAGATGGTTAGAGAGTACAACTCTGCGCTACATAGAATTTGTACCAATATTCAACTTTGTGGCAGACAGATCACAGATGAGCAGAAACTTAAGAAGACCCTATCCACCTTCCACCCCATTGCAGTGCAGTCTACGCGCAGTTATCGTCAAAACGGCTATAAGGAATATGCTAAATTGATTGATATTATGCAGGTTGCAGAGGCTCGGGATGAAGTTCTCTGCAAGACCTTTGTCGCACAGCCACCTGGGAGCTATGCTGGCCGTGAGGCCAACGCTGGGAGCTACAAGGTGCAAAAGCCTATAATGAAGAAAAGGGGAAGGAATGGCAAGGTCGCAACCCAGAAAGGCAAGTCAAATGCTCCATAAGAGAATAAGGCCAGTAAACCAAAGCAGAATGACAAGCCCTATGGTCAGTAATACTAAGTCTGCTATAAGTGTGGCAAGTGGGGACACTGATCACATATTTGAAAAGAGCTGCAACACGTCGTCGATGCCTTCTAGGCCAAGAAGAAGAAGGGTGGTAAAGGATAGCATGAAACCCACTTTGCTTTCATTGAGGGGGAGAGTTCTGAGCAACTGCTTGTGTCGATGAAAGTTGACTCCACTCCTACAACAACAATCCCTCTTGACATTGCAGCTACCGCAGCCATGATTTTTTAGGAAGAGTATCTCACCCCTGAGAAGATATCAATAGAAGTCTCTGGCTTTTTAGCATATTCAGTCTAATGCAAAGAGTGCATTTAGACTTTATTTGTCGTTTATTTAATGTGTGGCAGGAATAAGCTAGATTTGCATTGTCGGTACTCAAACAATTTATTTTCTCATGATGGTTGGATAATATTGAATAATTCATTCATTTATTCAGTTAATAATGGCATGATATGTTCTGATATTTGAAGTATTTTATTTATGTGTTAACTTTCTTCTACTACATATTAATAAACTACTTTATATTAGAACGCGGGTGGCGCCCTATGGAGGAAGTGTGCTTAACTGACAGCAGCACAACGAATACCATCTTAATAGAGATAAAATTCTTTCAGTCAATTAGCAAGAATGCTGGCAACCTTACAACAATCACCGGTAGCGATACTTGTATAATAGCCTTAGGAAGAGCCACAATTACACTCCCAATGGGCACAACTTTGATCATTTAAGAAACTTTATTGTACCAGAATCGACTAGAACTCTCCTAAATTTCAAGGATACTCGCGCTAACGGTTTATATGTTGAGACTGAAGAAGAGTATGGTAAGAAATACCTGCTCATTATGAAGAGTAAAGCAAATGAAAAAAGAGTATTAGAAAGACTTCCTTCATTTGAGAATGGGCTATACTACACTAATATTAAGGCACCCGCAGCCTATGTTGCCCTGAAAATAATATTTAGAAGCTCTAAACTCTTCTGTCTCTAGCATGATAGACTAGGCCACTCAGGTCTTAGGATGATGAGAAATATAATTAACAATTCACAGGGACATAATATCAATGTAAAGAATTTTTTGAATCAAGAAGATTTTGTGTGCCTCGCATATGCCACTGGGAAATTCATTACTAGATCTTTTACTCTGAAAGTGAAGTATGAAGTCTTTGCATTCCTGGAATGCATCCAAGAAGACATTGTAGTCCTATACAGACACTGTCAGGGCCATTTAAATATTTTATAGTACTCATCGATGATTCCTCAAAATGGTCGCACATATGTTTATTATCTACGAGAAACCATGCTTTTGTAAAGCTGATTTCACAGATAATTCAAATTAACAATAATTTCCCTGATCATCATGTAAAGTCCATTAGAATGGACAACACCGAAGAATTTACTTCAAATGCATTTGATGATTATTGCATGGCAATGGGAATTGAAGTTAAGCATTTCGTACCGCATGTCCACACCTAGAATGGACTAACAAAAGTATTAATTAAGAGAATTAAAATTATTTCCTGACCGCTTTTGCAGAATTGTAATTTACCAACTATATGTTGGGGACACGTAGTCCTGCATGCAGGAACTCTCATCAACTTTAGACCATCAGTATAAAATATTCATTCACCTATGCAACTAGCGCAAGGGTCAGCACCGAAAATTTCTTATCTCCGTAGGTTTAGGTGCAAGGTTTATGTACCTATACCCCCTCCACAGCGTATTGCAATGGACCATCTCCGAAAGTCTGTGATATAGGTTGATTATGAGACATCATCCATAATCAGGTATTTGGACCCATGACAGGAGATTTGCATACGGCCCGTTTGGCTAATAGTATATTTGATGAGGATATTTTCCTAACATTAGGGGAGGAAATCAACCCCTTAATGAAAAATATCAACAAATTATGTGGTAAGCCACAGAAATCCATGCACAAGACCTGCGCACTAGTGAAGCAAATAGAGAAGTTCAGAAGATCATTGACTTGGAAGCATTAGCAAACCAACTGCCTAACCATTTTAGTGATTTAAATAGCGTGACCAAGTCATATGTGCCTGCACATAATGCACCGGAGAGAGTTGAAATACCAAAAAAATTGAAGGTATCCTTAATCCCATCCAGAGGCCTTAGAATAAAAGGATAAGAACTCCAGCCCCTCGAATCCCAACTAATCGGGGACATCTGGTGAAAAGGATAAGAAGGACTTGACACAACTAATCACTGAAGTTCCCCAGAACCAGAAGGGAAGCCAGTTGAGACCTGACACCAATATGACACCTTCAATGAAAGGCATACTGGATTGAACATTTCCATTGAAGGAGAAACGAGCATGGATATGTGTGCCCACATCGGAGCTGCAAAACTAAAGGAACTTGCCTCCGCAACAGGAAAGAGCGGTGACCAGGTAGAAGCACAAGAAGATTCAACTCATGGTAGCACAAGAAGATTCAACTCATGGTGAAATAGGTACAAACTATGTGCACACAGGAGGATCCATGAATAGGACAACAGCTAATGTTGATATTTATTTTGCAAAGAAAATTATCACAACCATCGATCTTGATCTAGAGCCTGCATCGTTCGCTAAATGTAAGAAAAGATCAGATTGGAAGGATGAAAAAGGCAATAGAAACTGAATTATCATCTCTAAACAAAAGAGAGGTGTTTGGGCCTGTAAGCCGCATGCCTCCCTATGTGCACCCCATAGGGCATAACTTGGATTTATTCGGAAGAGAAATGAGAAAAATGAAGTTGTAAGATATAAAGTAAGGCTTGGTGCACAAGATTTCACTCAACGTCCAAGACTTCATTATGAAGAAACATATTTCCCGGTCGTGGGTGGTATTACTATTTGATCTCAATGGCAGTAAATCTGAATTTAGAAATGAAATTGATGGATGTGGTAACTCATACCTTTACGGAAATTTAGATTCGGATATTTATATGCAGGTGCCTAAAGGTATCCCTGTCCCAAACCAAGACAAAGCAAATATAAACCTGTACTGTGAAACTCAGAAAATCACTGTATGGACATAATCAATCAGGTAGAATGTGGTATAATCATTTAAGCAACTTTCTATATAAGAAAGGCTATATAAATAATGAGAATTATCCCTGCGTATTTATACAACAATCCCAGAATGAATTTTGTATAATCTCAATATATGTGGATGTATCATCAGAACCCTAGAAGATATAAAGGAAGCAAGTTCTTACTTGGAGCTAGAGTTCAAAATAAAATATTTGGGTAAAACCAAAAATTACTTAGGTTTACAGCTTAAGCATTCCCCTGAAGGGATATTAGTGCATCAATTTATATACACTCAAAAGGTGTTAGAAAGGTTCATCTTCGAAAAGGCATATCCATCGAAAGTACCAATGATCGAGAGATCTTTATAGTAAGACAAAGATCCATACCGACCTACGAAAGAGGGGGAGGAAATCCTAGGATCCAAATTCCCATACTTAAGTGCAGTATGGGCACTTATGTATTTAGCAAACTGCATTAGACTAGACATTGCATTTGTCGTAAACCTATTAGCAATGTATATTGCAAAACCTACCAAAAGACATTATAAATGATATTTTTCGATATCTCCAAGGAAGCAAAGATCTTGGACTATTCTACAGAAAGAACCAAGACTTAAATATGGCTAGCTATATAGATGCCGGGTACCTGTCAGACCCGCATACAGTTAGGTCATAAATAGGCTATGTATTCATATGTAGTGGAATCACAATTTCATGGAAACAATCTAAGCAAAGTCTTATATTGACTTCGAAGAACTACTCGAAAATTATAGCGTTGTACAAAGCCGCATAAGAATGTGCTTTAGCTTCGACGAATGATTCACCACATTTAGCAGTTATGTGGGTTGAATATCGTGCAAGCTCCCATAATTATATATGAAGATAATGCAGCTTGTGTTGCACAAGTACAGACGGGTTACGTAAAGAGTCATCTCACAAAACATATCAACCCCAAGTTCTTCTATGTTCATAAATTGCAAAATTTGGACAAAATGAAGGTAATGCATACTAAGTCATATGAAAATCTTGCAGATTTATTTACTAAGTCACTTCTAGCATCTAGTTTTGAAAAATATGTACATGGAATTGGAATGATGAGACTTAGAGAAGTGCAGAACTCAGGGGGAGATCTTTCTCGAACTTACTATTAAAACTTGATCATGAAGATCGAGTACCAAAGAATAAATCATGTAGATTAAATAAAATTGGGTGGATTATACTCTTTTTACTTGACGAGTTTTCTTGAAGTTTCTCGACCAAGGTTTTTAATGAGGCAATTCGTGTAACACAATATAACATGTATCATGCACTCTTTCTCAAAAAAATTTCCACTGAGTTTTTATGGAGTTTTGATAACACATAAATATGTCGGATGAGTGCCCAAGAGGGAGTGTTGGAAAACCTGAGCCTAGGCTTGCAAGCCAGGCCCATTAGTAGGCACCCCTCTATTTAATCTATAAATAGGGGGTCTCAATCATTGTAAACTTGTACTTGTGAAAAAGAAAACAATAAAGAAAGATAAGAGTTCTCCCTTATCTCTTTTTGTATTTAATCTATTATTTGCATTTTCTATGTTTGATCATATCTTTTGCATAGGAGGAAACGATTGGACTAGACTCACTAGTGACGGTTCCTTAACAATGATCTTTGCCCATGCTGCCTACTATTCCACTTGATTGTCCTCGTTGTTTCCGTAGGCTTCTAATTTACTATTCTTTTTTGTCTTTTTCTGGCTTTTAGCTTTTTTTGATTTTTGTCTTTTCTTTTTTTGCCGTATTCCCTCTCATTGTCCGTGATGGGCTAACCTGTTTTTTCTATTTTAAATGTTTTATAAAATTTAATTATATGAAATAAGCCACCAGCAGCTATAGTGAAAAATAAGGTGGCTACAGTGAAAATAAGTCTAGCTACAGTAAAAAAATTTATAAGCTATCGCCAAACTAAGCATAAAATCTAGGGCCTAACTACGTTGCCAAAGGCTTCCTTGTTTGACCTGCTGTGTTTTCCTTATCATTTTTTTTTAATCTTGTTCACGTAAGACCAAAAATAGTAGAATTTTAGGACATAGAAGTATGGACTTTGGACTTTGAATTGCTAAAAAAAGTCAGCGATGGTGGCACTCTAGAGTTGAGTGGATGTCGAACCAGGTCCTCGTCTTATAAGATTTTTAAAATTAACATAGTTTAATTTAATATTATTTTATTGATAGTTTAAAATTACTTTTAGAATCAAGCTAATGAGTCGAGCCAAAGTAAAATTTAATTTCATCCAAAATCAACTTATTCAACGTTTAACCAATTAACGAGCTTTTTTTGAACCGAGTCAACAAGTCTCACTAACGAGCTTTTTTTCCACCCCCACTCAAGAAAGAGACAGAAATTATATAAAGAAGAAAATAAGTCTATTTTACCATCGTTAACTCTTTTCATAGTCCAAAATTTACCCTTAAATTTGGCCTTCACAAAGGGTTGAGAGGCAATGGTTGACGGTGGTTACCGACGGTGTAGATAACGAAAAGGAAAAGATGTTCGTTGGATCAAGTTGGAACAACGAGGTGATGATGGTGGCAATTATTTGCATATCAAAACATGGTAAAAATAGATGTGACATTTTTTTAAAAAACTTAACATTGTACCAACCTTAACATCTCTAGCTTATAACATCCCTCCAACCACTGACTTGTTACATTCAGCCCAAATTACAGGGAGAGATTCGTTAAAGATTATCCACCTAATCTCACTCTTTCTGGGCAGTAGATTGGTTTCCTTCTACCACAACTGTCCATGACAACCATAGGACCTTGCAGGCTAATGGCTTTTGCACAAAGATTTAAAAGATTAAAGCTTTTCCTCCAAGTATCAACTGGTCAGTTTACAGTAAAGGAATTCGAAAGCTCCGAGCAAAAAATCATAGCTATCGGCTCACTTATTCCTCATTACATGCAATGAATAAGAAAGGATATTACTGATTCAAAAGATAGGCACAAGTCTTCTTTCTTCCAGACCAGACCAGGAATGAAATAGCTGGTTCGATAAGGACCAGGAATCCTAGATGGTGGTTTTTGTTGTTCCCGCGAAGCGAAGATCATTCGCTTGGCGAATGAAGTGGATCAACCTCTTTTTGGCTCGGGCCAAACACTTTTTCTCGCTGGTCGAGCTTTCTACAAAAAAAGCGATGCGAGAGCGTATTCTCTTATCTAAGCTTCCTCCCTTCGCTCCCCCCATCGTAGATGGTTCAGCCACACCCGGTGCCACGAAATGATTGAGAACTACGACGGGTCAAAATGCATTAGGCCGTCCCTCCCAATCAAAAGAAGGAGGGTTCTGTTCTGCTTCCGCTGCCGCTCCAGGCATTGGAGCGGGAACCTGCGCAGGAGGGATTGGAGCGGGATTCGGATGCCGCTCTTGACTGACCACAGCTTCCGGGGGAGCGGTCTGCTCCCGGGATGCAGAGGTGTCCTCACAGTCAGCCAGAAAAGCTTTGAATAGCTCTTCCGAGTTAGTGGATCCGGAGGGAGGCATTGAAGGGCCTGGGTCCCCCATTCCGTCCCAGTCGGACTCGGAGCGAAGCATCTCCCAACAAGATTCGAAAAAGTCATCCGTTCCTGTGCCTTTTCCTTTGAAGAGTTATGAAGGAAGTGGTTTGATGGGTATCCTACTTCTTCTAGCGAACGAAAGAGTTGGCCTATATTTCAAGTGCCAAAAGAGAGGACTCGACCGACGATTAGGTTAGGCTCGAGTAAAGCCCTTGATCCTAAAAATGTGCTCCTAAATCATAGCTAAACATTATAAACTCGCCTTTTAATCTCTCTTTCTTCCTTTTTCCTCGCTGCTCTCTCTCTTAGCAAGAACAAAATCAAGCGTGGCTTTGGATGAGAGGGTGCACACGGCTGTGGTGGGTCGCGCAATCCCTAGGTGAATAAAACAGGAATCATACGTCACGTCATGTCATATCGTTGCATCATCACGGTCGGCGACATGAGATTCTCTCTCTGCCGTGTAGCAGCCAAGCCAACCGAGTTAGTGCCCAACAACTAACTACTGAGTTGTTCATCTTAGTCGATGTTGCTTCTGTTTCATCACTGCTCGGCGATTATTTGAAGAACGAATATAAGTTTTCAAGTATACAAAGTGATTATCAATTGTCATTCATTTTTGCCAAAACAATTGCACTGCTTGTTCTTGCAAAGTTTATTAATAAGATCAAACAATAGTGGTTACATCAAAAGAGCTCGACTTATCAAAATTGAGGTAACATCCAGGAGTGAAACAGGAATAAATTTGAAGACAGATGACTAAAACTCCGATCCAGTACCATGGAACCGTTGAATAGTTGAGCTATTGGCAGTTTTGGCGTATTTTGCGCGCGTATTTGCAAGAATAGCAATCGTCACGCGGTAATGATAAAAATGACGATTCTACCGTGCGGCATTAACCCAGCGCGACATGTTTTGATAATTTTATCCATTCAGAATTTTCAAGAAAAAATCCTAAAACCTGTATACTAAAATAAGTTTTCGAGAAAAATTTAGAATGGATAAAATTATGAAAACATTACAAAAGTAAGTGTACTATGTCGGGAGGCTCCACAACAAAATTCGTAATTTTTGGAACCTATTTAGTATATTTAAAAATTTTGGTAAAATTTATATATAAATGAAAATTCCTAGAAAAGTTGCTACAGTATACTATAGTGCCCCTATCGCAAAGTGGCCATGCGGTTTCACCATGTGTCATGCCGGTGTTGATACCGTACGGTGGCCATGTTATAAACGTGCTATTTTTGTTATTTTTGTGTGGCAACTGTTATTCTTGCAAATACGAGGATGAAAATGCCAAAACTGCCAAAAAGTCTTGAATAGTTAACTAATCGTATGTATACAGTCTAATTTAAACTCAAATACTAGTGGTAACTTACAATGTTCGTACCACCGTACAAATACTTCGAGCTAGTCCACTGAATTTTAGTCCTGCTGGACATACGTGGGCCTACTTAATTTTGTGGGTCGATGATTTGACCTACTTAAAAGGTCTACTATTTTTCCTAAGCTGTCAACCACCATTCCTTTACCCCAATTAGTCAATGGGTGGAAATACTGATTACTCCTCTAGTAAAAAATACGTCGTTCTACAAGACGTGGAGATAAACTATTTTAACTTTGACCAATAAATAATAATACATTTATGAATACTTTGATTGACATATGAAAATGATATAAGTATATTTTTATAAATAAATATTTCTGTAATGTAAGTTTATTAGTTTTTATAAATATACTACCTAGAAATCGTTGGTTAACATTTTGTTTTGGAAACCGTGGTCTGCGGCAATATCTGAAACGACACTCATGCCCTGCTCTAAACAACTTCTGCTTTTGGCTTTTGGAACGTATTTGTTTTTTAATTTCGTCTTTTTGTTTTTTACTCAAAAAAGGTAACAGTCGTTATAATACTTTTTTAATTGTTATAATACTTTTTCAGCCATAAATTAGAAATCAGAAGTTATATTGAACACTACCTTACTTGTGATTGAATGAAGTAGAAACATGTAGTAGGCTGTACGAATTGACAAATTATGTTAAGTTTCTCTTTTACCGTCGACCACCAAACAAGGAGTTCCTCATTGACTAATCCTCGCATGAACACGTACGTACCGGTCGGTTCATCATGCCATGCGAAACATGCAATGTATGGAAGAGAGGTGGATGTTTTAGTCAGTGGCTTTGGTTTTTGATTTTTGAATTATATTTGTTTATAAGAGACAATATGTAAAGAAAAATAGTCACATATAATTTTAGTCAATATAACTAAACTCAATATAGTGTACACTATACTTTACTTATAGACTCTATTAAAAAAATATATTGTTTAAAAGTTAGTTACTATAATTGTTGTGGCTACAGGCCAAATAGAGAGAGAGGGGACTAGTAGAAGGAGTGGAGGAGAGCTAGAGCTGTGGGAGTGTTGGTGAGAATGAGAGGATGTCCCCCTCTCTTTGCCCCTCCTGGGGGTTTATATATATGAGTGGGGTAGAATGGGAAATCCCCATTCTACCCCTTTGTGCTTACAAGGGATGAGGGTACATTGGTATATTTACACTGTTATAATCTTCTACACTATTGGCCCTATTACATGTTGGATTAGTTGCACGGCCCAGTCACGGGGGGTTGGGCCACCCCTACAACAGTACTCCCTCGACAGCAAGCGCTGAGGTCCCGATGGGCGAGCTGACGCGATCAACCACCCCAGCCCCCCGTTCCCTGACAGCAAGCACGAGGGTGCCGATGCAACTGATAGCTCGCAGGCCCTAGAGGCAATGCTTATGAAGTAATCGGTGAAGCGCCGGAGGCGTCGTCGACCGTCGAAGACGTGCCGTCCCGCCGAGGCGATGCCTACAAGGCGGACGGCGGAGTCGAGCGCCGAAGACGCGCCGGAGTCGAGCGTTGAAGACGTGTCATCGATCGCCGAAGACGTGCCGTCCCGCCGAGGTGATGCCTACGAGGCGGACGGCGGAGTCGAGCGCCGAAGACGTGTCGTCGAGGGCCCAAGACGTGCCGTCCCGCCGAGGCGATGCCTACGAGGCGGACGGCGGAGTCGAGCACCGAAGACGTGCCGTCCCACCGAGACGATGCCTACGAGGCGGACGGCGGAGTCGAGGCCGAAGGCGCGTCGTCGAGCGCCGAAGACGTGCCGTCCCGCCGAGGCGATGCCTACGAGGCGGACGGCGGAGTCGAGCGCCGAAGACGTGCCGTCCCACCGAGGCGATGCCTACGAGGCGGACGGCGGAGTCGAGGCCGAAGGCGCGTCGTCGAGCGCCGAAGACGTGTCGTCCCGCCGAGGCGATGCCTACGAGGCAAACGGCGGAGTCGAGGCCAAAGGCGTGTGGTCGAGCGCCGAAGACGTGCCGTCCCGCTGAGGCGATGCCTACGAGGCGGACGGCGGAGTCGAGCGCCGAAGACGTGCCGTCGAGTGCCCAAGACGTGCCGTCCCGCCGAGACGATGCCTACGAGGCGGACGGCGGAGTAGAGCGCCAAAGGCGTGTCGTCGAGCGCCGAAGACGTGCCGTCCCGCCGAGGCGATGCCTACGAGGCGGACGGCGGAGTCGAGCGCCGAAGACGCGCCGATACTGTTGTTCTCATACCTTCGAAAAGGAGTGCCCGCGGAGAGCGGGCGCTTGGAGCGTAGGCCGAAGGCACTACGCACGCCGAGGTAGGGAGGCGAGACCGCCGTTCCCCTACCTTCAAAAAGGAGTGCCCGCGGAGAGCGGGCGCTTGGAGCGTAGGCCGAAGGCACTACGCACGCCGAGGTAGGGAGGCGAGACCGCCGTTCCCCTACCTTCAAAAAGGAGTGCCCGCGAAGAGCGGGCGCTTTGAGCGTATGCCGAAGGCACTGCGCACGTCGAGGTACGGAGGCGAGACCGCCGTTCCCCTACCTTAAAAAAGGGTGCCCGCGGCGAGCGGGCGCTTGGAGCGTAGGCCGAAGGCACTGCGCACGCCGAGTTAGGGAGGCGATACCGCCGTTCCCCTACCTTCAAAAAGGAGTGCCCGCGGCGAGCGGGCGCTTGGAGCGTAGGCCGAAGGCACTGCGCACGCCTAGGTAGGGAGGCGAGACCGCCGTTCCCCTACCTTCAAAAAGGAGTGCCCGCGGAGAGCGGGCGCTTGGAGCGTAGGGCAAAGGCACTGCGCACGCCGAGGTAGGGAGGCGAGACCGCCGTTCCCCTACCTTCAAAAAGGAGTGCCCGCGGAGAGCGGGCCCTTGGAGCGTAGGCCGAAGGCACTGCGCACGCCGAGGTAGGGAGGCGAGACCGCCGTTCCCCTACCTTCAAAAAGGAGTGCCCGCGGAGAGCGGGCGCTTGGAGCGTAGGCCGAAGGCACTGCGCACGCCGAGGTAGGGAGGCGAGACCGTCGTTCCCCTACCTTCAAAAAGGAGTGCCCGCGGAGAGCGGGCCCTTGGAGCGTAGGCCGAAGGCACTGCACACGCCGAGGTAGGGAGGCGAGACCGCCGTTCCCCTACCTTCAAAAAGGAGTGCCCGCGGAGAGCGGACCCTTGGAGCGTAGGCCGTAGGCACTGCGCACGCCGAGGTAGGGAGGCGAGACCGCCGTTCCCCTACCTTAAAAAAGGGTGCCCGCGGCGAGCGGGCGCTTGGAGCGTAGGCCGAAGGCACTAGGCACGCCGAGGTTGGGAGGCGAGACCGCCGTTCCCCTACCTTCAAAAAGGAGTGCCCGTGGAGGGCGGGCGCTTGGAGCGTAGGCCGAAGGCACTAGGCACGCCGAGGTAGGGAGGCGAGACCGCCGTTCCCCTACCTTCAAAAAGGAGTGCCCGCGGAGGGCGGGCGCTTGGAGCGTAGGCCGAAGGCACTACGCACGCCGAGGTAAGGAGGCGAGACCGCCGTTCCCCTACCTTCAAAAACGAGTGCCCGCGGCGAGCGGGCGCTAGGTAGGGAGGCGAGACCGCCGTTCCCCTACCTTCAAAAACGAGTGCCCGCGGAGAGCGGACGCTTGGAGCGTAGGCCGAAGGCATACGCACGCCGAGGTAGGGAGGCGAGACCGTCGTTCCCCTACCTTCAAAAAAGAGTGACCGCGGAGAGCGGGCGCTTGGAGCGTACGCTGAAGGCACTACGCACGCCGAGGTAGGGAGGCGAGACCGCCGTTCCCCTACCTTCAAAAAGGAGTGCCCGCGGAGAGCGGACGCTTGGAGCGTAGGCCGAAGGCAGTACGCACGCCGAGGTAGGGAGGCGAGACCGCCGTTCCCCTACCTTCAAAAAGGAGTGCCCGCGGAGAGCGGGCGCTTGGAGCGTAGACCGAGGGCACTAGGCACGCCGAGGTAGGGAGGCGAGACCGCCGTTCACCTACCTTCAAAAAGGAGTGCCCGCGGAGAGCGGGCGCTTGGAGCGTAGGCCGAGGGCACTAGGCACGCCGAGGTAGGGAGGCGAGACCGTCGTTCCCCTACCTTCAAAAAGGAGTGCCCGCGGAGAGCGGGCGCTTGGAGCGTAGGCCGAGGGCACTAGGCACGCCGAGGTAGGGAGGCGAGACCGTCGTTCCCCTACCTTCAAAAAGGAGTGCCCGCGGAGAGCGGGCGCTTGGAGCGTAGGCCGAAGGCACTACGCACGCCGAGGTAGGGAGGCGAGACCGCCGTTCCCCTACATTCAAAAAGGAGTGCCCGCGGAGAGCTACACTCCCTGGTGTAACGCGCTCGAAGGTGCGACATCCAGGTGTTGCATCACTAAGGCGAGGCACTCCCTAGTGTCTCGGCCATTGCGCAATTTTTGTACTCCGTAGAGTGTGTGCGGATAACGGGTGCGTGCGGAGACGGACCTCGACGCTACGTCTTATTTATAGTCCGTAGACTCGCGCGTGCGAAAACTGAGCTCGACGCTACATCTTATTTATAGTCCGTAGACTGGTGCGTGCGGAGTTAGGCTCGACGCTACGTCTTATTTATAGTCCGTAGACTCGCGCGTGCGGAGCTAGGCTCGACGCTACATCTTATTTAAAGTCCGTAGACTGGTGCGTGCGGAGCTAGGCTCGACGCTACGTCTTATTTATAGTCCGTAGACTCGCGCGTGCGGAGCTAGGCTCGACGCTACGTCTTATTTAAAGTCCGTAGACTGGTGCGTGCGGAGCTAGGCTCGACGCTACGTCTTATTTATAGTCCGTAGACTCGCGCGTGCGGAGCTAGGCTCGACGCTACATCTTATTTAAAGTCCGTAGACTGGTGCGTGCGGAGCTAGGCTCGACGCTACGTCTTATTTATAGTCCGTAGACTGGCGCGTGCGGAGGCGGACCTCGACGCTACGACTTCCTTTATACTCCATAGAGTACGCCGACGCTCGAGGCAATCGTGCGATTAAAATAAAAAACAAGGACCAAAACAGAGGCATCAAAGAAATGGCCGGAGATTTGCCACAACAAAATGCTCCAGAATGCAGTACCAGAAAAGCATTTGCTACTACGGCAGCTCGGAATAGGCCAAAACCAGAGAGGCAAACACGGCCAAATCAAATGCTCTCAGAATGGAACCGCAGCCGCAATAAACGACATGATGTACAACCGTTTTCTTAAAGCCATGCGCGCAAGAAATGCAGCGGGGATTATTAAAGCCGCACAAGTAATCATATGCAGTGTGTACCGGGCTGGCCGAAGACGACGCGGAGTATGCTTCGCAGGTGCGGAGACCCTGGCTGCCCGAAGCTAGCGTAGGCCTCGATGCGAGGTGCGGGGCCGACGCTCCGCGGAGGCTCGACGCAGACTCTACGTGCTTGCGCGACGTACGCGCTCCCTCTGCATGTATACTTACACGTAGTTTTGGATGGCTACTACTCGGAGAGTCGCAGCGGCGAAGGCGCCGTAGTGTACGCGCCATGCACACCAGGCTTCGCGCGCGTCGGGCTCCACCTTCGGACGCCAGGCTTCGCGCGCGCCGGACTCCACCTTCGGGCGCCAGGCTTCGCGCGCACCGGACTCCACCTTCGGGCGCCAGGCTTCGCGCGCGACGGACTCCACCTTCGGACGCCAGGCTTCGCACGCGCCAGGCTCCACCTTCGGGCGCCAGGCTTCGCGCGCGCTCGTCTTGGGCCTCCGCTCGGTGTGCCGAGCTTCTCCGCCTTCGCGTCGAGCCCTGCCAGCCTCCTCCGAGTACACATGCTCGCCACATGCATGCACGACGCGGAGGCTTCCAGACGACGCCGCGCTTGTGGACTTCGGAGGCGAGGCGCTCGTGGACTCGACGACGCGGAGGCTTCCGAGGCGAGGTCTGGAGGCAGGCGCGGAGCCATCGGAGAGGCGGGGCGCAGAGCCGGCGGGTGCCAGGCGACACCGCTTGACTGCAAGGCGACGGTGGCCGGGCACATGCGTAGGTGCGTACACTCGCACCTGCAGTCGGCCGCCGTCGCGGCGCCGCGAGGCCAGAGCTGCTTCGGCCATGTATATTCCGGAGACATGCATACGTGATGCTACGTAGATGGGTGTATGCACGGATGGGAGATGGATGTATACTCCGAATGTTGCGTGCATGGACAGATACTGTTCATGTATACGTACCTGCGCGCATACGCATGCATGGATACGTGGCATATGTATGGATGGATGCTTCACGTAACTGCATGGGACATGAATACTTCACATGCATGCATAGATGAATGCCTCATATAACGCGCGGGTGGATGCTTCGCTTGCATGCGTCGTGGGCACCGCTGCGCGGAGGGCCATCGCGAAGACGAGCATGAAGCGGAGACCATCAGCCCGGAGTCACCCATCGGCGAGCGCGGAGAAGCAACGCGGAGAGCCGGTGGATATGCATGGGTGGATATGTATGCGCGCCAGAACAAATACTTGGATGCATGCTTCGTGTACGTGTCTTGCCGCAAACATCTTGTACCATGCATGGACGGAAAAAGCACTTTACGCATGCATGGGCTTCGCGCCGGGGACTTCGGGCGGGAGACTCCGCGCGTGCGTGGAGTCCCACGGAATTGAGCGGACACCTCGGGCGCCAATGCGAAGGCTTCGGACAAACTTCAGACAGCCCGGCGAAGGCTGCTTTCCGGCCTTCGAAGTGGATGGATACTTCGCACCATGCATGGATGGATGTAGCGCGCGGAGGTTGCCACGGCGCGTCCCTGTGCTGCGCCGAGGCCGGGACTTCGACATCGGAGAGTCGCAACCTCGCATGCGCGGAGCCCGTTTCATCCGTGTAGAGCTTATGGTCGGGGAGGTCCTCATCTCGCGCGGAGTCCAGCGTGAGCGAGCTGAAGGCGTGCAAGCTCCCTGGCTAGAAGGATCAAGCCATCAAGTCATCGAAGATGTCATCTCCTTGCATGAACACCACCAGGCGGGGGGGGATAACAGCAATATAGAGATGAGCGATTCGACTAGATCTACTCAATACATCATCTACCAAGCGTGGCGAAGTGTTCCAGCAAAGCCCGTGCGACTAGATCTATTCAACACTGCGTCTTCAAAACAGATCGAGCAAACTACTTATCTGTCACTGATGACGCTCCCAAGAACAGCTTCCAGCTCCCTAAGCGACCTTTCATCCAGTGTCTTTTTTTTTTGAATGCTGGAGGAACTTCTTCCATACGTAGCTTCTTGTCGTCGAACTTCTTCCATACGTAGCTTTTTGTCGTCCCCACGGACGGCGCCATCTGTTGTGGCTACAGGCCAAACAGAGAGAGAGGGGACTAGTAGAAGGAGTGGAGGAGAACTAGAGTTGTGGGAGTGTTGGTGAGAATGAGAAGATGTCCCTCTCCTTTTGCCCCTCCTGGGGGTTTATATATATGAGTGGGGTAGAATGGGAAATCCCCATTCTACCCCTTTGTGCTTACAAGGGATGAGGGTACATTGGTATATTTACATTGTTATAATCTTCTACACTATTGGGCCTATTACATGTTGGATTAGTTGCACGGCCCAGTCACGGGGGTTGGGCCACCCCTACAACAATAATAAAAAAAGATAAACTAAAATCAAAATCAAATCTAAGCCGAAAGAAACAGTTGAGATTGTACAAGAACTCTACATACGTACTAACTTAAATACTTAAGTAGGACTGCTGCTAAGAAGTCCCTGTATGAGTTTTTTTTAGTAGTGGTTTATGATTTTTAATTAATAGTTTTTAAATTTGATTGTTCGTAAAAGAGAGTACGAAGAGAGAGATAGATGCATACGATTTTGATTGGTATAGCTAAAGCCGGTACAGTGTCTACTACAATCAATCTATAGACTCCGTTCTAAAAAGACGCACTGTTTGAAAATTAGTTACTGTAGCAAAAATCAAAGCCATAAGCATGAAGTCCAAAAAAACCCAGCTAATGACTCCGTGAGCTACACGCCTAAGCTAATTAAGGGTTTGTTCATATTTGCTACAATTAATGACTTTTAACTAAAAATGAATAATAGTGGTTGAAAGAAGTGACTTTTAGAAGGGGAAATAGAGTGGTGGGTAAAATAAGAGAGATGCGTGAGCGATATAGAAGTGAGAAGAGTGAAGAAGTCGTTTCGAGAAATCAGATGTTCACATTAATTTATGATTTTTTAAAATAAAAGGTAGAAATATAATCTAATATGAATGGGCGTTAAAGCTAGTTTCCTTTATTTATACAATTATACCCTTATAGACACATTATGTGGATGAGACGGCGACAGAATTGACAGACGACTAGTTGTCTCGTTGTACGCACGGTGCATGTATTTTGTCACCTCTAGCATTTTCACGCGATCGGGTACATATAAAGAAAAAAAAATTGGATTTGCGTCTCACGAGCGGTGGTCAGATTTAACACTGTTTAGCACATAAATATCAATTTTAGTTTCGAATCACCATAATTTCATTTATAACCCCCTCCTCGAGGGCGAGACTACGTGAGTGCGACACGTGTGCAGTGGTGCAGTTAGGGAGTGCATAACTCAAATTATACGGTTAGGGAGCGCATGACTTAAACCATGGTCGTGAGCATGGTCCGTGATCGTGAACGTGGTCGTAATCCATGTCTTACGGCTACACTTTACGACCATGATCACGGCTTATATGACCACGCTCATGATCACGGCTTACGATCATGTTCACGATCACGACCACATCTTATACGACCAGATCAGTACATGGTTTGAGTTATGTGCTCCCCAACCGCACCTCTATAGATATGTCGTACTCGCGTAGTCCAGCGCTCAAGGAGAAAACTATAAATAGAATTATAATGATCGAGAACTAAATTTAGAATTTACGTGACAAACAACATTAAATCTGACCAAAGTTCTCGTCTCACTAAGGAGAGACTGCGCCGCCTAGTGGGAGTTTTTTGCTATTATAGTACTCCCTAAGTATGGCTTCGACAAAACGGTATCCACATCGTGGGGTTCTCTAAAACGATACCTATTTCGTGTACTCCTCTCTATAATAGTATTCCCAGGGATTTGAACTCAAATTATTTTGATTTTCGAATTTTATCTTCTCTAAATGACTAAACTACCCTTCCTAAATTTGTTTAGACCTAATCATTTTTCTTTTCTTCCCACACGACACAGTACAGGCGCATCACTTTTCCTCTGGCGGCGGTGGCGCACGAACTACGCACGCAGGCGACGCGCTCACCCACGGCACTCGCTCGCGGCGCACGCCCACACGGCAGGCAACGATCTTGCGGCAGACCTCGATCACCTCTGTGCGTGATCACCCTGCCGCACGAGGTCTGCCGCAAGATTGTTGCCTGCCGTGTGGGCGTGCGCCGCGAGCGAGCGCGTCGCTTGCGTGCGTAGTTCGTGCGCCGCCGCCGCCAGAGGAAAAGTGATGCGTCTGTACTGTGTCGTGTGGGAAGAAAAGAAAAAGGATTAGGTCTAAACAAATTTAGGAAGTGTAGTTTAGTCATTTAGAGAAGATAAAATTCGAAAATCAAAATAATTTAAGTTTAAATCCTTGGGAATACTATTATAGAGAGGAGTACACGAAATAGGTATCGTTTTAGAGAAGCCCACGACGTGGATACCGTTTTGTCGAAGCCATACTTAGGGGAGTACCATAATAGCAAAAAACTCGCCTAGTGGTGGGTCAATTCTGAACCAATGCCTGATCGTGCCTTCAGTAAATTCTGTTCGCATGCTTAGGTCTACGTTCCGTGTGGATCATGTATTCATGTTCACCGTGATGTGCATCAAAAGTCGTAACAATGACATTGCCGTTCCCATTCCCATCAAGCTGCTCAGATCTCGTACCTCATGTACGACAGCGACGGAGACAACCGGGCGGGAAACACCTTGGCGTTGCGAGCCATCGCACACCTAAAACATGGGTATCCTTTTTTGTTCGTTGCTACCATTTTTTGGGGAAAATTTGTTCAGTAGCACTGAAAGATCACCTCTTTCAGAAAATACCACTAAAAAAACAGGGTTCTTAAAATTATCACCGAAAAATTCATTTTTCTTCGGGATTTAGCATTTTGAACAAAAATACCCCCTCCCTCACCTTCTCTCCCCCTGCACCGCCCCGTCCGCCTCCCTCTTAGCCGCCGGCCTCCCCGCTCCTCTCCCTCTTCTCCCCGCTCCCCTTCCTCTCCCTCCTCCTCGCCCTCCGCCTCTCCCCCCGCTGGCTCCCCCTCCCCCGCCGCTCCTCCCTCCGCTAACTCCCCGCCGCCCCCTCCCTCGCCGCCTCCCCCTCCGCTCCCTCCCCGGCTCCCCCTCCCCCGCCGCTCCCCTCCCCCGCCTCTCCCCCCTCCGCTCCCTCCCCGGCTCCCCCTCCCCCGTCGCTCCCCTCCCCGACTCCCCCTCCCCCGCCGCCTCCCCTCCCCGGCTCCCCCTCCCCCGCCGCCTCCCCCTCCTGGCTCCTTCGGCGCCCAACGCCCGACGCCCGGCTCCTTCGGTGTCCGACGCCCCGGGCCGGCTTCATCGGCTGGCGGAGAGGGAGCGGCGGGGGAGGGGGAGCCGGGGAGGGAGCGGAGGGGGAGGCGGCGAGGGAGGGGGCGGCGGGGAGGGAGCGGCGGGGGAGGGGGAGCCGGCGGGGGGAGAGGCGGAGGGCGAGGAGGAGGGAGAGGAAGGGGAGCGGGGAGAAGAGGGAGAGGAGCGGGGAGGCCGGCGGCGAAGAGGGAGGCGGACGGGGCGACGCAGGAGGAGAGAAGGTGAGGGAGGGGGTATTTTTGTCCAAAATGCTAAATCCCGAAGAAAAATGAATCTTTCGGTGGTAATTTTTGGAACCCCATTTTTTAGTGGTATTTTCCGAAAGAGGTGACATTTCAGTGCTACTGAACAAATTTTCCCTTTTTTCAATAGTCCGTCTAAAAAACTATTATGTGCTATACTTGTCGCAAAGGAACCGTTTGAAAGTGGACCTGTTATAAGATCATACTAGCAGCATGAGCGCGGCGCTACGCCGCGCTAGCTACCGTGTGGACCGAAGTGAAAGAGAGAGCAATCCGTGGAAAAGTTTTTTCAAAAAAAAATTGAGGATATATGCGTAATTTCGAGAAAACCGAAGACCCTTTTCACAAAAAACCTGTAAGGGCCTATATATAACAAAAAAGGACCCGTACGTAATTTTTAAAAACCGCAGGGTGCTGTCTTGCAAAGGATACGAAATTTCGGTGAAGTGGAGGGGTGTTTTC
The DNA here is from genome assembly GCA_017311315.1 of Dendrocalamus latiflorus. Taxonomy (NCBI): domain Eukaryota; kingdom Viridiplantae; phylum Streptophyta; class Magnoliopsida; order Poales; family Poaceae; genus Dendrocalamus; species Dendrocalamus latiflorus. Next base: position 51,173,290 of record CM029664.1, on the reverse strand, counting down.
AGAAAAAAAACCTAGCAAGGACTTTTTCGCGAGAACCAAGGACCTTTACGCGATTTCCAAAAACTCATGAGGCTTTTCGCATAGATGCTGACGTGGCTAGCCTCTCGGTCGAAGAGTCCCCTGGGTGTAATATATATAGTAGACTCTAAAGATATTATTATCAAAATACTTTCCATTACATATAGAAAAATAGGAGGATAGGAGTAGGAATAAAAAGTTAGGGGTATTTTAGTCATTTCGTGTGAGGTTAAATAGTAAGAGGAATAAAAAGTGTAAAAGAGCAAATAATTAATTGGCTTCTCAACTTTAGAACATTTGGTCTGTTATCATATAATGAAGGACATTTTGACAATAACATGTCAGTTTTATTGCACATGATCAATGATCCCATACAAAAATGTGCGTTTGCCCCTGGACATACGGCTAGACGGGCATGCGGAATATCCGAATTGCAGAGGGTGCGAGTAGACGAGTCCATCGTGCTTCAGCACTTGAGCGTTTTCATGGGCCTCTGTGGATAATGGGTGGCCAGGCAACGCCGGGCGCCCGGGCCCCTAAAGAAACGAACGTCACGGCACAGCAGGCCCGCAAGAGTGACGTGCTAAAATGCGGAAACGTTCTCTCTGTGAGACAAAGCCGCCTAAACCCGATTGGGGGTGTGTTTGGTTGAGCTGTGGCTTCTGAAAAAGCTGTTGTGAGCTGTGGGCTGTGGAAAAGCTGCTGTAGGTTGTGGGCTGTAGGAAAGCTGTAAGCTGTTTGGTTCAAACAAGTATAAAACTTACCTTCTATCTCTATTTTTCTTGAAACAACTGTGAAACAGCTCTCTATTTTCACCATTTCAAAAAGCAGAAAGCCAAAAGCCAAAAGCAGGGTCCAATGTGCTTTCAAAACTGTACTACCCAAAAGTAGCTACTTCTGAAAAAACAGCTTCTGGTTTCCACCCCTTTGGTTGACTTTTGGCTTTTTGGAAGCAAAAGCAGCTCCCAAAAGCTCAACCAAAGGCACCCTGGGTCGCACAGTACGTTCGGACGTTTGATTCGCGTGCCGCCGCGGGGGTACCTGTACTGGCTGGGGAGCCTGGGCTGATCCGGGAGATGGCGCGGTGCGGGTCGCTGGATCTCGTCAAGCCCGCGTACCGGCCGAAGGCCCAGGAGCCGCTTTTCGGCCGCGGCGCCCTCAAGTCCAAGGGCCCCAGCTGGGCCCACTAGCGCAGGACGAGGTCACGGTACGTTCGACTTGCACGGTGCGGTGCTTGCTACTATCCGCAAGACCGCAACACACGTTACGCACCTACGGTAGAATCTGCCGCAAGACTGCAAGAGCGTGCTCGAACGTGTGGCAGTGAGCCTGGCTGCGGAAGCTGGGATTGCATTTCCGAGTGCAGGGTATGGTGGACGCGGCCGGGCCCCTGGCCCCCTGCTGAGCTCGTGGGAGAGCGCGGTCGACGAAAGCGGCGGCGTCGCGGCGATCCACGTCGACGACGGCGTCCGGAGCTTCTCCTTCTATGTCATCTCCAAGGCGTGCTTTGGGAGCGAGTGGCGGATCTAGAATTTTGACGTGCCCTGGGCTGAATTTTAGCAGGCTAACATCCTAAAATTAATACCAATTTATATTCACACCACGGCATAACAAAAATATACCATAAATGTATCGTTGATACGAAAATTTAGCTCAGTTCTTCAACATAAAACATGATAAGAAAAGCATGGCAAAAACACACATGGACACTGTAATATAGGGCAACAGAGAAGAAGGGACCAAATAAACAAATATTACTTGTGGGCTGTAGAAAGTTGAGGAGCGCGGTATGTAGCAAAGAGGGAATGAAGCCCACATCCGAAAACTCGAGCTCCTAGATAAACTCAGCCACCTCTGCAAATCCAAAAGAACATGAGTTCAGTGCTAGATTTCATAAAAACATGTCAAGTATAGTTAAATCAAAAGTCAAAAGTACATTTGTTAGGGGCAAAGCAAGAATGCTTGCACAGACAGATCAAGAACGACATTATCCAGTCACCCCCTAAGCCTAGCATGGTGGACATTATACAGTTACCCCCGAAGCCTACTATGGTGGATAGAGCAAAGATCGGCAATCATCAAACACAGTTATGCATTAGGAAATATTAGCAAACCAAATGTTAGCATGCCACAATAAATCAACACCCCTAGCACAAACTGCAGATAAAGATGTCTACATTGCAAATCCATACGCAGATCTAATAGATAAAATATCTAGCCTGTTTGACATATAATGCACTAAAAATTGATTTTTTTTAGGTCTTGACCAACCTTTTTCAGCCCATCTTTCTTACCCTCTTAATGTAGTAGTTATCTCATGGCGAAACAGTAATAGACTTACCTAGTTGACATCTCTACTTGGAAAAGAATTTTTTAAAACAAAAACAGATAGCTCGAAAAGACTCAGTGAAGATTCTATGTCTCCATTAGCTTAACTGAATATTCTACATCCCAAACGAAGTTACAAAAATGACCATAGTTCCTCCAAAACAGCTGAGCAAGAGATAGTCTTACCTCCAATTTTCAAAGGGACAAAGACAGGAGCAGGAAGTAGGAACTAGTTCTGACGGGCTATGGCTTCCCCTTTCCCATCTTATCAGTAACCCTAGAATAAAAGTTAGGGAACGATTAGCAAATACACAAAACCGAGGAGGCAGTGTCGGAGATGGATGGCTGGTCGGCAACGATACCAGCACGATCGAGGTGTAGGTGCAGCTGGTAGCATAGGGAAACTTGAGGTGAAGCCCCGGGATGCCCTTCTAGGTGGCGCTGTCTTCCGAAAAAGGCCAAGGGGGTAGGGGAGGAGGGGAGCCAAGGGGGAGGGTGACCAGCTAGCAGCTCATACCTTGAAGGAAGCTGGCCGGGACCAGGAGGGCGGTGTGGCACGATCGCACGAGGAAGTTGGCAGGAGGACGGCGGCGCAGCCGTGGCGTCTTCTGCGCCATAGGGTTTGGCTTCGGCACACGGGTGTCTTTTGTGCGAGGCGAGCGCGACTCAGCGCACGGATGGGCTGGGAGACGAGCACGACGCAGCCACGCTAGACCGCCCGATGAATGGGCTGGGCTGGTGAGAGAACAATGAGCTAAACTATTACCAGAATGGGGTATATATATACCTGGGCTATACACTAAGATTTTCTTCACGCCCTGGGCTGGAGCCCTTGTTGCCATGGGCCTAATTCTGCCCCTGGGAGCGACTACTCTTGGGGCAAAGAGATCTTCCTCAAGCTCAGGACGCTCTCGGGGCACAGGCATACCTTACGATTTATAAGTCCTAAACCACAGAAATGGGAATGTGTTCATGCGTATTCACCGACAGAGCAGAACCGGAAGACGTGGAAGCTGACTCACGACATCCGCTCTCTGATCCTACAAGTGGTCACGGAGCGCAGGGCGTCGAGAAGGTCGGCCGGCGACGATGCCAAGCCGGAGATGTGACTTCCTAGGCTCCATCATTGAAAGCGGTAACGAATGACCATGTGAGAAGATTCATGGTAGTATTGTTATGATCTATTATAAGTTTTGTAGAGTGAATATTTAATTTTGCAAAGATTATATTTTGTTTGAATCAGTTTCAGAATTTTTCAGTCAAATCGGTCATACCGCCGGTATGATGGTGGTCATACTGAATGCACTTGATTTTGGCTCAACTACCTCAAATGAATGAAATAAGAGTAAATGAGGCGTTGAGTGAATGCTCTATACTCAAGGATATTGTAGATGAAGTGTCTAGCCTTGTCCTTGAGCAGGTGGGGGAGTATTTATAACCCTACCAACCAAATCTAGCTGTTGCATAAAATAATCATAAAAAATTAGGATGATCGAAAGTACTGCTCAAGAGTTGCGGTCCTTCCACTCTGCAAAAATCCCACAATTCAAAGTTCGGTACTTCTGTTTTTCGGAGAGACTAAGTGTTTTAAAGGGTGCTATCTAGAAAAAAACGTACCACTAGTTTTATTCGGAACTTCTGAGTTGCGGAAGTACCGCTGTGCAAACTCCGGTACTTCTGATTTTTCTAATAGTGCGTAGTTGGCTATCAATTTTAGTTTTAAGTACATGCATGATCTTAAATTAATCCAAATGATATAAGAATATGCTGTCATATTACTAACCTTGATCCTTCTTAATAGTACCGTATTTATCCTATAATTTGGTCTTTCATCCTTTCTTCTAAGACCGGTAAAACTAAAAAGAGATTCTAGACTACTCGTACTTTTATCTTGAGCCCCATTGATCTTCATTTTGACCATTAGCATGCATCTCACATTTGTCATTGGGACTAAACCTTTTAAATATTGAATAAACATGTTAGTCCCATATTCAAGTAATATCATTAATTACCAAAACTATTTTTATAGGACTAAATACTTTTAATCTCCCCTTTTTGGTAATTGATGACAACACAAATATTATATGAGAAGAATAAAGTTTTAAATATATCACTTGTTTGAAAAACGAGTTGTATATTCTTTTGTGACTTCAAACAACAAGTAATTCTTACAATAAGCTCAAATGAATTTGGAGAATTAATTACTTTTAAAGTCAATACAAGGAAAAATCCCCCTAAACATATGCATATAAATAAGAAGACATATTGCAATTCCTTGGTACACACATTAGCGTCGCGATGCACCTACAGTTTACAGAGCCGTTGGATGCTCACAGTATGACTAGATTGAGGAGTGGAAGGGTTAGTGACACATGTATCTTTCTAGGAAAACCTAGCATTACCTTATATTATTGTTTAAATTCGCTGCAGTTTGCATCGTGGATAAGCATTGTGATCACATGTGGATTACAAGAAGCCTTTGATGGACACAATATGGGCTATATTAAGAAGGAGAAATGCTACAAAATAGTATACTATTACTCCACCTAGCAACGGGATTGCTTTTTATCGTCCGATCCAGTCATTCACACGAGTCCTAGAGGAATGATCTCTCTATCCACCACACATCAACATGACTATTCACGCAACCACTCATCTTTTCTCTCTCCCTCTCTCTCGCTCACTCTCACTCTGCACCATCATAGCAAACTAGGGGCACACGACGCACAGCCACAGTAGAGAGTGCCTCACCAGTGTCCTCACCGTCGACATTCTCATTGTCGGTGAGCTCCTAGGTGGCTCCCCAACATCGTCCTGTGCATGGCGGCGAGAGCGACAAGGCTCACCGTGAGCAACTGTTGACGAGCAAAGCAGCATGCAACCAGCGCTCATCCACTAGCATCCTCCGCATAAGCAAGATTCTAGGCAGCTCTTCGGTTGCTCCCAACAGAAGATGTTGAGACCAATGTACATAGTATATTTGTTCTAAAAATTTTGCTATTTTTTCTTTGAAATGTGATTGAACTTTTCTATTTTTTTGAAACTTGATTGAAACTTTTTTGAAACTCACTCAATTTTTAGAATTTGTTGATACTATGGAACTTGGAGGTTTTTGAGATATTCAAACTTGATGAAACTCTTCTAAAACTCTTTTCAATAAAGTTTCATATTTTGAAAGTTGAAACTTTAGGTTTTAGTAACTTGTCATGTCTGTGAAACTTCCTTGCAACATCATGAAACCTTGCTATTAGCTCCCAATGATATGGGGGTTTCACATCTAAAACCTGAAGTTCCAGTATTTTTCAAATTCTAAAACTCAAGTTTTACAGAGTTTTAATTATGATTTTTTGTGAAACGTGATTGGCCTTATTCGTATTAACTTGTAAAAGCTGCATTTCTACAATAAATAGTTTTTCTACAATACCTAACTTAGAAACTGAGTATCTTTTTAAGACGGAGTCTACTAGTCGATTTATTACATAATGTAGTGACTTCATTTATATCGGCCAAAATCGCACTTGAGTATCTTTCTCTCTACAAGCTTATCTACAATTTGTAACTATTCATAAGCCAAAGCCAAAAACCAATATGAACAAGCACTGAAACCCCCTTTTAGCATGATTGAATTTGTCTTTTGTTTTGTGAAACTAGACTAAAACCTCCTTGAAATTTCTCAAGATTTTTGGATTTTGTTGATACTCTGAAATTTGAAGGTTTTTGAGATATTCAAACTTAGTAAAACTCTTTCAATCAAGTTTCAGATTTTGGACGTTGAAATTTCAAGTTTTAGTTTTGAAACCTACTAAAACTTTAAAAAACTTTTTTTTAAACTTTGTGAAACTTGCTCGATAATTTGACCTTTCATACCTAAAACTGCTATGAAATTTATTGTGTCTATGAAACTTTCTTGGAACATAATGAAACTTTGGTATCTGCTCCCGTTGATATATGAGGTTTCAAATATAAAACATGAAGTTCCAGTGTTTTTCAATTTCTGAAACTCAAATTTCATAGAGTTTCAATTATGACACTTGGAGATTCATAAATGAATTTTCATTATTCAAATATGAAAGTTGAAATTTTGGGTCTCCTCATTTCAGGCCGGTGTTGCCCAGCGATGTTTCAAGCGATGATGAGATTTTCAGGACCCTTGTGACAAAGTCTGCCCACAAAGGGGTCTCCTATGTGCTCTGCGAATAGGATGGAAGGTCTCATGTGTGCTTTGCGAGTGAGACGAAAGACGACGACGAAGTCTCCCGTGTGCTCCGTGCATGGAGCGAAAGACGACTGCGAGGTCTCTCGCATGCTCTGTGAGATAAAGGATGGCTACAACTGAGCTAAACAGATCATCCATGGGCTCAGCGAGTAAGACGACACTAATTCGATGAGCTCAACAAGGAATGTGAATGCATAGCATGAGAAATGTCCTGGGCGTCTGATTAAAATATATTATACTGTTAGAAGCTATTCTGTTGGTATAGGGTCTAAGAGCAACTCCAGCAGTAACCCTTAAAACAGGGCCCCTAGTTTTTATTTGAGGGCTCTCCCTACTTTTGAGGGCTCTGTTTTTTAGACTACACTCCAGCAGGAGCCCTCAAAACAGGACCACCCTCATCCTCATCCTACTTTTGAGGGCCGAGTGACAACAAACTCACTCCAGCAGGGTCCCTACTTGAGCCCTCAAAAGTAGGGGCTCCCTCCGGACCCCCCAGGAACGAGGGCTCGACGGGAAGATTTGAGGGCCCCCTACTTTTGAGGGCTCAAGTAGGGGCCCTGCTGGAGTGAGTTTTTTGACTCTCGGCTTTCAAAAGTAGGATGAGGGCTCAAGTAGGGGTCCTGCTGGAGTTGCTCTAACCAAATAGTGTAGGGTAATCGCTTTCATTGAGAAGGGGAAGCGGTGGCACTTCTAATTTTCCAGAAAACCCTCACGTTACCTTGTATTTCCTTTGAGAATACCCACACAACTGGTACGGTGGTACCCGATTCCAGCTCGGGCCTCAAACCCTAACCCCCCCCCCCCCTCTACGGAGCTAACTCCGGCGAGATGCCCATCGACGCTTCGGCGTGACGCAACCTCGCGTCGGCGGCGAGGCAGGGGGTGCGAAATGGAGGCGAGGCGGGTCTCGGCGAACCCTCGGCCGTCCTGCGTGCGGAGGGTGATCGCGAGGAAGCGGCCGAGGCCAGAGGCGTCGGCGAACAGCGCGCGGAAGCTGCAGCGGCGGGAGATTTCCGCGTTCCCTGGCCGCACCTTCGCCGCGAGCACCACTCGGGAGCGATTCCGCAACATTCAGCTCCAGGTCCGCCGCGCGTTCCTCTCTCCGGTGTTTATTGTGAAATGGTATCATTGGTGGCGCAGAGGCCGCCATGGGGCTCGTGCTTGGGTTTGGTTCGTGGATTAGGGTTAGCGAGGAGAGAATTGTTTAAAAATCGTTTATTTGTATGCGAATTGTGGGAAGAGTTGGAACCAGAGCTCTTAGGTACTGTGAGGGGGTGATGTGAGGGCTATGCGAGGAGGAATTATCGCCTTTGGTAAAAAAAATTGAGGAGATATTTTTTTAAAAAAATTGAGAGATTAAGATTGGGCAATAATGACTTGTTTGTAAAAAAATGTTATTCCTTCATTAACTTCGGTAACGTCGCTGCGAGTCGGAGTGCATGGGGTTAATAGAATTGCATTAGCGGTAGTGTATGGACCATAGAGGGGAAAGAGGTGTTTTTGGTGTTGTATTTCTAGGTATTGTTTCTTTCTATGGTCATCTCTGTGATAATTCGTTTCATTAGAGGAAACATGTTCTGAAAAATCTCTAGAGCGTAACTTATAGTGGGATGAATGCCTAAGCTGCACTTGGTGTGGTGGGGCATGAGGCCTCCCTTTCAAATTTCAATTTCCGAGCTTGGAAAAGGTTTGACACCTCGGTTAGCTCTGACTGAGAACATGTACTGTCAAGCTAGAGGGATGTATTTCATATAAGCTAGTAAGCTACATTTGAATGATTGACTCAAGTAGTTCATTCACTCACTCTATTTGGAACTACGACCTTAGCCAGTTAATTTTGCTATAATTAGTGACACTCCCCATAGTTTTCCTTCTCCCTTTGTTTCCCATGCGATTGTTTTTCGTTTCTATCTCTTGGTAACATATCCCATTCTCATTGGGATTCTTAATAACAAATCTTTGACTTTTTTTCTTCATATTTTTAGGAAGAATTTGATACTCATGATCCTAAGGAGAATGGTTCGCTACTACCTTACTTGAGAAAACGGTCGGAAATTATTGAGATAGTTGGAGCCCGTGATATTATCTTTGCTTTAACACAGTCAGGAGTCTGTGCTGCGTTCAGTAGAGGTACACCTGTCTTTATAATGACTGTTCGTGTTTCAAATAACCATTCTGAGATGCTCTTTGTTTTCAGTGACAAACCAGCGTATTTGCTTTCTGAATGGAAGTCCAGATGAAGTCATCCGCAGTTTGTTTTATAACAAGAACAACGACTCACTTATAACTGTATCAGTTTATGGTTCTGAAAATTTCAGTGCCTTAAGATGCAAAACAACTCGAATAGAGTAAGCTTGACTTTCTATTTTCATGTCACAGTACTAAGCTTCTTGTTTTGTTATATTGCTTACATGATACTTTACTTTTTTTAAGGTATATATGGCGTGCAAAGCCAGATGCTGGTTTTCCTCTTTTTGAGACAGAATCCCTGAAGTGGCCAGGTTTCGTGGAATTTGATGATGTAAATGGAAAGGTGCTGACTTACTCTGCTCAAGACAGGTACCCGAACTTCAAACATTTTTTAAGGGCAAGAAAGTTTACTTCATCGAAATTATGACCTTATTTTCTTATTTCAAACAGTACTTATAAGGTGTTTGACTTGAAAAACTACACACTGTTGTATACCATATCTGATAAAAATGTTCAAGAAATAAAGATCAGGTAAGGAAATCTCTCTTGCTTGCTTGTCTTGATTTATTTCCCCAAACTACATTGTACAACAATCCCAGATTATGTTCTCTGCATTACTTTGCTGTTCTCTGGCAATACTGACAGAATGTTTGTTTGTTTTATATCTTTTTCTCCCATAACTAGAAGTTCAAACCACCCCTTAATCCACTCAGTAACTACATGGTAGAATGTTCTGTTATTCTCTTTTGTAAGAGATACTTATGATTGCTTTGATGCTTTAAATGCACTTGAATCATTTACAAAATTAGGATGTTTTGCATTAAACAATCCACAGAAGATGATACTATTACCAGTTTACCACTAGATATGCCATTGTCAATCCCTATCCATAGGAAGATAAGTGAATATTGAAGAACAATATGTGTGTCGCACTATTGCTCTTGCGTTACTTCATAGAGCTCTTTCATGCTTTGGCAAGCAATTCTACTAAGTTCTTTGTTTTAAAAGAAAAAAGTTAAATCGTCACTGCAGATAGGTGTCGGTATATGGTCTTTATGCGAATTTTTGTTTGATGAAGTAGCTAATGGTGAGCAGTTGGGAAGATTTTTTTTCCAAAATGCACTTTGGAAAGTGCTTTTGTGCTCTCCCAAGAAGTGTATAGCACAATTTTTAAAGTAAATCCTTGCGCCTGATTTGCAACCATCCACAATTCCACTACTGATTATAGTGCTTTAATATTTATGTAATTTAGTTTTGGGGAGAGCATATAAATACCATTGCCAAGTGTGTGAGAATGGATTTATTCTTGGTTACTTCCCAGATGAGATTAGTTGATTGCTTTTCTGTCAAGAGATATGGTTGGGCGGATCGAAATTTCTTTCTTGTGCACAATTCCATTCATGAGTTCCATATTCTAGCTTTCAAATTTATATCTTATTGCTTATTGGTGTCTTCTAACAGCCCTGGTATAATGCTATTGATCTACTCAAGAAAAGGGGGTTATATTCCTCTTGAGATTCTTTCTATTGAAGATGGTAAACGCTTAAAGTCATTCAGACATCTTCTTCATCGCAATAAGAAGGTTGATTTCATCGAGCAATTCAATGAAAAACTTCTGGTCAAGCAGGAAGGGGAGAACCTTCAAATTCTTGATGTAAGCATTTTGCCTAGATTATAGATGACAGCAGATAAAGTAAAACAAATTTCTGTTTCTTGTTTGTAATTAATTTCTGCGTACTACTGCAGGTAAGAAACTTCAAGTCAACAGAAGTGACTAGGAGTGAGTTTGTGACTCCATCAGCTTTTATTTTTCTATATGAGATGCAGTTGTTCCTGACCTTCCGTAGTCGATCAGTATCAGTTTGGAATTTTCGTGGTGAATTGGTCACATCCTTTGAAGATCATCTGTTGTGGCACCCTGATTGCAATACAAACAGTATTTACATTACTAGCAACCAAGATCTCATTATCTCTTACTGCAAGGCTGATCTGAATGATTCATCTTCAGAGGGCAATGGTAACATTTAAACTTTCTGACACATTGACTTGTATTACTAATATGTTTAGTTCCTAATGAATGCCAACTCTACTGCTTGTTGCATTTGACTTGTTATTGGTTGTTGCTGTTTCCTGGCATTACATTTCCCTTTTATCCATTACTGCCCTTTGTCATGTTAGAAGTAGTTTGTAGCATTTATCAGTTTCCTCTTTGATTGGATGTATACTCTCAAGCTTTTAATTTCAGTTCAGTTTGATGATTGATGCTTGGAATTGTCGGTACGTTATACTTATGAGTTATGATCAAGTGTGCGCCACTAAAGTTTTTCTGTGTGTTTTGTACAAAGACATCAGAATAGCAGGGCTCTATTGTTTATTCCAAGTACCTTAATGATCACTGAAAAAGATGTATTTCTACTTACCAAGTCAATTAAACACAAGATGCATCAGAATGTAGGTTAAGTTACAGATGTGCTGATTATATCTTGTTTCGAATTCATTTTTCCTTTTTGTATTCTTTAAAAAAATAGAACTCATTCAAAACTTGCTGCAGTAGATAAATGAGGATGATGCCACTATTTGTCCCTGCACAACCTAATTTGCACTTTGATTCTTATGCAGCTTGTTCTATAAATATCAGCGAGATATTAACCGGAAAATGCTTGGCCAAAATAAAGGCAGGGAACCTCTGCAAACAAAAGAAGGCATCCAAGTTCCAATCTACACCTTCAGAGGCCCTGGAGGACATCACAGCTCTGTACTATGATGAAGAGCGTGATGAGATCTACACCGGCAACCGACAAGGCCTTGTCCATGTGTGGTCAAATTAACAGTATCTTGGGCCTTTGTCGGCTGCTTACATCTGGCACCAGCAAATCCTTATTAACATCAGGCACGAACAAATCCCTTGTTAACATCAGGCACCAGTCAGTCGCCAACCTGACCTGTGGCATCTTTCACCTGAGGCCTTCATCGTGGGAATGCTATTTATTTGTGTATAGTTCACCACCCATCATCAACCCCTCAGCCTGCTGCAGAGTTGACATTCGTCATGTATTTTAGGGTGGGTGTAGCACTGTAGCTTCTGAAGATGTTTACCATAGGGTTCATCTAAGAGGTAGGGTTTGAAGTGCACGAGTGTACCAGCTTGCCCTGCAAGCTATTTATCTGATTCTTATCTGAGATAGTCGTTTAGCTGTGTTCCAGTTGGGAGCGACGATGTTTCTGAGGCCTGAGGTGCATGTTTTAATCATGTCATTTGTCTGTGGAAAACAATGTGCAAAATTTGTAACTTTGTTTGGTGTCGTCTTTCACCTTCCCCATTGTACTGCGTGAATTTTTCAAATGTAACTAGGTGATTTGCGTTGGTGTGGGATGAATTGCGAAGTCTGCTCGCTTTTGTTGGGGCGCGAGCAATTACTCCATTAAAGAAGCATCACAATGATGCAAGTTGGACTAGAATTAATGCGTCTCCTCAACATTTTTGTACTATTTCTTGTAAAAATCATGCATCTGTAGCATTTGTCACTATGAGCAGGTGGGCATAAACGAAAGAAGGATAAATAAATTCAGGCGGACTTGTCACGAAGAACAGTAGTAAAACAACAAGAAAAGCACAAAATATCTTTCGCAATTTTCACTCCCAATATATAAATGCTGGATAACACAAAGTTTGACACCTCACATATAGCTGAGTAAAAATGGGGATCAGACTAAGCCAGCAAAGGCGGCAACGTCAAGTTACATATAGAGCAACTGCAAGTCAAACCCACTTATTTCAGTGTTAATGAGTTTTGAGCAGCGTGCTTGATCGTCCTTGATCCATTTCAAAACTATAGCAACAAAATTGGCTACTGCAATTTTGACTTCGGACTATATTTAGTTAGTCAACAACTTCAATGAGGGTTGTCTCGTAGTCGGCAGGAGCCTCAAAGCCGTGGAGGTTCATTACAGTGGCGGCCACATTGGCGAGCCCAGGGGTCTGAATATCAGACCGGAATTTCACTCCGGGGTGAAGACCAGGGCCTCCAATAGCAACCGGGACCTGTAAGTTATACAGAAGCATTAAAAACCAAGCCATCAAGTGAGAATGTCAAATCCTAGCGATGGCATTGCACTTACTGGCTGAAGGGTATGCGAGGTAAGAATCTGGACACCACCACTCTTGTCGAGCGTCGGCTGGCCAGATTTGTTTCTTTTCACCATGTCCTCTGCGTTTCCATGATCGGCAGTGACAAGATAGATGCCGCCAACTTGCTCCACTGCATCCAAAATAATCTGTTCCAAAGAGGAACCAGTGATTAGACTAGGTAAATGCATATAAAATATACTCTGCCAACCAAGGTAAACATGAAAGTGCAAAGCCCAGGGAAACAGGATTTTCAGGGAAATGTCCATTCAAACTGTAGTAACATCTAACATGTGCTATTTCCCATCATGTAATTGTTCAGCTCTCAGAATATACAGATAATGGAAGCAAAATACTGACAGAGTGACAAGACATAAGTTAGTATGTCTTGTTTGTTCTCACCTTAACGGCTTCATCAGCAGCCTTGCAAGCAACAACTGTCGCCTCAATATCACCAGTGTGACCCACCATATCACCATTTGGCAGGTTGACACGTACCTAAAAGAATAAAATGCTAAGCAACTTTATGGGTAAACAGACAGTCATCTAGTATAAATTTCAGAATTATTTACCTGGTCAAACCTTCCACTGAGGATAGCATCTCTGGCTTTCTCAGCAATTTCGAGTGCCTTCATATCGGGTTTAACATTGAAAGTGATACCAATGTCACTAGGAACTTCTACATACTCTTCCTTAGTTTCATCAAAGTATCCTGAACGGTTTCCATTCCAGAAAAATGTGACATGGCCAAACTTCACTGTCTCGCTGTTAAGTACAAATTAATGAGTTACAATCTAAATACAAATACGCCAAAAGGTCGAAATTGTGTTGTAAGAACAGAACACAAAACAGAAATCAAACAATTTCAAACCAAAATGACATTATACAAGCTCTAATAAACGAAGGCATAATCCACTCAACCATGCATACAACAATGCAGTCATTTTATCACTTCGAGCGAATAAAATATACTTTGTGACCAAACTTAGTTCCAGAAAAAGGATGGAGAGTAAAAACTCGTATAGACAATTTGAAACCTCCTTTGTAGCTAAGCTAACCTTCAAGAATATCAAATCAAACACCAGGACTAAACATACTAATAGGTGCCTGAAAGTAACAAAGAAACCCAAGTGGCCTCTACGGAGATGGCAAAGTTTTGTGTCTCATGCTCTATCAGGACAATTTTGCCTTTTCCTATTAGGAGATTGAGACATGATTGAGTGATAAAAATTGCAGCAAAAGGCAATAAATATAACTAGCAATAAGATCTTTGGGCAGGTATAAGCACCTGACTGGTGCTTGCTAAATTTGTTTTCATGTTAACATTGACCTTTAGCATAAGCTAAAACATTATACAAGATCAGTTGAAGTAAATGTGCTATATGTCCGAGACCAGTCACTGAACAGTGTTTTAAGTGCAGAGACGAATGTGAAGAACCAAGTGCTTTAACATTGGAAGAAAGAGAATGGATAATCAGGTACTTGCCTGCAAGCAAAGGTGCGGATGCCATTTTTTACCAAGTATTCACCAGATGTCCTCTCTATCTCTGGCGGCGAAACAAGGTAATGGCTTGGCAGCTTCAACTCACCATCATATTGAAGCATCCCAGCATACCGGATTTTTGGTACACGAATGCGGTCAAATTTGTCAAAATCGGCATACTCCAGTGCTTTCGCGGGCATAACCATGCGATCAGCTCGGAAATTGAAAGTCACAACTGCGTCACCATCTACAATAGGCCCAACCGATTTGCCACTCTCATCAACAATCACAAATGGAGGCAAATACTGATCATTGGCCTTGGGCTCTGCTCTTAGTGTTTTCACTGCTTCGACTGCACTTTGGAATTTGTAGGGTGCTTCTCCAAGCACCTGGGCATCCCACCCACGTTTGACCACATCCCAGTCATTCTGCAAAGTATTAAATAAGATGACATTCACTTCAGGAGGAAAACGTACATCTTTCAATACAGAAATAGTTCAAAACCGTAAGCCACACTGCTAAACAATAAAAGTTGATGGTGACTGAAATGAGAGGAGTTTACCTCATAGCGGTCCATGGTAACGTACATCCTTCCACCACCTGATGCAATCCGGGCATCAACACCATTCTCACGAAGCTGAGAAAGATCATTCTCTAGTGCCTCTACGAAACCAACACTACTGCCATCCAAAACATCACGCCCATCGGTAAGAATATGAACACGAATTCTTTTTGCCCCCCTTTCACTGGCACCTTTCAGAAGCAACTGAAAAAAGAGTGAAACAAAAAAAATAGTTTTAAGTTGGACAGATTAAATCATCACAAAGACAGCAATCTAAGGCCTAATCATTCATGACTGTAGTAGCAAGATAAATCAAAGAAAGCTTAGCAAACCTGCACTTGATCAAGCCGGGAGTGGACACCTCCATCACTCAACAAACCAATAAGGTGCAGAGTACCTTTATCAAAAGATTCTTTGATGTAATTGAACCCCTCTCCTTCATAAATCTTCCCAGAGGCAAGAGCAAGATCCACAAGCTTAGCGCTATAGAAAGAAAGAATATATTACTCCATTATTTTGGTGGTAAACAACGTGAAGACTTGACGTGAAGACATTATTTTTAACGTCTCTAATTCAAAACCGAACATGAAATTTGGATTTCATTCGGCTCCTTTATGGATATTCTCACCACTTAACATCTATGTCAGCTTTTCTATCTGAATGGAACCAAAGCTCTCCGCTTTCTAGATGATCCCTATAGAGTAGGAAATAGAAATTCTACTAAATCTATCTAATCTACTTACTTCGTTCCCTAATTTTATTCAAGAGATTGCCTATTAGGCAAGAGGATAGCAAGTTCGAAATTCTATATCGATAGGACATGGATTTCTATTCCTATGAAATTCATAAATGAAAATGAAGTAGTTAATGGGAGGGCTACCATTATCTTTTTTCTTGTATGTGTTCCTAAGAGAAGGAATTTGTCCATTTCATGTTTCGAGGTCTCAAAAAAAGGGTCGAACGAGGAAAAGGATCCCTTCGAAAGAATTTAACGAGGAGCCGTATGAGGTGAAAATCTCATGTACGGTTCTGTAGAGGGACAGTAAGGGTGACTTATCTGTCGACTTTTCCACTATCAACCCCAAAAAACCCAACTCTGCCTTACGTAAAGTTGCTAGAGTACGATTAACCTCTGGATTTGAAATCAACAATGTGAAAGAGGCTGACAAGTGAGACAAAATAGTGCAAAGTTGAGAGAGTAAGTAGATTTTCTAGATTGTTTTGCATAAAGGACATGGTTTCTCGTACAACTCAAACAGTTTAACAGCAAAGTATGCCATGTAACCAACAAGTAAAAAGTAGCACCCACAAGAGTTGCCTGTATTAATGACATATCAATGATATTAGTAATTAATGATGATAACTATCCAGAGTTCCTCCAGGCTCCATACTGGTCAGTAGCTAGAAGACTATACAACACTCTCAAGGTTCCGGTTATACTCAAGCCACACATATTTTGAAATCCTGTAGACATTGGAAATATCATTGGCTGCTTTATAGCATGTTGAAGTCCGACCTATTTCACTATTGAACCAAAACGTGTACTTGTGGGCATCAATGCCCGAATGATATTCCCAAACAAACAATATGTGCATAGTTACAATAGAGACTGTATTTCCAAAATAAATCAAAATCAAACAGCATACCCTTGAGCATAAATCCGACCAGCGCCAAGAGCATTGTGACCAACTTCACTGTTGCCCATGTCGTCATCACTAGGGAGACCAACGGCTGTTCCATGAGCCTTCACTAGTCTCCACCTCTCTGGAGCACCCTTTTATTACATAAAATAAAAGCATGTTAAGAATAGTCATTGCACATCTAAAAATGAAGTTATGCAGATCAAGAAGAATATTACATCTAAATATTGTCGAAACCACATTCAACAAATGCAGGTTCAATGCAATATCTGATTTCCTCATGTTAAAACTAAGCATAAGACAAAACGATTGCATGATAAGATACAACGATTGCATGAGTGCCCACTAGCTACTAGTATGCTAGTGCAACATTGACTGTACTAGAGCCAAAAGAGTCCAAAAATCACATAAGATTCATCATAATACTCAAACTAGAGTGCCACAAAGTCATAGCACAAGGCCAAACCTGCGCAAGATAAACGCACACAATGTTATGTATCTACAGTCTAAATCTCCGATTGAATTATAGCATCAGTTTGCTGACCACAGGATCATACAACATTTACAACAATGATGGCTAATCTACAGAAGGGGGGAAAAGGCATCTTTGCAATCACGTTAACCAGATAAACGCAAGATGTTTGCATCTTTGATATATAAGATAAACTAGACAGGTTCAAAGAAAACATACATTCTTGAGCGAATCCATGACGGGCGTCTGGGCGACATGGATGCAGTTGTACTTGTCGGGGTTAGCCTCGCCCCATCCGTCTAGCACGACGACGGCCACCGTCTTCCCCTTGGGGAGCTTGGGGTGGTCGGGCAGCGTCCACGAGAAACCCGATCTCGCCATCTAGAGGCCTACCAATTCGCACCAACACACACAGAAAAAGAAAAGAACAGGTTAGGTACAGCAAATCCGCAGAACCAAACAGATCTGCGCTAGCACAGAATGGCAACATGGCATCATTATCTCGTGCTAATCGTTAGATCGGGGTAAGCAAAATCTTAATCAACCTCAGTCAATTAGCATGATAAATCGCGCCAAGAACCAAACTAACACCGAAAACTCATCAAAACTAAGCGACCAACACTGTAAATCTCGCCAAAAAAACAGATTTAACGAATCAGATCTGGAGGAGCGGATCTGACAACCGATCGGAGATCGAGTGATCGACTAAACATCAAACCTTGACGAAGGCTACAGCATGCAAATGGAGAGGCGTCGATCAGATCAGAGAGGTTCTTCTCACCTTGCTTTTCCTGTGCTTTTGCCGAAGAATAAGTTTTTCGAGAGCGGAGTATGGGAGGAGGATTGCAGGAGGCAGCAGCGGTATTATAAATTGGCAGTCCGGGTGCTCGCGTTACCATTGGACGGCCCGATCGGCGGTCTGGGCCAACGAAATCGAGGCCATCCGACGGCTGAGGCGTGCGGACTTGGAGCACAAAGCGAAAATTTTCACCTTGGTGCGGTCACGGGTGGCTTCCCCTGATTCGATGGATCCAAACGACGAGATCCGCCGGTTTTATATTACGCGGCCCCTGGTATTGGACGGCCGCGATGGTGGGGGCGGCGGCTATCGCGGAGACAGGTGGAGCCCAAGTGTCATTGAGATAGCATAAAATAGTAGCAGTCACGTGAGTTACGAGTTTCCACATCAGATTCGGAGATTTCGGAGCCGTGCGCTGGGTTGGATATTCTTTCGAGATATTCCAATGGAAACATCCGGTTTCCTGCGTACGTGGAGGTTTTTTAATGTAGCTTTGATTTTTAGTTTATAGTTTTTAAACTACAATTATTTATAAGAGATAGTATATAAAACAAAACAGTTGCATATAATTTTGATTGGTATAGCTGAACTCGATATAATATCTATTGCAATCTGTTTGTAGACCCTGACTTAAAAAGACGAAGTTACCTACTGTAGTAGAGAGTAATAAGCCAAAACTAAAACCCAATCAAATCCGCCCAAGACATTCCAGCCAATTTGCAGTCCTTCTCTCCGTGCGCCGTAGAACAGTAGCATGTTATGATCTGTAGGATTAAGCGATCCCACGGGCTTTTGTAAAATAGCCTAAATGCTATTGATATTTATCATGGAACATGTAAAACTTTAAATATTTTAAAGAGATTAACTCTAGAGTTTGAGTTTTAGCTTCACCACTGCCGTAGAAACCACTGAAGTCGCATGTACCATTGAGCATCGCATCACGGGGTTCTAGAAAAACGTTTGCCTATGTGACAGTGATAGAAAGAGGAAACGAGTTCATAGGTTTGATTGTTTGAACGACAGGCTAGCCGGGAGGGACCCAAAGCGGCGGCGAAGAGAGTCCGTAACCATCGACTGAATTTTGGGTCAGTCTTCCGCCGACGGGCCATAACGAGGGCTGGTGCTGTGTGCTTCGGTGCCCACGGTGTCCCGGGCTGGAATCCTAACACCAGGCAACGGTGGTCTATGCGCCAAAGGTTGGAGGCATTCGCTTTTCGGGTATGTTTCTTTTTAGCTTTTAAAATCGGTTTTTATCTTCTGTTGTAGTATCTAATTTTTAAACGAAGTATTTTTTTAAGATAAGATCTACAGGTTAATTATAATACACGTTAAAAGCCTAACATCTATATCATCCAAAATCACAAGTGAATATCTTTCTTTCCGTAATCTCTGTCATAAATAACTAAAATTGAAAAATTTTAACTAAAAATCATAAACTGCAGCCGAAAAAATAGGTCCTTCTGCTATCGCTTGTCACGCACACAGAGACCACCATGCTATCTCTCAACCAAAAGAGTCTTCGTAATGTTTTCTGGCCAAAAGTTAATCCGTTGGGCCGCCTAACTATTCTAGCAGGCTCGCGTGCAGCATTCTGCTATGCAAATGCCGACACTACAGCTACCACCACCAGGGCTCTTTCTTGCCAACGGAATTTTGCATCCGGTTTTGGGCCCTAAGGCTGCATCAGCCTGCTCCATTTTAGCCCAACACACAGTCGCGTTCGAATGGCAGGCTGCTCCACTGGTATCCAGGACCAAACCCTAACCTCAGGGGAAAACGCTGCGACCCCACAAGCCACGGCAGGCAACGCCCTGCTCTTTTAACTTATGACTTAATTTTTCTCAAATAAATAAATAAAGATAATTTTTTTGTTATCGTTTTAAAACAGCGATTTATCAAAATAATCTCTTCAAAATTATTTATTGGCTTATTAATTTTCTGTTTATCTGTATAAGTGCTTACGCAGCCAAGTTATAAACTATGGCCAAAAAAACGTACCCCACAACTCATACGCCGTGCACTGTGGACAGGCCGCACATATCGGGTACCGTATCTATCTTTCAATCCTTGGGCCTCGGGCATGCATCATCATCGCCGGCTGGACTGACTCGGCTGATATCTGGAAAGTAGCTGAGCACAGAGCACCGGCCTTTTCTCGGTCCTAACTGAATTCAAGATCCCAGGTGTGTACGTTTCTCCAGGAAAGCATGGTCCCAAGCGCTGGCTCGCAACGGGTCATGGTCTTGCCAGTCCACACGCAATGTAAATGAAAACAAAATTGTTTCTGCAAGTGTGACTCCATGTTTCCATTTAGCACTGGAAGTAGAAAGAAGACGCAAAGGCTCGCTCTCATCGATCAAAAATACTGTACTCGCAAGTCATGATATTACTTCTGCAGAAGATCCAAGACAGTACTCTATAAAGGACAAGATGTTCTCTCGAGAAGCCAAGAACCGTTTACAAAAGAAAACAAAAATGACTAGTATTTTGATTCCTTCCTTCGATATTTACACTTCCATTCCTTCTTTACAAAATTCATGATTTGCCGTCGAGACCACACACTGACACACAGGAGGAGTCAGGACTCAACGTGACTTCCATGTACCCAAAAAACTCAAATGACCATATACATATGCATTTGGGGCAAACCATGAACAGAACTAGCCTCATAGGCGCGGCGACACGCCGCGCCAGCCATCGTGTGTACCGAAGTAAAAGGGGCGATAATTTGTGGGGAGTTTTTTTTAAAAAATTCAGGGCACATGCGTATTTTTGAAAAAGCCAAAGGGCTTTTTCGCAAAAATTCAAGGGCCTGTACGTAACTAAACGAGGGCCCGTACGTAATTTAGAAAACCGCGGGGCGCCATCCTGTAAATTGGAGGGGTGTTTTCAGCAAAAAAAAAGCGTAAAAAAACTGGCAGGGACCTTTTCGCGAGGAAAAAGGACCTCTACGTAATTTTCGGAAAACTCAGGGGAACCGGCTCCCCTGGCCGTACGCGAAACCGCCCGCCACGCACCGGCCGAGGGAGCGCCGGGGGCGACGTGGCCGAGCGGGCTGCGGGGAATCCCCTCGGGCTTAATAGGGGTAGTGTTTGCTCTCATGCACACACACATCGATCGATTTCACCATCACAATTCATAACCTCAATCAAGGGGCAAAAAATAAAACTAAATTGACTAGTTTGAACTAAATAAAACTAATCATCACCTACGATGACCAGCTCCTCAAGAGAGACGGCCTCCCAAACATCTTGTCGAGCGCCACCACGACGGCCATGGCGAGGGACACGTCCACCCCGAGCTGCACCACCAGCCGGAACACGTCCGTGCCGACCACCTCCTTGGGATGGACCTCCGCCACTGCCCACCTCTCGCCGTCGTACACCACGCAGCACCGCCGCATGTACGACCCCTCCACATCGTACGACAACGCACATCCTGCGCACGGCACCACGTGCGCCATCGACTTGCCACGCCCGCTCCGCTTGACGGCGTACACGGACCACCGCGTCTCCTCTCCTGCGAACACGAGCCACTGCTCGCCCTGAAGGCTCAGCCTCTTCCGCCCGACGGTGAAGGCGGGGCGGCCGTCGGGGTCCATGAGGACGACCTCGTCCCCGGACTCGGACGCGTAGCTGTTGACACAGTAGGCGAGGTTGCCCTTGGCATCGAACACCTTGAACCCCCCTTGCAGTTGAACAGCAGCGACTTGCGCCACACCGTCAGCGTCGTCGCCTCCTCCTCCCCAGGCTCGCCGCCGGCGCTAGCCGGCCCAGGCGCGAGCACCACGTTAGGATGAACCTTCGCCACGCGTCGATCGATCGATCAAGAGTTCAAGACCGAAGGAATTGGGGACTGATCAGGTGGTTGCTAAGTAGCAAGTCAGGCTAGGCAGCTAAGCTAGGTCTTTGTTGGTTTTGAGAAGGGAAGTAGAGGTAGGCGGTGTATCGTGTCGTGTCGTAGACCGAAGAAACTGTACACCTAAATGAAGAAGGCAAAGCGGCTCGTTTTTCGACTGCGATTAATAGCTTTTAATTATAATTAATAGTTTTTTATGTTTTTTATATAGCAGCGGTAGAGATTATTTATTTTTTAAAAAAATGTCTCATTTATCTTGAATTTTGAAAAAAACAAAAAGTCCAAAGTCCAAAGAAAAAAAGCAGCGAGTAAACAATGCATGTTGCTCTGACGTGCATGGGGATGGGTGACATGGGGTGCTGCTCAATGACCCCTTTCCCCCTTAATAATGCTTTGCTTTCGATTGTTAAGGAATCATCGTTGGTGGGTCTAGTTCAATTGATTACTTCTATATAAAAGAGGTGAATCAAACACAAACAATACAATAGAACAATAGATTGAACACAAGAGATGAGAGGGGAGTTTCCTTTCTTTATTACTTTCTCTTTTCCCAAGATACACATAATGACAATTGGGACTCTATTTATAGACTAAGTAGAGGGTGCCCACCAATGGGCTGGGCTTGTAGGCCTAGATTCAGGTTTCCCAACACCCCCTTAGGCACTCATCCGACACGATCATGCCTCATCAAAACTCTATAAAAATACAGTGGAAAAAATTTGGAGAAAGAATACATGATACATGTTATGTTGTATTGCATGAATTGGCTCATTAAAAATCTTGACCGAGAAACTTCAGGAAAATTCGTTAAGGGAAAAATGAGTACAATCCACCCAATTCCATTAATCTACAGGATTTATTCTTTAGGTACTTGATTTTCGTGATCAAGTTTTAATAGTAAGCTTGAGAAGAATCTTCCTGAATTCTGCACTTATCTAAGTCTCATCATTCCAATTGCATGTACACATCTTTCAAAACTAGATACTAGAAGTGACTTAGTGAATAAATCTGTAAGATTTTCACACAACTTAGTATGCAATACCTTAATTTCATCCATCTTTGCTATTCATGAGTATAGAAAAACTTGGAGTTGATATGCTTTTTGATATGGCTCTTCACGTATCTCGTTTGCACTTGTGCAACACAAGCTGCATTATGTTCATAGATAATTGTGAGAGATTGCACGATATTCAACCCACATGACTACTAGATGTGGTGAATCATTCATCAAAGCCAAGCACATTTTCGTGCGACTTCGTACAGTGCTATGATTTCCGAGTGGTTCGTCGAAGTTGATATAAGACTTTGTTTAGACGATTTCTATGAAACTGCAGTTCCACCACACAGAAATATATAGCTTGTTTGTGACCTAGCGGTTTGTGGGTCCGACAGGTACCCGGCTTCTGTATAGTATGTCATATTCAAGTCTTGGTTCTTTCTGTAGAATAGTCCAAGATCTTTGCTTCCTTGAGGTATCGAAAAATATCCTTTATTCTCTGCCATTGCCTTTTCGTAGGTTCCACACTATACCTTGCTAATAGGTTTATAGTAAATGCAATGTCCGGTCTAGTGTAGTTTGCTAAACACATAAGTGCTCCTACTGCACTTAAGTATGGAAATTATGGTCTCAGGACTTCCTCCCCCTCTTCTTTAGGTCGGTATGAATCCTTGTCTTGCTGTAAGAATCACTTGACCATTGGTACTCTCGAAGGGTATGCCTTTCCAAAGCCAAACCTTTCTAACACCTTTTGAGTATATGCGGATTGATACACTAATATCCCTTCAGGGGTATGCTCAAGCTGCAATCCTAAGCAATATTTGGTTTTACCCAAATCTTTCATTTCGAACTCTGACTCCAAATAAGAGCTTGCTTCCTTTATGTCTTCTAAGGTTCTGATGATATTCAAATCATCTACATATATTGAGATTATACAAAATTCATTCTAGGATCATATAAATACACAGAGACAATCCTCATTGTTCGTGTAGCCTTTCTTACATTGAAAGTCACTTAAGCGATTATACCATATCTTGCTTGATTGCTTAAGTCCGTACAATGATTTTCTGAGTTTCACACCGTACAGGCATCTATTTGCACTATCTTGGTTTAGGACAGGGATACATTCAGACACTTTCATATAAATATCCGAATCTAAGTTTCCATAAAGGTATGCCATTACCACATCTATTAATTTCATTTCTAAGTTTATATTTATTGCCATCGAGATTAAATATCTAAAGGTAATACCACCCATGACCAAGGAATAGGTTTCTTCATAATCAACTCCTACACATTGAGTGAAACCTTGTATAACAAGTCTTGCTTTATATCTTACAACTTCATTTTTCTTATTTCTCTTTCGAACAAATACCCACTTATGCTCTACGAGGTGCATATGGGGAGGCGTGCGACTTATAGGCCCAAACACTTCTCTTTTATTCAGAGATAATAATTCATTTTCTATTGCCCTTTTTCAATCCTCCCAATATGATATTTTCTTACATTCAGCGAGTGATACAGGCTCTGGATCAAGATCGATGATTGTGGTAATTTTCTTTGCAAAATAAATGTCAACATTGACTGTTATCCTATTCATAGATTCTCCTGTGTGCACATAGTTTATAGTTATTTCATCATGGGTTGATTCTTCTAGTGCTTCCATTTGCTCACCACTCCTTCCAGTTGCGAGGGCAAGTTTCTTTAGTTTTTCAGCTCCAATGTGTACGCACACATCCATACTGATTTCTCCCTCTGTGGGAATGTTCAGATCTGGTATGCCATTTTTTTAAGGTGACATACTGGTGTCGGGTCTCACCTGGCTCCCCTTCTAGTTCCGAGGAACTTCAGTGATTGACTGTACTCTTTTTATCAATTCGACAACACCCAAAATCCGCATCTGAATAAACTCTAAGGGTAAGACATGAGGAAGAAGAGTATCATAAGCCAAATTCCAAAGCTGATTAAAGATACCTGAAAATTCGTTTTGCCACTTAACGATGTGAAGCACGTGGGGAAGTTTGAAAGCGAGTACACAAAAACACAGCAAAGTGTATGTCCAGTCTTAAAGCAGTAAGATACAACAATGAACTAATCATGCTTCTGTATTCCTTCTGATCAATAGGCTCTCCATCTTCGTCAGGGTCTAAAACAATAGTAGATCCCCATGGATGTGAAAATTGGTTTGACTGTTCCCATGCCAAAGTGACGAAGTAGATCTTTGGTGTACTTAGTTTGATGAACAAAAGTACCCTACTTTGATTGCTTGATCTGAAATTCTAGAAAAAAATTGTGATCTCTCCCATCATACTCATCTCGAATTCTCTGCTCATAGTATCTAAAAACTTGGAAACAAGAGTATGAGAAGAACCACCGAAAATGATATATTCACATAAATTTGAACGAGTAAAAGATTATTGCCATGGTTGAGAGTAAACAAAGTCTTATCTACCTTCATTAGAAAGTCATTTTTAGCAAATATGATTTAACCTTATCATACCATGCTCTGGGTGCTTGTTTTAGACCATATAAAACTTTGGACAATTTGTAGATATAATCAGTAAACTTAGTTTTCAACCGGTTGCCCAGGGACTTTGGAGTTATGGAGGGCCTCTGATGTTGACTGGTCATTTTCATTTCTAATTCTACCACGCATTGTGTGGTTCTCATTAAGGGTCAGGGCACCAGTGGCGGATCTAGGATTTTATAACGCCCCTAGTTATGGTGGGTTGAAAACCACTACTACCTAGGCTAGGTAAAAAATTGTGCCCTGAGCTTACCTAGGTTGTGCACCGGTAAAAATCCTATACCCCGGATTGGAGCATGGTTGCCATAGGCCTGGATGCACCCCCTAGGTCAGACCGTCTTCCATATGACATGTTCGATCAAAAATTGCTTTTTTCTAAAGCACCAAAAACAAGCATGACCATTAGTGTGTATGTTTTTTCTTGAGTTGAAGACTTCCATAGCCAAGATTGGCTCAGAAAGAGCTTCACCCAGACTAGTCCCATTTGGAACATAAGAATCTACCTAGATTTCTTTGGAAATTGGGGTGTTTCATGTGAAGTTCCTATGTTCTGAATATATATGCCCAGAGGTCCAGGTTCTTAACAGAGTTTGATCTTCAAATTTGGATGGCCAAAATCCCGATGAGCGGCGCTCTCCCGGAGACTAGGAAGGCCGGGTAGAAGGTGGTGTCTCGCGACCGCCCACTCGTATCTCTTCCGTCCTAACCGCGTTCCGCCCACTCTTATCAATTTCGTCCTAACCACTGTCCTCTCGTCCGCGCTTTAGATCGTGCCGCCATCGAAGGCATAATGCAACGGAAGGCAGATGCAACCATGAGTCCTTACGACAAACAAAAATAAGTTCTACAGCATGAACTAATTAAAACCGGTACACCTGTGAAATCATAATCGAGATTTCCTTTTTGCGAGGAAGGAGGCATGACTGAGTTATTTTTTTGAAGAATTATTTGGGAGTATCGTATTATTGATAGAGGGAAATTACGTTGTCAGCCTTTCCCCTGCAAGCCACCTCGATTTTCAAATACTCCTTGGAATTTTTGCTTCCAAGGGGGTTTTTCCAGTATGTGCCATTGTGATTTACAATATTCTAAAATTTGCCATTTTATTTTCTAGAATTGAATCTGAAAATACCACCCTCTCATGTCCAAAGCCTATTGATAGATTGGAAATAATCGTTTTGCCTTTTTGAATATGCAAACCTTCAATCAAATACCACTACAATTCTTTCGTCGCCCTAGGATTTCGACTAGCATTAGCATATGCAACTCA
The DNA here is from genome assembly GCA_017311315.1 of Dendrocalamus latiflorus. NCBI lineage: Eukaryota > Viridiplantae > Streptophyta > Magnoliopsida > Poales > Poaceae > Dendrocalamus > Dendrocalamus latiflorus. The sequence goes on along the minus strand of CM029664.1, from coordinate 51,146,804 downwards.
ATATATCTTGACCTTTCACTAGGGGTGCCATTCCACACTAGAATTAATTGCCATGTGTGTGCTTGCTTACACTAGCCTATGCTCCAGTTGCACCCCTCATCATTGTGTCCACTGCTGGGTGAAAACATATCAAATATAGATGTATAATGGTCCTTCCATATTTATTTTTGTATTTTTTACCCGATGCGGATATGAATACCCTATATATGAATATGAATAATGTCGAATACAAATATGAAGTAAATATGAACTGAAACGAATACGGCCATGGATATTTCTCGGAATATACACACAAAATGAACAGAAACACATAACTAGTTTATTTCATTCAAACATTCATGAATTCTTCATATTTTTTCAGCTATGGTTCATTTCCTAACTCCATGTATTGATGCATATGTTAACATATAACAGGCTACTAAAGCATTATATAATAGGCTATGTTGAAATAGGGGATATATGCTTCGGATATTGGTTCTCTGATTATCCAGATAATCTGATCTATATTTGTATTCGATCAATAATGAGCTATCGAATCCAAATTCGTTCTTAATAGAAAAATTTATATTCGAAAATAGTACAGATTGGTCAAAAACAACAAACCGTTTCCATCCCCATATGCCGCATGCCGCACACTTTCCCATGCCGTTTTCATTATTATCTCTGAACAAAAAAGAGGTGTTTGAGTCCGTATGCCGCACACCTCCCCATATGCACCCTGTAGGGCATAACTGGGTATTTGTTCGAAAGAGAAATGAAAGAAATGAAGTTGTAAGATATAAAACAAGGCTGGTAGCACAAGGTTTCTCTCAACGTCCAAGAGTTGATTATGAAGAAACCTACTCCCTAGTCATGAATGGAATTACCATTAGATATTTGATCTCAATGGTAGTAAACTTGAATCTAGAAATGAAATTGATGGATGTGGTAACTACATACCTTTATGAAAACTTGGATTCGGAGATTTATATGAAGGTATCCCTGTCCCGAAACAAGACAGAGTAAATAGAAATCTGTACAGTGTGAAGCTCAGAAAATCACTGTACGGATTGAAGCAATCAGGTAGGATGTGGTATAATCGCTTAAGCGACTTTCTGTGCAAGAAAGGCTACACAAACAATGAAAATTGCCCCTGTGTATTTATACGATGATCACAGAATGGATTTTGTATAATATCAATGTATGTAGATGATTTGAATATCATCAGGACAATAGAAGACATAAAAGAAGCAAGTTCTTACCTGGAATCAGAATTTGAAATGAAAGATTTGGGTAAAACCAAATATTGCTTAGGCCTGCAGCTCGAGCATGTCCCTGAAGGAATATTACTACATCAGTCAGCCTACGCCTAGAAGGTGTTAGAAAGGTTCGGCTTTGAGAAGGTATACCCATCGAAAGTACCAATGATCGAGAGGTCTTTACAGCAAGAAAAAGTTTCATACCGACCTAGGGAAGGGGGGAAGTTCTGGGACCGGAATTCCCATACTTAAGTGCAGTAGGAGCACTTATGTATTTAGCAAACTGCACTAGATTACACATCGCATTTGTCGTAAACCTGTTAGCAAGGCATAGTGCAGAACCTACCAAAAAGCATTGGCAGGGGATAAAAGACATCTTCCAATACCTCCAAGAAAGTAAGGACCTTAGATTGTTCTACCTAAAGAATCAAGATTTGAACTTGACTGGCTATGCAGATACTGAGTACCTGTCGGACCCGCATACCGTAAGGTCACAAATAGGCTATGTATTCCTGTGTGGTGGAACTGCAATTTCCTGCAAATCATCTAAGCAAAGTCTTGTAACGACTTTGACGAACTACTAAAAAATTATAGCATTGTCTGAAGCCGCATGAGAATGTGCTTGGCCCCGACGAATGATTCACCACATCCAGCAGTCATGTGGGATGAATATTGTGCAAGCTCCCATAATTATCCATGAAGATAATGCAGCTTGCGTTGCACAAGTGCAACGGGCTATGTGAAGAGTCACCTCACAAAGCTATCAACCCCAAATTCTTCTATGCTCATGAATTGCAAAAGATGGACGAGATTAAGGTATTGCATACTAAGTCATGTGAGAATCTAACAGATTTATTCATTAAGTCACTCCCTGCATCTAGTTTTGAAAGATGCGTACGAGGAATTGGAATGATGAGACTTAGAGAAGTGCAGAATTCAGGGGGAGAATTTTCTTAAGCCCGTTATTAAATCTTGATCATCAAAGGATAAGTCCTGAAGATTGAACGAAAATTGGGTGGATTGTACTCTTTTTCCCTTGACGAGTTTTCCTGAAGTTTCTCAGCCAAGGTTTTTAATGAGGCAATCCGTGCAACACAACATAATATGTATACAACATATACCCTTTCTTCAAATTTTCCCACTGGGTTTTTATGGAGTTTTGACGAGGCATGAACATGTCGGATGAGTGCCCAAGGGGGAATGTTAGGAAACCTGGGTCTGGGTTGAAAGCATTGGCCCATAGTGGGCACTTCACCATTAGACTATAAATAGAGAGTATTATTGCTAAATTTGTATACATAAATCAGAAAGTAAGTAATAAAGAAAGACCAAGAGTTCTTTCTATCTCTCTGTGTTTCAATCTATTATTTTCTATTTTCTATAATTACTCTTATTTTATATAAAACAAAAGAATCGATTGGTTCGATCGGTCTGATCGTCAGCAACGGCTCCTCCCGTCCACATCAGCCTCACTTCGCTCCCCTCGTGTGTCGTGTGGTGTCCCCTTTTAAAACTCGAAGAGGCGGTACAAGAAAGAAACCCCACTTAGCACAAGACCATAGAAGCAAGCGACTCGCCACCGCGGCCAAGGAGAAAATTGATATTTTGCCATCCTATTCGGTGGGCTTCGACAAAATACCACTCCCTAGAATGACCACTATAAAATGCCACTCTTAACGTTGACACTTTGATTAATTGCCATTTTGAGGGTTTTTTAGGATTCTTAATTATTTTTTAACCATTTTCAGATTATTTGCCATGGGAAAAGACACATTTGCCCTTGGGCCAGCAACCCGGCACTGGCAAACAAGTAATGCAAGACAGAAATTGACATCTTAACCACCAGAGATCGAAATTTGCCCACCCATCTACCCAGTAGAAACAACCTATGGACATCTGAACCACTCGACCAGCCCCAAGATCTTATATTTCCACTGAATCTACCAATGTTGAGATTCCCAAGTGATTTTACTCAAAGGTAAATTGTAAATACATGGCAATCCCCCGGATCACATTTTCTTACCAAAATAACAGCACCAAATTTAGCTCACCAAACAAGCAAGAGAGCGAGCAAACAAACAACTGCAACCACCAAACAATCCCAAGATCAAGAAGGTAAAGAACAAATCTACACCAATGCACCGCGACAGACAGCAAGCAAAGAGCTTGAGGTTAAGGGCGGAGCGAATGGTACCTTTCCTGGCCGGCGGTGTCCCAAATCTGGGCCTTGACGACCTTGCCGTCGACCTGGAGGCTGCGGGTGGCGAACTCGACGCCGATGGTGGACTTGGACTCGAGACTAAACTCGTTCTTGGTGAAGCGGGAAAGGAGGTTGGACTTGCCCATGCCGGAGTCGCCGATGAGCACCGCCTTGAACAGGCAAACAAGTAATAGGTTGATGCTGCAGATGGGAAGAAAGCCGCACAAGAGAAGTCGGGGCAGGGGCGGCGCCATCGCCAGAGAGGGGCGCCGCGCCGGGTTGCTGGCCCAAGGGCAAATGTGTCTTTTCCCATGGCAAATAATCTGAAAATAGTTAAAAAAATAATTAAGAATCCTAAAAAACCCTCAAAATGGCAAATAATCAAAGTGTTTAAGAGTGACATTTTATAGTGATCATTCTAGGAAGTGATATTTTGTCGAAGCCCACCGAATAGGATGGCAAAGTATAAATTTTCTCGCGGCCAAGTCCCATCGCAATCTCATCCAGGTACCAATCCTTGAAGCTCATCGCAATTTTTTTCTCTGAATTGCTATTAATCTTTGCAAGAAAAGAGAGAGTAAAAAACGAGGTACGTTTCCTCTTCCTACGCATGGATTGGGAGTGCATGTTCTTTGGAGGCCAATTAGATCCTAATCTCGAAGTTTCTTGTTTCACTTATTCCTCTTTGTTGATTGATTGGAGCGGATAGGTGAAGGATGGGTGAGAGTTTCGGGCCCGAGGAGCAGATTTTGTGGCCGGCTTCGGTTCTTGCCGGCGTCATCATGTGCGGCGCTGTAAGCTCTCCTCACTTCCTCACTTAGCCCCTCTTTTTGGTTTGTTCAGCTTCTTGCCTTAGTTCATTTCAGTTTGATGCCCTGTTCATGGTTGCTCGAGCTCAGTTATTCACTTATTTGCGATATTAATTATGACTATCCCTTCTGTGTTTTATGGGGATGTCCGAATTCCAAGTTTCCAACCCTCTTGTTACGAGAAGGAGATAATATTAGCATCTTTGTTCCTGGTAAAGTTAATGTAGGTTATATCAGCGTGGTCAGAGACAGAATCGTTCTCTCTTTTACAATGTGGGGCTGGTAGTGATAGACGCAATACAAGCATGTGACAATTCAACTGTGCTGAACAAACAACGTTGAATAGTTTTCTTGGAGAGCTCTTTTGGCTCTTCAACAAGATCAGAAACTTCGGCGAAAGCTCTCCTTTTTGTGTAATTGCACTCTCATGTTGGATTTCTCACGTAAGTCATTAGTTCAGGGAAAGGTTCCTCATCAACAGCTTTGAACTAGACGAAGTCGACCTTGTTTCACATTGCAGTATCCTGTAGTTTGCTTTGTTTTTCATTTTTTGTCATCTTCTATGTTGGTGCGCGGAAAAAAGTCTTCGTTTTAAAAAAAAAAGGGGGGGGGGGGGAGTTCATTCCTGTTATGAATAAAGGAATATTCTTTTTGTCAATGAGACTAATATATGATTGATATCATGCAAACTTTTGCCGCAATGATTTGTGCAAGGTAGTAAATTTCCTAAATTAGACATGCATCCTCCAATACGGGGTTAATTGGAGATGCATACACATGCTTCCAAAAAAATCACTCAAGATAATAGGTGTCTATTGATTTATTTAACCAAGATGAACAATTTCCTATGTCTTGTTGTGGTTTACAAACAGCAAGCTCGACACAATCATCAAACATGAAGATGTACCGCTAAGGCCATAAATTTTGCACTTTGTTCTCGAGAGTATGTGGTGCTGATTTAAGGACAGAGTGCTAAAATTAGGCAGACCCTTCTTTGCATAAAGTACACCATCCTTCCTTCAAATCGAAGGAGTGAAAATAAATTTAGTGTCATGGGTTATGCTAACAAGGGGCATTGGGCCATTAGGTGGGTTGTTGTCCGATATGGGCCACAAATCAAGATGGTCCAGACGGAACCCTGGTTTAGACTTCCTGTGCCGGCGGCTGGCTTCTCGTTCCTTTGCGAGTAGAGGTCATTCTTATGCACAAGCAGTCATGGCTGGAGGTTCGGTGACGGCGACGGGAGCAGGTGGTGTTGGTGGCGGAGATCAACGCGGTGGTAGGAATTATGGTGGCCAATTCCATGTTCCCCGCGGCGGAGGACGACCGCCCAGACCATATGGTCGTGGCCGTGGTCGGTATCAACAGGGAGGCAGAGGCCGAGTGCCGAGAGGCGAGGGGTCTGGCATCAACCATGTTGCCGCAACAAGAGAAGGTGACCATGCCTCGCATCCTGGAATCTCCAAGGAGCGCAGCAACAAGGGGAAGGAGATGGAAGAGGTCTCAAAACCAATGGCAGGGAAGCACAAAGTTTCACTAGTGGGTGAACCTGCATCCAAGAAAAAGAGAAATTTTGTCTTATGCTGTGAGATTTGTGAGGAAGAACATTTTACGCCACATTGCCCTTTGTTACATGGACCTAAACCAACAGCAATGTTCAGTGGTCTTGCAGGTGATGGTTTAGGGTTTTTTTTCCATATTCCTTATACCAAGGCAGCAAAGGCACCCCAGAAAGTTTCAGCCACTGCTCTAATTAAGATTATTGAGGGATCAGTACCAGCGGAACTTGTCAAAAAAGAGCTTGCTCGAGCAATTCCGATAAAATGGGATTGGGAGGTATGTGAACATGGAAACAATACATATATTGTGCTGTTTCCCTGTCAGGTTGAGCTTCGGAGGATGATAAGCATGAAACGTTTAAGAACAGACAACAATGAGGGGGTGATGCTCTTTGAGGAATGGAACAATGAGATCAAGCCTAAGCAGAAACTACAGAAAGTTTGGGTACAAGTCTATGGTGTCCCATATGAGATCAGGTCCTTTTTACCTCTCTGGGCTGTAGGTTCTATTCTAGGTGCAACACAGAGAGTTGACATGAGATCTATGAAGAAAACTGGAGTGGTTCGGCTTTTGGTTGCAGTCCTTGATGCTAATTGTATTCCTGATGATGCAGACATTGTTGTGGATGATAGCCTATATGAAATCTTTTTCAAGGTTGACCATATTGTTCCTGGTAATGGTGGAGAACCTGATGACTTCGATGAGGAAGATGATTTAGACCCAGAAAACCAAAATAAGGACACAGATCAGGAGATGGAAGACTTTGAGAAACAAAACAAAAATGGAACTAGCTTCTCTGGTCCTTCCAATGATATAGTCGATTTAAAATCAGGTTCTAAATCTAACCAAGCTCCAAATGATGAAGCACCAACTGCATATGAAGTTCAGTTAGCTGAAGGGGCAATTGACAAAGCTGTTCATATTTTATTGGAGGAGATCAGTGCTTCTGTAGTAGCTGAAATTGACAAAAGTTCAGACATGTACAGTGCAGCACCTATGCAACTCGATGGACCTGTTTCTGAAGAGATTTCGGTACAGGAAATTAGCAAGAATCACACCTTTTCTGACGAAGTTTTGGATACAGTGACTTCTTTTCAGTCCAAACCACTTTTAACTTCAGTTACAGGTGCACCTTCCTTTGAGTATGTTGCTGTTCTCACACATACAGATGCTGAGATTGATTCGTCCAAGCATCTGAATATTCCTGTGCCATTAAGTTTTTTCAGGCAATCTGGAGAGGATGCAGATGGCTGCAATGGAGCGAATAATTCAGTGTTCGCATGCATTGGTGGCCAGGAGGCAGAACTTCCAGAACAGGGGTCAGTGGTTTTTCAGGAGGCAACTTTTGCTACTTTGGAGAATGCGGTTTGTTCAGGGCATCAGGACCAGGCTATTACTTTTGACGATGTGTCTCCAGTCAATGTTTACATTGAGAATGGCCCTGATTGTGGGGTTATTGCTCCAGCGGTGATGAAGAAAGATAATCCTTTCACTAAACTAAATTTTCATGAGCTCCCACGCATTGCACTGCAAGCTCTTTGCAAAAAGAATGGTATTCGGGCTAATATCACAAATGGGGCAATGGCAAATGCTCTTCAGTTTTTAGATGTGGTCGTCGGCATTGAGGACCTACGAGGCTCTGGTGTGGTTCTCAATGTCCACTCGGCTGACATTGCAGCAGAGGAAAAAGAGGACGACAAGAAGACCAATAATGAGGAAAAGGTGCTACCGTCTGACAGCAAGAAGATGGTACCTCTAAGGCGCAGCCAAAGGAGTTCCGCGATGAGTGATGAACACACGCTCAAGAAGGTGGAACGCCGGGTGGCAGCTTGCAACCTTGAATTACCAGGTACCTCAACTTCATTCCTCTCTTTTACAGATTCTCGCATTTCTTCAAATTTGAGTAACCTAGGTTTTTCTTTGGGTACGGATGATGAATTAATTAACAATTCTATTGTCTCGATTAAAAACATAGAAATAGACAGATTAGTGGTCTCCTGTAAGAAGAGATCAGAGAACAAAAATAAAGTAATTAACCATACCGATGACGATGAGGAGGAAAGACTTGATGCAATCCTCGGCCACGTCTATGGTAATTCAAATGAGGATATGCAGGGCCGGGAATATGATCACATATTAAGTGATCTTATTCCTGTCCCTCGTAAGAAAAAGTCTAACTATGCCAAAAAGAATAAAACTGGCAGACCTCCAAAAAAACCAAAAACCCCATCCAAACTGTGTCTCCAATGAAAGGAGTTTTTTGGAATAGCAGAGGTCTTGCTGACTCGGCTAAACACAGATACTTGGTGGAGATGGTTAGAGAGGAGCAAATCCATTTCATTGCACTCTCGGAAACGGGTCGGGTTGATTTTCCCGATGCGATCCTAAAAAACTTTAGTGGTGGGCGTGACTTCCATTTGGCATAGCATGGCCCCATATGGACGCTCAGGTGGAATGTTATTAGGTGTTGACTTGAGTGTCTACGATGTTGGATCCATAGATGAGGGTGACTTTTATATCAAGTTTTGCCTTCGTAATAAATCTGATGGATTCAAATTTGCACTGTATACGGTATATGGGCCGGCACAACAGCAAAATAAAGAAGCCTTTCTTATAGAATTGGCTCATATCTGCTCTCGGGAAACACTCCCATATATTGTAGGGGGTGATTTCAATATTATGAGACACCCAGATGATAAGAGCAAAGGGCATTTTACACCAAATGGCCGAATATTTTCAATGCGGTCATTGAGTCCCTTGACCTTAAGGAAATCGTTATGTCAGGACGGCAATATACTTGGGCCGGACCTGGAGACGACCCTACATATGAGAAATTAGATAGAGTGCTTGTCAGCACTGAATGGGAAAATAAATTTCCTCTATCTACAGTACAGTCAAGAGATAGAAGTCAATCTGATCACACACCTATTATCTTGAATACTGGATCTTCAACCCATAATAATAAGCAACAAACCTTTAAATTTGAAAGGGGATGGTTGAGTCGAGATGGGTTCTTCGATACGGTGGCTAATTTATGGCAATCAGAAAATCGAGGAGATACTGCTATGGAAAGATGGCAAAATAAAATTAGACATCTTCGCCGGTATCTGAGAGGGTGGGCTAAACATACAGTAGGCTCATATAAAACAGAGAAGAAAAAACTTATCTCATTGTTGGACGCCATCGATAAAAAGGCGGAAACCACTACTCTTTCTGATAATGAGATAAATATGAAACACTATCTCAAGGAAAGATTGGTTCTCTTATTACGAGAGGAAGAGATGAAGTGGTATGAAAGGGCGAAGGTTAAAAACCTTCTTGAAGGTGATGATAATACCCGTTTCTTTCATTTGGTGGCCAATGGCAAACATCGTAAACAACACATCTTCAAATTAGAACAAGAAGATGGTATAATTGTTGGCGACACCGAATTGAAAAATTACATCACTAATTATTACAAAGGCCTTTTCGGACATCCACAGGACAATAACCTCTCCCTTGTGGAAAGTCAGATAAATGATATACCACAAGTCACTGCTGTTGAAAATGATATGCTCACATCAGCATTTACTGAAACAGAGGTCAAAGAGGCTTTGTTCCAAATGGAACACAACAAAACTCCAGGTCCTGATGGCTTCCCTGCAGAATTCTACCAAGTATTCTGGGAAGTGATAAAGGAGGATTTAATGGCGCTCTTCAATGATTTTTTATGAAGGATGCCTACCGCTCTTTAGTCTAAATTTTGGGGTAATTACCCTTCTACCTAAGACTAAAGATGCAAAACAGATTCAACAATATAGACCAATCTGTCTACTTAATGTCAGTTTTAAAATTTTCATAAAAGTTGGCACAAACAGAATCAACAAAGTAGCGCAGACAGTGGTGAGTCCATCACAAACGGCCTTTATGCCAGGCAGAAACATAATGGAAGGCGTGGTCATATTACATGAGACCATTCATGAATTACACACTAAAAAGCTTAACAGGGTGATTTTCAAAATTGACTTTGAAAATGCCTATGATAAAGTTAAGTGGTCCTTTCTACAACAAACCTTGAGAATGAAAGGCTTCTCACCAAAATGGTGCAATTGGATTGAGAGCTTTGTCATTGGGGGTAGTGTTGGTATCAAAGTCAATGCTGACATTGGACACTACTTTCAAACAAAAAAAGGTTTACGTCAAGGTGACCCAATGTCACCTATTTTGTTCAACATCGTAGCAGATATGCTGGCACTCTTAATTAAAAGAGCAAAGGATGATGGACAATTAAGGGGGGTCATCCCACACCTTGTAGATGATGGCTTGTCAATTCTACAATATGCAGATGATACCATTATCTTTATGGACCATGACCAAGAACAAGCAAAAAACATGAAACTTTTGTTGTGTGCTTTTGAACATTTGTCCGGTCTCAAAATCAACTTTCATAAGAGTGAAATCTTTTGTTATGGCGAAGCAAAAGATTTTGAGGACCAATACATTGAGCTCTTTGGATGTGATGCAGGTGAATATCCCTTCAGATATTTAGGTATACCAATGCATTATAAAAAAACTCCATAATGTAGACTGGAGGAGCATCGAAGAGAGGTTCGAAAAAAAATTGACTTGCTGGAAGGCGAAGCATTTATCTTATGGAGGTAGATTAGTCCTTCTAAATTCAGTGCTTAGCAGTCTACCCATGTTCATGATGTCCTTTTTTGAAATACCGAAAGGTGTTCTTAAAACACTAGATTATTACAGATCCAGATTCTTTTGGCAAGCCGACAAAGATACAAAGAAGTATCGCCTTGCAAAATGGGATATCTTATGTCGTCCTAAAGACCAAGGAGGACTTGGGATCATTGACCTTCAAGTCCAAAATAAGTGTCTATTAAGCAAGTGGATTATAAAATTGCTAAATGAAGAAGGAACTTGGCAAACTTTGCTTAGAAACAAGTATCTAAGCTTAACATCTCTTCCACAAGTCCACGTCAAAACCAATGATTCTCATTTCTGGAAGGGTCTAATGAAAATAAAAGATCAGGTTTTGGTTTGTGGTTCCTTCAAAATTAATGATGGATCACAAACAAGATTTTGGGAAGATACATGGGTAGGCAACCATCCATTCAAAGACCTTTATCCCACACTGCATAATATTACAAATCGGCTGCATGATACAGTGGCCAATATTATGAGATCAATACCACTGAATATTTCTTTTCGGAGAGCTCTGGTGGGGGATAAACTCGATAAATGGGAAGACTTAGTAGCCAAGATTACTCATATCACTTTAATTGACAAGAGAGATTTGTTTATTTGGAGCTTACATAACAATGGTCAATTTACGGTCCATTCTATGTATCTTCACTTGATAAATCAGAATACGCCCTTCTCTCATAAATTGATTTGGAAGTTAAAAATTCCTCTAAAAATCAAGATTTTCCTTTGGTATCTCCAGCGGGGGGTAATTTTAACAAAGGACAATCTAATTAAGAGGGATTGGAAAGGCAGTCAAAAGTGTTGTTTTTGTAATTATAACGAAACAATTAAACATCTTTTCTTTGATTGTCATCATGCCAAGACAATCTGGAGGACTGTCCATATAGCTACTGGGTTAACACCTCCCAGCTCTGTATCCCACATGTTAGGGAGTTGGCTATCAAATTTCGAGTCAAAAGACAAGAAATATATTTTGGTTGGGGTAGCCGCTTTATGTTGGGCAATATGGAGATGTCGTAATGATCTAATCTTTGCCAATTGCACTTATACATCTTTTATGCAGGCTATTTTCAGGGGAACGTACTGGCTGCGGTTTTGGACACTGCTGTAGCGTGATGATGAAACAAAGGAGTCTTTCCAGCTAGCGAGCAGAAAACTAGAGACCATTGCGTTGGAGTTGTTTGCTTTCCATGGATGGAAATTTAATAATAGACTCTGTAATGCATAATTTTTGCATTCTTTGTTTCCCTAATTCATCAGCAATGGTGCTGAAATCTATGTAATAATGTAAACGCTGTGTGCGGAAACGCAGAAGCGGGAAGTCTTATTTCTTCCATTTTCTAAAAAAAACCTAGGTTACATATTATATATCCAATGTTGACCACTTTTGGCTCTCATTTCTGTCAACTACTATCTCTGAATTGAAAATGTTGATCTAATTCCGAAGTTCTCAGCTTAAAGAAGAACATTGCTCTCAGGCTCTCAGCTATTGAAACAAATATATATTATAATACACTGTATCTTGCTACAACACACCCATCATTTTGTCCTTATAGGTATATGAAATAACCCGAAAGGTTAGCTCTTGGTGCTTCAAGGGCTATGATAGGTTAAGTCTAACGCAAAAGGTTGAGTGGAATAATAGGTAAGATATACTTCGACACAACATTTGTTTTTTTAGCTAATGTTATTATCTTTGGCTGCTTATTTTATTTAATCTAATTACATGGCACACATATTGATAGGGGTTTCTCTACATTCCATGCATTGGTTGCTGCTGCCGTTTCTTTTTACTTGGTGGTGATATCTGACCTCTTCAACGAAGATGTCCATAATGCCATAATAATTGATAGAAAATCATGGTTATCCGATGCCATGTTTGGGGTAAGTTGTGCATTTCAACTTCATTTCCTGCTTTGTGTAAGGACTATATTGCTGATTCTGTTTGAATGAAATGCCAGCTTTTCGTCTAAAAAAACTTCGTTTACTGTGCTGTATGGAGAGTCAATTTTGATCTCATATAAATTCTACATGTCTTTTAGAACAAAATGAACAGGGAAGTGTTTAAAAAAAGTTTTTGGATTCTTTCCTATATTGTTCTTTTTCTGTGTGTCATCCCATTATCATGATTCATGCACATACCGATCAAATAACAACTACAGTAGATATTTATAGAACTACATTAATTTCCTGTACTACTGTGCAGGTCTCAATTGGTTATTTTTTGACAGACTTGGTGATGATCCTCTGGTATTTCCCCTCTTTGGGTGGAAAGGAATATGTAAGCATTACACTATTAGAGCACACATTGTCAACAAAATTCATCTGTCTTGGTTTGTTCCTTATCAGGATTTTGTTTTTGTAACATTGATGTTTCAGCTCTTGCATCACGGACTTTCCATGTATGCGATTTGTCTTGCTTTGTTGAGTGGCAAAGCACACATGTACATACTTATGGTCCTCTTCACTGAAGCAACCACTCCCGTTGTGAACCTTAGATGGTAAGTTCGATGTGGTTATTCCTGTTCGCTAAGAATTTAGGTTATCATGCGTTATTCTAAAATTATAGCGATTTGGTGCAGGTATTTGGATGTTGCTGGTCAGAAGAGCTGTAACCTTTACTTATACAATGGATTGGCTTTGTTTGTTGGATGGCTGGTATAGTCGCTGCTCTCATGATTCATCAGCCTTCTTTATACAGTCATAATGTTGTAATATAATTCATAAGCTTGTCTTGAAAAGCTAGAACCTTGCATGTTAGAAGTGAAATGCAGATCCATCAGGTGAATTGGAAAAAACTAGTTCAGTTCAGTGTCAGCTGTAATTATTATGGGCCTGTTTGGCTGTGGCTGCGGCTTATGACTTTTGGCTGAAATTTTTGAATTTTGGTTGTTTATGGTATATATTACGGAGAGAGATACTCACTTGTAATTTTGGCTAGTACAGATGTTGGGCTTTTATCGTGTACATCGTTTAACTTATAGACCCCGTCTTAAAAAAAATATTTCGTTTGAAAGTTAGGTACTGTAGCAAAAGTCAAAAGCCGCTAGCTTCGGAGGAAAAGAACATACCCTATTTCTGCCATCTACGTATGCCAGATAGCTGACTACGATAGCCCCATCAACTATAGATTTTTTTCACTTTTGGGTTTTGATTAGACTCAGATGCTCAAAGATATATATTCCTTGAAATTTTTTTTGTCTTTTCCTTTTTGGCGGAAAAGAGGCTTTGATACGCTTTTCTTCATCACAAGACAAATGGAAATGCCATTGTGCTGGAGGAGTAGCCGTTCAAGCCATCCTTCTGAATTAATTTGAAGCCTTGGCAGTCTTAGTTAATGATGACTTGATTCCACAAACTAATAAATATTTTATTTGAATGTCCTTTTTGCTCTGGTGAAGATGCGATTAACACATCTTTTGTTGGCTTGCAGGTTGCTCGGATAATCTTGTTCATATATTTCTTCACCCATATGTACTTCCATTTTGATCAGGTATGTATGACATTACCAAGTTAGCCAGGGAATCAATTGAAAATCCATTTACTTCTGAGTGTAAAAATTGAGACTTAGATTTGTATAGTCAGTATATTGTATTAAGATTGAAGGTGGTTCCTCAATATTCTAATAATACATTAGCAGATATTGTGCAACCTTTTCAAAGAAAATGATGAAATTCAGACTGAAATATCAGGAAACCATAGCTGTTTTAGGCTACAGATTCAGGTGTTTTGATTTATACCACTAAAACAGTTTGCAATTATAGAATTGGCTGTTCAGAACTGTTCATTAATTATATGCTACAGAAAAAATAGAACAAATTTGTTTGTTCCACATCAGCATCTCCAATGGTCTGAGTCAACTAGCTATATGCATGTACACATCAGCATATATCCTATGTGGAGGAAAGAGAGTATGCAAAAAAACCGAGCCAACTCTTCCTTAAGCACTAGTCTATAACGCCAAACGAGGCAGGCTCTATAAATTCTGTGTGTGCATATAAGTATCAAATAGCTATCCTTATAGATAGTTCTTTAGAATGCTAGCTTTAGTGTGTACTATATAAATGATGTGGAAGTCTTATAGTTAGTTGCTAGCTAGAACCATTGGAGATGCCCTAAGATAGTACATATACCAACACAAAATTATGAAGAGTTATTTGTTGTGCCACTACTGAATGTCATAAAATTAGGATTTCACATTTTGTAGCAGTGTATAACCAATTTTCTATGACATGAAGTCCGTTGCTACATTGGGTAATTAGCCTTTGCTGTTTGCTCCGTTAACGACAAAATTGTGACTAATTTTCATCATCCTTACTATTTACTAGTACGCTTTCCTTACGATCTTTCTTTTCTAATGCTCTTCTTCGTACCTTTTTCCAGGTGAAGTCCATCTTCACCCTAGGATTCTACAGCATTCTGACGGTGCCACCGGCGCTGTCAGTGATGAACGTATTCTGGTTCTGGAAGAAATTCAAGGGAATGATGAAAACCTTGTCCAAAAGGAGGAAGCATAGTGAAAACGGAAAAACAGATTAGAAGCAAGGATTTACTGCCTCTTTATACAGATCAAAGATTCTTCCTAGCTTGTAGATGAAAAATTCATTATTCTCGTAGTGGGCTCAAAAGCGTTCGCGGCACCGCACTGCCTTGGATGTTATGCTCTTTGCTAGTCTTTCTTGGGCTCCGTCTCTTGTCCTTGAAGATTGTAGACTACTAGCCTCATAGGCGCGGCGCCACGCCGCGCCAGCCACCGTGTGTACCGAAGTAAAAGAGGCGATAATCCGTGAGGAGTTTGGAAAAAAAATTTAAAAAATCGAGGGCGCATTTGGATTTTCGAAAAAGTCAAAGGTCTTTTTCGTAAAAAACCGAGGGCCTGTACGTAATAAATGAGAAAGTCAAAGGTCTTTTTTGTAAAAAACCGAGGGCCTGTACGTAATAAACGAGGACCCGTACGTAATTTAGAAAACTGTGGGGCGCTATCCTGCAAAAATTTCGGTGAAAAAACTGCCAGGGATCTTTTCGCGAGGAAAAATGACCTTTACGTAATTTTCGAAAAACATAAGGAAATCACCTCCCCAGGCCGTACGAAAATTCGGCGGCCACGCGCCGGCTGCACAGCGCGCGCGGGCGACGTGGCCGCCCTCTCCTGCGCGGAACCCCCCCGGAAATGTAGTTGTTATTATATCTTCTTTGATTTCGTTCTATTTTTTTATTTTTTTTAATTGAATACCTTAAAAAAAGTTAATAGCTGATATAATATCACTTTATCCAAAAACCGCAGCACTTTGAAGCATAGCCTTAAGTGCGGTGCTTAAAAGAGTTCCCAGGTGGTTTGGAAGAGTTTGTAGACTAGTGAGCGTCAGTTTGTACAAGTACTATTCTGTGCTTGATAATGATTTTTCTTCCTCTCAGACATGTTTATCTTTTCCTCTCCGGCTCACTAAGGGCAGGAATGCATGAATTTTACATAAATTCTCGCGTTTCAAATGATGGCTAACTATGTATCTAATATCTAATGCATCTAAACATTTCCATGTAGCCTGTTCTTTTGGGCACATAGCCTCTTTAATCCGTGTTTTTGGTCGAACACACGCTGCTACAATATACATCTTATAAAATTTGGAAGGAGGAGGGTGTAATTACTAGTACGCGTAGTGTTTGCTTCGTTTTGACGCCGTGTAATAGCCCAAGCAGCTTCCAAATATCAACAGCACAGTATTTATTAGGCTATTCTTTACAACTTTTGGGTTTCCGTTTTTGGCTTTTATATATTAACTAGATTTTAAACAGAATGTTTTTAAGACGGAGTCTACTAGTTAATTATAGTACACACTATAGCGACTTTATTTATGTCAGCAAAAACCACAAGTGAGTTTCTATTACTCCATAATCTCTCGAGAAATTTCGATATTTGACACTGAATACGTGCGTCTCTCAACTTTTAACCCCCAATTCGCACACCTTTAGAAATTTAACCCTGTCACTGTGAATTTTTTGATTCAAGGGATTCTCCTCATTTTCGCAGTGACAAGTGTCAAAATAGAAAAGGAGAGAAAATGAGGAGAATCCCTTGAATCAAAAGAATTCGCAGTGACAGGGTTAAATTTCCAAAGACGTGCGAATTGGAGGTTAAAAGTTGAGAGGCGCACATATTCAGTGTCAAATATCGAAATTTCTCTAATCTCTCTTATAAATGATCTAGCCCTGCTCGTTTCGGCTTCAGCTTCTGACTTATTTTTTACTATTTATAAATTTCGTTTTTTCTGAACTTTTGACTTTTTTAGCTTTTTTGCCGGTTCTTTTTTCCCGTATTAGTTTGTGTTGTCCGTGATGAGCTAGCATATTTTTTTCTATTTTTGAATTTTTTAAATTTAATTACGCCAAATAAGTCACATTTAGCTACAATGAAATTTCAGCCGCTACAGTGTAATTTCAGTCATAAATCATAACTTTTCAGTCTAATCAAATGAAGCCTAAAATCATAAAATATAGATAAGAAACATAAACGACAGCTCTAAAGAACGGATCCAATTTATACGGGACCCTGCCCATCAGTGTACAGGAAGCTACCAAAAGGCCAGAAGCACTGAACGTGGCAAAGCCATGAAAAACTCCACACGGCCACACTTCCCTTCTCTCCTCTAGTCCTTCTCCATACTTCCCGCTCCTTCCCACCTCCGCTTTGACAGCCTCCCCTCAATCTCCCTCCCACCTGCATGCGTGCACGCGCAGGCAGATGTCAATGTGGCGCTTATCCCGCTCCCTCCTCCGCGCCGCCACCGCGGCCTTCGCCTCGCCGGGCGGGCGCGCCACCGCACGCCGGTGGACTCCGCCGTGTGCCGCCCTGCAGCACTGCCGATACGCGTCGCTGCCGGCTGCGACGGAGGCGGCCGTGGGGAAGGACGGGGAGGCGGAGGAGGCGAGGCGGCTGATGCGGCTGGCGAACGTGGAGGCGCTGAAGCGGCGGCTGGGGGACGGCGAGGTGATCCCATACGCGGAGCTTCTGCGCGCGTGCGAGGAGGCCGGCGCCGCCAGGACGCGGGCCGAGGCGGCCGCGCTCGCGGGCGCGCTCGACGAGGCCGGCGTCGTGCTCCTCTTCCGCGACAAGGTCTACCTCCAACCCGACAAGGTCAGCTCGCTGCCCACCCACCTCGCATTGCCGCTCCGCTCCCTTCCCACAACCCTCATCTTTTAGAAAATTCTCTCTTCGGCTTGGGTTGTGGGGTTTGCGGCTCGGTTCCTCTCGGTGATTCGCGGGGACTTTTCCGATTATAAGTGTGGTGTTCGACCTATTCGTTCGTCATTTGTTCTACTGTATGGCTCGGTTCCACGCGGGCCGGCACCGAAAATCTTAGGAAGGCATTTTCGATGCAACCAAGAAAGGCGTTGAAGAATTTGTTCAGCGCATTGAAGTATAATATCGTTGCGCACACCCCCAATTCGGCCCCGGAGCTAAGCATGGTCCGCATGGATCAGGTCATTGGGCGCCTAACGTCTCAAGTACAGGCTGATCCGTGCACCCCTTGTTCCGATTG
Organism: Dendrocalamus latiflorus; assembly: GCA_017311315.1. NCBI lineage: Eukaryota > Viridiplantae > Streptophyta > Magnoliopsida > Poales > Poaceae > Dendrocalamus > Dendrocalamus latiflorus. The sequence goes on along the minus strand of CM029664.1, from coordinate 51,128,761 downwards.
TGACCTTCAGGTGTTTGGTAAATTTCCTGCAAGTACAAGTCAATTATCCAAACGGTGTTCCAACGTTGCATCTCCTGTTCCAGGTTTTGACACTTTTTTTTGTCCTTCAGGAGATCCACATCCTACCAATGGACAATGGTCCATGGATTCAGTCACCCAAATTGCACGTGCCAATGGTCGAGTGAAATATAAGCACACGCTTGACTTCATCGTCAACTTTGATGTGCATTGTTCAGTTGCTGGTTGGAACTGACCTAGCACTGTGGGGAAGGAGTGCGCCCGTGGCTCTACTGTTTAGACCAGAAGCAACCCACTTGTCGGTGACACTTTTAAGGAAAACCCCGTCTTGTTTCTTCAGGAATCAGGACGAGGCTCCAAGTGGTGGTGACTGGTGGCTGACTACGTGCCCCTCCCGGGTGCGCACGCCTGCCGCACCAGCGCAAAAGCCATCTTCCATGGGGAGGAACTCTTCCGATTAAGTGTGCTGATAAAGCACCTAATGGACACCTTTTCTTCTCTAGCTTTCTTCGCTATGCCCTTTCGGTTTCATACAGGGTCGGTCATTGCCGTGGAGAGTCCAGCGGCTCTTTACACTGCTTTTGCCTTGTTTCCATATATGAGGAGTGATTTCTGGCGGAGGGTGCCTACTGTTGGAATACTTTTGCGCTTGGGAGTCTAGATCCGAGAGGGAAGGGAGAGAGGGAGAGAGTACCGACCGTCTGATTGCGTGGAGGAGAAGCTGGCCATCGCTGGTTCGTCGATGAAGTCTGCGCACGGGCAGCGGCGGTCGGCGAAGAGGAAGACGGTGGCGGCGGCGCAGATCCGGTGAAGGAGACGGCGATGGTGCTTCCCGTCGCTGACTGCGCCCCCTCTAGATCGGTTAGGGTTTTGTCGGGTGGGGATTGCGGCTCAGGCGAACCTCGTAAGTCGAGCCGCCGGCCCCCACCCTCTATTTATTGCGCAGCGCGACGGGGGCCCACCAGCCAAGAGATGGGCTGGGCGCCCCCGATCAGGGCGCGGATCAAGGCCCGATTAGCCGTTGGGCTAATCGGCTGAGATCAATCTAACATTCTCCCCCTTGATCTCAATCTATGCTTTAACTTTAATTACTTTTGACTTTACTCATTCCATCACAGATTAGTGCACAGAACATGTCTCATCGTTACGGTCAATCGCCGATAGATTTAACAGCTACAATACACCTTTCTGTTCTGAAATAGTTACTTTAATCTTTTGGGCCATCTTTTAGTCCAGGAATCATAGGCTTTCCCTTAAACCCATGCCAGCTACATGTTCTCTGAACACGTTGGGTGGTAAGCCTTTAGTAAGCGGATCCGCTAACATCTTTGCGGTACTTATATGCTCAAGACTTATAATTTGATCCCGAACTTTATCTTTCACAACATAGTATTTTATGTCAATGTGTTTGGCAGCTCCACTTGACTTATTGTTGTGGGCATACGTTACTGCGGGTTCATTATCGCAGTACAACTTAAGTGGTCTATTGATGTCGTCAACCACTTTTAAACCGGGTATGAACTTCTTTAGCCAGTTCACCTGCCCCGTAGCCTCATAACATGCTACAAACTCGGCATACATTGTGGACGATGTAGTGACGGTTTGCTTTGAGCTTTTCCACGATATAGCTCCTCCAGCGAGAGTGAACACATATCCGGATGTCGACTTTCTATCATCTCCCGCATAATCAGAATCTGTATACCCCACTATATTGAGTGAATCTGATCTTCTGTATGTCATCATGAGGCCTTTTGTTCCTTGCAAATAACGCAAGACTTTCTTTACCAATTTCCAATGTTCTATTCCAGGATTGCTCTGGAATCTACCAAGTAACCCGGTAACAAACGCTAAGTCAGGGCGCGTACACACTTGAGCATACTGCAAGCTTCCGACAGCTGAAGCATATGGAACCGATTTCATTTGATCGAGCTCGTACTGGTTCCTGGGGCATTGATAATCCCCATATCTGTCGCCCTTGACTATAGGTGCAGGTGAAGGACTACATTTATGCATACCAAATTTTTTAAGACTTTCTCTATGTATGTCTTTTGTGACAGTCCTAATATCCCTTTGTTTCTATCCCGGTGAATTTCGATCCCTAGAACGAACGAAGCTTCACCAAGATCTTTCATATCAAAATTTGAGGACAAAAACTTCTTTGTCTCCAGTAGCAGACTGACATCACTACTAGCCAGTAGGATATCATCCACATACAGGATTAGAAAGATAAACTTCCCATCTTTAAACTTTGCATAAACACAGTTGTCATCTACATTCTCTTTAAACCCAAATTTTCTTATTGTACTGTCAAACTTCAAGTACCACTGTCTTGAAGCTTGCTTTAACCCATAAATCGATTTCTTTAGGCGGCATCCCATTCTTTCATTTCCTTCCACGACAAAACCTTTCAGTTGTGCCATGTAAACATTTTCCTCCAAATCCCCCTTAAGAAATGTCGTCTTTACATCCATCTGATGTAACTCTAAATCATAATGTGCTACTAATGCCATTATGATTCTGAAGAAATCTTTACATGAGACTGGAGAAAAGGTCTCATTGTAATCAATCCCTTCTCTTTGCGTAAAGCCTTTTGCCACAAGTCGCGCTTTGTATCTTTCTATATTCCCTTGGGAGTCAAGCTTTGTCTTGTAGACCCATTTACAGCCTACTGTTTTGGCTCCTTTAGGAATAATTTCCAAGTCCCAGACTTTATTAGCCTTCATGGACCTCATTTCCTCTTCCATGGCCTCAAGTCATTTTGAAGAATTTTTGCTTCTCATGGCTTCTTCAAATGAGGTGGGATCATCCTCCATTTGAAATTTCTCTGTATGATAAATCTGATAATCATCAGAAATAGCTGATCTTCTTACTCTTTGAGACCTCCTCGGGGCCTCCTCATTTGGTACATCTTCTGTTTGAGGCTGTTGTTGCTCCCCCTCATCTGTGGCAATGGGTTCTATAGGATCCTGAAGAACATGTTCCTCATTCTCATTCATTATTGCCACAGGAGGAACAATAACAGGTGCTGTCACCATAGTGTCTTGCATCGTCGGTGCAGCGACAGCAGGTAGTGTGAAGAATGACTCTTGAATCATCGGAGTGGGCGCATACGCCCGCTTCTCTTCAAGGTCAATCTCTCGAGCTACCATACTTCCTCTCATCATTTCATCCTCTAAGAAGACAGCGTGTCTCGTTTCTACAAACTTTGTATATCTGTCTGGACAGTAGAAACGAAAACCTTTTGACTTTTGAGGGTAGCCAATGAAATGGCAACTTACTGTTTTGGGATCAAGCTTCCCAAGGTTTGGGTTAAATACTTTAGCCTCAGCAGGACTCCTCCCACACGTAAGTGGTTTAGTGAGGGAACTCTTCCTGTCCACAACTCGTACGGTGTTTTGGGCACCGACTTACTAGGCACTCTGTTGAGAATATGAATGACGGTTTTCAACGCCTCCATCCATAAACTCAATGGTAGTGTGGAATAGCTCATCATGCTTCGCTCCATATCCATCAGGGTACGGTTGCGTCTTTCAGCTACTCCATTTTGCTAAGGTTCGCCCGGTGTAGAATACTGGGCCACTATGCCATTTTCCTGTAAAAACCTTGCAAAAGGTTCAGGAACTTGTCCATATGGGGTATGTCGACCGTAGTACTCCCCCACACGATCAGATCGGACTATCTTAATCTTTAAATCGTGTTGGTTTTCAACTTCAGCCTTAAATATCTTGAATTTATCCAAGGCTTCATTTCTTTCTTTGATTGGATAAATATATCCATAACGGGAGTAATCGTCCGTGAATGTTATGAACGAGTCATATCCATCCACACTTTTCACAGGAAAAGGACCACAAATGTCTGTGTGAATAATTTGTAGAACTCCTGTGCTTCTTTTGGCGTCTTTCTTAATTTTCTTTACATATTTTCCTTTAATGCATTCTCTGCATTGTTCTAAGTCTGAGAACTCTAATAGAGGAAGAATTTCATTCTTAACTAGTCTTTCTATTCTCCCCCTCGAAATATGGCCTAAACGACAGTGCCATAATTTCGACGATGCATTATGAGTTCTCTTTCGTTTTCTGTTCGCATTCACAGGCGAGGATATACGCTCATTCACATCACATACGGAATTCACATTTTCACGAAGTGACAATAAATAAAGCTCGTCTTGTTTGATGGCAAGACCAATACATTTATCATTAAACATTATTTCACATTTGCCATTTCCAAAATGACAATCATAACCATCATTGTCCAAATTTGAAACACTAATCAAATTCCTCTGTAAATAGGGTACATAAAGAACATCTCTAAGTAAAAGAGGGAAGCCATCAGCTAGCTCTAATGAAAGATCGCCAACGGCTTCAACTTCAGCTTGGACTCCATTTGCGACTTTAACGCATCTTTCTTTTCTTTGCGTATTCCTCGTCGAACGGAATCCCTGCAAATTATTGGCAACATGAACAGTTGCACCTGAATCAATCCACCAAGTAGATTTTGAATATTGTACATACAGAGACTCATTTATGAACGTAATGATGTTCTCACCTTTCTTTGACATAATCATTTTCAAGAAATCGGGACAATCTTTCTTGTAATGTCCCTTTTTCTTGCAATGAAGGCACTGATCTTTCTCCACTGTGAAATTTTGTTGCTGAGGCTTATGCTGAGGTTTTCCTGTCTTTGAGGAGGAATGATTAAAGTTCTTTTTCTTTTAGTCCTTCACATAGTTGATAGAACCACCATGTGAGGATTTGATTCTTTCCTCCTCTTGCACACACATAACAATGCACTTTTCTAAGTCCCATTTCTCGGGCTGCATGTTGTAGTTGACAACAAAGGTGTCAAACTCTTTCGGCAAAGAAGCAAAAACCAAATGAATAAGCAACTCATCTTTGAGATCCAAATCCATTGGTTTAAGTTTGGATGTCAAGTTGCTCATCCTTAGTATGTGCTCTCTTATGTCACTGCCACCACCAGAGTACCTTTCTGTCACAAGCTGTTTAATCAGCTGTGTAGCATAAGTCTTTGAAGAGCCAGTAAACTGACTCTTTATTCTCTCAAGGTACTCTGTGACAGTGTCACACTCTGCGATTGAGCCCACAATTGCAGGCTCAATTGTGTTCTTTATCACAGTCAAACATTTCTTGTTGGCAGTGACCCACTTTTTATGATCAAGATCATATGACATTTTTATGGGAGCATAGTCCCTCTGTCTGGTCTGCCAAGCAGCATCAGCCTCATTTTCATCCCTCACCGGTGCCACAGGCTCTGTGGGACACGGTGTGGTGACTACCCAGTCCACCTCAGCCAAAATGAAGGCCAGATCAATCTTTTTCTTCCATTCACCGTAGTTGTCTCCTTTGAGAACCGGGATATCTCTGATTTAGCCCATCAAAGAGTATCCTCCTGAAAACACAATTCATATACAGTGAGAACATTTAAACATAATAACAACAACTGCATGCCTTGGTTTCAACGTTGGTTAAAATTAAAACATACAGTTGTTTACACATTAAATCTACATCACCGTTGGGCAGAAATATAAATAATGCATAAAATCATCAATTAAAATTATAATACTGTTATTATCAACGTTGGTCAGAAAATAACAATATCATAATTCACAACAATTCTCAAAAATTAAATTCTCCCGTTGGTTCGAATTTAATTGAAAGAGTAATTAACATTAACTTTTGCAGCGGAAACATGAAATTATTCAAAAAATAATTCATACTCAGAAGCATTATTACTGTACTCATCTAATCTCTGCAAAAATAACACGTTGGTGCAAAATTTACAGAGATTTTAAATCAAATTTGATTCAAATTCACTCAAAAAAATGCTTCTGAAAATAAATAAAATCTTTATTCGGGATTTACTGTGCAAAACAGCCATTTCGGCCTGTTCCTTCGCAGCTGCGGCCCATTCAGCCCAGCCTAGCGCGCTCCACCGGCCCACCAAAACTTCCCCACCCAGGCCATAAAACTTTCGGCCGAAAACACATCCAGCCCATAAAACTTTCGGCCCGCAAGAAAAGGACCATCCGATCTGATCGGACGGCTCACACCTGCCTCAGCCGAGTCAAAACAGCCCCCAAACCCTAACCCTAGCTCATTTGAGCCGGCCAGATCCGAAAAAAACGGATCTGAGGGGAGGGAGCGGCGGCGCATGGGCGCCCGCGTGGGCCGGCGGCGACCCCGACGGCGGCCCCGAGCAAGGCGGCACACGCAGGGCGGTGGCGGGCGGCACCCGAAAAGCAGCGGCGGCGGCGCGCGACGCCCGCGAAGCGGCGGCGCCGGCGCCCGAGAGGGGGCTCTCGGCGGGGCTACACGGGGCGGAGCGGCGCCGACCCGCGCGGGGTGACGGCGGCTCGCGAGCCCGCGCGAAAGGGCGGCTGCGCGCAGCGGCGGCGCGGCGGCCGGGAGCGCGACAGCGGAGCGGCGACGGCGCGGCGGACGGCTCCCGCACGGCGCACGCGCGCAAAGCGGTAGCGCTCTACACCGGCGACGGCGCCTGTAAGACCCCCTCTACACCCGCTCTGATACCATTGTTGTAACACTTTTGCGCTTGGGAGTCTAGATCCGAGAGGGAAGGGAGAGAGGGAGAGGGTACCGACCGTTTGATTGCGTGGAGGAGGAGCCGGCCATCGCTGGTTCGTCGATGAAGTCTGCGCACGGGCAGCGGCGGTCGGGGAAGAGGAAGACGGTGGCGGCGGCGCAGATCCGGTGAAGGAGATGGCGATGGTGCTTCCCGTCGCTGACTGCGCCCCCTCTAGATCGGTTAGGGTTTTGTCGGGTGGGGATTGCGGCTCAGGCGAACCTCGTAAGTCGAGCCACCGGCCCCCACCCTCTATTTATTGCGCAGCGCGACGGGGGCCCACCAGCCAAGAGATGGGCTGGGCGCCCCCGATCAGGGCGCGGATCAAGGCCCGATTAGCCGTTGGGCTAATCGGCTGAGATCAATCTAACACCTACTGCCTAGATCATATTATCTAGTAGTTCTTTTGCGTATTGAACTACCAGTCCACCATGCATAAAGTTTGTCGTTTGACAGCAAGATCCTTTAGTCGGTGACGAAGAAATGTGATTTGCTTAAAAGTTGATAGTTTTTCACAATGCCCATGTCGCATTCTTTCTTTGGGTACTTTTGTTAGACATGCTTTACTTAATGAAACCTCGTGTCATGTGTTGAACATTTTTTAGCCTTGCGGGCTTGTGGCTAGGTGGGCTAAAAGGCAACAATGTTTCCTCTCATTCTCATTGAGTGATGGTGCGTGTGTAAATCATTTATTAAATGTATGAGACAAAAGCATGTATTTACACAAAAGAACGTGTAATATTCTTCTAAAACATGTTTAATTTCCATTGGATTCCATATTTTCTGTGTTTGAAATGTTTGTCCGTGCATCACTCGTGTATTATGGTGTACTAGAATTTTGTTGTCATTATTTAGAATTTTGCATTGAGTCTTTCTCAATATAGGTTGACATTTACTAAAGTCGTTTATTGTGGCATATAGCAGGAGTGTAACATCAGCTGATACTTAACATTGGCAGAGACTGATTCTTCTTTTGTTCCGTATAGATTGTGGATCTTGTAAGAAAAGCTATGCCCCTTGCACTGACACCTGAGGATGATCCAAGAAAGGAAGAGCTCAAGCAACTCCAGACACAGTTGGAAGATATTAACAAGCTCGCACACAAGCAAGTCCGGCGAATCCTCTGGTCTGGGCTTGGGTTCCTGATCACGCAGGTCGGGCTCTTCTTCAGGCTCACCTTCTGGGAGTTTTCGTGGGATGTCATGGAGCCCATCACATTCTTCACAACTACCACAGGCCTGGTTGTAGGGTACGCCTACTTCCTCATAACATCAAGGGACCCGACGTACCGAGACTTCATGGAGAGACTGTTCCAGTCTCGGCAGAGAAAGTTGATCCACAGGCAGAACTTCAACCTGGAGAGGTACCTGGAACTCCAGAGGTGCTGCAAAGATCCTTTGGAGAAGATTTGCAGCACGAACCATTCTTCCAATGCTGACATCATTCATCTCCACGAGTTGTCCGTTCACAAATGACAACCTTCGCTCTGAACACTAATCTACCATCGCTTATTTTCTTTGTTCATTCTCTTGGAGTAATAATCAAGAAAGTGAACTCTTTTGCAACCTTTTTCATGGTCTTCTCCTATGCAAACGTGTAGGTCAGTAACTCAGTATAATCCTTTTTGTAACAATGCTGAAGCACAAGCACCCCTGGTCACGGAAATAAAACCTGGCGGTTACCGGCTAAACCGCCGGTTACTGGTTCTACCGGTGGGGACCAGTAACCGAAAAAATAGTCTGAATTCAAATTTTGAATTTTGACCGGTCTTTTTCTGGGTTTTCTAGTTACCGGTTTCAAAACAGTCCAAAATTCAGATTTTGATTTTTGAATTTTGATCAATTTTTTGCTGGTTTTTCTGTTTACCGGCTGGTTACCATTACCGGCCGTTGAGCAAGTTTTCTCCTGGTTTCAAGATTTGTATCTTGCCCCTGATACTCGGAAGGTAAGCTCATTTGTATGACTCAGAAGCTTTGTATGACTCAGAAGCTTGCCAAGAGCTGTGTTAACTGTGCAGCCTCTGCTAATCTAAGGTGCTCTGTGATTCATTAGCTCCTTTTTGGTTGATATGAAAGATCTTATATTTGGTGACAGATTAGCCCTTATATTCGGTGGTAAATTATCTCCACTGAATCTTTATTGTACTACCTGCAGGAGTATTGATTTACCGTGTTTGATCTGCTAGTATGTGATGTTGTTGACTGTTCGGCAATGGACAGAATATTACTAGGGCCTTTCATCACGTGCCTGCAAAGAAGGTTATTTTTTGGAAGGGAAATTAAGGTCTGATAGCTCAATTTGTGATGTAATCACCACGTGCTCAGACTTGTCTAAGCGTGATTGCGTTCACACGGGAGTCTGCACTGGTGTAGGAAACGCCGATCCTCCCATGAGTTGCAACTTGCAAACTTGCAGTGGATTCCTGATGTTGCGCTAGTCGGTAGACACTTTTGAGCGCGCGAGAAATGAACGTTTTCATGAAGTTGGCAGACTTTGCAAAACAAAGCGTGATCTTGAGCGTTGATTTCTGATCAAACGACACACAAGCGGAAATGTGCACACAGTTGTTCCTACTGTTTGGGTTGTGACTGTCGTTTTCGAAAGTAACCTTACATAACCCAATCCCAAAAAACACAGCAAAACGTTCCTCTCTCTCTCTCGAATTACGAGTTTACGACGCCGGGTGGAAGTTACTGCGTCGGCGCGGTGTCCTGAGCAACCAGTTTTATCTATCGGTGCTCCTAGTCAAGATAATACTGCTACTGCCGCTAAGCGGCAGTCACTTTCTTGGAATTCAGATTCCAGATCGTTGTTCTGTGTTCTGCTAGGATTGCAGTTCTTGATGTACGGTCGGTTTGCCAACAGCAGCTTGGATTTGTCAGACAGAGACCTTCGCGTTGGGCCCTGTTGACCGGGAAACTGACACCTTGTGCCTCCTGTCCTGTCCTGAAAGCTGGGCTTTTGCGTTGGTCTGCTTACGGCTGTATTGCGGGTTTACATGCGCTATGGACTATCTCGGGCCTTAGAATGGGCCGAACAGTCTCACTCCCTCACTACCCAATCTTCCTTTTCTGTCCACCCTTTTAACTTTGGTGGGCCTTTACGTGGGCCGAGCAGCCTCTCTGCCTGGCTTGTAGCCATCGAGCGGCCCAGACAGCATCGAACATTATACATCTCTTCTTTTTCCCTCGCGCGCGCGCCTCCGCCGCCCTCGTGCTCACCTCCGGCAAGATGCCGCATGCGCGATCCTCTCCGTCGCCTTCAAGTCCAAGAAGCCATCTTCGGTAGGCATCATCTCCACATCCCTATTCTTCTTCTCGTTGCTCTCCTCTACTGGTGAGACCATCACGCGATGCAGTTCCTTGTCCAGTGTGCCCATCACATAGATGGCTCCCAGCTCCGCCAGATTCGATGTGTAGTGGTTCTAGGAAAATAATGCTTCCTTCTCTGCGATCTCTGAACAGATGCTAATTCGACTAACAGGGGGTGGGTGTTGTGTCCGCGTGCAGTTCTTAGGAGGCTCGGCATCCTAGGATCGTGCCCACCGATTGTTCGACGCAATGCCTCAGAGGGGATGCCTAGCGCAGGCTTGCTTGCCCCCACGCTTTCACCAAAGTTCTCTTCCAGCTGGGTACGTTCTTGGTGTTGCGTATGTCTCGTATACGCAAAGAAAGAGGCTATCTCCAGAAAAGCGAAGCATCATTTTTTCTGGACAATAGCCCTACAAAGGAAGGGAATGCAATTTGTATTGGATTACGAAATATTATAGGCTATGGGTGCGGGGGGCGAAGCCCCCATGGTACGAACGAAGTGTCTGAGGTGAACATTAGAATAAATATATATATTGTTGACCTCTTGTAACCATAATTGTGATAAGAAACTCCTCGTACGGACAGAACCGCTCTGATACGGCTCCAGGGGACATAGGCAATGCCGAACCTCGTAAACAAATCTTCGTGTCTCTTGTATGCTCTTGTACTTGCTGTGATTCTTCTCTTGTGCCGTTGGTTTCAACAATTGGTGTCAAAACTGTATTGAGGTGGCAGTGTCGGGTGCTCAGTTCGAAGTAAAGTTGGAAGGAACATGGAACTTCGAATTATGGCTGATGAGGGTGAAGGATCCATTGGCATAGCAGGAATGTTCCAAGGGGGCTGCGTGAGGCAAAGCCGAAGGGCATGGAGGATGATGATTGGGATAACTTGAAGGAGTAGACAACCGCGATCATATAACTGTGTCTTTCAGATCAGGTCATATATCATGTGATGGATATAGCCTCGCTGAAGGAAATTTGGGACAAGTTGCAATATCAGTTTATGTCCAAATCACTCACAAACAAGTTGTATCTGAAGCAGAAGCTATACGGACTAAGGATGCAGGAGGGTTTTAATCTTGCACAGCATGTCTATGCCTTTAATCAGATGATCACCGATCTAAGGCATTTGGAGGTGAAGATTGAGGATGAAGACAAGGCGATAATTTTGCTATGTTCACTGCCACCTTTCTATGAATACTTGATCACTACTTTGACATACGGGAAAGATACTATCAAGGTTGATGACATCACTGCGGCTTTGTTGGCGCAAAATCAACGAAGGTAGAACATAGGGGAGAGTTCTTATAGTGATAGTTTGTACACAAAGGGCGACCCTGGAAAGAAGCATGAAAAGGAGAAATCTGGAAGGTGTAAATCCATATCAAAGTCAAGGAGCAAAAAGAATATCGAATGTACTAATGATCCAACAGTTTTCAAGAGGCAATGATTTGCGGAATTTTCAAGTGGCAAGAGATAGACAGAAACGCACCAATGTGAAAGCTCTAGAGAGATACGGGAATGAAGACCAGATTTCCATTGCTCTTCTTGTTAGTATTAATGATCCAACTAGTTTTCAGGAGGCAATTATAAACTAGGAAAAAGATAGGTGGATGACTGCGATGACAGAAGAGATGGAGTCTTTACAAAAGAATCGAACTTGGGAGCTGCACGTCTTTTTGTAGGAATGAAAGCAAATAGGTGCAAATGGGTCTACAGGACAAAGCCAGCAATATCAGAAAAAGATAGGAGAGATTAAAGGCTCGGTTAGTTGCAAAAAGGTATTTACAAAAGAAGAGGATTGATTATGATGAGGTATTGTCCTTGATTGTGAGGCATACTTCTATTAGAACAACTCTTGCATTCGTAGCCAGCTGGTATTTGCACTTGGAACAAATGGATATGAAAATGACATTTTTACATGATGATCTTGATGAGAAAATCTACATGGAGCAACCAGAAGGGTTCACTGAACCAAAAAATTAGCACCTAGTTTGCAGGTTAACAAAGTCATTGTATGGGTTGAAACAGTCACCAAGGCAGTGGTATAAGTGTTTGGACTCCTACATGTTGAAGATTAGCTACAGGTGATGTGAGTATGATGGTTCACTTGTTTTTCTGCTACTGTATGCCTTAATGATGGTTCACTTATTTTTCTGCTACTGTATACTGACGATATGCTAATTGCTGCAAAGCACATGAGTATGGTGATTGGCTTGAAAGCTTTTCTAAGTCAGGAATTTGATATGAAAGAAGATTTAGGGGCAGAAAAAAATATTGGGCATGAAAATACACAAAGATAGAAGCTCAAGAAAACCATGGTTATCTCAACGAGAGTATGTTGATAAAGTTTTAAAATGGTTTGATGAGCAAGGCCAAACCAGTAAGTACTCTATTAGCACATCACTTTAAACTCTATTCTAAATTTTGTCCTGTATCAGACAAGGAAATTACAGAGATGGCGAATGTTCCTTATGCTAGTGCAGTCGGCTCCTTAATGTATATAATGGTTTGCACAAGGCTGGATTTGGTGTGTGCTGTAAATCAAGTCAGCAAGTTTATGGCTAAACCAGGGAAGCGTCATTGGGAGGCAGTCAAGTGGATATTCAGGTACTTGAGAGGGACAACAAGTCATAGTATTAATTTTGGCAGACAGCAAGGAAATCCTTTGGTTGTTGGATATGTGGATTTAGACTATATCAGTGATTTGGATAATAGGAGGTCTATTATATGGTATGTTCTTACTCTAGGTGGAGGATATATTTATTGGAAGTCATCAATTCAGTTTATTGTTGAATTGTCTACAACTGAAGCAGAGTATATCGCTGTGGCTAAAGCTACAAAGGAAGTGTTATGGCTTGCAGGACTAGTGAAGGAACTGCGCATTGAGCAAGGTGGAGTTCGAGTGATTGTGATAGTCAGAGTGCAATATATTTGGCGAAGAATCAAGTGTATCATGCCAAGATGAGGCACATTCATGCAAGGTATCATAGGATCAGAGAGTTGATTAACTCTAGGGAGATTGATTTGATGAATGTGCAAACTGATGATAATGTTGTAAATATGTTGACTAAGCCCGTCACCGGCAACAAGTTTGAGTGTTGCCTCAACTTATTGGGAGTCACAAGCTACTGAGCAAGAAGGTAAACCCCAGTTCACAGGTGTGTGAGGAGTATCAAAACATTTTTTTATTCTTCAAATTTGTGTGATCATCAAGGTGGAGATGGTGTTCTTCAAGGTGGTGTATTCACCAAGGTAGAGATTTATTGTGTATGGCTCATATATGCAAAGGAAGGGGCTATGTTTGGAAAGCAAGGTATAAATATATACCGCCAACCTCTTGTAACTCTAATCGTGATAAGAAACTCCTCATATGGATGGAGCCATCGTGATACGACTGATGAGACGTAGGTATTGTCGAACCTTATAAACAAATCTTTGTGTCTCTTGTGTGCTCTTGTGCTTGTTATAATTCTTCTCTTGTGCTAGGGTTACAGCTGGTTTCAACACTTGGACTGCTAAGACTTTGCCACACCAGCGCTTTAGAGGGTTTCAGTTAGTGGCAAAGCCAGTATGAAAATAGAGGGTGGGCTGGCTAAGCTAAGGCTGGGTTCTGTTGGGCTTAAACTTGGCTTATGCTTATACTATCTACAGTAACTAACTTTTAAGCGGTGCGTTTTTTCAAGACGGGGTTAATAGGAAAATTGTAGTAAAAAATGTATTAAGTTCAGCTGTAACGGCCAAAATCGTATGCGACTATTTCTCTCTGCGTACTGCCTCTCGCGAACAGCCAGAATTCAAATATTTAAACCATAAGCCCTCAGCCCAAAAGAATCCACCCTAAATTAACATAAACATAGTCTTTTGGTCTTATACAATCCAAATTCATATATTAATAGAAGAGAAGTGGTGATGATTAAATAATCTCTTAAATACGACTTTAATATTGAATTAAGGTGTCAGACCAATGTGGTTGTGATATACCAAAGTCTACATTACTCAAGTACCCCTAGTCGGAGGGTCACTGTTCAATTACCCGACCAGTCACAACTTGAAGATCTTATGAACTGATATATAGGTCTGCCTCTAGGCAACTCCTCTCACGTGGCAGGATAAAGCATGTGATTTGTCATCATCCTAACCACACGATGACTCGCCTTATGTCTCTGACGACGACCGCCTTGCAGCTATTCCCATGATTCTCTCCCACTAACAATAACTGAAGGTCAGTTATTGCCAGGTTTCTCTCGCTAACATCAACTGTTCGCTCGATCGGTTGTGATGAATCGACAAGGCGCTGCTCACATGGACAATCAACACCTCTTCGGTGCTATTTAAGGTTTGACGAGATGAAATGTCTATGAGGCCGACTAGAGGGGTGAATATACATTTTAAATTTTCATTGTCTAAAACTGAGTTTATAATGTAGAGGCATAAATCAAATTGGTTTTACACAGTTAAGGCCTAAATCAAATAGGTTTACCTAAGTGCGCCAACATTTTAGATCTATATCAAGGTTTATAATCCTAGGGCGACAAGCAATTAATTCAATTTCTATGAATATAACTTGCAAGTAAATTGGGCTCAAGAAAGCAAACCACAAATGACATACGATATTTTACCGTGGTGTTCGAAAACTTGCCGATTTTCCCTAATCCACTTTGAGGTATGCCGAAATGAATTGGATCGACTCCATGAATTAAGTCAACCACCTCAATTCCATTAGGGTTGCTCTTTTTTCACTCTAGAGATGGCTAGCATCACACCACTTACAATAAGTCAAGCGTTCTCACAAGCTTCTTTGAGAAGATCACCGGACCACCACATCTCTACGCTTGTTAGAGATACTCACATGAACCTCCGCTGCTATCAACTCACCCTTCTCAACATGCCAACCCCCTGTTATGCTACTTCCAGTTGGAGACGAGAGCTTCAGGATGAGTGGACTCAAGTCGGCGAATTGATCTGGTTTAATCCATTCATGCATGACGTGGAGGGGTTGCAACAGGCCTGGATTGTCATGAGCTGGTCCGGTTCGAGCCCAACTAGCCTGGCTAGTGCAATTTTCTTTGAGATAGGGTATTAGTATGTGAAACATTTAGAAATATCTGGTGCAAAGTGCAACTACGTGCAACTATATCTAGTCCAAAGTGCAATTTACTCAAAAAAATAAAGATTGATAGTCTAAATACCCTACTCACTATTGTGCCTGGGTTCCTCTTCCTCACTTTGTAGCATCTCACATACCAATATGAGATACTACTATGAAACATCCTTGCAAAAGCAAAGAATAAAAAAAGAGCAAGAATAGAAGTCACAACGAAATAAAACTTTAATACTACTTTAATAGAGAATCAGCGGAAGCTGAAATAAATGTTTGAAATATGGGACCAGCCCACTTTTAACCAAATAAAGAGTAAATAAGGAAACATAAATGGTGGTAAGCCACGTTGTTGAAAACTCGAGTGCTCCCACACATGCATGTTGCAATCACTCCACTAGCATTTTACCTGAGAATGGAAAGAGCAAGCGTGAGATTTGGAAATCTCAGCAAGTGCCCAACAACGGTCGTAACAAGTTGAGTAAAGATCAAGTAATTTTAACAAGCAATTGACATAGGTTAAATGCAATGTAACTAAGTTATTGAAAACACTGATACAGATTGAAGATAGGGGTAACAAGAACAGTGGAAATAAGGATAATTGTTATGTAGCAAGTTCTGACAATGGCACTAGAGATTACTTTCCACATACCCGATTATACGAGAGTAGTCAGGCACGTCACTGTCTTCGACTATATAACTGCAGACGGGGTGTAATATCCTAAGTAACGAAAATGTACGCCCACTCGTACATTACTAAGTGGGTGGAAATCTCCCCCATATGTAGGTAATCCTAGGCCAGGTAACTATTACAATATTGGCAGATTATATGTTAAGAGGTTAGGGTAACTAAAGGAAGGCTAGGATAAGGTTATGATAAGTGGAAGGATTTGCTAAGGTGGAAACAAAAAAAGCATAATTCCCGGTAGGAGCCGATGTGGAATGATACTACGGTGATAGTGATCTAGGAATTATTCTAATAAGGGCATCATAACATAGCTCACACAAGGGTAGTCAACCATTCAAGTTTTATTACGTGATGAGTGATTATTAGTCCAATAAACCTGTATTGAATGTATAAATTAGTCATGAGTCGCTTACAACATCATACAAGTAATGGATCACGATAAAAGTAAGAAATAAACCTAGCAGCCCTAAAGTTCCAAGATTACTAGTGAATTAACCCTAAATTTAAAACATGGTTAAATGCTACCCCCCACTAATGAATTAAGCAATTAATTCTAAAACATCCCATTAACAACATGAACTCTATAATATCATTAACTGAGTATTTTAATAGACCTAACAATATGTAGCACAATATATCCTAGAACATCATGATACGAATACAATATTAGAAGTCTATAACCAAACAAGTATTAGTAATGTGATAATTATACTTCGTGGCAGTGATGACAATAATCATGAAAGATACGATATACGGAATGGAAAGGTTACGACCGCGAGGTACTTGCCTTGAGCATGCTCGACGGACTCGTTGCACTAACGATCCGAAATGCGCAACTACTTGAATGTTTCCTCAAAGGCCACGTGTGAACCTGTGAGGAGAAGATGGAGGCAAATCAGATGAGAGTTAAGATAAAATTATAGAAGGACAGAAAGAGATTGTTTGACCGGAAAAGATCGCGTTCGTTGAGACTTCACCGTGCGAATTGCCGTTCGGCTGACCGAATACTCATTCAACGATGTGAACGACGTCTCGCTACAAGGGCTAGCCAAACCCCCGCACGAACTCAAGTTCGGCTGTGCCCCGGCCAACCGAACCGTGTTGGCACTATGCAGCGGCCGCCTGCTACCGCCGGCCATGGTGCCTCAGCCACACCACCACCCCGCCATGCTCACCGCCCAACCGGCGCACTGCCACTCGGTCACATGTTGCCACTACGACCACTGCTGCCCAGCCTGCGCTTCTCGGCTTGCATGCCACCGCGACCACCTACGCTGCCTCCGGCCTCCCCACCATGGCTTGCCGCTGCCGCGCCTGCCTACGCACCGCCGCGCTATGCCCATGCGTTGCTCGCACTGCTAGCCATGCGGCCCTCGCTGGACAATGCCGCCTCCTGCCACCGGCCATCGCTGGTGGCAACAGCCACAAGGCCTGCGCTGCCCTAGAGAGAGAGAGATTGATAAAGATGGGGAGATGTAGATTGGTTTTTACCTGATGAGACAGAAGAGGGATGTGCGTACGGGGAAAAAAGGATGGAGCTCCTAAATAGTCCCTTAACCTAGGTTAGGAAGGTAACAATTGATTTAAAGGCTGACTAGGGTTTTACCGTTTTTATGTCCCCTTCCAAATATCAAGACGCTACACACTTCCTCCTCGGCCGATCCCCTCCTCACCAGTGGTCTACAAGAGACAACTCCCCTATAGGCTCTAGGCGCTCTGACCTTGGTCCACTCCACCAGGCCTGCTCCTCCTCGGCTCCTCATCCTTCGGAAATTTTTGTACGGATAACCTTTTTTTTATTCGGAAATACAGAAATATACCCGCGGTTTCATTTTTTTACAAAAATAGCCTCGAGTCGCCCAATGGGGAAGCGACTCAAGAATTTCGCCCACCCGAAAAGCGACATTTAAGGAATCTGCGAACCGTTGGGCGAATCAGCGCTGTCGCCTGCACGTTGGGCGACTTAATATAAGTCGCTATACGGTTGGGCGACTGCAATGCAGTCGCCCAACGCTAGGGCGACACAGGGGGGGTTAAGGCGGCCTGCCCAGCCGGCTCCCACTACCAACCACCTTTTTCACTCATTCAGCAAACACATTCAGCGCACAGAGAAGAGGAAGAAGGAAAAGAAACAAGGGGGAGAAGAGAGGAAGGAGGGGAAGAAGAGGAGAAGGAGAGGAAGGAGGGGAAGAAGAGGAGAAGGAGAGGAGGAGGGGAAGAAGAAGAGGAGAGGAGGAGGTGAGGGAGGAAGGAGGAGTAGAAGCTATTCCATCAATTTGGATCCAGGTATTTTTTTTTGGATTATGTTGTATTTGCATTATTATTTATATGAAATGTTGGTGTTAATAAAAATTATAGATGTAGAATAATTAGTACCGTGTTAGTATGGAAATATTATTGTAGAAAAGGTTTGGTACACAATTTGTAGTATGGTATAGGAAGTTTAGTATTGTGCGATATTATTTGACATGTCGCAAAATTGAAATATATATGCAGGCCGACATCATCAATGTCCACTACATTGAGAGTGTATTACGGAGCTGGAACCATTCGTGAAGGTCCTAATGGTGTGGATTTGAGCGATTTTCCGCAAGTCACTCTCGTACTTCCGGATGACGAGAATGCTCGAATGGGAGATGTGCAGCTTTGGCTGACCCGGAGTTTTTCGTTGAACCCCGAGGTGTACAGCGTCGTCGTGCAAGGGCTTTGGAGCCGGTCTTCCACGGACATCAGATGGGAGTTGAAGACATTGGTGCGCTCTGCCACATGGAAGGGCTTTGTGCTAGGGTGCCGGCGTCGTGGATACGAGTGTGTGCTGCTTGTGCAACCGTGCTCAGTACAAGCAGCTGAGGAAGCTCGTGCAACAGCCGTTGTTGTGGGAGGTGCTAGCAGCTCGGGCGGGCCGCATGTTGGCGGACATGATGAAGTTGCTCGTCAAGAAGCCGATGCGGTACATGAAGGAGAGTTACAGCCGTCAAGCCATAGAGAGCCAACTGGGCAAGCCGATGAAGGAGAGTATAATGAGTACATTGTGCAGCAGATGGACTCTGATGACGAGAGGGCATGGGATGAAGAGGAAGCTGTAGAGGACGACGACGAGGACAGTTCCGATGAGGATGAAGTTCCCATCCCCCAGGAATGGAACCGGTTTAATGCGGAGGGTCTTTCCGCACATGATGAGCATGAATCACAATGGGAGTACCATGAGACAGAGGTTCGGTTGCATGCTATGTTTGCTGACAAGGAAGCGCTGCAGGATGCCATCAAGCTTTGGGCCCTTTCAATGCAGCGGACATTTCGCGTCGTCAAATCAAGCCAGGAGCAGTACACTGTGATGTGCGAGCAGACTGGTTGCCCTTGGCGGGTGCACGCCCGTAAACCTAAGTATGAGACTCATTGGATTGTGTCCAAGGTTGAGCTGCACTCCTGCATTCTAAACACTGTCTTGTCGAGACATCATAACCTGACGTCCGGATTTATAGCCAATGTCATGTATGGGGAGATAGTGCAGAAGAAGGACATGGCAGCCACGCATATTGTGGTAGCTATTGAGAATAAATTCAAGTATAAGATTAGCTACGCGAAGGCGTGGCGGGCCAAGCAGAAGGCGTTGGAAAAACGTTTTGGCACTTTCGAGGCGGCGTACGACAACCTTCCTCGTATGCTTAATGTCCTGCAGGAAAGGAACTCGGGCACGTACATCGCCCTCCACGAGAAGCCGTCCATAAGTCCGCCAGGGTATGCGGTGTTGCAGAGAGCAATGTTTGCATTTGGTGCTAGCATCGAAGTATTCAGGCATATGCTGCCAGTGATCTCAATTGACGGGACCTTCTTGACAGGCAAATACAAGGAGCAGATCCCGACGGCCATAGGCGTTGACGGTAACAATCAAATATTGCCGCTGGCCATTGCATTTGTGGAGAGTGAGAATTACGAGAGTTGGCTGTGGTTTCTCAGACATGTGAGGGCTGGAGTTGTAGCCACTCGGCCTGGTGTGTGCGTAATCCATGATCGCCACGCCGGTATTATCAAGGCAATAAGAAAACTTCAAGAAGACCCCGAGGAGGCCTTTCCTTGGCCGGACATGAGGAACCGGTGGTGCAGTCGTCACTTAGCGGCAAACTTTTTCAAGCAATTCCCTAAACAATCTTTGATGAAGCTATTCAAGAGGCTGGCTAGGCAGAACCAACAGAGGAAATTTGATGCTTTGTGGAGGTTGTTGGATGAGCACACTAGGAAGAACGTCGAAGAGAGGAGCAAGGAGCCGGTCACTCCTGGGGCGGCACAACCACAATACTTGCCGCCAATCGATGCGCCTAACCCAAGTGGTCCAAGAAGAAGGAGCTCACGAAACATCAGGTGCTTCGCGCAGTGGATCGAGGGGGAACCGTTGGAGAAGTGATCGCTGTTGCACGACACGGATGGCGCAAGGTACGGAATAATGACAACTAACCTTGCCGAGGTGTACAATTGGGTTCTAAGGGGTCTCCGTTCTCAGCCCCTTGTCGCCATCGTGGAAGGTGTTCTTCACAGCACAATCCGGTACTTCAGGGAGAGGCACGCGAGTGCCGCACTTCATGCGGCCAATCCCGGAGCTCTGTATTCGGCAAAAATTACTACTTACATGGAGATGAAGGCACAAAAGGGTCAGTTGCACACAGTGCAGGTCATGGGCAACAGGGAGCATCGTTTTGAAGTGATACTCCGTGATAGAGCCGGATTTGGGACGGCTCGTTCACTTGTTACGCACGAGGTATGTCTTGCAGATAATGGAAATGAACCTAGCTGCACGTGCAACAAGCTTAAGTTGTTACACAAACCATGCTCTCATGTCCTCGCTGCATGCGGGACTGTGGGTATGGATCCTTCGAACTTCATGTCCGAGTTCTTCTTTAAGGGGAGGGTACTGCAGGCTTGGTGTGGGGAGCTCCGAGGGTTCAGGGTGGTGGGAAACTTCGCCACTTTGGACATTGCATCGAGGACCTGGGTTCCGGATGTTAACATGTTGAAGGGTGGGAAGGGTCGGCGACAGAGCCGACGTATTAAGAATGACATGGATGAATCACAAGCTGGAACACCGGGTGCACGTTGTGGTCGATGCGGTCAGAAGGGGCACACAGCTAGACGATGCATGTCCTGATCAGTAGTTACATGACTTTTCTGTAATGTACTTGGTTATGTACTTATTTAGTACATGTATTTGCTGTTTGTTAAAATGAGATACTTTTGTGGCTCGTGCACAAGACAATCAATTCATGACATGCTTAACAACATTGCGCATTATTTCGATCGACCCTCGTACATACTACGGTACAACCATACACATCGTTGCTTATATGCCAAATGAGCCTCGTGGCACCCACATGGAGAACTGCTGAAGTGGACGCCTCGGACGGGGCTGGCCATCGTGGTAGTGGCACGCACATATGCAACTTGGGTTTGCACAGCAACATGTCGGATCGTACAAGCTTCCTATGTTGACAACCTCCTCGTTTCCCCTCTCGCGTTGCATCTGTTGGCGGAGCTCATTGTTCTCCTCATTGAGAGTCTCCATTCGGTACTCCAAGTCCATTATTCGGTCCCATAAAGTACCCACGTAACGGTCAATATACCGTTCATGAGGAGGGTCGATCCAGCGGGAGAAGTCGCATTTCGCCATCTACGAAAAGGACAGTAAACATGGAGGGTCCATAAGCAATAAAAAAACGTACTATTAGTAATTTGTACCCCGGAGCGTGGGCATCGGAAGAAACGGCGCCCGCCATCGTTCGGCCCTTCCAGGACCTGCACGACCACGTACTCATTGTGTCTGCATTTCGGCCACGCTGGTTGCGCACGCCGGCTTGGTACCAAGTGGTACTGTGGACCGAACATCTCCCTCCTTTCCAAGGGAAGGTCTTCCTTCGGTGACCCATATCCGACTGGCCCCTCATCTTCCGCCATGGTATGTTCCACCACGAAATAGAAGGTACTTCTTTGTTCGATTTACAGGGTTTTCTGGCTACAGCTTCATGGGACCTCAACCGTGCTATTTATATCGAATGGCGGGACAAAAGAGGGCTGCTTTGCCCAGAGACATGACAAAAGCGCTCAGCTTTACTCGGTGAGATGACAACACATGCCAGCTTTACGCAGTGATATGACAAAACGGGGCAGCTTTGCTCAGTCAGATTACAACACATGCCAGCTAAACTGCCTACATAAAGGCTACGATCTGAAAAGCCTTCATAGAGACATTTATTGCTACCCTGGAATCCTGAGGATAATCCAGGCCTATCGCTACAGAAACCAACAAAATAGGGGCGTAGGTTGTAGCCTTTACAGTGAGTGTTCACGTCATAGGCATGTATCCTTTCCAGTGAGTTTTCATGTCACCTTTGCTTGTTGTTTCAGAAATACAGGCTACAGGCTCTGAAAAGCCTACATAGGGATATTTATTGCTAAACTGGAATCCTGAAAAAGCGAAAAGATTCGTACGACCTCCTCTCCATGGACTATGCCCACTGCACCAGATAACCTGCCTACATAAAGGCCTCCTATGTCTTCCATACCACATCTCCTCCTCAAGCCTTCACAATACTACTACACAACAATGTCTTCCTGGAGGTCCGACCCATTTGGAGTGCCGGAATGGCATGAGCACCCGAAGTGCCATTGCGGTTTTAGGACGATGTTGGGAGTCTGGACGGATCGAGTACAACGAGCCAAATACGGCAGTAGGTTCTTCAAGTGTCCAGACCTGGATGACGACTTCGTGGTAACGACAACAACTAAATCATTTGTTTCTCGTTATCGTTTTTCAACTTGATGCACGACATCTACCACGCCACACATAGGCTTGCAGGTTCATCGAATGGGTGGATCGGGTGCCGCCGGCATGGCCACAGAACCGGGCAGTGGAGGTGGAAAACAAAGGACAATACTTTGTCAAGATGACTCAGGCTCGCGAGGTGGAACGACAGATGCGGCTTGAGCAACAGCGCCGCGTGAGGGTGGACCAAATCCGTCTGAAGGGCAAGGAGGATGAGCTACAAAGGAGGCGGGAGCAGCTAAGTCTGCGTGAAGCAGCCATCAAGCGTCAGGAGGAAGAGCTTCAAGCTCGTGAGGCAGCTCTCAAGACCAAGAGTGACCGGAGCAAGGATGCAGCGGAGCCATCTTCAAGGCGCGATAACAAGGGGAAACAACCACGCTACACCCAGTAGACCAAATGTAATAGACCCAGCAAGTTTTATTCCCTAAGGCAGTACTGTCGGAGTTGCTCTTAGTCATGCTATATGTTATGCATGTAATAACAATGTACGCGGCATGTTACTCCCAACTGTATTACGAAGTTTATTTCTATTGACATAAGCTTATTATCTAGCATGTTCGCATTCAATGATTCAGGTAGCAAGTCATACCGGTTCTCTCCGTAAACTATTTCTCAGCAACATCAAAATATCACTTACCACTCTATGTATCTATCGTTCTACGGTCAATCATTCTTCAAAAAAATATTGGAATTTGTTTTGTGCATCTACAACATACAGTGCACATAAACTTTTATTACAACTATACCAGATTTTTTCTCTGTTTCAAACTACAAAATTGCCAAAACTCTACAAATTTCAGGGGGACTGAATGAAGTCGCCTACCTACTGGGCGACTGCATTACAAGTCGCCCAGCCATTGGGCGACTTCGTTAAATCGCCCAGTGAGAAAGCGACTCCGTGATGTCGCTTTCCCGTGAAGCGACATAGCTTCTTGTTGCTCTTCGGGTGGGCGAAATTCTTGAGTCGCTTCCCCATTGGGTGACTCGAGGCTATTTTTGTAAAAAATGAAACCGCGGGTATATTTCTGTATTTCCGAATAAAAAAAATGTTATCCGTACAAAAATTTCTCATCCTTCGTCCTTCCCTAATCCCCCACGCGGCCACTAGCCTGTTGTAGCCCACCAGCCAGCTCAAGCTTCGTCGCCTCCGATTCCCCGCATGGCCGCCACCCCGCCGCTGCCTACCAGCCCGCTCAGGTGCGCTGCACTCCTACTCCCCTCTCCTCAAGCTGGCGATTTGGATTTTAGATGTAAGGATTTGGAATTTTGGATGTGAGGTAGGGTGTGGTGGATTGGATTTGGATGCGAGAACTATGTGCTACCTAGGCCTTTGTCTGTGGACCGGTCTATTTCCATCTCTTCCTCCCTCTCCAATCTTCAGCTCCGTGCCTGCATGGTGTCCATGGAGGCTGCTGAGTGCTGACTAAGTCCTTCGGTGGATTCGCCCCTAGTTCCAGTGAAGTTTTGAAAATTCTCAAGTCCAGTGATGGCGATACTGAGCTCGATGAAGCTCTCCCGTCACCGTCAGTTTGCAGATAAGATGGATGAGGGTGCGGTGTCGTCCTGGACCTTCATTCCAGAAGCAGTGGAAAGTGGAAACAGCGGAAACTTTTGTGGATGACAATTCAATTATGAAAAGAGTCTGGTGTGGAAAAAAAACGTTACTAAAATGAGCAAGAAGCTATTCAAGAAAGTTCCAAAACTATCTCCATTGTAAACATCTGAACTCGCTAAGGAAAACAAGTAGAGAGTTCAGTTTCATCAGAAAAACGGTCCATGACAATTGAAGCTTCTTAAAGGAAGAAGGCTAAGAGCTACATTTGCTTACTGATATTTTAGGGTATATATCCTGTTACGAGCTACTGCAATTTCATGCTCTGAACTTCTACCCATTTCTCAAGATTGACAGCATTCAATCCAGCCGTCCATAACATTATATTGCATGTCATCCAAGCATATGCTTTAATTGAACTAAACAGAGCGGCACAGCACCAATCAGTCATTTGAAATCAAGAAATGGCAAGTCCAATTCAAAAAGACAAAAAGGTTGCTGTAGATTGGCATATGCTAATTATCATACAATTTTTCTTTAAATCAAATGGAAGTTTGGCACTCATGTTGTGATGATTAATTACCATGTCTATTGAAACACCAACTTACAAACGTAAACTGAGCCCAAAAATAAAATCAAATGAAAAAACATCGAATAAAATCAGGAGATACTCATGTACATATATGATAGGCACAGAAGAACGAATTTGCCTGAAGGACTTATTGGATAAACGATCAGATAGAATTAAGTCCTATTACAACGATTTGAGAGGGCGTCTCGAGCTTGTGCACATTCGCATCCGTCCGGCCAATCTTTCTTCTTGTTTTCATCCTCGTTTCGATGACAGGTAGTGCCCACATGAAGACATCTTGAGCCCCTTTTTATTCCTCGAAAGAGAAAGTGACAAGAAGAATAAACGGGGGTCGTTGGAAAAAGAAAAACAAAAAAAATAAACTCCTGCTCTTCTTGTTGTGTGTACAGCACCATGCGCGAGCTCATGGACCGTGCGTCGATCGATTCTTGGATGGATGGATTTATGCGGGGAGGTAGGACGGCGGCAGCGGCAGGCCGACGACTTTGCCGCAGCGGAGGCCGCTGTCGGGCATGTTGTACTCGTCCCTGAGCGACCTCGCCGGTGAGATGACGCTCACGTAGAGCTGCTCGCCTAGGTAGTGCCTCTCCCACATGCTGGACCTCACGTTCCACATGCCAGCGTTGTCGAACGTCAGCATGATCGCTGTCCAGGACCTCGGGTACACTTGGATTGTGTGCCGGCTCACCGTGTCGAGGAGGTTGTACGTCATCCTGCTCTGCGGCGTCCATGTCCCCGGTCCCATGCTGCACGCACACATGCGTACATGTATGGGTCAGAATTAATTAAGCTTGACATGATGGCAATGGTTCATTTCTACCGATCGATCGAGCCAGAGCTTTAGGTAGTTACGTACCCGGCGGCGAAGAAGGCGTAGCCGTTGACGTGGAAGGAGTCGATGCTCTTCTCGGGGTTCTCAAAGACAACCTCGATGAATGTGCGGAACTCGGCGGTGATGACGTTGGGGGAGAGCTTGACGGGGGTACCCGCGGGCGGTGGCACGTCGCCGATGAGGTTGTACTGGAACACCCCGGTGGTGGCGTTGAAGTACTCAGCGAGCTTGAGGGGCGTCTCGGTGTCGACGTGCGACACGCCGTTGAGGGCGTACCGGACCTTGCCGTCGACCTTGGCGCGGCTGGTGGAGAGCTTGATTGTGCGGGTGATGTTGATCTGGCCGTAGTGGTAGGAGCCCTGCGGGTTGGGCCTGGCGGCGCTGGCCGTCAGGTTCCAGCGGAAGGATCTCCACTGGTTGATGGACCAGGCCCAGCCGCTGGGGCCCTCCGGCAGCTTGGGCGACGCCGGGGTGTTGGAGCCGTTGTAGCGGATGATGGCGGTGATGGTGCTGGCCTCCTTCATGAAGCGAGTGGAGGCGACGAGGAAGTAGTCGCCGGGCTTCTGGTCGGCGGCGACGAGGAAGGAAAGGCACTGGCCGACGTGGACGTCGAGCGAATCGTAGGTGTTCTGCACGGTGTGGGAGCCCTCCATCTCGACGAGCTTAAGGATGTGGCTCTGGATGCGCACGTTGAGGGAGGACTTGATGCCGACGTTGCAGACGCGGTAGCGGTAGACCTTGCCGGCCTCCATGGTGTACATGGGCGGGTTGGAGGCGTCCTTCTCGTTCTTGCCGTTGATGAGGAGGCCGGCGGGGCGGCCGATGCTCTTTCCGGCGTCGAGGTTGCGCGCCAGGACTGTGTGGTCCTTGGTGTACCAGTCGCCGACGAGGACGGGGTAGTCGCCGGCCGGTTCGTCGAAGGGCACGGGGATGAGCAGGCGGCTGTGCACCGTGATGATCCCGTAGCCTCCCGCCGCGCGCTGCATGCCGATGCTGGGGAAGTAGAAGAAGCTGCCGATCTGGTCCTTGGGCTGCCAATGGTACGTGAAGTTGGTGCCCGGCTGGATCGGGCACATTGTGCCCGGCATGCCGTCCTGCCACGAGTTCTTCCTCTGCTGGATCCCGTGCCTGCATTGCACGCCCATCGATCGATGTGATGCCGCCAAATGATCAATGCGAACAAACTCAACGCATGCATAATGATCGGATCGTACCAGGTGAAGAGGAGCGGCTGGTCGAGCTCGTTGAAGACGTTGATGACGATGTTGTTGTTGGAGCTGCAGTTGATGGTGGGGCCCGGGAACATGTCGTTGATGAGGATGACCTTCTGGGGCACGCCCATCGGGGACCTGGTCCCGTACGTCACCTTCCACTCGAAGAAGAGGTACGGGTCCTCGGAGTGCGCCACGGCGAGGAGCGCCGCCAGCACGATCAGCGCGGCGGAGGCGCGCATCGTGGTCATCGGACGATATGCACCACGCGGCGGAGGGCTCTCCTCCTACGCTAGCTCTCTCCGGCTGGCTGGTAGATCGATCGACGCAACACCAACGGTCGATCGGTCAGGTACGTATGGTGATCAATGGAGACGGCCGGGGAGAGAGCCGGGGGAGGAGTGGCTAGGTGAGAGTGGTGAGGGGAGGCGGAAGGAGGCGAGCCTTATATGGGTCGAGAAGCCATGGGAAGGAGTGGTGCATGCGCGTGGTTGGTTTCCTCCAACGACCGTGATGCCCGCCCGTCCGCTCGCCTCGATCGGCACCGCTAGTCTGGCTCCACCGGCTGCGGTGCGGGGGAACGTCCGTTCTTCGTCTTGACTCCTTCCTGCACGGCATGGCACGCGCGCCACCCCGTCGATCGGTGGCAGTGTAGCTATTATTGTAGGCAGCCTTGGTTGGCAATCGGGCGCACAAATGACTCCGTAGCTAACGTTTCTTACAAATTCATCACTTATATGTACAAAATTATAAACCTAACATCGTATTTGAAGCTACCATACTCGGAGACCACGGCAGCATCCTACCACGCTTGGGGACCGTGGTAGACAGCATTTGATTTGATATGAAGCAAACTAATCGATACTTAATATCACTAATCAATAATTAATCACATGCATCAGCTCTAGATGCTGTCGTGGTTCCTGAGTGTGGTAGCTTTCTACTGCGGCCACTAAGCATGACAACTTTAAGTATAGAGCTAGATTTATAATTTCGTACGCATGAATTTAAGAAAAAGGTTAACCAGAGGCCGTTTGTGCGCTCAACTCTTTGTTTGGGTTCGGTCATGCTGGTCGCCATGTGGCCGTAGTTGCGTGCGTGGAACGCGATGGTTATGAGCCGCACGGCCTGGTTTGAGCTGCAAAAGTTTGGGCCTTGTTTCCGCCGGTTTGGCCTACGGAGTCTCCAGATCCAAGCACCACACAGGAGGCCCAGCCCACATGGCACCCGCGCCGAACGCGCGCACGCCACCTACCAAATCCAATTACAAACGGCACGGAATGGAGAGAGAAGAAAGTGGAGTACTAGGGTGGGGGGAGGTAGACGAAGGATTGAGGAGAGGAGAACCCAATCTGCAGAGGCGCAAGCGTGGCCGTCCACGCCACCGCCACCGGCGTCCACGCGACCCAGATTCCCTCGCATTTCCCCCTTCCTCGCCGCTTACAAAAACCCTGCCCTAGTGTAACACCTCTATTTCTGGAAATGTTGGGTTGCTCTCGTAACTAGTTAGGATTGTTCAGCTGCGAGTACTGTAAATGAGTGTACACCATTACAAAGACAAGCTTAAGTATAAAGATCAAACTTTATTACAAAATTAAGACTTAACAACCAAGTTTTATACAGAGGGGTGTACAACCCAAAGTTATATTACAATACAAAAGAAATTCCACAAGCATGCCTGGGTGTAGAATAAACCCTAACACCAGGCATCGTCTATATTGTAGAGCTCAACGTCGTCTTGATAGACTCCTTCATTTTCTTGACAAGCATTCTTTGTTTATGATTTTAGCAAGTATGAGTATAACCAACCATACTCAACAAGTCGCATGGAAAATGTTATTTAACTATATACAAGAGATTGCCATGGAGTGGAGTAAAGCAGTTTATTATTTTATATGAATGCAATTTTG
The DNA here is from genome assembly GCA_017311315.1 of Dendrocalamus latiflorus. Lineage (NCBI taxonomy): Eukaryota > Viridiplantae > Streptophyta > Magnoliopsida > Poales > Poaceae > Dendrocalamus > Dendrocalamus latiflorus. Next base: position 51,100,139 of record CM029664.1, on the reverse strand, counting down.
TTTGTAAACATTTTGTTTTTAAACACAGGATATCAAATCGTAAACTTCTTATGGAATTTGGAGGTTCCAAAACTTGATTACCAAACTTCCACATTTCCAAAACAATTCCAATCTACTTATGCTTCTGATACGGGGTCGCCCGATCTTCTCGACGTATGATTGGATACTCACGTGCGGCCTCTCGAATCGTAGCGATCCTCCGTTGCCAATGCAAGAACGAACGCTCTTTAATTCGCAAGATCACACGTGCCGAACTTCACGACCACCAAGCAAAAGATCTATCGTGCTCCCAATTTTCAACGGAAAGGTTGAATGATCTCAATTTGCAAAAAAAAAAACTCTCAGCTTTCTCTACTAAATTGGATTGGGATCAAAATCATGCACAAAACCCATCTCCAAGTTATCTAGTCATCTACTGTTTTCTCTCGTCACGTACTGGTTTCTTCATTGTTTTCTAGTCGGCCTCCATCCGGATCTGTGACACGTACATATATGGCGGCGCGCCGGCTGTCCGTCTCCTACGTGAACTCATGTATATACTAGGCCTAATTAGCAAAGTATTTTACTAATGGATATTACATGGCTAGTTATTTTCGGCCCAACTGGTGCAACCCAATGGATCTTGCTCACGTGCAATCAACCATGCAGGGCTACATGCATGCATTGTTTTTTCCTTCCTACAGGTGGAGTTCCACTGACTGCGGGTTGCATGCGTGCGTGTTCTTTCTTTGCCCATCTCCATATTCTCTTGATTCAAATCTGAGAACGCATAAAGAATTTGCATTAGGTAGTATACTATTCTTGTTTATACAAGGAAATTTATTAAGAAACAAATTCACCTAATAATATTTAATGCGGCTCAATAATTCCTTCTGATGAGGCGACGGGGTCCCGATCTTCCGATAGGATGATAACTTCGATTTGGAGAAGAACAACTTTGACGATGCGGCTACTAACCGGTCACGACCAGAACGCCAAGCAATCGCTAAACCACACTCCGAGTCGTTATCAACCGTGCCAAGAACGCGGTTGACCTGACCACGAAGGTCTATTCCTGCATGCAACCGAAAACACGCAAGAACAAGATAACAAGCAATCTGAAATTGCAAATATTTATATTAAGCTCAAAAGGTGGGATTCCGCAGAAGATTCTTTACGGTTGGTCTAGCCGACACAAGCGAAGAACAAAAGTTTTCACAATGGAAAAACTAATCAAACGAAATCCAAGAAAACTAGAAGGGTGCAACCTCCTTAAATAGGGGTGGGGAAGCCACACAAAACTAAGGAAAAGGGGGTGGTACTATTCATGGTACTGTTCATGTGAATAGTAACATGTGAACAGTGTGGGCCTAGGTGGGGAAGCACCTCCCCTTTGGGCCCAAACATTACAAGGCCCAATTTGACCCAAATAGGTGATACAGCACCTTCTTCGAGTGATTGCAGTGAGCACAGGAGGAATTTGGAGATGAGGCTGGATCCATTGGAAAGAGGACGATCAAAGCTTTCCATCGAGTACTCGTGGACCTCAAACGGACTCCGTATGTGAAAGTTATGCACATTTGAAGTTGGGCCGTCGTGCTGAATCCGAACTGATCTGGAGGCCGAATTGGATTCCAAAATGTGTCCAAGTTGAACTCTTGCTTGAATTGATGCAAACATGATGTGGTGCTATAAATATATATATTTTCATCATTAGGTAGCATCATATTCTTATTTAAAATATGTTGAAACAGAAGAAACGAATTCACCTTTAGTTCAATCTTGATATTGGGCGCTAGGGTCATATGTGTTGGTGGCGTGGTCACATCATCCTCCCCTTCTTGATAGAAAACCGTCCTCGGTTTTAGCATACGTGTAGCCTCACGTATTGCATGATCTTCATCATAAATATCGGTACATAATAACAAACGCAACAAACTATCATTATGTAATATCATAAGTTCTTTATCAAACAAAGTAAAACTTCTTTGAAACGAGCTCACCTTGTAATTTAAGTGATGCGTAGGAGCTCTTGTAATTGGAACAACAATCATAGCAAATATGGTTGTATCCATAGGGGTCGTGTCCTCATCATCCTTCCCTTTTTGAAAACAAATCCGTCATTGGCTTTTGATAAGTTGAAAGTATGATAACAAAGAAGCCAAGGTGTATGCATGGTATATGTATATGTCATCCGTTTTAACAATTCTTCGTTGTTGCACAATTAATGTTATAAAACAATAGTGATCATAAAAGCTCATTATATTATTAACCCAAAAGTAATCATATATGTTAATGAGCAAATCAAAATTTCTCACATAGCAATTATTGCAACTTGTTTTGCAAATGTAAGTGAAGCATTTATGCAATTCAAATCTTTGAAGTTGTATACTTGTAGTGGTGGCACATATGGACAAAGCTACAACTTTTGGAATCAAGCAAAGTTCTTTCATATAATCAGATTTCAATTGAGCAATAGCAAATTCATCTAGTAAGGGTGAAAAGATTTGCAAGTTCTTCCATACATCAATTTCATTATTCAGATTGTCAATGTTAGATGGTTCAACAAGAGAAGAACACATAGGCATTGAATGATCACTAAATTTTATTTTTCTTTCATAATGAACAAGATTGAGCATACAAGAGTTGTTGTTCAAAACAACAAGTTTCAATTCATCCATGTGATCACAAGTTATGCATATTCGATATACAAGAAATTGATTTTCTACACCATAATCTCCAATCAAATTAAACTTATACCTAAGGGTGTAGGCACTAAACAAGAATTTCGAACATGCAAGTTCAGAAACTTTCTCCATAGCACAATCCAAACTAACGGCCTCATTAAGCATGATATAGCACAATGCATCAGCAGGGGATATTCTATTAAATACTTCCTTATGTGTAATTAATTTGACATGTGCAAAATTATGAGAATTTAGATCAGCACATGGTTCGTTTAAGTCAACACAAGGAATATCAAATGATTGCACTACAGCAGGTATATACTCACAAGGTTTCTCTATGTCTTGTTGTAACACCAAATCAATACCTTTGTCATTATCGTCCTCATCAGACACTGTAGGTACCTCAAACTTCTCCTCTATTGGCATAAGATGTACCAGATCATCCTTCAACTCTTCAAGTATCTCGGTGGTATCTGTAGATGGAGTAGGAGCCAAAACAATATCAACATTTTTAGTTACCTCAGATTGCACCTCGCTTGTGACCGTGGGTGCTGAAGGTACAAAACGATGTCGCAATTTCTTTTTCATCTCCTCCCATATGTATATATAATGGAACTCGAGATTCGACCACCAATGTTGAACATCACCAATCAGTGCCGTCCTTGCCATGCTCATCTTCTCATAAGGATCAAGATCTTGTCTTTCAAAGTAGCTATCCATCATAGTAACCCACAAGAAGTAGTCCGACGACGTACTCTCAGCGGTGAGTGGCAAGATATATACCGGTAATTGTTTCCCTTCGAGTTCAAATCTGCCCGCGATGACATCATAATCTACCAATTTTCTCAAGCCTGTCATTGTTAGTAGAAAACAAGGAAACAAATCACAAGTAAATGTTCCTATCAACTACTACGATATGGAGGCTCAAATCAAGTCACGCATCTCTCAAGCTCTTACCAAATTCTTACAAGTTCTTACCAAAACAAACAGGTGGTGCAACCGGTGGCTGGTTCGTGATAAATCTAACTCAAGTGATGAGTAAAGCGATTGCAAGGGCCGGTTCGACGTGATCTGTTCGGTTAGTAAATGGTGTAGCTTGGAAGGCTAGATATGTAGCAATGGAGAACAATCAGTTAATTTCAGAATTTGCACAGAATTGAATTATAGTTCGTATCTAGCACTTAGCCTATGTTGCTGATCAAACAAGGATAGGAGAAGGCCAAAACAAGTGTGTAACAATGTATAGGAGTGATGAACACAAGATAACTCAATAGAATGCAATCTGGTATTGACAGGCACAAGGATTAACCCAAATCTGAGAATGGCGGATTTCTGTCCACTCGACAAGATGTCGGTATTTTGGCCGTAACTTTTTTTCAGTTGCATATTTTTCAATGCTTCTTTTTTTTCTCTGTTTCTGACGGCTTTTTCTACAACTTTTCTTTTGGGGCCATGTTCTAGAAACCGACGGATAAAATCGCACAAAAATCAAAAGTGCAGACTATTACAGATTCAATCCAGAAATTTGGGTCAACTTGCACCGCGGATATCGTTTAACTGCCTTTATGGAATGAAGCAAAATTTTAGGGGCAGTTAGATAAGGAAGTTATGGATCTAATGGCGCTGGTTTCACTAAAAAAAGATAGTGGAAACAAAAGTTATTGCATTTTTGGTGGCGGCTGCACAAGAGGGAGTCTTCTGGTCGAAATTGGAAATTAGGGTTTGATGTGTTTTTGATGGCTTTGGACGTGGGGATTTTTTTTGGGAGTTTTATGGGACCAAAAATATGACCAGCAACAAGACAATACTAAGACGAATACAAACTCAATTTAGCAAACCAAAATTAACAGATCAAAAAGCACATTGGGGTTTGGACAGCGGAAATTAACTCTTTTTGTGGGGCAATTTTTCTGGACTATGGGAAATAAAAATCAATTTACTAACTAGGGATACAAAGAATTCCTACCGGTCAACTGAAGCTCTGATACCACTTGATGAGGCGACGGGGTCCCGATCTTCCGATAGGATGATAACTTCGATTTGGAGAAGAACAACTTTGACGATGCGGCTACTAACCGGTCACGACCAGAACGCCAAGCAATCGCTAAACCACACTCCGAGTCGTTATCAACCGTGCCAAGAACGCGGTTGACCTGACCACGAAGGTCTATTCCTGCATGCAACCGAAGAACACGCAAGAACAAGATAACAAGCAATCTGAAATTACAAATATTTATATTAAGCTCAAAAGGTGGGATTCCGCAGAAGGTTCTTTACGGTTGGTCTAGCCGACACAAGCGAAGAACAAAAGTTTTCACAATGGAAAAACTAATCAAACGAAATCCAAGAAAACTAGAAGGGTGCAGCCTCCTTAAATAGGGGTGGGGAAGCCACACAAAACTAAGGAAAAGGGGGTGGTACTATTCATGGTACTGTTCATATGAATAATAACATGTGAACAGTGTGGGCCTAGGTGGGGAAGCACCTCCCCTTTGGGCCCAAACATTACAAGGCCCAATTTGACCCAAATAGGTGATACAGCACCTTCTTCGAGTGATTGCAGTGAGCACAGGAGGAATTTGGAGATGAGGCTGGATCCATTGGAAAGAGGACGAGCAAAGCTTTCCATCGAGTACTCGTGGACCTCAAACGGACTCCGTATGTGAAAGTTATGCACATTTGAAGTTGGGCCGTCGTGCTGAATCCGAACTGATCTGGAGGCCGAATTGGATTCCAAAATGTGTCCAAGTTGAACTCTTGCTTGAATTGATGCAAACATGATGTGGTGCTACAAATATATATATTTTCATCATTAGGTAGCATCATATTCTTATTTAAAATATGTTGAAACCGAAGAAACGAATTCACCTTTAGTTCAATCTTGATATTGGGCGCTAGGGTCATATGTGTTGGTGGCGTGGTCACATCACCTTCCAATCAAATAATATTTTTAATTGAAAAGTGTAAGACATATGCGCATCCGCATCATCCTCCCCTTCTTCAAGAAAAGCCGTCCTCGGCTTTTGCTAGCCTGAAATTGTCCTAAGCAAAGAATACAACGTGTATGCATGGTATATATATTTGTCATCAACACTTCTCCTGTTTAGCACATCATGAACATCTGAAGGCGTAGTAAACAAAAAGAATAACACTATGCATGGTATATGTATGAATCAATTATTGCGTCATTCTCATTGTTTTATATAAACCAATTAGTACAACAACAGCCATAAGATGTATATATTGCAATATTGTCATTCACATCATTCTCCCTTCCATGAGAAAAAGTCTTCATCGACTTTGCTAAGTATATGGACAAGTCATTAACGGGACAAAGCAAATTAAGTTGTTTAAATATGGGGAAGAAAATTTTTAGTGCCTTCCATGCTTCAACTACGCTACTCTGATTATTTGTACATGATTGTATATTAAAAGATGAACAAGTAGGCTTAAGAAATCTTTTAGAACATGAAGCACTATTGTTGAAACTCATCTCATTGTGATCATGATATGGCACAGCAGATTGTTTATCCAAAATATGCAATTTTAATTCAGCAAGCTTATCATAGGTAATGCATATTCGATAAACATAAAAATTGTCATCTACACCACAATCTCCGATCAAATTGAACTTATAGGTGTAGGCATAGATACTAACTAGTGATTTTAAATATGAAATTTCAGCAACATTCTCAGTCACACTAGATAGCTCTCTAGGATCATCAAACATGATATAGTATAAAGAATCATCAGGAGATATTCTCGTAAGAACTTCTTTATGAGTAATCAATTCCACATTATGTAAATTGAGCAAAGAAATTTCAGAACATGGAATTTCCATTCGTATATATGAGTTCTCACAATTACTCACCGTTTCACAATTAATTTTAGCATCAATATGGTTACCTTTATCGTTCTCTTCAGTTGATGTAGGTGCTATGGGTATTAAATCATCATGATGTAACAACGGGGCAGTAAGTACTTCATCTTCAACCGTGGTTATCTCCTCATCGGTTTTCTCCAGGAGTGCCAGTTGTGGAACATTCGACTCCTCTTCTTTAATGTCAACCTGCACAATGTGAGAAACAACACTAGAAGTAGACATTAATGTGTTAGTTTCAGAAGCAACCTCACTTTGTCTAATATCTACCTCTCTCTTTTCTTTTGGTGTCTCTCTCACACACTCAATTTGGATATTCTTAAACTCACATATGGTAGGATCACACAGCTCACTCTTTTTAATACTCTCACTCAATTTAGCTATGCGGCTCCCATTCTCATATGGGTTTTGACACATCTCAAATGTTGTATGTGTCATTGGGGCAGCACAAGATGTCTCCTTGACCGAAGGGAAAGTCCCATATTCGGTGATCTTCTCCTCCTCAATAGCACAATTCACAAGATCATGCACGCAACTAAAATATTTATGTTGAAGTGTAGCGGCGATCTCATAATTTAAGCCACCCCTGAAGTGTGCCTTCTCTCTTGATGGACTAGTGACACCAGCATGACGCATCGCATATTGCAGTTCAAAATAGTAATCTTGGACAATATTACTCCCTTGTGTGATATTCTCCAGATGGTGAAGCAATTCTTGCGCATAATAGGATGGCACAAACTCGCTTCTCATGAACGCCTTCAAATCTGACCAAGATTTAATGAATTGTTTTCTAATTAGTTGTTGCCACCAACTATAAGCGTAGTCTTCAAACTCCCTCGTGGCACGCATCACCTCTTGGTCTTTGGAAAGTTTCTGAAATCTAATCACTTTCTCTATTCACCATTCCCACTCTAGATACTCCTCTGGATCATCACTGCCATAGAAAGGAACAAAGCTATCTTCTTCTTGTTGTGGACGAAGTGCTTGCACAATATCATTCACGATGTTTTTGTGTAACACCTTCATTCGTTGATTAAGCTCAATGCGGAAATCCTGCATATCTGCCGAGGCAATAAGATTTACTTCATGCTCCTCACCATAGTTATCTTCTCCACCTGACATGGTTAGATTGCAAAGAAAACACAAAGCAATAACAAGATATATAGATGATTAGTATAAATCACTCGATCTCACTTTTTTTCTCACAAGTAAAGTTCTCACCTTTCCGAAGTGAATTAAGGCCAATAAAAAGTTACACTTGGTAGAAGCTACAATAGCAACATGATGATCAAGCGAATTTAAGAGTGTTCACAATTGCACAACAATGGTTATTTAGTGGAGCTTGGTATGGAAGTGTATATCCTAACAATCTGAAATTCTTGATGTTGTAAAGTTAAGTAGTAATCCAAGCTAGAATATTTCGCCTAAGTGCTGATCCAAAAGATTTAAGTGAAGTATATGAACGCACACGCAAAGATCAATGTGACTTAATGCAAACAAAGAAGTGAGCTAAATAAAGGCGATCCAAAATTAATGATTAATTAGCTCGCTTTGCATCAAGTACTAGGAGAGACGCTAGCCAATTGCAATGATATGAATGTAAGGGCACAAGATTGCTCAAGAAATTAAATTACACGATCTGAATTTATGGACTAAAAACTCACCCAAATTCGGCCAATACTTTTCTTTCTTTCTTTTCTTTTCTTTTTCTTTTTATTTTGCTCAAGCCGCGGCTTCTTTTTTTTTAACAGCTGTTTTTTTAAAAGGCCGAACTAGGTTTAATTGTTCTTTTGATTTTGTACAGGTCACAAATATTCAGCAATATGTAAAATACTCAAGAGTAGCCCTAGATGCAATATTCAACAGCTAGTCTCAAGATAAAAAAAATAAGTGAAGCTCAAGCAGCAGTAACTTATTCGGCTGGTTCAAATTATGCCAAGTATTCACAGCATCAACACAACTAGCTTCGATGACCGATTGTTGTTTGCTATGAAGATTGATTTTTTTAACTGATCCAACCAAAACATTCGGAAGGCAAGCAACACGATGATCAGTTGGTTGGTCCAAAAGATTTGGCAGCAAAACAACTCCACGTGATCAACTCGGAAGCAAACAACATCCTGATGTTTTGGTCCACTCGACAGCAAGGTGGCGCAATATTCTAATTGGAGACCAATTCGGCTTTTTTTTACTTGCGAAGCAACTAGACGAGACAGCTAGCACTCCGCCGAACAAGCAAAAATCTGATGCTACTGTAGATGCATACTGTAGCACGAGATAGTGATTTTTTTTGGGATAATTATGGTTCCGATGAAACAAAGGAAACATATCAACGATTAAGCGACGCAAAAGGAACACGATAATCAGCACTTAAACAAAAATTCTAATGGATCAAAATTTAACAAAACTCACAAAATTAACAGATGCAAAAATTAGGATTTGGATTTTTTTTGGTTTTGGACGATAGGACATAAATTAATCAATCTAAAAACAAGGGTAAAGAATCCTACCAAGGAAACCGTGCTCTGATACCAAGATGATACAGGGTCACCCGATCTTCTCGACGTAGGATTGGATACTCACGTGCTGCCTCTCAAATCGTAGCGATCCTCCGTTGCCAATGCAAGAACGAACACTCTTTAATTCGCAAGATCACACGTGCCGGACTTCACAACCACCAAACGAAAGCCCTATCGTGCTCCCAATTCCCAATGGAAAGGTTGAAATATCTCAATTTGCAAAAAAAAACTCTCAACTTTCTCTACTAAATTGGATTGGGATCAAAATATCAAAATCATGCACAAAAACCCATCTCCAAGTTATCTAGTCATCTACTGTTTTCTCTCGTCACGTACTGGTTTCTTCGTTGTTTTCTAGTCGGCCTCCATTCAGATGTTGCTGGGTCTTTCGCACGGCGACGGGCGACCGGTGCTCCGCTGATGCTCCGCGCTTCCTGGAATCCGGCGGCTGCCTCACCTGGACATCTCCGGCTCCAATTCGCACTACCACGCCTATCTCCGTCTTCGAGTGTCTGCCCCTTGGAGCTCCCCCAGCATCTAGAGGCTTCGCCGTCAGCTTCACCAACTGAGCTCCCCCAGCATCTCGCGCGGCACCTGTTCGACGAATTGGCCGCTAGGCCATCCAGATCAGCGGAAGACATCGGAGATGCGTACGACTTTGCTCAGAGATTCTGATAAGCATTGCTGGCCGTGGAACAAGAAAAAGGGCTGGAAAGGTCCGCTTCCTCAACCTAGATCTTCACCACCAAGAACTCTGGGAGATTGTCTTGTGCCTAAAATTAAAGAGGCAGCATTTCGACGATCTCCCCCGCAGGGGCTTGTTCTTGGCCAAGATCCTCTTTCTCAGGTATTTCAAATTTCAAACAACGAAGTTGTTGGGCCATTAAGTGGGTTGTTATCTGATGTGGGCCGCAAATTAAGATAGTCCAGTTGTAACCCTGGTTTAGACTTCTTGTGCCGGCGGCTGGCTCCTCATTCTTTTGTGCGTAGAGGACGATCTTACGCACAAGTCGTCATGGCTGGAGGTGCGGCGCCGGCAACGGGAGCAGGTGGTGCTGGTGGCGGCGATCAACGCAGTGGCAAGAATTATGGTGGCCAATTCCGGGCTCCCCGCGGCAGAGGACGACCTCCCAGACCATATGGTCGTGGCCGTGGTCGGTATCAACAGGGAGGCCGAGGCCGAGAGCTGAGAGGTGAGGGAACTGAAATCAACCTTGTTGCTGCAACAAGAGATGGTGATCATTCCTCGCATCCTGGAATTTCCAAGGAGCGTAACCACAAGGGGAAGGAGATGGTCGAGGGCTCAGGGAAGCACAAAGGTTCACATGTGGGTGAACCTGCACCCAAGAAAAAGAGAAATTTCATCTTGTGCTGTGAGATCTGTGAGGAAGAACATTTTACTCCGCATTGCCCTCTGTTACATGGACCTAAACCAACCGCAACGTTCAGTGGTCTTGCAGGTGATGGATTAGGTTTTTTCCATATTCCTTATTCCAAGGTAGCAACGGCAACTCAAAAAGTGTCAGCAACTGCTCTGATTAAGATTATTGAGGGCTCAGTTCCAGCGGAGCTGGTCAAAAAAGAGCTTGCTCGAGCAATTCCGATAAAATGGGATTGGGAGGTATGTGTGCATGGAAACAATTCATATATTGTGCCGTTTCCCTGTCAGGTTGAGCTTCAAAGGATGATAAGTATGAAGAGGCTAAGGACAGACAACAATGAGGGGGTGATGTCTTTTGAGGAATGGAACAATGAGATCAAGCCTAAGCAGCAGCTTCAGAAAGTTTGGGTACAAGTCTATGGTGTCCCATATGAGATCAGGTCCTTTTTACCCCTCTGGGCTGTAGGTTCTATTCTAGGTGTAACTCAGCGAGTTGACATGAGATATATGAAGAAAACTGGAGTGGTTCGGCTTATGGTTGCAGTCCTGGATGTTAATTGTATTCCGGATGATGCAGACATTGTTGTGGATGATAGTCTGTATGAAATCTTTTTCAAGGTCGACCACATTGTCCCTAGCAGTGGTGGAGAGCCTGATGACTTTGATGAGGACGATGATTTAGATCCAGAAAACCGAAATAAGGACACAGATCAGGAGATGGAAGATATGGATAACCAAAACAAAAATGGAACTAGCTTCTCTGGTCCTTCCATTGATACTGACAATTCAAAATCATTTTCCAACTCTAACCAAGCTCCAAATGATGAAGCACCAACTGCATATGAAGTGCAAGTAGCTGAGGGGGCAATTGACAAAGCTGTTCAGATTTTATTGGAGGATATTAGTGCTTCTGTTGTAGCTGAAATTGACAAAAGTTCAGATGTATACAGTGCAGCACCTGTGCCACTTGATGTTTCTGAAGAGATTTTGGTACAGGCAATTAGCAAAGATCACACCTTGTCTGACGAAGTTTTGGACACGGTGACTTCAGTTCAGTCCAATCCACTTTTAACTTCAGTTACAGTGGTGGCAAGTACTGGTGGCCAGGAGGCAGATCGTCCAGAACAGGGACCAGTGATTTTTCAGGCGGCAAATACTTATACTTTGGAGAACCAATTGCGGGAGGTTGGTTCAGGGCAGCAGGACCATTCAATTCCTTTTGAAGAAGTGTTTTCGGTCAATGAGGATGGCCCTGATTGTGGGGCTTTTGCTCCAGCGGTGATGAAGGAACATAATTCTTCTTCTCCACTAGATTTTCACGAGCTCCCACGAGTTGCTTTGCAAGCTCTGTGCAAAAAGAATGGCATTCGGGCTAATATCACAAATGTGGCAATGGCAAGTGCTCTTCAGTTACTAGATGTGGTCGTTGGCGTTGAGGATCTGCGACGCTCGGGCGCGGTTGGCGCTGTCTCCTCGGTGGACATTGCAGCAGAGGAAAAGGAGGATGACAAGAATAACAACAATGAGGAAGAAATGCTACCGTCAGGCAGTAAGAAGATGGTACATCTAAGGCGCAGCAATAGGAGTTCCGCAATGAGTGATGAACACACGCTCAAGAAGGTGGAACGCAGGGTGGCAGCTTGCAACCTTGAATTCACAGGTACCTCCACTTCTTTCCTCTCTTTTACAGATTCTCGCATTGCTTCAAATTTGAGCAAACTAGGTGTTTCTTTGGGTAGAGATGCTAAATTGATTAACAAGTCTATTGTCTCGATTAAAAACATAGAAATAGATAGAATGTCGGTCTCCTGTAAGAAGAGAATAGTGAATAAGAATAAAGTAATTACGCATGCCGCTGATGATGAGGAAAGACTTGATGCAATCCTCGGCCACGTCTGTGGTAATTCAAATGAGGATATGCAGGGCCGGGAAGATGATTACATATTAAGTGATCTTAATCCTGTCCCTCGTAAGAAAAAAATCTAACTCTGCCAAAAAGAATAAAGATGGCAGACCTCCAAAGAAACCAAAAACCCCGTCCAAACTGTGTTTCCAATGAAAGGAGTTTTTTGGAATAGCAGAGGTCTTGCTGACTTGGCTAAACACAGATACTTGATGGAGATGGTTCGAGAGGAGCAAATCAATTTCGTTGCACTCTCAGAAACAGGTCGTGTTGATTTTCCCGATGCGATCCTTAAGAACTTCAGTGGTGGGCGCGAATTCATTTGGCATAGCATGGCCCCATCTGGACGCTCTGGTGGTATGTTATTAGGCGTTGACTTGAGTATCTACGATATTGGTTCAATAGATGAGAGTGACTTTTATATTAAGTTCTGCCTTCGTAATAAATTTGATGGTTTCAAATTTGCGCTGTATACGGTATATGGGCCAGCACAACAGCAAAATAAAGAAGCCTTTCTTATCGAATTGGCCCATATTTGCTATCGGGAACCACTCCCATACATTGTAGGGGGTGATTTCAATATTATGAGACACCCAGATGATAAGAGCAAAGGGCATTTTGACTCTAAATGGCCAAATATTTTCAATGCGGTCATTGAGTCTCTTGATCTTAAGGAAATCGTTATGTCAGGCCGGCAATTTACTTGGGCTGGACCTGGAGACGATCCTACATATGAGAAATTAGATAGAGTGCTTGTCAGCACTGAATGGGAAAATAAATTTCCACTATCTACAGTTCAGTCAAGAGATAGAAGTCAATCTGATCACACACCTCTTATCTTAAATACTGGATCTTCAACCCATAATAATAAGCATCAATCCTTTAAATTTGAAAGGGGTTGGTTGATTCGGGATGGGTTCTTTGATACGGTGGCCAATTTATGGCAATCAGAAAATCGAGGTGATAATGCTATGGAAAGATGGCAAAACAAAATAAGACATCTTCGCCGGTATCTGAGAGGATGGGCCAAACATACAGCAGGTTCATATAAAAAAAGAGAAGAAAAAACTCATCTCATTGTTGGACGCCATAGATAAAAAAGGCGAAAAACACTACTCTTTCTGATAATGAGATAAATATGAAACACTATCTCAAGGAAAGATTGGTTCTCTTATTACGAGAGGAAGAGATGAAGTGGTATGAAAGAGCGAAGGTTAAAAACGTCTTGAAGGTGATGACAATACCCGTTTCTTTCATTTGGTGGCCAATGGCAAACATCGCAAACAACACATCTTTAAATTAGATCAAGAAGATGGTATAGTTGTTGGCGACACCGAATTGAAAAATTACATTACTAATTATTACAAAGGCCTTTTCGGACAACCACAGAACAATAATTTCTCTCTCGTGGAAACTCAGATAAATGATATACCACAAGTCACTGCTGTTGAAAATGATATGCTTACATCAACATTTTCTGAAACAGAGGTCAAAGAGGCTTTGTTCCAAATGGAACACAACAAAGCTCCAGGTCCTGATGGCTTCCCTGCAGAATTTTATCAAGTATTCTGGGAGGTGATAAAGGAGGATTTAATGGCACTCTTCCATGATTTTTATGAAGAATGCCTACCGCTCTGTCGTCTAAATTTCGGGGTAATTACCCTTCTGCCTAAAACTAAAGATGCAAAACAAATTCAACAATACAGACCAATCTGTCTTTTTAATGTCAGTTTTAAAATTTTCACAAAAGTAGGCACAAACAGAATCAACAAAGTAGCGCAGACAGTCGTGAGTCCATCTCAAACGGCTTTTATGCCAGGCAGAAACATAATGAAAGGCGTGGTCATTTTACATGAGACCATTCATGAACTTCACACTAAAAAGCTTAACGGGGTGATTTTCAAAATTGACTTTGAAAAGGCCTATGATAAAGTTAAGTGGCCCTTTCTTCAACAAACCTTGAGAATGAAAGGCTTCTCACCAAAATGGTGCAAGTGGATTGAGAGCTTTGTCACTGAGGGTAGTGTTGGTATCAAAGTCAATGATGACATTGGACACTACTTCCAAACAAAAAAAGGTTTTCGTCAAGGTGACCCAATGTCACCTATTTTGTTCAACATCGTAGCAGATATGCTTGCACTCTTAATAAAAAGAGCAAAGGATGATGGACAATTAAGGGGGGGTCATTCCACACCTTGTAGATGATGGTTTGTCAATACTGCAATATGCAGACGATACTATTATCTTTATGGACCATGACCTAGAACAAGCAAAAAACATGAAACTTTTATTATGTGCTTTTGAACAATTGTCCGGCCTCAAAATTAACTTTCATAAAAGCGAAATCTTTTGTTATGGTGAAGCAAAAGTTTTTTAGGACCAGTACATTGAGCTCTTCGGATGTGATGCAGGTGAATATCCCTTCAGATATTTAGGTATACCTATGCATCATAAAAAACTCCATAATGTTGATTGGAGGAGCATCGAAGAGAGGTTTGCGAAAAAATTGACTTGCTGGAAGGCGAAACATTTATCTTATGGAGGTAGATTAGTCCTTCTAAATTCAGTGCTTAGCAGTCTACCCATGTTCATGATGTCCTTTTTTGAAGTTCCGACAGGTGTTCTTAAAAAACTAGATTATTACAGATCTAGATTTTTTTGGCAAGGCGACAAAGATACAAAGAAGTATCGCCTTGCACAATGGAATATATTATGTCGTCCTAAAGACCAAGGAGGACTTGGGATCATTGATCTCCAAGTCCAGAATAAATGTCTATTAAGCAAGTGGATTATAAATTTGCTTAACGAAGAAGGAACTTGGCAAACCTTGCTTAGAAACAAGTATCTAAGCTCAAAATCTCTTCCACAAGTCCAAGTCAAACCCAATGATTCTCATTTCTGGAAGGGTCTGATGAAAATAAAATATCAGGCTTTGGCTTGTGGTGCTTTCAAAATTAAGGATGGATCACAAATAAGATTTTGGGAAGATACATGGGTAGGCAACCGGCCTTTTAAAGACCATTATCCCACGTTGTATAATATTACAAATCGGCCGCATGATACAGTGGCCAATATTATGAGATCAACACCATTAAATATTTCTTTTCGGAGAGCTCTGGTGGGGGATAAACTCGATGATTGGGAAGACTTAGTAGCCAAAATCACTCATATCAATTTAACTGACGAGAGAGATTTGTTTGTTTGGAGCTTACATAACACTGGTCAATTTACGGTCCATTCTATGTATCTTCACATGATAAATCAGAATACGCCTTTTTCTCATAAGTTGATTTGGAAGTTAAAAATTCCTCTAAAAATCAAGATTTTCCTTTGGTATCTCCAGCGGGGGGTAATTTTAACAAAGGACAATCTAATTAAGAGGAATTGGAAAGGCAGTCAAAAGTGTTGTTTTTGTAATTGTAACGAAACCATTAAACACCTTTTCTTTGATTGTCATCATGCTAAGACAATCTGGAGGACTGTCTATATAGCTACTGGGTTAACTCCTCCCAGCTCTGTATCCCACATGTTAGGGAGTTGGCTATCAAATTTCGATTTAAAAGGCAAGAAATATATTTTGGTTGGGGTAGCCGCTTTATGTTGGGCAATTTGGAGATGTCGTAATGATCTAATCTTTGAAAATTGCAAATATATGTCTTTTATGCAGTCTATTTTCAGGGGAACATACTGGCTGCGGTTTTGGGCACTGCTGCAGCGTGATGATGAAACAAAAGAGTCCTTTCAGTCAGCGAGCAGAAAATTAGAGACCACTGCGATGGAACTGTTTGCTTCCCATGGATGGAAATTTAATACTAGACTTTGTTATGCATAATTTTTGCATTCCTTGTTTCTCTAATTCATCAGCAATGGTGCTGAAACTTTGTAATAATGTAAACGCTGTATGCGGAAACGCAGAGGCGGGAAGTTTTATATCTTCCATTTTCTAAAAAAATCTGTGACGCGTATATATACGGCGGCGCGCCGTCTGTCCGTCTCCTACGTGAACTCATGTATATACTAAGCCTAATTAGCAAAGTATTTTACTAATGGATATTACATGGCTAGTTATTTTCGGCCCAACTGGTGCAACCCAATGGATCTTGCTTACGTGCAATTAACCATGCAGGGCTACATGCATGCATTGTTTTTTTCCTTCCTGCAGGTGGAGTTCGACTAACTGCGGGTTGCATGTGTGCGTGTCCTTTCTTTGCCCATCTCCATATTCTCTTGATTCAAATCTGAGAACGCATAAATAACTTGCATTAGGTAGTATACTATTTTTGCTTACACAAGGAAATTTATTAAGAAACAAATTCATCTGATAATATTTAATGCGGCTCAATAATTCCTTTCAGTCAAATAATATTTTTAATTGAAAAGTGTAAGACATATGCGCATCCGCATCAGCTTCGTTATTGGAATCACCCATTAAACATAGCTTTATATACCGGAACCATGGTGTATTCGAATAGTATTTACAAATGACTCTATAGAGTTGCCCACCTTTACCCACAAGATTTCTCAACTCTCATGACTAACTTGAGAAAACAATGTTATTTCACTGCTCATCTTTTTATGTAGCCTCTACTGGATAGATTATGGACCCCCTGTCATGGAAATATGGCGGTCCTGATAGGGCGGAGCCACCGTTGTGAAAGTATGGTTTTACCGTTTCCATATCACAACCCAACGTTGGCTGTTCCCTCCTCTGGAACAGTATATCATGCCATTATTTAGATATTCAATCGATTTGAGCAACTACTAAACCAGGTTTGACAAGTCAACGCTTGCAGTTGAGCGGTTGCTATGTTCTTTTTTTGGCATAAGGGTCTAGTCCTTATATTTTCACTAAGACAACTTTCTCTCATAAAACCCATATTCAGCGCCCACGGCACTGCCACCATTCCATACCAACCCTCCACCCTAGGATAAGGTCATGGGCCTGGGCCAACTCATGGCTTGCCATGATACCTCCTTATCCTAGAACCATTTTTAAAATTCTATCGGCAAAATGCCAAGACTCTTGATAGTAAAAGATTATTGAGTTCCTAATCTACTGTGATTACACTAATAATACTTTTAATATTATTAAGGCTTGTCAAGGTGAATATGGCCATCAAATTAGACAGGGCTTTTTGGATGGTTGGACATTAGCTAATATCATGTCATTCTAAACATCTTTTGTACATAAAATAACAATGTGTAAATAACCTAATGAAAATACTAATAAATAAATAATTAAAAAAATATAGGTTCAATATGATAAAAAAAAACATGTGACTTGCCTTGCGGATTTATGACTTCGACAATTTCGAATTCTTTAGTTTCTTGAGCTTGGGCTTGTTCTTCTCCTTCCTGATCCGATTGAACTTCAACGTCACGTGCTAGCGTAAAGCAAGGAAAATAATTTAATTCCTTACTCGAAGAATTGAGCTAGGAATAAAGAAATAAAATCCAAGAAAAATCAAATAAAATAGGTTTAGGGTTTGTAGGTGTCCAAAAAGGCGATACGGAGCTGGGGAATGGATCGACGGGCTCGAAACAGTCGAAATGGATATAGATATGCATTTTTTGGGTTTGATGAATAGTAACTGGTATTTTACTATTTATTGCGGGTTCCTACTGTTCACATCGGGTTGGATTACTGTTTAAATTGGGTTTTTACTATTCAATGTGGGTCGACTTCAGGGGCTAAAGGGTCGGGTTTACTACACTTACTGGATTTGACTATTCATCACGGGTTCGGGTTCGGGTTCAACGACTATCGGGTCAGATGAACAATAACCAGCTGTTACTATTCATCTTCCTCGTTCCGACCACGTGTGCGAGCCAGAAATAGGGGAAACGAGCGACGGCGACCTACGGCGCTACAGCGAATTGCAACGAAATCAAAGACTATGGATGGGCTCCGGGGAGTGCTAGGGTTCCATTTTTGAGGTCAGCGGTGGCTGGGGAGGCGGCGTTCGCCGGCAATGAGGAAGTTTCTCCTCAGAGTATTTGGACGGCAATGGCGAGCTTCATGGGTTAAGGGGGTCAAAGCTTTGGTGTTTGAGCATCCTTGGGGTGAGGGGGTGACAGTGGAAGGGTTGGTTTGGGCTAGGGTTCTCTATGGCAGCTTGTCCACGGCGAGGTACTTTGGCCGAGCGACGGACCACGGTGGCAGAGGAGGAAGGAGCTCGGGGAGCTAAGGCGACAGTTCAGGGAGGTTCCTAGGGGCTTGAGGAGGCTGTGGGTGCAAGCAATTGAAACGAAATCAACTAGACACCAAGAATTTGAAATCGGGCTCACTTGGGGAATTCCGACGATTGACGGAGTTGTGATGGCCGACGAGGGGTGTTTGGGTATCTGAGGTTCACCTAGGTGCCAATGCTACTCAAGGAAGGGCCCACGGCATTTTATAGGTGAGCTAGGGCGGTCGGCTGCGGGGGAGGCGTCTTCTCGAGTTGGCTCGGGAGGCTTCGGAGAGGCTCATCCTTGGCGGCAGGGAGGTCGGCAAGGTGAGCTGGCACCTCGGGCGCTGCGTTCCTTGCAGCTTGTCGGCTGTGAGATGGAAGGGAGAGGCGGTGGCAAAAATCTCCGAGGCGGGAACGAATCGCAGCCGTCAGCGCCTTGCTGGTCATGGAAAGTTGATGAGGGTTGTTAGAGGGGAGGTGTACGGATGTCAGACGCTTGCAGCTGAGTGGCAGAGATGGGAGAGTGTGAGAAGGCGCGAGAGAGCGAGAGAGAACTAGGGCGGCGGCAAAAATCAGGACGGCGGCGAAATATCCGACCGTGAACACTACCGACGCAAAATAGAGTTGGCAAGGTGATTTGGCAGGGAATTTAGGGCGCAATTGGCTAGGATTTAAGCTAAATTAGGCAAAGGATCAAGAGGAATCAAATTCAAAAGAAAATATCTATTTTTCTGAAAATTCGGTTCGTTTCGCCTAGTTCTCCAACGGTTTCGAAGTCAAACGCTCTCTTTATTAGATGCTACGCTTCTGCAATCTACTAGGAGTTTAGACCAGCTTCGATGCGTTTGCCCGTTTGCCGACGCTTTATTACTGCCACACGAGATAAAATTCCCCGTCCAACGTTGGTTGAGTTAATCAGAAGCTAATCAAACCACGGTCTGGATTTTTTTGGGCAATTCCAATCCTTGATGAGAAAAAAAGTGCACGTTACAAGTTTTTTTTTTCTGAGCAAATGCGCAATACAAGTAAAAGTAAACTAGTGCGTGGTACACGACAACAAATAGTAGGGAAAATTGCAATCCTCGAGGAAAAAAGTGTGCACAAGACAAGGATCAAGTAAAGGCAAGGAACTGAGTGATTCCTTAGGGCCTGTTTGGAACAGAGGAATTTCACAGGAATTTTACAGGAAACAGTTCAATTCCCGCAGGAATCGGGAAAAATTCCCGCATTCCAAACAGGGCCTTAGTGTTTAGTTCCAGGGTGGGAGGGTTCTTCCGCTATGCTGCTGCTGTTCCAACCGTCCGTGATCACTGGCCCGGTGTACAGGTGCGCTGCGCCGCCCCCCGTGTGCTCGAACTCCGTGGCGGACGAGCCGGATGAGCTCAGCCCCTCGTTGTGCAGCATTGTCTCGATCTCCTTCACCACCGAGCCCATCGTGGGCCGCCTTGACGCCGAGTCCTCCACGCACTCCATGGCCAGCTGCACGAACCTCCTGAACCCGGCGGTCTTCACGGTGTCGTGGATGGCCGGGTCGACGATGCCCTGCAGGCCGTAGTAGTCGTGGTCGTTGGGGTCTATGGCCGTGCTGAACTCCCGGACGATGTACCTGCCCTTGGCTATGGGCAGCCTGCCGCTTAGCAGCTCTAGCATGACGACACCAAAGCTGTACACGTCGCTCTTCTCCGAGAGCTGTTGCGTCATGTAGTACTCAGGGTCCAAATAGCCCTACAGAATGAAATGTGACCATCACTGACAAGAATAACCAATAGTATTTGTTAAAGGATTAGTACTAATTGATAAAGTAGGGTACGTGAAGCACTTACAAGTGTTCCTTTCACTTGAGTAGAAACATGGCCCTTTTCAGTGTCTGTAACTAGCTTTGACAGGCCAAAATCGGCAACCTTTGCTTTAAGACTGTCATCCAAAAGGATATTTGTGGACTTGACATCTCTGTGGATAATAGGTGGATCGGCGAGTTCATGAAGGTATGCTAGTCCTCTGGCTGAGCCAAGAGCAATCCTGAGCCTCTTATTCCAGCCCAGGTAAATTCCTCTTGCTGCATGATAAGTAGATTGCAAGGTGTAACAAGGGAAAAGAAACAGAGAAATACATTTTTTAGGTTCATAACTATGTTTTTGTACATACCTTGCAAGTTCTCTCGCAATGTCCCATTGGAAACATATTCATACACCAGCATCTGCTCCCCTTGTTCATAACAAAATCCTATCAAGCTTACCAGGTTCCTGTGATGAACTCTGGACAGCAGTTCAATCTCATTCTTGAACTCCACTGCACCCTGCTTTGATCCATACTCCGCTCGTTTTATTGCAACCCTTGTTCCATCTTGAAGCATTCCCTTGTAAACCTTTCACACGAGGTGAATCATTACATCAGTTGTATGTGTAAATCCCCTCTGAGAACGTAAATAGATGGTTATATGGTTGTTTACCTTTCCATAAGCTCCTGATCCTATCTCATGATTTTCTGAGAAATTGTTGGTGCAATTCTTCAGTTCATCAAAAGAAAAGAACCTTGCTCCTTTCAGCTGTGGAGCACCTCCACTATCTTTTTGAGCAATTCCCCAGGAAGCTTAAATTTGGATATGCATGAAGTAGAAAATTAGTAAAGTGTCAGCAGGCTATATAATTTTGTCATTAGCTATACTTTTGTTGTCAGACCATTTGTTTGAACAGTTTGTAAGCTTGGGCACATAACAATGGGATTGCAAAACAAAAGGGGGCCTCGTTTGGGACTGCTGTGTTGTGTTATGCTTTGCTACGTAACTTGTTAGTTATATGCAATCTCAATTCTAGTTATATATTTTTGTCATGTCTCTCTGGCAGCATTAACAGTTACATAGTTGGAATTGCGATTCATGTTCTTTGGAGCCTTACCGAAAGGATTTGCTCGTCCTGATAACTCCTTACTTTTCTTTTGTAGTAAAGCAAATATTGCCACGGAAATTAGGGCAATTGGAAGACCACAGGCTGCTGCAATTCCAGCTATAGCGCCTTTACTCATTTGAGATTTCCCACTGCCACCACTACCTGGGACAGGAAGCCCAAATGAATTTCCTACTTAAATATAAACAGAATTTAGATTGATGAGATTTAAATACCTGCAAAGGAGGCATATGAATCTGCAATGAAGTAATAAGGTCCAAAGTTTTGTGGTGGCTTATAAGTTTGGTTGCTAAGATCAAAGCCGATCCTTATCAGTTCTGACAGGTTAAAAGATGCCCCAGTCGATGGAAAGAGCCTCACTTGAACTTGGAGGTAGTCATCACTGTTGAAATGGACATCAGAAAGGAAAACTGCACCAGGGCGCAGTGCCAGCTCTGTCCAGAGGCTAGTTTCCAATTGCTGAAAATTCGCACTGTTGCTCAAGTCTGCAAACAATGGCGACCTGAAGACCATCTTACCCATATAAGGATAGGCACAGCCACAAGTTGCAGGGTCTAGACTTTGATCACTGGAACATGAAGTTGGACCACATTGGGTTACACTAGTAGTGTATGCTACCATGTGCTCTTGCTGAAGGCTGCAAAAGAAGCGATTGGAGAATTCTGAATCCAAGCACACAGGATTCCCCACAAGTCTGCCAATAGGTGAAAAAGGCAATGCTAGTGAATAAATGGAGGAGAAAGGAAATGTGCAGATCTTGGTTATAGAACATGCAGGTACTACTCACACTAGTGTTTTGTTGTAGTTTTGTGTTATATTGGCTGCAACTATACGATTGTTTAGGAGATTCACACTCTGCAGTTGTTGGCTGATGTTGCCAGTCATCTCAAATGTCCCATTCAATGCGTTATTGCTTAGTATACTGTCTGATCAGTGGCA
Organism: Dendrocalamus latiflorus; assembly: GCA_017311315.1. NCBI lineage: Eukaryota > Viridiplantae > Streptophyta > Magnoliopsida > Poales > Poaceae > Dendrocalamus > Dendrocalamus latiflorus. Next base: position 51,077,775 of record CM029664.1, on the reverse strand, counting down.
AAAATTGGTAAACATGAGAAACTTGTATGCTCACTATAATTCATTTCTGTTATATATCGCCAGAGAATTACACTTGCTGCAGTTGAGGCAAGGTGAAGAGCCTTTTGGGAACCTGACCGGCGAGTCCTCCAGATGCTATTGCTCTGCATATTGAGGTGTCATGGTAACAATATTTAGCTGAAGGAGAAAAATAGTACTGACTAGTGACTACTGTGAGGGAATGTCAGATGATCAAATAGTGCTTGGTCTTAATTAACTCACACTGAAGCAAGAGAGTTTAAAGTCGAGAACCAGGCTGGTGCTACTGACGGATCAAACGAATTGTTGCTTAAACCCCTGTGTGTGCAAAGAAAATTCATTCGTAATCTCAGAACAGTCTAAATCAGAGGACAATGCAGAAAAGAAGCAACACCAAAGCTTCTTACACCACGTTTAGTTTGGTCAGGCTACTGAGATCTGGCATTGTTCCACTCAGCTGGTTGTCTGCTAAATTCCTGCAAAAAAGAACTATGCCAGATGAGATATGTTGTCATAACAAATATAAATATCTTAAGATCTTGTTCATTTTGGCTGTGGGGGATCAAAATTCACACATCACTTACAGGCCGGTTAGGTTGACTAGGTTGCTGATGTTGGTTGGAACTGCTCCAGTGAATTTGTTCTTATCTAATCGGCTGTTGAAGATGCAAAGGAGGTCAACAATAGCAACTAGAATATGCTGGAAAAAAGACCAATGCCCAGATACTTACAGAACTTGGAGTGTTGTGATGCTACCAAGCTCAGCAGGGATAGGACCAGACAATTGATTGTTATCAAATAATCTGATGAAGATCAACAAAGTAGTCATTATAATGTGCGCGATGCTATTAGATGTACTAACAATGGAAGCTGGTACTATCTTACATGTGTTCAAGGCTCATGCTAGAGTTGAAGAGGCCAGTGAGACTACCAGTTAGCTGATTCTTGTTGAAATGGCTGTTGATTGATTGGAAAGAAGGATCAACGTGGTATGGAAGTGAGTTAAAACACTTATATTGATCATTCATTCTTGATTCAGGCTGAACGAAGAAATGTTAGAGGGACTTACAAATGTTTTGTGTGTGTAAGTAGGTCAAGTCCTGGAGAACCAGTTGATGAAATTGGAATAGGTCCAGAAAGCTGATTGTCTGCCAAGTCTAGCCAAAAGAGGTTGGAGAGCAGGCCAATTGATGCAGGGATTCTGCCCGTAAAGCTGTTTGAATTTAGTGCCCTACAGAGGAATTATTGCAGAGCCAGTTCATTTCAACGGTACAGCCAAAGTAGCAGCAGAGCTAAAACAAGAATATCGAACAACAATGAAGGTTTCATCTGTGGCTAATAGTTCTCACAAGAACGAGAGCTGCACCAAGTTTCCTAATTCTTGGGGAATGCCTCCTGTGAAGCTGCAGCCAGCCAAGATTCTGAGAAGCACAGTGCATTAGGGTAGGTCTACTGATTGCTGTATGTAAAATATGAAAGATATTGATTTGTACTTAGGGCTATGCAGGGCGTACAGTGTTGTAAGCTGCCTGAGGTTGCCGATTGAAGCAGGCAGTGGACCACCAAGACCAATGTTGAAGGAGAGGTCCCTGCAAGCACCCTAACATATGAGCAAAAACAGTATCTTATATCTTGTGGAGGTAAATTAGCATTTTTTTTCTAAACTTGTTACACATCATTGAACACCTGGTTTTTGTTTTGATAATATAGTTGAAGTCTATTATGTTATTTTTTAATAATGTGATCTTGTTAAAACTTAAAAGGCTCGGTATGATTACATTCTGGAAACAAAGAAGTTGTGTTATTATTTGTCGGACTCTTCTGACACGCTCTAACATTTGAACTAGAAAGTATACTCTTATTAATGATGAATTATAAACTTCAAATATTTTATGGGAAGTAACTCACAGGTAAACAAGCTCACTGAGTTGGCCTATACTGTTGCTTAATGTGCCTTGAAGGTTAATACTTGATAGCCTCCTGTAAACATGGATGTCAAAGTTAATTGCATGATAGGTGAAACTAAAACATCATTAGTTAGTACTCACAGTGATGTCACTCGCCCTTTGTTGCACATAACCCCATCCCACCGTGTACCACAGGGATCATCTGATGCTTTCCAGCTTGATGGGAAGTTCTGCCATCCGCTCATTAGAGACTGGAGTGCAGCCCCTGAAAATTTGTTTCCTTGTTATTATTATTCAGGTAATATACAGATCACTGACTTGAATTATATTCTCATTTGCATGGTGGCATACCTTCCTTTTATTGTTAGCTGCTCTGCATTGTGCTACTTTTATGCAAATAAAATGAGAAAAATCGCCAACTTGGAGAAAGAAAGAAAGGAGATGATACTCATTGAACTATTTGATATGGTTGTTATGATAATACTATTCCATTATGCACTTGAAGATAAAGATACATTAAACCGTGTCATTTCTTTTTTTGATAGAACAATGTTGTTGTTATTAAAATATTTGTGTGACTTGTCAAATTCAAGATGCCCAAGCTACATCTTTGCAAAGGAAAGTAGTCTAAGAAGAGAAAGGTACAGAAACTAGGGTTTATCATACTTACCATCTTGAGAATCTGTATCACAGAATCCTGCAGGAATACTGGCTAACAACATGAATAGCAGAAGAACCTTCCACGGTGCCTCCATTCTGAGAGCCTATGGCTAACACGAACTGCAAAGCTGCTTCTTTGTCAAGAAGCCAAAGGGAGGAGCCTTCTAAGATGAACACAAAAGCCTTGCCCTTTGAAAGAACATTTTTTTGGGCAGGAATAGGTCAACCCAATTTGCATGTGCTTGCATATTCCTAATGAAATTTGGACCAGCTGCAAACTTGTTGTCAAACTGGAGAAATAGCCAAGGCAATGGAAAAGCAAGTAAAACAACCAAATTGCATAAGGATTACTGACTCTTCCATGGATGTTTCTTAACCTTTCCTAAACGGGCTGTTGGTGACATGTAGTTATCTGAGGACCTTCATGTGTCTAGGTTTTGCTTCGATCTTTGGGGGCTTGTTGCAAGTCACAGCTGTTGTCCAACCAACATGTTTCCTTTAAACTATTAAATCCGGATGTGCTTGGGACAACTGGTGGTTGGTTTTTCTTGGTTGAAATATGGCAGCCTGTGCATGCTTACACTCCGTAACATAATGTTGTTGTGATTAAGAGATTCTTGTAATTTTATAATATAATTCCTTGTTAAGTTGTTGATAGTATTCTTTTTCTTTGGTACAGCATAGGTTGGTGTGGACTGACATAACAATGCTGATGCTTTGGAAGCTCTGATAATGACGAAGTTGTTAGCTTATTCTTCCTCTCTTTGTTCAAGGTACTTCCTTGTTTGTTTTTCCCCTGCTCTTTCTTTAACTTTATCTAGAGGTAAAATTTCCGTATTATTAATTTTTCAGCATGCATGCCATTGAACTATCCCTCAAACGGACGAAAGTGGGACATTTTAAGTAGGGACTAGATTTCTCCACTGCTGTTTCCAAAAAGAGTACAGTAAACATGCACTGTGATAGAGAAATAGTAATGGTTCTTAATTATCTTTCAACTGGTAAAGTGGTAATGCAATCAGAAGTAAGAGGTTTCCATGTACATGGCAGCAATACATCTTCTGAATGTCTTCACCAATAAAGAAGAAATCGTCAACTAAATCTTTTCCCTCACTAATCCTATATGTATCCACATATTACCTGCAAATGCCAATAGCTTTGTTGCCTCTCTCCAATAGGAGCTTGGACTTCATAGTTATGTGTTCATTAATATCACCAGCCAATCAGAGGCCATTGGTTTGTTCAAAAAGTGGCCATTAATCTTTATCTATATGCTGTGAAATCACATTGTCTTGATGTAGGATTGTTTAGAGGAAAAACTAATGAGATTGCATCTGATAGCTACTTGAATTAGACATTGGGAACAATTCAGATCACCGAAGAACATTCGTCTTGGCTTGCACTAGGATTGGACTGGTGTACTGGAGATGGACAAAAGATCTTTATTTTAGCACATACTATTCATTTTAGTTTTAGGTTATCGATAGAAAGGGGAAGGTCATGCATGGTATTATAGACAGATCACTCGCTGCTGTTTCATCTTAAGCAAGCAGTTTGCCATTGTATGCTTATAAAATATTCAGACCTTAGTTTTATCAACAGATTGTACAATACATGTCCCGTGTCCTTTTCACTTAGACTATGCACCAAAAACAGTGAGTAGAGACAAGCAAGAGCCAATACATCATCATACAGATAACAAACCTGGGGGGATTCCGGCCCCCCAGGGCATCCACGTCGCCCCCGCCCGCGCGGCCGCCCGGCGCGTGGCGGGGGAAATTTCGGGACGGCCGGCCGAGGTGATTCCCTCATATTTTTCGAAAATTACATAAAGGTCCTTTTTCCTCGCGAAAAGATCCCTGGTAATTTTTTTCACCCAAATTTTTGCAGGATAGCGCCCCGCGGATTTCTAAATTACGTACGGGTCCTCGTTTATTACGTATAGACCCTCGGTTTTTTACAAAAAAATCCTTTGACTTTCCCATTTATTACGTACAGGCACTCGGTTTTTCCCCAAAAAACCCTTTGACTTTTTCAAAAATACACTTGTGCCCTCGATTTTTTTTTTTTTTTTACAAACTCCTCACGGATTATCGCCTCTTTTACTTCGGTACACACGGTGGCTGGCGCGGCGTGTCGCCGCGCCTATGCGGCTAGTAGTATCTACTTTGGTTCAGCAGCCGAGTATGAATATACACTGTTGTAATCGAAGGCACTGTTGGAAATATAAGCACATGTAGGTTCAATTTATTCCATAAATAAATCATGACATCATGCACGCAAAATAACAGAACCATCACAGGCATAAAAGATCTAGACATGTAAACCAGGAAACTATACATGAACAGATCTAATACGGAGAACATGACTGTTACGTACCGATGATTCTGTTCTGACCGGTTTGGCGATGTTGACGCTGCAGGCACAGTGTGGATGACACGAGGTCGATGACGATTCGCCGAAACCGAACGACGAGGAAGACGAGCCAGAGCTACAGCAAGCAGTCGCGCAGAGCGCTTCCCAAAAACCTTATTCACTCTCTCCCGGTGCAGGACTTCGAAGGCGACGGTTCCGGAGACCTGCTCTCCCGAACGACAGTGCACGCCGGCGGACGGGACGGAGTAGACTACGAGGGACGGCGCAGCACGATGGAGGAGGCAAAACCCTAGATTGATTCGCATATGCTGTATGGAGTCGGCGACTCAGTATTTATGGAGGAAACAGGACGTGTGATCAAGACGCCTGCACGTTCTCCATAACTCGTAACCGAAATGGATTAGTCACGCGTAACCGATCCGGATTCACCGCTACTCAAAACAGCAAAAACAACAACTGCAAAAGGAAGCCGCGCCTGCGCAAGCATCTGGAGCCGATTTTGGCGGACCATTCACGCAGGTGCCGTGCACCCGCGCCCCCCGCCCCGCCCGGCCCGGCGCCCGGCCCGGCCCGGCGAGGCGAGGCGAGCGAGCGCGCACGTGTGATCATCTAGTTCTCTCCCACACATGCCTCAAGTGGCTAGGAGTGCACCATCCCTTTTAAGGTGGTCTTCCTCTCCTAGAACTAGCAATATGGTACTAAAGTTCACATGCATGCCTCCTTTGCATGAGTGGACCTTTGAGATTTAAAAGGAATTATTCTTTTGTATGGGCTTGGCCCACATAATTCAACAGGCACTGCTGCTGCTGTCATTTTTCATAGGCAAATGTTCCCCATAAGGATCTCTACCCATTGCATTTCCAAACTGTTGCAGCTGATAAAGATGCTGAGTTTGACAACTGTGTCCCTTCATTCTGTATAATGGTCTCAAGTTCCTTCACAATATCATTCATTGTCGGGCGGTCAACACCAGACTCTTCTACTCATTCCATGGCCAATTGCACGAATCTCCTGAAGCCAACTAAGTTTGCTGAATCCCGGATTGCCGGATCAATTAGTTGCATTACTGAGGTCTGGCACTGTCCCGTTCAGTTGGTTGCTTGCTAAGCTCCTGCAAAGAAATATTTGAAATGTAATTTGCATGGAATAGGGAATATTAGTAGGTATTCCTTCATGATAGTTACTGAAACAACCCAGAATTTCAGAAACAAATGGAATTCTACTGAAGTTTGGTTTAATTTGAACTCCAACCCAACTCAGCATATTCTCCATCCATTTGCGCCTCTCTTCCCTTGACGTGTTACCTTTCCCATCCATTTGTGCAAGCCTCCAGTTGTCGTTACTATTCACCATCTGATAAAAGATCTCGCCGCCAATCCCACCGCCTCTTGTTGCTTGGTCAGTGCCACAACCCTCGGTCAGTGACCGTACCTCGTTTGTAAAGCCACTGATAGCACCTCTCGAAGGTCCCTAACTGGCACCGGACAAAGCCAAACTCGAGTTCGCCACCGTTGCCTCACCTCTCTCTCAACCGGCTCGTGAAACCTCATAGCTCATCGGCCACCTACTTCCCTGCCAGTTGAAACCACCCCACCGTGGACCACTCACCACAGACCTCCATGACCCAAACCACAGCTGCCCGAGCCACTGTGACCACTCCCAAATGGTTAAACAGTGGCCAATTAGAAGGAAGAACCTCCATGTAGCTCCTGGGCCATCCAAACGCCCTGAGAAGAAACCACATCACTGCCGGCCAACTGTAGCCTACCGATCACCACCGAGCCTCAAAATGGAACCCCCTCGTCCCCAAGAATCCACCCATATCCCCGGTTTTCATTTCAACTCACCATAGCTCGAGATTTTCCCGATTTTTTATTCCTTTGTTTTCTTGGCACTGTAGCAACGCGAGGAGGAAGATGATGAACAGTGGTGTCGGGCCACTGTTCATCCAAACCTAACCTAGTACTGTAGCAACCGACCTAGTATGAACAGTAAATGACCTAGTAGTGAACAGTACCAGAACCCGCTGTGAACAGTGCAGACCTGTGATGAACAGTAGACACCCGTTACTATTCATCCAAAAAATGGGAAAACATATTTGTAGTCATTTTGACCGTTTTGACCCCCCACGAAATCTAATTTCTACTCCATTTGGTCAAAATAGACACCAATAAAATTCTAATTAACTCAAACACTATTCCAAACCCAAATTCAAATACTCTTCAAGCTATCTCTATTCGTCGAAACCCTAAAAAATTTTATGCGCCTATTTTGGTTGTCTTGAACCTATTTACACCATTCCTATCTCCGTTCTGTCATTCTAAACTTCGATAAAGCTCTAAACCACCCAAATAATATTTCAACCTCAAAAACCCAATACCGTCCATGCCTGCAACCATTTATCGAAACCCATATCCACCTATATAGCCATTTCGATTATCTCAACCATTCCAAGCCAATTCCTAACTCCGATCATCCAAACCAAACATTGTATAGACCCTGACCACCCAAACCTATTCTCTTTGTCTTTTGATTATTTTATCGTGTTTTGTTCCTAGCTTGCATTATGCAAAGCAGGAACTCATTTTTATTTGTCTTCCAAGCTAATACTCGAACCACACAAGTTGGTCAACAGAAAAGCTACAAGAGAATTAGAGAAATCAGTATCCAGTCTGAAGACTACAGTAAGATAATCAGAGACTATGGACAAAAAGGCAAGTCACATGTTTTCAACATATTGAATCTACATTCCTTTAATTATTTATTTATCAGTACTTTTATTATGTTATTTACAAGTTGTTATTTCTTGTACAATAATTATTTAGAATGACATGATATTAGCTAATGTCCTACCACCCGAAAATACCCTGTTTAATCTGATGGCCATATTCACCTCGATAAGACTTAGTAATATTAAATGGTATTATTAATGTAATCATGGTAGTTTAGAAACTCAACAAATTTTCCACTACTAAGAGATTTAGCATTTTGGTGATAGAATTTTCACAGGAAGCCATGAGTTGGCCGGGTCCCATGACCTTATCCTCTGGTGGAGGCTTGGACTGGAAAGGTGGCAGTGCAGTGGGCACTAAAATATGAGTTTGTGGGTGAAAATTGCCTTAGTGAAAACTAAGGGCTAGACCCTTATGCCTTAGGGAAAAATCAACTAAAAACCGAAAATACCGAAATGTACAGTGCTGCTGAGAAGCGCCGCGTTGGAACATCGGCCCGTACCACACGTGGGTTGGACGCGCGCGGTCGCGTGCTCATCATGATCAGGCCTGGATGGGCATGGGCCCTGGCTACCTGGTGGGTATATACTCACGGCGCGCTGCGCGCCTATCACGGCTTCATGGTCATCAACAGTGGATATATACTCTTGACTGTACATGCGTATACCTGGCCTGCACCTTGGGAGTGATCAGATTTCAGAGGGCTTTGGGATAAGTACATTGAACAGAAGATGACAAGGACAAGTGCATTTGTGCAAGCAATGACCTGCGTCTGCCATTATTGAAGCAATGATAAACAGGTGGGCTGATGTTGATCTGGGAAAAATGCTGGAGAGCGAGAGATATACGTGTATCCGAGGGGCGGTGCATGTGTGGAACGGTATATGCCGTACGTACAGTAAGAATACTACTGAAAGGAATAATGAAGAGTGAATAATAGCCCATGCATGCATATGTAGCAAGAATCCTCTTCCCATGAGTGTTTCTAAAATTCTAATTCTATTGCTAGTAATATATGTATTATCGCCTACTCGTCTCGTTAGTCGCTATATTATTTGTAATTCGCGTCAACTTTGGTAAATATGGTATTTACCGATACCACGCCGAAATAAATTGGGATTTACCGATACCGAACCGTACTTTTAAAAATACCGTATATTACCGAACTACAAACACCGTATTTACCGTATATACCGAACCGATTGCACAGTCCTACTCTACACTGGTGTAATATCCCAAAAAAAAGTCTTTCAAGAAATAATCGCTTAATTGGAGGGAGGGACCTTAAAGGAAAGAATGAAATAACGAGTTTGGGGGGGTTTCTGAATTTTCCAGGCAACCTGGGCCTGGGCCTTGGCCCAGGGGAAATCCGGCCTAGAGGGGGGAGGCGCCCACCCCCTCCAACCCTAGTCGCCCCTCCCTGCCCCCTTGTGCGCCCCCTCCAACCCTAGCCGCCCCTCCATTCCCCCTTGTGCGCCCCTCTAGCAGCTCCTCCCCCTTCCCCTCCCCCATTGAAGCCCTTCTACCGGTGGAAAAGGTCTTCCTTTGGCTGCCGGTCGAACGGAGGAGGGAGATCAACCGCAGCGAGGCAATTGGATCCGGAGGGAGGGAAGAGGAAGGGAAATAGGGGAAAAGGAGAAGAGGAGGAGTTCGTAGGGCGTTCATCGTAATCTACATCGGTTCGTCAAGGGTAATCCCGTTGTTCCCCAATTAGATGCATTTTTTTACTAGTTGTTGCATTGTCGGTATTCTGGACTGCTAGGACAGATTTTGTTGGACGGCTGTTTTGGGGTAGTTTAGTGGGGATTCAGATCTGGACTTCTCCTAGAGAGTTGTAGAGGACGTCGTTATCTTTCCATGAAGTGCTAGAACGCGTCGATCGGACCCTTGTAGCAGAAGTCATGAGTTTTTTTTGTAAGACTGTTCTGCAGATCGGGAGATTTGTGTCAGATTTTGGTAGATTGGATTGGGAGATTAAAAAACGGGAGAATCAGAGGATCTACATATTATGAAAGTTGTAGATAATTGTCTTAGATTTCCAGGAAGGTCAATAAATTGTGATTCGGACACTCGGGCTGGAAGTTATGGCATTTTTAGTGCTCTGTCCAGAGAACCCAACGTGAAATTGATGTTTTAGAAAATTGGATGGTGCGGGTAGAATATGGCCGAATCAGGGAGGCTCACCAACTAGGTTTAGTTAGATAATTTAATTACTTTTCCAGGAAATCTAAGAACACCCTATTCGGACTCCTGTACCAATAGATATGAATTTTTAAAGTTGACTGTCCATAGAGGGGGCGGGATGACCTGTGGGATTTGGGAATTGGAACCAAGTTAGACGAATTTACTAGTTTGTGATTGTTTTTATTTGGGCAAAGGTCCGCTACTGTTATCTTAGCAAATATTATAATTACTATTCAGGTGGAGGACGGATCCCAGAGGCGGCACCTTTTGCACGTCCCCCGTTTTCTCGCGGTTAAGGCAAGTATAATGATGGTTTAAAATTGATAATGTGGAATGTCGATGTTTGATCTATAATATGAATATATATGTTCATGGTTGTGGTAAGGATATATTGGTGCTGTTTATGGGTGATTGCAATTTACAGTGTTCATGAGAATTTCTGGTGCATAGATAATGTGAATGCAAGATTTATTTTATTGAGACATTCACGCATATGCATCATGTTGATTTATTGAAGTCTTGGTCACGAGATAACTAAGCGCCGAGGTCCCCGTCATGTTGATGACATGACGGGCTAAAGGTCCCCATACTTGTGGAGTATGGGCAATTGGTCTCTGTACCAGGTGGTACAGGCATGGGTGTGCATCGACGGATGCACACTTTGCATTACCGGTAAAATGCAAAAGAGAAAGAGATAAAGAGATTTTTGATCATCTTGCATAGCATGGCTTGCTTATATGGTTGATGGATGGATTTGTGAAGTGATGTTCATAAATATACTTGTTACTATCTATTATATTTACTGAGTTGTTGGACTCACTCTTACTGTTGTGTTTTTTTAGGTACCTTTATGAGATCGACATGCATGGGGAAAAAGACAGATTAGTATTATTGCACTATGCACGATCCATCCACAATGGAAGAGGGGAGAAAATAAATTGCTATTTGCTTGAATTACTTAAGTAGTGGATGATTATTGATTTTCGGATTTAAATTGTAATAAAGGATTAGAATTCTTTTATGATGCTTCTGTTCTTTATTTAATTATCATATCTATGAATGCTTTAGTAAACTTAAACCATTTTGCTTAGATTTTATTATAGTCTTGATGTTATTCTTTTCTTCTATTTATGCTTGTTGCAACCTGTCTTGAACTACCATATAGGGGAGGTTCTGCCGAATCTTTGTATGGCGTAGTTAGTTTATACTTATTTTATTTCTAGGTTGGTAGCATGCTGGATCATTGCTTGATTGGGGTGTTACAAGTGGCAGAGACCCTCTTCTCGTCGACCTCCACCTTCCAATCTACCTCGCCACCCTGCTGCCACACTTCAATGACCTCCTTGCACTCCTCAGCCCCACCATCACCTCTCTCTTCTTCGGCCATGGCAATGCAGAGGACACCAGGTGGGTTGGGTTACTCGGGGGATTCCAGAGAAAAAGGCGAGGCAAAGCTAAAGGCATGTGCTTTGTGCTCTATTTGTCCACTTGGCAGGGCACCAGGGATGCTCCCCTTCGTTGTGCGTAGCATCGCCATTGTGTCCTCCAGGCCATAGTACTAGCTAGAGCAGAAGGATGGCGGTGGCAGTAGCTTCATGGATGTTGGCTCCAATCCAGCGGCAGCGCCAGCTTCGATGATAACGATGGCCTCGCCGCGCCTGCGAGGTTTCCTCCTCACTAAAAGGTAGCTCAATTCTGCCCAATCCATCTCGTAAGTGAGCTCTTGGAGCCATTTAGATGTTTAGATGGGAGAAAGGGATGTGGTTTTTATAGGATTTTTGTGCTAAATTTTTTCCTTTTGGTTCTCAAACTTGCAGAGCTAACGGTGAGGATATAGGGGAAGGGCGGGAGCTGTAGCGGCAGCGTCGGCATGGACCAGCTACCAAACACTCCACGCACAAAGTACTAGCAGTGCTAGCACAACAAGATCAATTATAGGTGTGTTCCTCTAGCTCCAACAGTTTATTCAAACATACTGCACTGCTCTTTCTTTGATTCGATAAGCTCTCGGGTCCTCATTGTCAAGTTAAATGTGTTAGTCGGCACATTGTCATAGTTAACGAACTAGTGGGCATAGATATTCAGGAAGTGCTAGCTTTTGGAGAGCTAAAATCTAATATTAGATACTCGCTTAGTTGCATGCAACTAGATTTGCATTGCTAACTCAACAAATGTGGATGGAAGCATGCATCTGTAGCCTGGAAGTCTATTTGATTTAGCTAGGAAATAGGTTGGCGTTTAGGATGTAGTGCACTGCGGAACAAATACATAAGCACTAAACCACTTGTTCAAGTTGAGAGAAAGCAAGGAGACTCTCAATTCTGGTCCAGTCTTCTGAAGATTAAACAAGAATTCTTCCGTTTTGGATCTTTCATTATTAAGGACGGGTCACAAGTGAGGTTCTGGGAGGACAAGTGGCTAGGTAACTCTACTTTAAAAGATCAGTATCCTGGTCTTTATACTATAGTACGACCAAAATTCATAACCATTTCGAAAGTGCTCAACTCCGATCCCCCAAACCTATCATGGAGGCGTGACCTTATTGGTCCAAAGTTAGTGGCGTGGAATAATCTTCTTCCTCGTTTAACTACTATACAGTTGTCCCAAGGACAGGATGTGTTTCGCTGGTCCTTGCTCCCAAATGGACAGTTCTCAGTGGAATCATTCTATCAAGCCATGGTCCTTACAGATGTACCTAATTTGAATAAGATATTATGGAAACTAAAGGCGCCACTGAAACTGAAAGTTTTCCTGTGGTATTTACGGAGAGGTGTTGTGTTGACTAAAGATAATCTAGCTAAGCGTAACTGGACAGGAAGCAAAACATGTTGCTTTTGTCACGAAGACGAGACAATTAGGCACTTGTTTTTTGATTGTCGTTTTGCTAGGGCGGTCTGGAGTGTCCCTCAACTATCCCTCAACATAACGAAACCTCACAGTGTATCACATATGTTTGGAAGTTGGCTTACGGGTGTAACCAAAAATTTGAAACCACTAGTTCTGCTTGGGGCAGCAGTTGTCTGTTGGTCAATTTGGTTACACAGAAATGACATTATTTTTGAAAAGAAACAAACTTTTTCTCCCTTGCAGGTTATCTTCGCAGCTTCTCATCGACTCCGTTCATGGGCTATCCTTCACAAAACGGATTTGCAGGGTTTAGTTGTGGCGGCCTCACAACATTTGGACTGTGTGGCCAAGGATATCTACTTCCGAGCATTTGGGTGGCGATCTAGTCTACGGATTGATAGTCATTAGATTATGCTTTGTTTTTTATTTGTTTAGTTGTGTGCCTTCGAGGCAGAAGCTGGAAATTTTATTCCAAGACTGTGTATCACCTTGATGTACTGCTCTTGGTATATTAATAAAGATTTCCGTTATCAAAAAAAAGGATGTAGTGATGATGGTGCTCGTCTTTGTTCAACAAGGTATCCATTATCTGAGGAGTTGGTTCCTGAGTAGATGTTGTAATTTGTAGATGTGGTTAGGATGTAGTGACAACAACGCTCATCTTTGTATAACAAGGTGTCCATTATCTAAGGAGTTAGTTCCTGAGTAGATGTTGTAATCTGCATATGTGGTTAGGATATAGTGTCGATGACGCTCATCTTTGTACAATAAGGTGTTCATTGTCTGATGAGTTGGTTTTTGAGAGATGTTGTAGTCTATGGATGTGGTTAGGACAGTGAATAAATGAAGGAAATATGTTATGTGCATCCTGCTGTGGTGGGGTTCAAAAAACATGTGTTTTACCTGAGAATACTCGAATGATTGAATCCTTATGTTGCGCTGCTAAATATATCTTAATTTGGGTTTCCTAATTTCCTGTCAAAAATTTGTTGGTGCACAAATAATCTTTGTCTAAACTCTAACGCATAGATCTGAACTTATTTTCCACTCACAATTATTTTGCAGATTTCAGATACTAAGAAAGCTTTTTCCACATAATTATCAAAAGAGAGACAAAGCATCATTTCTCTTAGAGGTAAGGCAGTACAACCATTGCTTTGGTATAATCTGCTCTCCATCTAATATCTTGCTTATCTATTGGCACCTATTTATTATGAGATATTGGCTCCTATTTTAATGCAGGTTATTGAATACATACGGTTTTTACAAGAGAAAGTACAGAAGTACGAGGTTTCATACCCAGAATGGAACCAAGAAATTCTGGAAAAATGAGCAGGCAAATTTGCTTACTAACACCACTTTATACCATACATGTTGAGGCTTACTAATAAGGTTCTAACAAACTTCTTCACCATGTTCCATCATTCCTGTGCAGAACAAGGACCACATACTAGGAGATACTTCACCTAAACCTTCAGAAATTATAAAAACTAGATCCTCCTCTAGATTCCCTTTTACAGGGAAACCTGATGATAATAAAAATGTGGTTGCATCTCCAGCTCCTTCAATTGCACATGATCAAACAGAAACTGATCCAACGGGTCATATGTCTTACAAATCAGCTAAAACCCCTGGTCCCATTATTGTTGTAGGTAATAGTTTTGGTCCAAGTATAGTTTTACAACTTGCAACATTTTATATACTCGATGTTGCTGTCGTGGGGGAGCTGGCGCTGGGCAGATTGTCATGTTGCTTTGGATGTGCTGGGTCATCGCTTGGAGCGAATCAGCTCTGAGGGTTTCAGGTGAGGAAAGGGAAAGAGGGAGCCTGTGGTGCTCCCAGACATGATGCACTGGTTCTGTTGGTGCTCATGTTAACGGGCACAGTCATGGATGACGTGGGTGTTTAGGGCTTGGAGGTTTCTAGTGGTGGGAAAGGGGTGAAGGTGCAGGAGTTCACATCGTGGGTGCTATCCACCACTGTTGGGCTTGGCAACTACCTCTTGTGGTATGTGTAGGAGAGGTTATGCGTAGCTAATCTGTTGGAGGTAAGCAAATTATATTGCATAGTTAGTAGTCATTGTGAAAGATTGGGCAATTGATATTTCATCAACTATGTAATCAATCCGACATTGCCATTGTTTGCATAGAACATAGATAAGTGCAAAAAGGTGGGCTTTTCATTGTTCTACTTTAACCATGGTTTTCTTTGATTATATTGTTGTATAGGACCTTAAGTGTTGTGCTCCTATTAGACAGATAGAAGATCCATAGTTATAAGTGGTCAGAGAACTAAATTTGATGGTCAGGTCCTAGTTATTCCAATTCTACAAATTATTGACACATTCTTCAATGCTTAAGTTCTAAATGACTACTAGGAATAAAAAATTCTATATATATTTGATGGTTCTGCAGTGACTACAAAATTCTGGTAGGAAGATGTCCAGGCAGAGATTCTAGAGCATACTCATATTTGATTAAGGAGGATGGGGTTTACCCTTCACTGCAAGAAAAATATTAGTTGTTCTAGACTAGAAAATTATTGTTTGCACTAGGATTTAGCAGTGTTGAGCTCATCACAACAATCATTGTTCTGTTGCAACAATGAAATTTTATTTATTTGGCCCCTTTCCTTAGAGGAGCCATCTCTATAACTTTTTAATGATGAAGCTTCAACCCAACGTATTCTATCATTAAAGTAGAGTTGTTACTTACAAGCAGGAGAGCTCTGTTTCAACTGGTAACACGACTATTGACACTCCTGATGTACATCTATTAACACATGGGAGGGCATGGGCAATCTCTCTCAACCTTAGAAATGCATTGAGTGAAAAGTCTCTGCCAGCATTTGTCATCGGAATGGACATAGAAGACCTTCTTTACAAGTTACTTCTTTCTCAGATGATGTTTATTCTTCTGATTCTCCATAGGATTTATTCATATGTTCATTTAATTATACCTTCTACAAATTTATAAGGAAGATATCAAGATAATATGTGTTATATATATAGTATCTCCTTGCGATGTTCGCTAATAAAGGTATACAACAACACGGTTGTCATCTTTTCTGAAATTTTAGTGTGATGCACTATCGTAAACATCTTTGCGATCTATAATGTGTTTTTTCTTTCTTGTTTGTTACATGGATATGTACACATTCATCTTCTCTTTTAGGAATGATTTGTTTTGGTCACTAATCAATGGCATGCCATTTGAAATAATCTCAATCTCATTGTTCTACCTATGCATTTTCTATAGACACCCTGATTTGATATATCTATTTGCTTTCAACAATAAATATGATATCTTCTTTTATTTCAGAAATTACCATTTTGTTATCTATCAGCAAAATTTGGCAGATGGATGTTATAATACACATGTGATGTAAATTTTGAATCTTATGTTAGAAAAATATTTATTCTGTGTAGATTGAAACCAAAACACAAGTGAGGGGTGGATGTTGGTCGTCTGACGAGCCATCGTCCACGAGAGTAAAAATGACACGAGGATTTATACAAGTTCAAGAGTCCAAGAGGACCGTCCTACTCCTGTCGGTTAACCAACAGGCGGTTACCTTCGGGGAGGAAACCCTCAATGGCTCACATGTTTGAATATGTTTCTTTATTGCTTAAGAGAGCTCCCCTATAAATAAGGGATACATTGGGTATTTATAAGCTCTTAGCCATGTACAAATGATGAGAATACCTCTCAGTGAGATAACTAGCCTATGAATACAAGCGAGAGGTATAGTTGTCTTTTCTAAGCATGACTGCAATTCTTGATATGTATGTAGGTGTGTCTCGTAAAGCGGAGCCGTTAGTGGAGGGATGAACTATTCCTTCAACATATTCTTTTATGTGCATTGTTGAATTCACATGTATTTTTAAGCTATACTTTTGCGTGCTGACTTGATTAACAATTAATACCAGTTGATACTTGGCGATGATTCAACGAACGGGTGGCGATCATTTCGACTTCAGCTTTTAACTTCTAGCTTATTTTTCACTATTCATAAATTTCGTCTTTTTCTGAACTTTTGGCTTTTTGTTGAGCTTTTTTACCGGTTTTTTTCCGTATTTGTTTGTATTATACGTAATGGGCTAACATATTTTTTTATATTTTTTAATTTTTTTAAATTTAATTATGCTAAATAAGCCTTTGTCAGCTACAGTATTTTTTCAGCCAGTTACATTGCTTTTTAACCATAAGCCACTCAAAATAAGCCAAAATGATCACACCAGTCGCATTCCACACGGGGCGCCGAATTTGCGGCGAAGTCTTCAGCCCTAGCCAATAGCTCATCTCGAGTTATCCTAAGGCAAGTGCACCAGAGCCATGACAGAAATTCACGTGATCTGGGCGCCCACTCCAGCAGCCATCGCATTCCGTCACAACAGAGAGGGAGAGAGGGAGAGAGAGCGCGCGCCAAGCGGCCGCCAGCCAGATTCGAAGAAGAGGAGCGCTTGGTCAAGGCGAGGTGGAGTCCAGCAAGCGGAGGCGCCCCTGGGCACGGTCGACGCCGACGCGCTACGCCCGACGTCTGGGGCGACGGGGCGAAGAACCGCGCGGCCATGGGAGCCATCGAAGACGATGATGGGAAGGCTCGGGCACGGGGCTCCTCATGGCGAAGTACACCCTAGCGTCTTCACGGCGCCGAACCCAGGTAGGTGGAGGCAAGCTTCCATGGAAAACTCGGGTAAGCCAAGCCTTCGTTTCTCCTCTCTTTCGCTTTGCAACCCACTCCGGTTGTCTTAGGATGCGGCGGGGGCGACGGGCGTCCTGGAGGTGCCAGGGCGTGCGGAGGAGCCCGGCGGGCGTGCCAGGGCACCGGCAAGCACGCGGGGCGCAAGGATTTGCTGGATGCCGGGTGAGCCGAGCGCTGGAGCGCTTGTCAGGGCGTCAGCAGGCCGTGCTAGGGTCCGCACGCATGTGCCAGGGCGCCTGGCCGGCGCGCCAGGGCACCGGCGAGCTGTGCCAGGGCGCCTGACGGGCGCGCCAAGGTGCCGACGAGCTGCGCTAGGGTGCCTGGCGAGCGTGCCTGGGCGCCGACGAGCCGATTCGCTGGACGCCGAGGGCCAGGTGCCGCGGCGCTTGCCAGGGCGCCGGCAGGCCGTGCCAGGGCGCGTGGAGGAGGTGGCGCCGGGGCGCGGGCGCGCGAATGCCAGGGCGTCTCCATCAGCATGCAGGGGGGACTGGGCGCATGGGCGTTTTAGTGCTAGGGCACGTTGAGGGGCTGGCTTCCAGGGCGCTGCCAGTTGGTAGTGCCAGGGCGCTTGTATGTCGAGGCGCGGTGCCAGGGCGCTTGCAGGCCAAGGCTCAAATCCTGCTGACCGCACTTTTCCTCAAGGGCATAGCCTTGAGAACGTCAGCAGAGTACACCAGATTGCCCACATGCCTCTGCAACCATGAGCACGCCAAATTGGTTCGCAAACTGCAACGGCAAACATTGCAACCATGGAGATACTTCGTTACTTCTTAATCATCCAATGATCCAAAATGGCAGGGAAAGGTAGATGGCGCTGCCCATGGAAGATGGAACGAACATTTGCTTCTGATCAATGCTTCCCTAGGAGCAGGACAGCCAACATAACACTACAACAAAATCATATTCAGGGTACCATCTCATTGACTCTCATAAAACCGTCTCCTAACAAGTATACTACATCATGTGAAGTTAGAGCAACTCCAGCAGGGCCCCTACTTGAGCCCTCATCCTACTTTTGAGGGTCGAGGGGCAAAAAACCCACTCCAGCAGGGTCCCTACTTGAGCCCTCAAAAGTAGGGGGCCATCAAATCTCCCCCTCGAGCCCTCATTCCTGGGGGGTCTGGAGGGAGCCCCTACTTTTGAGGGCTCAAGTAGGGGGCCCTGCTGGAGTGAGTTTTTTGCCCCTCGGGCCTCAAAAGTAGGATGAGGGTGGGTCCTATGTGTCATCCCCTCTAAGAATGAATTTGAGGGTCCTGTTTTGAGGGCTCCTGTTGGAGTGTAACCCAAAAAACAGAGCCCTCAAAAGTAAGGAGAGCCCTCAAATAAAAAGTAGGGGCTCTATTTTGAAGGCTTTTATTGGAGTTGCTCTTATACTGCTACAAGGTTGGTAGCTAGCTTGGAGACGGTATCATCATTTCAATACCGTAACAGAATTGATTAAACGGCGACAGCGTGTTCACGGGAGACAGTGGACGTAAACGATAAGAGAGAATTATAAATGCAATCTTGTATGGTGCTGGTACAACACTAATTGTCATGTGGGGCGAGTTTGTACGGCTTGGATTGAATGTGTGATACCCAAACCATGTGTTTACGAGAGAATTTATGCTTTGTTTGGTGGTAAGATTGAAGATGGTAAGCAAAAGGTGGTTGGTAGTAAGATTAATTGACAACTATTCATTTATGTATTCATTTTTGTGATCCAATTAACCTCAGTTTCTCTGGATTTTGGTTAGGTGAGTAATTCATCAGGATATGGTTATCTCTTTCATTTTCAAAAAAAAAACGGCTTTGCATTGCCAACACTCGCAACTCTACAACCCTCGCCAACCAACTTGGGATCATGCTCGACTAGCACAACTAAGGCCCCGTTCGGGATATTGGAATTTTATATGATTCTCACATAAATTCACTATCCTTACAAAACTATGTTTCGAACACAGGATGTCACATGGATTTTATCGAGCTGTACCCCCAAAACCTCCTTTTCCAATAGTGTTATGCTCCAACGATTAAGACTATTTTTGAAGCTACGATTGTTGGTTTTTGTCTGTATTTTTTAAGATATTGGCGGACGATGAAGACACCGATGCGGATGGTATACACTATTTTTAGCTCAAGAAACCGTTTAGAGAAGTGTTATCGAGAATCTATTTGAAAAGGCCGTATTATTTATTTCGGTTTACAAATAAATCGAAACTAAAAGATAAAAAAAAGCTAAAAAAGAATGGACCCCAAATCATGTGCACATCTATTGCTTTCCCGTACTAAGCACACTTGTCGATCATTAAAAAGAGCATTTTGACGATCTGAAGACTCGTTCTCTCTCCTATAAAGTATGGCCGGAAGAATATACTGCTGCTCAACTATTCTATTCATGCCGCACGATGCCGCATCTGCATCGTGGTCGTGTACAATGATACAGCGGTTGAGCAAGTCAGCTCAGCGCGCCTTTTCCCAACTCTGCCGGCGAGATATGCTCCGAAAGCAACAGTGCAAAAAAAATAAATAAAGGTGGCCGATCGGTTTGGTTCCTAGCTACGGCTTGAAGCAAAGTCGATAGGCTTTACGGGAGATACTAAAAGAGCAAATTATGGTATCCAACCACTCGCCCTGCCTCTGCAAGACATCAAATGTACTGAAAAAATAATAATTAAGGATTACAGCTTGCTTCAGCAATTCATCTTCTTTTGAAATGCTGCAGCTTGAGTCGCAAAAGTCATGGTGAAACCTCATGGATCGCGCGCATTGTTGGATGTCAAGAATTTATCCTCTCCTTCCTACCATGAGTGGCCATCTTTAAGGGGGCAGTGCAAAGAGCAAACAATTACATCCGGTCTAGAACGTGAGGCGCTAGCACTTTAGACTTTGCCTTTTGCTTTCTTTCCTACAGCGCACGTTCTGGGTTCTAAAACCTGAGCCCTAATGCGAATGGGTGATCATTAAGTTCGGTACTGTATAATTTTGGGTGAAACCAAAGAGACCAAAAGGTAACATCGATATACGAACGAACTTAGCAAGAAAACCTGGAACTGTTGATGTGGACTGACAAACACGTACGCAAAAACTGAAAGTTCAGAAGGTCACTAGTTACTGTATCATGTATTCATGTGCTGTCACTCTACACTTCTACAGCCAAACCATGGTTCAGATTTCAGAACCTTACAAATTGAAACATAAACACATTATACATGCCCATCTAATCAGTAAATACATATGCAAATTCTGTTTATCTATGAACACTGAAGTACAGAGTGCTAAATGTCCGGATCATAAGTAGAGTTTGGCGAGATACGCTCTCTCTCCCTCTCGCCTCCCAGACGCCACTCTTCCTATCACCCCGGCCCTCCCTCTCATGCCGCCCGCACCCAGCTGTCGCCATGCCAACCCCTCCGCCCTGGCGAACGAGCGAGGCGGCCTGATGAAGAAGAGGTGTCCATCAACAAAGATGACCAGATCATGTCACCGAAGGCAATGACAACGCCCAGATCCGACCTCCCCAGCCTCCACACCGTTAGATCTAACCTTGTCGGTGAACGACGGAGACGAAGACAACACCACCACATCCAACCTCACCAGACTCACCACCATTGGATCCAGCCCTTGCCGACCTCCCCATCGTCGGACGATAGAGACAAGGATGACGCCACGAAATATGACCTCACCGACCTCCCCATCATCGGATCCAAACCTCGCCGCCTCCTTGCTCGTCAATGTAAGGTTGATGAGTCTGATTAGAGGAGGTGAATAGGCACTTTTAAAATTCTCTTTAGTTAAAATCGAGTTTTAGATGTGGAAATGTAAATCGAATTGGTTTCACTCAATCTAGGCGTAAATCATCTAGTTTCACTACGTGTACTAACAACATAAATATATGTTAAGGTTTGTAATTCTAAAGTGATAAACAATCAATTTAATTCTATGAATATAAATTGCATAAGGTAAAGCACAAGAGCAAACCATAATTGATATGGTCCCTTTTTATCATGGTATTTGGAGACTTGACGGTCTCTCCTAATCCACATTGAGGTAAATCCAAATGAATTGGGCCGGCTCCACGAATTAAATCAAACACCTCAAATCCACTTATGGTAACTCTTTCCCGCTTCTGGTATGTGAGCTCCAACCTTCACAATGCACCAAGCTACTTCACAACATTCTTTAAAGAGATCACCGGTTCTCACACCTTTAAGCTATTTAGGAGTCGACAACTTTCAAGAGTAATAAGTTGAAGATGCTCAATTGAACGAATCAAGTGACGAAGCTCAATTGAAAAGAAATCAACAACCAATGCAACACATGCACAAGGATTTTCCTCTTCAAGCTCACTAAGTGCAACACACGCATATAAGAGGTAAAAGGGCTTGCTCTTAGCTTAAAAATAAAGAATAGGGCACCAACAATCTTGTCCAACTGGCCACAAGAGAGTATTTATACTTTACATCAAGAAACTAGCAGTTGGACTTGGTTTCCAAAAAATCAGCTTGGACCAGTTGGACCGCCAACACATGGCCAGTCAGACCGGCCCCACTACAACGGCTAGAAAACTAGTCGGTATAGATCAGGGCTGTCAAACTGTCCACATAGGGACCGGTTGAACCGCTGGGTTAGATCAGACCACACAAATTGCATTGGTCAGATGGTCAACTAAAACCTCAAAGATGTACAAAAAATATGCTCTCTAGAGAAAAGGTACTAGCTATACAGCCTGATTGGACCGCTCCACCAGTCAGATCACCAACACATAGCTGATTAGATAGCTGCAAGATAGCCGGTCAGACCATCGACCAACTTGCTATCAAACCTTCCTTATCGGTCAAAATGCCAATACATGATCGGTTAGACCGCTCTACAGGAGAAAGCATCTATCCTAGATTTGCATGTACTCAACAATTCGCAAAACACATTTGTAAAATTTAGTACCATGCAAAATAAAAGCTAGGACATGATCCCTAACAAGCTAGTATCATGCACACAAGGATTATCTATAATTCCCAACAAGTTATAAAATACAATTGCACACTTTTAGAATCATGACACAAGGATTATATATATGAGCTTTAGCCATTTGAAAACACATTTGCAAATGTAAGCGTCATACTAAAAAGAATGAAAACATGGACATCAAAAACTTGCAAAACACATTCAAGTGTATAGTCCCATGATACAAGGGTTCAACATATGGGGCACAACTATTTGCCAAATACATTCGCAAATATAAGTCTCATGCAAAGAAGAGCTAGAGCAAGTGAGGTTGAACTATCAACAAATGATGAAACTCAAGCTACTAGACATGACCTCTCGTAATAGTACAGCAACCTATACTACTAATCCGGTTTTCTAACTAAACACGAAGACCGATAAAAGATTATGAATACATGCTTAGCCCTAGCTAGTCATAGCTTTACCTTAAGTCATAGTCTTGACATGCATCAACTCATGATGCATCATCACATCAACTCCATCATCACATGATGAGCCTTCACTTGACTTGATGATCAACATATGATCATCTTCTCTTAGACATGCATCTTCTTCTTGACTTGATGATCTTTAACACATGAAGTTATTCCAAGTCTTTCTCATTTGTGGAACCTACCCTATTTATCCAACTCATGAAAAATGTTAGTCCACAAAACAATTGCAATCAAATACCAAACTTCACCATTAACTCATAATGGAGGGATTAAATTCTACAATCTTCCCTTTTGGGTAATTCATGACAATTTCAACAAATAATGAGATAAAAATTGAATTGCGAGTATACAACATGTACACAACAATTATAACTCTAGAATAAGCTTTCAAAATAAAGCTTGCTCATCCGGTTGTCATTAATCATCCAACCATCAACATATAATAGAGGAACTAGATGACAACCGAATTATGAGAATATATAAACTGCACGAGCTATATACTCAAGGGATATGTTTCAAAGTAAAGATCCTTAATATGTTGAAATGGAACATGGATCAATACTAATAAAATCAAAACATCGAGTGAACTCCCACTAAATGTGTGCATACAAGAATGTATTATTTAATCATATGCACATATTCAAGTTTGACTAATTTGGTAAAGTTTACTCTATACTTTGAATACGAGGAATATAATAAAATAAGAATGTGATATTAAATACATACCTTTTATATTTTTCACCTTTTCACCCAAATAAAACTAAACAATATCATAATCAATGAACAAATTAGTCTCATAATTGTATTTGTCATTGTCACCAAAACCAACTTAATAGAGTTTAAACTTACAATCTCCCGCTTTTTAGTGATGAATGACAAATCCATTAATAATAAAAACAATTGGATAAAAATAAATATATGATAGAAAATTCAACAAGGTGAAGGCATAAATAAGCAAAAAATGAATTTTCCCCTTTATAGCATCAATGTTATTTTCCCCCTTTTTAGCATTATACACTTTAAAATCAATGCTATTATTTATTCTTCTCCCCTTTTGGCATTTATCATTAAGAAGGAATAAAAAAGTAAATTTACCCAAAATGAAGATGTTCCAACACATGGAGTTTGATACCAATTGATTTAATTTTGGTCATAAAGAGTATAAAATAAACATATATGACCAAGAGGGAAATTGAGATAACTAAAGAAAAAGATATTTTGCAAGCTGAATGGTCGAACCATCCGATGTGGTCAGGGACCAATATAGTCGACGATCGGTACTTTTGACTAGCTCTGTGTGAGCGGTCTGATCGGCTCTATATGAAGGGTCCAATCCACGAATGGTACTACCGGTTCTGTGTGAGCGGTACTTCCGATTTGTGGAACATCTAGCTTGTGTAGCGGTGCATTTTTCCAGAGAGACCTGTGTGGAGTCTTCTCGTCCCTGAGAAAATCAGTAGTTTCGCACGAGTTCTACGGTACTTCTGATGACCGGTAGTACTGAACTTTCCATGATGGAACTACCAGTTTTGCCTACAACGGCCACTTTTCTAACCATTTCTGAGGGGAGCAGCAGTATCGGTCGTTTGCCTGCGGTACTTCTGAGAATTCTGTATTTTTGTCCCAATGGCTAGTTTCGAGGTGTGGGGTATGTATACTCCCTTATGACCAGTTGGAGTATAACTTTTGCTACTTCATTTCACTATCTTGAGCTAGTGTGAGGTTCTCCTTTCAATTATGCATGTGTTACACCTTATGAGCAAGGATTAAGGCTCTAGATTGCATGTGTTGCATCTAGAGGTGGATTGGGTATCCATTCAAGCTTGTGCATTCCTTGCACGTGGTGAGAGTCAAATGACAGGATTGACTTATTACTTTTAGAGTTTGCTGACTCCTAAATGGCGTTGGAGATGTCATGCGCAGTGATCTTCTTAAAGAAGGTTGTGAGAAGACCCGATAAAGTTGCGAAGGTTGGAGCTCACCTACCAGAAGCGGGAAATGGCTACCACTAGTGGATTGAGGTGTTTCAACTTAATTTGTATAGACGGTCCAATTTGTTTAGGTTAATCTCAATGTGGACTAGGGGAGACCGGCAAGTTTCCAAACACCACAATAAAAAGCAACTGTTTCAATTATGGTTTGTTTTCTTATGCTCAATTTATATTTATAGAATTAAATTGATTGTTTGTCTTTCTAGAATTGCAAACATTAACATAAGCCTTAGAGTGTTGGTGCACTTAGGTGAACATAATTCTTTTAGGCGATATTTGTGATAAAACATTTTGAGTTAAGCTTCCGCATCTTATACTTGGTTTAGCCAAATAGAAATTAATAATTAATTAAATAAGAATTTTTTAGATTGCCTCTCTAGTTGGCCTTCTTGATCTATCAAGTGGTATCAGCGTTTGATCTCTTATTTATTAGGCCTCGCCATCTAGAGAGTAAAGGATGACAACTAGAGGTATAGTGCACCTAGATGAAGCACCTCTATTTGATGGTATAAATTATGACAATTGAAAAATCCAAATGATTTGTTATTTAAAGGCCATAAGCCCAAAAATATAGCGGATTGTATATGTAGGCTTTTCTTTTCCAAAGGATCCTCTTGCTCCAACAATTGAGGAAGAAAAATGCTAACATCTCGACGCTCAAGCAACTAACGCTTTATTTAGTGCTTTGAGTATAAATGTGTTCAATAAAATATGCAATCTTGAGAGCGCTCATGATATATGGATAAAAATTCAAGATAAATATGAAGTGCCCACCTAATTCGATTAGGATTGCATACAAGCGTGGTGTCGAGCAGTGGCGGACCCAGGATTTTATCAAAGGGTATGCCGCACCAAAATTTTTATATGCAATTCGGTAAAATCATTCGCCAATTCGGTAAATAATTGTAAAATTTGCACCATAATTCGGTATACAGGCACTAGATAATATGATAAGTCTTAAATTCAAGGATAAAGTTGGAAACTTGCGCAAATTACAATATAAATAGTTCAAACACCATACTAATAGTCTCAAATATACATAAAAGAGACTTACAATACTACTTGTCTGACTTTTTTAGCCTACGCTTTCTAAAGGACATGAAAGTCTCGATTATATCATCTTCATCTACTTTAAAGAAAATATCCCGCTCAATGAATGTGACTAGACAATCATCCAAAAAACTATCAACCATCTTATTTCTTTACTTTGTATATATTTTTCGAACTGTGAATTTCAAACTGTATATATTTTTGAACAATTTTAATATCATTTTAAGTCTCTAACTAAACAAGTTCACTCTGTAGATTTAATTAATTGGCTGGCCTACATCTGGCCCCAGGAAAGCAAATCGACATTAGTTTGTAAATCCAGTCTCATTAGTTAATAACTAAAAGATAACTACTGCATCACAAAATAGAGGAAATACTAGTTTTAATCTTTTCCGCAGAGATTAAATAATTATACCTTCAGAATGTATAGATATATTCAAGCTGAACTAAGCACTACGAAATGTCAATAACATTTCATTAACAAAAAAGCATGCAAATTAAGAAAAGAAAGGCTAGCATTGCTAGATTTACTAGGTGCTGTCCAAGTGTCCATAAAGTAAAACATGTTCTTGAAACACAATCAGGCAGCAGGCATAGCAACTTCTCTACAGGTGAATGGGAGCAAGAAGCCCAAGAAGAAAAGAAAAAGAAATAAGATGGAAATAGAGAAGACAAGACTCTACCTAGATGATTATCAGAAATCTAGGTACTCAACTTGATTCTCCATTTCCCCCAGCACACTGAAAAGTACTCTAATGAAGCAACTTAACACACGCGATGTTGAGAGATCTAAGACGAAACCCTACAATGCGACATGAGGGAGTTAGGGCCACTGCTAAGATCAAATTTGAGGTTTGCTAATTATCTAGCTAGAATGGAGTGACGCCGGCTGCAGCAGCGGCCGCCGCGGCCGCAGAGAGACCATCCTTGAGAAGCATGTCTTCAACGCCATCCTGCAAATGACAGAGCAGGGAAACAGCTACATATAGATGCTCACAGTCACAGCCCACAGGGTATGCCGTGGCCCACCCGGCATACCCTGTGGGTCCGCCCATGGTGTCGAGAGAAGAATGCTTAACTTGTAGCTCCCATGATGAAGAATCCACCATTTCTCCACATCAATTCAATACTTCATAGCAAAAGGTAATAAGAAGGTAAACAATGATGATGAGTATGATGCACCATCTTTTGATGAGTTGATGAACATGGTAAAAGAACTTAATAAATTTCTAGGAAAGGAGAAAGCTAAATTTAAGGTTTTCAAGAAAGAATATGTCTCCCTTCAAAATAATTATAATGTGCTAAAAGAAGAACATGAGTCTCTTCTTTTTAAAGAATATTCTAAGTCAAATGTAAATATAGGCATTACATGTGATTTAATAGATGATTTGCCATATATAGATTCTAATCCTTGCATAACATCTCAAAGTTAGTGTATCCATGTCTTGTGAGGATTTAATTGATATACCTTGTTGCTCACAAATAGATGCTTCTATTTCATCTATGTCTTGGATACTAACCTTGTAAAGGAAAACAAAGAGCTCAAGGTTCAAGGTGAAGAGCATCCCGAAATATTTTGGAAATTAATTCAACAAAGCAAACGCTTTAGAAGCAACAAGAAGGGTCATTTCGCCTCGGTATGCCCCAACAATATGGATGACAAACAAGAATCATCAATAAAGAGGCAAAGCCAGCAATGAGCAAGGCAAGAAGAGACATTTTAGTAAGAATTGTTTAAAAGGTATCATTCCTAAGATATTTTTATTTAATGAACATTATTTGCTTAAGAATAATAGAAATGACAGTGTATTTGCTAAAAATATTAGTTCACAAAAATTTATGCTAGAGCCGTTTGGGTGTCCAAATCTATTGTGACTAACATTTATGGACCCACCAATTTTTGGGTATCAAAAGGCGCTTAAAGGATTGATAGGTACTTGGAGAGATATTGAAGGCTTGGCTTGAATATAAAGAGGTGAATTCCACTACGTGCATAATGGGAGTAAGTTTGAGGATAATCATGCCACATCATGAACCAATGTCATCTCGGTAACAAGTATCTATATATATCTAGCCTCTACCCTTGTGTAGGTTGTATTGCACGAATATCATTTAAAAGGAGTGTTCTTGCTCTTGTTCTAAAAGTTTATTATTGTAATCATGTGCAAGATAAAGTGGCACATTAAGGGGAGTGCTAAATCATATTCCTGTATATCATATTCCTAAGTGTACCCAAATAAATTAAGTACTAGTATTGCTTTTGAAAAATTGAGTCATTTAGCCTAAAAATTAAGTCTTTACGTAGTTGATGACGAGTTCGACCACTCGAACATACACTCGTTGCACAGTTTCACTCGTAGTCATATGCTTCGCCCAAATAGCAATCACCAGAACTGATAAGTCAGATTGATTCAAGATCTTCTCTATTGTTGAGTTTACGTGGAGTTACAAGCTGCCCTCACAAGAACCCCTAAAAACCCTAGCACACAGACATCTCGCAAAAGCCACGCTAAAATTCTTAGCCTACCTCTGCTTTTATATGCTACTGCCCTACACCGTGTTCTACTCAAATACAAACACATACTCTTATCTCTTCCTTAAATCAAGGAACCCGAAACACTTTCTACACAGGTTTTAATCAAACTCTATGTCTTCAAGTTATGGACTCCATCCACAACTCCTAATCTAACACGTGACGAAGCCTCCAGGACCGCGCCGCCCATAGCTTCTACATGTATCACAACCTTTGATCTCCAGGTACTCTAGCGTTAGCCTGATCACCTCACATGACATCCTCAACTGTTTAGACCTCAGATCTCCCTATTTTAGTACCGGTCCTCCTCATTACTGACCGTGATTGTCTCCACGCTCACCTACACATGTAAAGACCAAAGAAATATTTTCTCGGCACAAGTTGTTTACAACTTAACCGTCACCAGCGCGCGCACACACACACACAAAACACACCTTTAAAGGGAAAGTGGTCGACGTCGAAGGGCCGTGGTCGAAGGGGACAATGATCGAAGGGGCGGTGGTCGAAGGGGGAGGTGGTCGAAGGGGGCAGTGGTCGAAGTCGCAGATCTGTGGTCGAAGTCGAAGGTCCGTGGTTGAAGGGGGCCATGGTCGAAGGGGGAAGTGGTCGACATCGAAGGGCTATGGTCGAAGGGGACAGTGGTCGAAGGGGGCGTGGTCCAAGTCGAAGATTCGTGGTCAAAGTCAAAGATCCTTAGTCGAAGTCGAAGCCATGGTCGAAGGGGCCGTGGTTGAAGGAGGAAGTGGTTGGCATCGAAGGGCCGTGGTTGAAGAGGATAGTGGTCGAGGAGGACAGTGGTCAAAGTCGAAGATCCGTGGTCATCATCGAAGCCGTGGTCGAAGGGGGAAGTGGTCGACGTCGAAGGGCCATGGTCGAAGGGGACAGTGGTTGAAAGGGTCAGTGGTCGAAGGGGGCAGTGCTCGAAGTCGAAAGAAGCAGTTTGTTGAAGTCACGGTCATGGTCTTAGTCGTAGCACCCGCGGACGTGGTCGTAGCGGTCATGGTTGTAGTCGTAGCGCCAAACCGGAGGGCACCTGTTGGTTCGTCCACAACCTCCACCGCTACGAGTTCCCTCTCCAGTTGAACATCCCCGTCGCCTACCCCTAGGTCATCCCGAGATCGAGCTCCCCACCCTCAATGGCAAGACTCACAAGGTGGTCGAAGTCGAAACTATGGTCGAAAGGGGAAGTGGTCGCCGTTGAAGGGTCGTGGTCGAAGAGAGTAGTGGTCGAAGTCGAGGAGGGCAATGGTCGAAGTCGAGGCTGTGGCCGAAGTTGGGGCTGAGCAGGCTGGTACCGGCAGTTGGGCGATAGGGCACAAGCACACCGAAGACTTGCCAATGTATGACCACTAGCGATTGTCGACCGCTCCCGACCTACGATCACGTGCGATGGTTAACGACTTCTAACTTACGACCACGAGGTGTGATCGACAGCTTCTAATTTACGACCATGAGCACTGGTCGATGTGTTTCAACTTACGACCACGAGGTGTGGTAGATGTCTTTCGACTTACGACTACGAGCGCTGGTCGATGTGTTTCGACTTACGATTACGAGGTATCCTCGATGGCTTCCGACTTACGACCACGAATGATGATCGTCGGCTTCCGATGTATGACCATGAGCCATTGTCGAAGGCTCCTGATTTAGGACCACGATTGATCCTCAACTGCTGTCAACTTACGACCACCAGCAATGGTCGACCGCTCCTGACCTACTATTAAGCGCGATGGTCGACGGCTTCCGACTTATGATGACGAGGTGTGCTCGAGGGCTCCCGACCTACGACCATGAGGTGTGGTCGATGTCTTCCGACTTATAACCACGAGGTGTGATCGATGACTTCCGACTTACTTGACAGATTTAAAAACTTTTAGAACATGGTTGTATACATATTCTAAAATTTTTTACCACCCTTAAGTTTTAAAAACATGTAATATGATAAATTTTAAAAATCCATAACAGCGCACAAATATTCAGCTGGTATCCACTATAAACAAGGCCTCAAACCAGACCCAGGTTTCAACACTTAAGTACCAAACTGGCGAATAACCCTTTCACCGGCGCTTGTACCTGGTCCACCTGCAAGTGACTGCCCCGCTCGTTTCGGCTTGGGCTTCTGGCTTATTTTTCACTATTCAACAATTTCGTTTTTTCTAGTTTTTTTGGCTTTTTTTTGTCGGTTCTATTTTTTCGCGTATTCGTTTATACTGTCCGTGATGGGATAACATGCTTTTTCTATTTTTAATTTTTTTAAATTTAATTATCCAAATAAGTCATCGTTAGCTATAGTGTTTTTTAGCCAGCTATAATAATTTTTAGTTAACAATTACTCAAAATAAATCCTTTTGAACAGGGCGCGTATGGGCGCGCCTTTTGTATGCGTAGACCGTAGGCCTTGACCCCGACCCGGAACCTACCGGCTAGCCGTGCGAAACCGAACGAACAAAAAATGACGCTGCCCTCCCTGACCTGACGCAACTCCAAACTCCGTCCTGTTTGTTTCACTTCCATTTCCCACCTTCTAAAAAAAAAATTTCAAAATTTCCGTTTTTATTTCCCCTCCCCTCCTCTCCTCTCTCTCTCTCTCTCTCTCCCCTCACCTCCGACCCAAACTCCCCACGAACGCCATCTCCCCAATTTGAAACCCTAGGCTGCCGCATCAATCCGGGGCGGTGGTTGCAGTGAGGGTCGCTGGTTGTAGCGGTTCGTCGAGCGGAGGAGACGGCGGCGGCGGCGGCGGCCGGCCATGTCGACGGAGGACGAGAAGCTCCTCAAGGAGGCGAAGAAGCTGCCGTGGGACGAGCGGCTGCAGCATAAGAACTGGAAGGTGCGGAATGACGCCAACATCGACCTCGCCGGCCTCTGCGACTCCATCACCGACCCGAAGGACGCCCGCCTCCGCGAGTTCGGTGAGATACGCTCCCACCACCTCCCGATCCGCCCCATTTCGCGCTCGGATCTGCGTTATGCTTGATTTGCGCGGTTCCATTTCGAGATTTTTGCGCGATTTTTTGGTGTTAGATCTGAAGAACTTTTTTTTTGCGGTGGTGGTTAGGGCCGTTGTTTAAGAAGACGGTTGCGGATTCGAACGCGCCGGTGCAGGAGAAGGCGTTGGATGCCCTGCTCGCTTTCCAGCGAGCGGCTGATGCTGATGCATCGAGGTGCGTATGCTACGTCATTTGCTGTTGTGCTGCTTATTGTTTTTTTTTTCCGAATGATTTGTGGAGTTGGTCCGTCCCAGGTACGCCAAGGAGGTGTGCGATGCGATCGTTGCCAAGTGCCTCACTGGCCGGCCTAAGACTGTTGAGAAGGCTCAAGCTGCATTCCTCCTTTGGGTGGAGCTGGAGGCGGCGGAGGTCTTCCTTGTATGTTGAACTGCAATTGGTGATTACTTTGGCTATGAATTATGATAAATTGTATGTATTGAACACATAATGGTGGTGGTGCATGAAGCCATGAATGAATGCCTGAAACAGCAAACACCAATTTCCCTCCTTTGCCCTTCAGTCTTCTACTTTGATTGTGGTATAGACGTATAGTGGGCTGCAAAAGTGTGCAAATAGTTTAGTTATTCTGTTCTTTCTTTCATTTGTTAATAGGGAAAATTTTCTGTTAATTATTACAAGCATCCCTGGAGTGTACTTCCTGAGCGTGCATTGCTGGGAAGCACTTGTTAGTTTGATTGATGGTGATGACAACTGTTTACATTTATTCCCAGTCCCATCCATATTCACACTTAAGAGTATTTTGTTATCACCACTTGTAAGCAGGCCTGCCCACCCAAGTACTATGAAACCGGAGTTTTTTTTGTTCAACTGAGATGCATTATGATGACAGTGGTAGTGGTCTGGAGGTATACCGATCTAACTGGAGAAGCATTTGGATGGAGTTGGCATATATGCATTCATGCAATTACATGTTAATAACACCATTGGGATGTAGGCATTTTAAGATAAAAATTACCTGTTAGTAGACTATTGATGTCAGCATATACATAGTAAAACTAGCTCCCACTCATTGATACATAGAAGCTTCATATGATATCTCTGTCATCATTTCTTGATTGCTTCAGCATTTTGAGGAGCTTGCTGTTTAATCTCAATATTTGTAGAAGAATTTATTCTGGTGATACGATCATATCTTGCTGCAAGGCATTGATGACTAGCCTTTGTCTAAGATTTTCTTCTTTAGTTGCTTACTCAACCCATCTAAAAGACTTCTCATCTCTTTCTACTATCACATGTTCCTTCTTGTAATTAATATTTATAGCATGCCAACATGCCCAAACTGACTTCATGTGGTTGTGCTGCCAGGAATCTATGGAGAAGGCTGTAAAAAACAAAGTGGCTAAAGCTGTTGTACCTGCTATTGATGTGATGTTTCAAGCACTTAGGTAAGTTCCTAGCTTATAATTTGGCTCCCTGTTGTGACAAGTTTTTATTGAACTCCTCTGACATCTTTTTTTCCTTACTAGTGAATTTGGAGCTAAGGTGGTACCTCCCAAAAAAATTCTAAGAATGCTTCCTGAGCTTTTTGATCATCCAGACCAGAATGTTCGGGCTTCTTCCAAGGGTTTGACGCTTGAGCTTTGTCGGTGGATTGGCAAAGAGCCTGTAAAGGCAATTTTATTTGAGAAGATGAGAGACACAATGGTGGGATTATTCGTACCAGACTACCAGTACAATACTTATATTGAACATGTGTATTATGAGTCAATATTATAACCATACTTCTTTTTGTATGTAGAAAAAAGAGTTGGAAGTAGAGCTTGCAAATGTCTCAGGAATTGCTAAGCCAACTCGCAAGATAAGGTGCTTTTCTCTTTTTTTAAAGAGCATCTGTCTGATATTTTTGGCTTTACATGAAATTTCTGACCTAACCTTGGCAAATAGATATCTAAATTCTAGGTTCAGCTTGTATTATGATTCTACATGAACTATGATAAATTGCCACAGAATATGTTTTATAGTGCTTTTATGTTTGAGTTTGTCTTATTTGTTTTGTTAGAGTAGAGGGCCATATTGCAAGCTATTTGTTAATAACTCATTCTTGATTTGCCTTCTACATAACAACAAATTATGTAAGCATCTCATAATCTTATTGTATGGGATTTTACTGCCATCTTTTTACTTAAAATATATACTTTTAAATGGATGGGTATTTGTTTTGCAATCTAAATCCTTGGATGAGGAACTTACAGAATAAGCAATTGAATATTTCGCCATCCAACCACAAATGTTAAATTAATGCTATAGATAATTATATTAACACTTTGTTAGGTGTTGAATTGATAAGTGAAATTCATCGAACCAACTTAAGTTCTACAAAATGTCAGGATTGATTGTGTGATGCTATTTGTGCATTTGTTCTAGTTATGATCGCAGAAGCTTAAAAGGCTACTCCATTTTCAAGCATAAGTCTTTTTTATGGCCTTTAAGATACTACTTTGACCACTATTTTTGTTTACCACAATGTGCTGGTAATAAGCTTAAATACAATATTATGAGATTACTATTGAAAATGAGCACATTGATGTCATTTACATGCAGCCAATCTAGATGCTTCTGTATATATTAGTGGTCAAAGCTGAAAATTTTGACTACTCTTTTAGCAAAAGGAATTATATTTAAGAATGTATTGATCAGATGAAATGTTTGATATATTAGCCAAAGTATTTCTCATGCTTGCTGCATAGACCAAACCAAATATAGAATATGCTGTGCTTTACTGTTTGGTTTTACCTAAGTGCTGTTTGTTTTGTTAGCTCTCTTTCTCATGCAGTAATAATTATTGTAAGTGTAGAGAAATCAGCTACATATTTGCAATATACTAGTTGTGGAATGATACTGATTTGAAGTGGGCTATCATAAGATTGTTCAACTGGGGCAAATCGTGTGGTACATTCACAACTTTCGTAAAACCTTCTTCTGAGTGTTCTCTAGGGTTGCTGCAAAAAATGTTAGTTTCTCGGCCCCAAGAAACATGTTGATGTTTTGGTTTGTTGAATATGTTTTTGTGCCCTAAGAGATGTGTTGATTTTTTTGACTTCTTGTGTATATTGTTAAACATCTATGGATATCGAGGACAATCTACTGTGATTGTTTTG
Organism: Dendrocalamus latiflorus; assembly: GCA_017311315.1. Classification (NCBI taxonomy): domain Eukaryota; kingdom Viridiplantae; phylum Streptophyta; class Magnoliopsida; order Poales; family Poaceae; genus Dendrocalamus; species Dendrocalamus latiflorus. Next base: position 51,043,247 of record CM029664.1, on the reverse strand, counting down.
TTTTACCATGTTCATGCAGTGGCATGTACCATAGGTTTATATTTCTTCTACTTGGCTGATCATATAGTGAAAGTGGATATGATTTAAACATTATTTACTAGATCCGAACAAGAAAAGGAGCTTGAGGAGGAAGCTGTGCCAGAGACATCAGGTGCTAACACTTCTGAAGAGGCAGCGCCAGATGGTCTGTTGTTTTGTGGTGCAAATTTATTGTTATTTTCATTTCTATTATTGACAAGCTTGCTGCTTTTTTACATTTACCATGAGAGTACTGACACAATTTTACTTCCAGTCCCTATGGAGATCGACGAATATGATCTTGTTGATCCTGTAGATATTTTAACTCCACTTGAAAAGTCTGGATTTTGGGATGGCGTGGTATGTTATCTGACTTGCATACACACACTGTTGTTCACACCATCATAGCAAAAGGTTTTTATTGTTATATCGATTTTTGATGTCATTGTGTTCTATGTGATACCAGAAAGCAACTAAATGGTCTGAAAGAAGGGATGCTGTGGCAGAGCTAACTAAGCTTGCTTCAGCAAAAAAAATTGCTCCCGGTGATTTTCATGAAGTTTGTCGAGCACTTAAAAAGGTTAATCTTGGCTTAAAGTCTTCATGATATTTTTACATATCCAAATTTGCGTTGCTTTCCTTTCTCACAGGAGAAACAAAAAATAGAAGTTTGCTGTGAATTGTGACTCATGTAGTCATCTGTATCTTGTTTCCTTATATTTTATATGAAAATTCTCTTTTCCCCTCACATATTGAGTTTGTACTTGAAGCTTTATATGTAGGAATACTAAATTTAGTTTGTACCTGAACCAAAGTGGTTTGTAATTTTGTATGACTGCACCTACCCTTACCTATTAGGTTACATTCCATGCTAGATATGCCCCCATGTTATTTTTAACTGCCACAGGAAACATTCTTCGGGAGATTGTATTATGTTGTTTTAGAAGTTTCTTGACTTATTGTGGGATCATTTTTGTGATAGAAATAGCCTTTTATTTATTTTCTCACACTTCCATTTTCTTGCCCATCTATTGTTGCTAGTTTGATCTACCAGAGAGGTAGGTATTCAGGAGCCTGGGTGCTACCATGAGGTTGTTGTTTCGAATCATGTTTGTGCTTTGTAAATACTGATTCACTTTCTTTTCTGTGCTTTTTGGCTATTGCAGCTTGTTACAGATGTTAATTTGGCTGTTTCAGTGGAAGCTACTCAAGCAATAGGGAATTTAGCTAAAGGTTTAAGAACTCATTTTTCTGGAAATTCACGGATTCTGCTTCCTGTTTTACTTGTAAGTAGAATTATCTTTTTTCCTTGAATAGCCATAAGTTGCTAGCTAAATCATTTTGCTGCTTGTGATATCTTCTAACTTATAGCATTAGATGTCCGACCTGCTTTACACTCTGGATGGTTTTCTGTTTTTTAAGAGTTTTCCTTTCACCTTCACTTTAGCCATAGAATCGATTAGTGTTGTCAAATTTGCATGTGAATATGTGATCCACTTGAACTGTGAATTGTCTTTATTATGTGCGAGGTCCTTGATGTTGGTATAAGCATAGTTGTCACTTGTCACGGTGTCGCCTAGGCGAAGCCTAGTCGCGGACTAGGCATCTGGTTTGTGGCGGATGGACGCCAGGGCTTGTTGGCTCGCTTGTGGTAGTTTGGTGCCTGCCTGGAAGCTCCAGGTGTCGTCCAGGGTGACTAGGCTGCGGGAAGGGGCTGGGAGTGAGAAAACACTCTCGTGGGTGGGATTCATTTAATTAACAGGGGGAGAGAGAGGGAAAATGAGAAGGAGATAGGGTCCTGAACCCTAGCCACAACTATTGCTGTCGCTAACTGGCTGGGTGTAGCCTATGGAAGGGACTAGGGAAGAACTTGGGAGAGTGGTTGACTGGTAGCACAGTAAGGGAGAGCAGAGTTGGAGAAGTTAGAATAGTATATATATATTTTTAGTATTTTACCATTTCTTTTGCAGAAAATTGGTGTTGTGGAACTGTGGGATGCTGTTCTGCTTCATCCACTGTTCTTTCCAAGTGTGACCTGGAATCTTCTGTGACCGAGGGAAATACAATGATCTATGTGAAAAAGAAGATCAATGGGGATCTTCTTTGGCTAAAATGTATTTTTTAAATATGTTAAATAGAAATTGTACTCTTGTTATTATAGTAAATATTTATTTATTTTTACAATATATAATCTATTGCCTAATTGTCATGCCTAGGTGTCCAGGCGGTACCAAGGCACCATGATAACCTTGGGTATAAACCAGTTCGTGTAGATTCAGTGCTTTATGATAGTAATAACGTACACACATTTGGAGAGAAATCTGTGTGTAGAATGATACAGGGATATACTGGTTTATGCGATATTCAAACCGTATTTGAGTGTAAAATATATTTGGTGATCTAACTGTGTATTAAACTAGTTAGTTTTTGAAATTATTCTCTCAGTGGATTGTATTCATCTTTGTTTCTGACTTTCAGTTAATAATGCAACACCCACTGCCTTGTTCCAATTGAGAAGTTTACTTGGTTAACCACAATCTTCTTATATAAAATAACCTCTGGCATGGCACCTTATTATGTTTGTTGCTCGTCTTATTGATTGATGGACTCCTTATGCTGCAGTAAATTAAAGTGTTGATCAAGTAAAGTTAAATGTTCCCCCATATGCCTTTGTTATGTTAAACAGGAAAAACTGAAAGAGAAAAAGGCAACTATGACAGAAGCACTGAGTCAAACGCTTCAAGCAATGCATAAGTCTGGCTGTATTACTCTTCTTGATGTGATTGAAGGTTAGTTTTTTTTTGTTGGGTACATGTCACATTCTTTAAAAGATCTGTCACATGCTTGTTTAGTCTGCACTCAGCAGTAGGCCAGTATGTAATTGGCAGCATACTTTGTTTAAAAGTAATGGAGACGTACCTGAAAAAGTGAAAATGAAAGTGTTTTATCTTTTAAAGTAACACCTTTCTGTTGAAAATCCTGAACTCAATCTTTATATCTGGCTCAAAATCTGAGTAAGAAAATGGTTTTTTGTGTTATTGCAGATGTTAGGGTGGCTGTAAAAAACAAGGTCCCTCTTGTTCGATCCTTAACGTTGAACTGGGTTACATTTTGCATTGAAACAAGCAATAAGACAACTGCCCTAAAGTTGCACAAGGATTATGTGCCTATCTGCATGGAGGTAAATAACCATTTTTCATTTTACTGCCTGGGATTTCTTCTTGTTGTATTTACTGTTATGTATTTGCATTTATCTTTATTTTCTACTGTTAGTGCTTGAATGATGGCACCCCAGAAGTGCGGGATGCTTCATTTTCCGCTTTGACTGCCATAGCTAAGGTTTGTTTCTTGTGTGCACATTTTTCTCTTGACATTTTTCTATCCTTAAATTTTACTTACAGTCTATGGAATTTTTGGCACTTTTGCTGTCTGTATAGATGGTTGGTATGAAACCGTTGGAACGATCCCTGGAGAAATTAGATGACGTGAGGAAAAAGAAACTGTCAGATATGATTGGTTCCACCAGTGATACCGTTTTAAGTTCAGGGATAGGTTAGAGCTGCTATTACTTTCGTAATTTTCCATCTTTTTACATGGGATCCATATGCCTCTGTTTTGTACTGACTTCTATACGAACTATACCATTTCAGTGCCTACCTCAAATTCAGGAGCTGTCACATCTGCTCGTGAGGTACCTTGTCTATCTTTTGATTTTACTATTATCTAACTGAGTGCTTGTGAGTTGCAACGGATCTCAAATAATTGATACCATGTATTCTAAACCCTCAAAAACAAAATAAACCAAGTTTCCCTACCATGAGTTCAGAGTTGGTTGCCCATGAGATTCGAGTTTTTCACTAAATCAACATACTATAGCGACCATATGAAATCCATCGTGCACAAATATTTAGCCTTAAATTTGGAAATTGCATAAAAATTTCCCACCCTATAAGCAAGCCGAATCGCACGACAAGTCACATGCATACACATATAAGTATACACACATGATCCCATGCTTTGCAGAATATCCTCCAAGGCACATGTTACGTGCCCGGGCAACCGATCGAAGGTAGTATGGATGGGAGGGGGCTGGCCGTGTGGATGGTTGGCGTTCCGCCGTCGTTGGCAGGCAGTGGCGGACCTAGAATTTTACCAAAGGGTATGCCATACCAAAATTTTCATATGTAATTCGGTAAAACTATTTGCTAATTCGGTAAATAATTGTAAAATTTGCACCGTAATTCGGTATACAGGCACTAAATAATATGACAAATCTTAAATTTAAGGATTAAATTGAAAACTTACACAAATTACAATATAAATAGTTCAAACACCATACTAATAGTCTCAAATATACATAAAATAGACTTACAGTACTATTTGTCTGATTTTTTTAGCCTACGCTTTTTAAAGGACATGAAAGTCTCGATTATATCATGTTCATCCACTTCAAAGAAAATATCCCGCTCAATGAATGTGACTAACGACCCCTGTTCAGAAAGTTGCAGTTATCGTGGAACCTGTCTCACGATCCCTGTTCAGAAAGTGTTCCTCCTGTTGGCTAGTACATCCATTGAGGTGTTGACTGACTGAGAAAATCTACAACTCCTGCAGCAGTCCTGTCCAAAACTACCATAGATTTCCATAGTCTCTTGAGAGTGCCACGCTGAGTCAAACCTTTAGTCTTATCCAAAATACCAACATGCTTAATAGATCTGATAACTTCGTGCTTCATCTTAGCACTAGAGGAGCCCCAGTCACTAACCTTTCGGTCCTTGGCCTTCTCTTCAAGCTCGTAGTACTCGATCTCATCGACTGTGTCCTCAGCCTCCTCGACTGCATCCCTGAGCTGCCACAGCCATGCATCCAGTGCGCTGTTCATCTCCTTGATGTACACCGGGTTCACAACATCGAACACGACCAGGATCTTTTGCAAGGCCTGCAGTATTCTGTTCTTCATCTCGTCCATTTCTGCAGTCCTGCGGTATTCCTTGAGGTAGGTGAAGGCCTTGGCGACCAAGGAGATGACCGGAGTTGCAACCGACTTGCTGGAGGCGCCGGGCCCAGGGTATGCCGTGGCCCACCCGGCATACCCTGTGGGTCCGCCCCTGTTGGCAGGCGGTGTACAGGGAACGAAGATGAGAATAGAGAGAATAGGAGATGAGATATGAGAGTTGTTCCTTTCTTACCTTTATTGATCTAACGTGCCTCTTAAATAGAGACTTACAAGCAAACCTAATCTGTTACAGATAAGCTAATTGATTGGAAGGCAATAATGAGAATAGCAGATAATAGTTGGACTCTAATTCGTATTAGCTTCTCGGTTGGAACCGTCCTCTGTAGCTGGCGCCGCACGTCGTCGTGTATACGGAATACCGACCATGACATCTCTTCCGTCCTTCGGAAACAGCTCGTCCTCGAGCTGAAATTGTGGGTAGCGGCGACGAAAATCCTCCTCATTCTCCCACGTGGCGTCTGTTGGTGATTGGCCCGTCCACTGCACAAGCATTTGCCGGACGCCCCGGGCGATACGGCCGCGAATTGCCTTCTCGGGCGACGGCAGCACCCGGCCATGAAGAAGAACCGGCAACGAAGGAGGCGCCGCGGGAGGCTCACCACGAAAAAGCTTCAATGTGCCGACGTGGAATACATCATGAATGCGAGCGCCCGCCGGTAATTGCACCCGATATGCAACATCGCTAATGCACTCTAATACCTTATAGGGACCATAATACCTTGGAGCCAACTTCCCTTTGCTGTGTCCTGGAACTGAAACGGCCGGCCTATGCAAGAGCCGAATCCACACCCAATCACCGATGCCGAACGAAACATCACGGTGCTTAGCATCATAAAAGCGCTTGGCATAATCTTGAGCTTGAAGGAGACGTTCTCGAGTGGCCAGGAGAAAATCATCGCGGTCCAGCAAGGCTTGTTCCACTGCCGGTACACGCGCCTCACCCTTATCATAGGAACGAAGCGAAGGGGGAGGCCGTCCATACACCACCTGAAACGGCGTTGTCCGGAGAGAAGACTGATAGGCGGTATTGAAACAATACTCCGCCCATGGAAGCCAACGCAGCCATTGGCGAGGTCTGTCGCCCGTCAAACAACGAAGATACATGATAATCACCTTATTGGCCGCTTCCGACTATCCGTCACTTTGGGGGTGAAAAGCGGAAGTGAAATTGAGTTGCACCCCGGATAGACGAAAAAGCTCCCGCCAAAAAGAACTGGTGAACACTGTGTCACGGTCACTGATGATTGAGCATGGAATGCCGTGAAGACGCACAATGTTGTCGAAGAAGGCTGCAGCCACAGATGTCGCCGAGTACGGGTGGCCGAGGGGAATGAAATGCGCATATTTGGAGAAGCGATCGACGACCGTCATGATGACCGACTTGCCATGTACACGCGGAAGGCCCTCGACAAAATCCATGGCAATGTCCATCCATACGTGAGTTGGAACCGGTAAGGGTTGAAGTAGACCTGCTGGGTGTAGATGCTCTGATTTATTGCGTTGACATACGGCACAGTCCCGGACGTAGGATTGGACCAGCTGACGAGCGCCTGGAACATGAAAATCTGCACGCAGGCGCTGTAACGTGCGTTGCACGCCTTCATGACCGATATGAGCGGCGGCCAAAAGTGCAGGAAGGCTTGGGGACGACGCAGGAACGAACACCCGGCGCTCCACGGTGATCAAGCCGTCCACCACGGACCAGGCCTGCTCCTTGTCCCCGCGGACTATAGCGTCGCGAAGGTGCTGCAGGTTTGGGTCCGTCGCCACTTCCTGTCGCAGCTGGTCGAAGACGTCGAAAGTGGAAGTGGTCAGAGAGGCTAGGGACGGTCCGTCCACTTCCACGCGACGCGAGAGTGCGTCGGCCACCGTGTTCGCCCGTCCCGGACGGAACTCTACCGCGAAGTCAAAACCCATCAACTTGCTAACCCACCGATGCTACGGAATGGTGGATAAGCGCTGGTCCAACAAAAATTTGAGAGAATAATGATCCGTTCGAACAAGGAAAGGGCGGCCCCAAAGATATGCGCGCCAGTGACGCACGGCCTGCACCAACCCAATTAGCTCGCGTTCATAAGCGGCGAGCCCGGCGTAGCGAGGTGGAAACGGCCTGCTGAAGAACGCCAATGGACCACCATCTTGATGTAAAACGGCGCCCAAACCCGATCCCGACGCATCGCATTCGACCACGAAGGTGCGATGGAAATCGGGAAGTTGGAGCTCCGACGCTGTAGACAGGGCATGCTTCAGGGCAGAGAAGGCCGATGCCGCTTGATCAGACCAGCGGAAAGCATCCCGTTTAAGGAGCCCGGTGAGGGGCGCTGCCAATGCCCCGTAATTCTTGATGAACTTGCGGTAGTAACCGGCAAGGCCCAAGAAGCCGCGAACTGCGCGTACCGATCGCGGTTGTGGCCACTCTTCAACAGCCGCCACCTTCTGTTTGTCCATAGCGACGCCGGCAGCGGACACCACATGGCCAAGGTAGGTGACCGAAGGCGCCGCAAAGGTGCACTTGGATTTCTTCAACACCAAGTGGTTGGCGCGGATGGCGGTGAGGACGGTGCGAACATGATGAAGGTGTTCGGACCACGAATGGCTGTAGATCAAAATATCGTCAAAAAAGACGAGTACAAATTGACGGAGGAAGGGAGCGAGCACCGTGTTCATTAGGGCTTGGAAAGTTGCCGGCGCGTTGGTTAAACCGAACGGCATTACCAAAAACTCGAAGTGGCCATGGTGAGTGCGGAACGCTGTTTGTGGACGTCAGCCGGATGCATGCGAACTTGATGATAGCCGGAGCGGAGATCCAACTTGGTGAAGAAACGCGCGCCCCGCAACTCGTCCAATAACTCCTCAACGACAGGGATGGGAAATTTGTCTTTACTAGTAACGGCGTTGAGGGCGCGGTAATCTACACAGAACCGCCACGAACCATCCCGCTTGCGCACCAACAGGACCGGAGAGGAGAACGGCGATGTACTCGGTCTGATAATCCCTTGTGCTAGCATAGTCGCACATTGCTTCTCGAGTTCGTCCTTCTGTAGTTGCGGGTAACGGTATGGTCGAACTGCTACTGCCCCTGTGTCCGGCTTGAGGTATATCCGATGATCGTGAATACGTGGGGGAGGCAGGCCGCTCGGCTCTCTGAAAAGATCGTCAAACTCATGCAGGAGATGTTGAAGTATGTCTTCGGGTGTAATTGCCGTGAGCGCCGCCGGCCTTGAGCTCGCAACCCCCTGCCATACGACCTCCCGTCCGTGGCGCCATATGGTCATGTGAAGGCGGTCAAAATCCCAGAGAATAGGACCGAGGGTGCGGAGCCATTGGGTGCCCAGAATAATGTCGAATGAACCCAAGTTAAGAGCGAAACAGTCCACTGCAAATTCCTCGTCTGCCACTGCGAGACGCAAGGCCGGACATACCTGTGCTGGAAAGCCGATCGCCGTTGGCCACCCAAACACGGAGGCCCGACTTGACTGGTGTAAGTGGTAGTTGAAGACGGTGGACGAGCTGTTGATTGATAAAGTTGTGTGTGGAACCGGAATCGATCAAGGCGATCACGGCATGCCCGGCGAGGTGTACGGTCAGCTGCATAGTACTTGAGCCACCAAAACCGGAAAGCGCGTTTAGCGAAATACGCGGTTCCACTGGATCGTCGGCGGGTTCCCAGCCATCATCATCAGCCGCCGAGTCGTCGTAGTCGATGTAGAACAGCTTGGCGCAGCGATGCCCACGGACAAATTTCTCGTCGCAATTATAGCACAACCCTTGGCGACGTCACTCGGCCAACTCTGCCGGAGACAAACACCGAAAGTGCCGTGCTTCCGGTGCCGCAACAGAGGTGGTCACCGCCGCATGCCCAGGCGTCGGCGACGTAGTGGACGACGAGAATGTGGGAACCCTGGATGCCGGTCGGAAAGAAGCGCGTGTTGCCCTGATCTTCTTCTCATAAGCCCGAGCAAGGCTCATTGCAAGCTGTAAGTCATCGGTTTGTTGGATCTCCACGTCGAGACGGATTTCTTCTTGGAGCCCCGCCGTGAACAACTGCGTTTGCTGTCGTTCGTGTAGGGGATCAGCACGACCCAGCAAGGCTAGAAACTTCTCTTGGTATGCTTCCACCGAGCCGGTTTGTGTCAAACGTTTCAATTCACCCAACGGATTGCTGCGGATTGGCGGCCCAAAGCGCACATGGCACATCTCCTTGAAAGTATCCCACGATGGTGCACCGCGGGTGCGCTCATAATGGTAATACCACTCTTGCGCCGCTCCCGTGAGGTGGTATGTTGCCAACCACACCCGATCATTGTTGTCCGTCTTCTGGCCTCGAAAAAATTGTTCGCAATGATTGAGCCAATTCAATGGGTCCTCCTTGCCGTCGTACTTAGGGAACTCCGATTTGTAGTAGCGTGGCGCCGCTGCTGCGGTTGAATTGACCGGCGGACGGCCGAGTGTCTCGGGAGGTGCCAATATCCCCGGACCACCAAGCCGCGGCGCTCCTACATGCGCGCCGGACGACGAGTAATCTTCTGTCGCTGGCCGCATCTGCTCCAAGGCGACCACTCTGGCCGTGGTAACTGCCACCGCGCGGCTAAGATCCGCAACATCCTTTTTGGACGCAAGCGTGGCGAAGTTTGCCAGGATTGCAGCCATATCCTGCTGCATCTGCGCCATGGCATCCGACGCATCCGCTTCTTCCGTCGACATGGTCTCTGATACCAAGATGTTACGTGCCCGGGCAACCGATCGAAGGTAGTATGGATGGGAAGGGGCTGGCCGTGTGGATGGTTGGCGTTCCGCCGTCGTTGGCAGGCGGTGTACAGGGAACGGAGATGAGAATAGAGAGAATAGGAGATGAGATATGAGAGTTGTTCCTTTCTTACCTTTATTGATCTAACGTGCCTCTTAAATAGAGACTTACAAGCAAACCTAATCTATTACAGATAAGCTAATTGATTGGAAGGCAATAATGAGAATAGCAGATAATAGTTGGACTCTAATTCGTATTAGCTTCTCGGTTGGAACCGTCCTCTGTAGCTGGGGCCGCACGTCGTCGTGTATACGGAATACCGACCATGACAGCACATGCATATGTATACACAAATCCATCCACAGAAGATCCTCAAGGTGGAGCCGCCATCACCACCCAAGGTTGTCACGGCGCTCTAGCAAGTTGCGGCGAGCCCTGAGTGTCTGGACGTCTAGTCGACTAGGCGCCCGCCATAACGATAGTTAGACGGTAGTGATAAATATAAGTAATACCTTATATGTTCAAAAATTAAATAACCATGCAATATAATAGCACGAATTAATGGGTTGGTATACTACATACCATTTGTAAGAATATAAGGCCCAAGCTATATATGTCAAATCTGTTAGGAAGGTTTAGCAGTTAGCCTGTCAATGAAAAAAAATGCTGCATTAGCTCAAGCCTCAAGCAATTATCTTGATTGGAACAATTATATTAGAGAACTGAGTCAACTGATAGAAAATAAAACATTTAATTACAAGGTCCATAATAGCAAACAGCATTAATAACTAGGTCCATACTCCATAACATAAGTAGACATCCACAGTCAACACAAGACATAAGAGACATAAAATGTGATAGTAGCATGAGTGCATCACATGATAACAAAGTAACTCAAAAGTTTTCTACTTTCATCCTAGTTTTTCATTCATCATCCAACTCTAGCTCATTCCCATGCACAAGCTCAATTTGAGCATGTTCTTCACTACTCTCATGAGAAGGTGGTTGTTGTCCAAACTCATCTTCAACATCTTCATCATCACATACCATTACATCTTCCTCATGATCACGAATAGATGGAGATACACGTCGATTATAAACTTGAACATCCACACGAGCTCTCCTAGAAAATTGCGCCCATGAAGCGAGGATGTTGCATTGAGAGCCTCATCAACATGCGACCATAGAAGATCATCCTCACCGGCATGCACCTGTCCAGTTGATGCAGCATCCTTGTCGATCCATTCATTATCCCATTGGAACTCTTCTAGAAACAAAGGGTTGGATTTGTTACCTTGTTCACTAAGTCATTGAAACTTAGATGCAATCTTTGTTACATGAGATATTAACCAAATTATTCAATCTTTTAAACTCCAACCGGTTCCTCTTCTTGGTATGGAGCTACAAAATGGAAACAAAAATAGCCCATAAATAAAAGTATGAATCATAAACAACCCATAATTGAAAAAAAACAGTACATAATTAGTGAACTTTTGTTTGCTTTACTTACTACTTACAAACTCAAATGTACTTCAATTGCGTTCACAACCGGATGAGGAACAGCAAAGACCAACAATGCGCTTTGCAACTTTTTGTAATGGGATAGCTAGGCCACCATTTGATTTCCACCAATCCACTAAAAGGTTAAGTATGAAACATAAAGCCCCATATTAGAAAGATTAAGAATGGAGTAAAGAACTAATTGAACTATAAACTATTAAAGTTTGAGGACTCACAAGGACTCTTTTTTTTTCCTTTGCATCTTGGCAAGTGTGGTATCGAAGCTAGCACGGATTTGCTCATAGTCATCAGCTATGACATCAATTTTGGAGAGCAACTGTTCATCATCACTAAACATCTTCATCATCACTCGATCAAAAGTATTCCTTATGATTGTTGCATGATCACTATCACTTTCCAAGATATCAAAAAATCTTTGTGGATTCAAAAACAATGCAGCCCTATGCAAGTTTTGCTCCATTTGCTCCTCCCATCGACGGTCAACAATCTCCATGATCCTCTCCAACAATCTGTCCTTCCTAACGAAATTCTCCTTAAGCTTCTCCTTACACATATCTATAGCAACTGTAAGCTCCGCCATTGCGGACTTCTCATCACCATCAACAAGCCTCAATACAATAAGAATGGGGTGAGTTGCTCTTATACAATCTTCCACAACATTCCAGAATGGTGTGGAGAGCCTAACATCGGACACATTCTTCCATGTTTGTGTTTTCCCTAATTTGGACCTACACCAATCCTTTTTTTCTCGAATACGCAGGAGAACTGCATATCATTTCATTAAGAAGAAGAGAAAGCAAAGTACAACACGCACACCAAACACACCCCTTAACTTTCAGAAACAAACGCGCCTGACAGAACAAAACACGACCAAGCATTACACACTAACAACGGTGGAGAGCTTTAACCGATTGCTACGGGGAGCCGAGCAAGCTCCCTTGCTCCAGCTAAACGCCACAGATGTGCTTCCTCTTCGATGTGTGCTAGGATCCTCTGCACGCTTGGCGTCGCCCCGTTGAAGACACAATCGTTTCACTGCTTCCAGATCATCCATGCGCCCAAAATAATCAGAGAATTGATTCCCTTTTTGAAGATTGTAGGAACCAGCTTGTCTATCTTGATCCACCAATCCTCAAATGAAGTGTCCGCAGCTTGAGGGGACAGGACTGAGAGTCCCACTTTACTGAGCAATTGAAACCACACTTGCTTAGCGAAAACACAACTAATGAGGATGTGCTGGATGTCCTCCTCGACTTGATGCAGAGCACACAGCAGCTTGGGTGAGGTAGTCCTCTTCTCGCTAGTCTGTCCGCCGTCCAGCAACGTTTGTGAACCGCCAACCAGATAAAGAACTGGCATTTCCTAGGCGCCCAGCTCTTCCAGATGAGTTCCCATGGTTCAAAATGTACTGCTCCAATGAAGAAGGTCTCATAAGCCGATTTTGACGAATACTGTCCAGAAGCTGAGAATCTCCATTGATGCTTGTCCGGGACGCCCGACATTAGCTGCACTTCCTCCAGCAGGTCCACAATTCCTATGAACTCAGCAAGAGTAGCGACACTGAGAGCACCCCGGATGTCGTGAGTCCAATGAAGCTCATGCAACGCTTCACTAACTTTACGTCGACTCCGTAGCCGTTTCGGGACCAGGGCGAAAATGTGAGGGGCTAGGACAGCAACGGACGAGCCATGGAGCCAATTGTCGGTCCAGAACAGAGTGGTATTTCCATCACCCACAATTGTGATCAAGGCAGCGGCAAAGAGAGCTTTCACTGGCTCCTGCACTTGAATAGGGAAGGCAGCCCATGGTTTGTCCGGCTGAGTTCTTTCTAACCATAACCATCTCATCCGAAGTGCCCAGCATAATGATTTCAGATCATGAATCCCCAGACCCCCGAGTTCTAGTGGCCGAGTTACTTTCGGCCAAGCCAGCAAACAGTGTCCCCCTTTTGCATCTTTCCTTCCTCGCCAAAGGAACCCTCTACGGATCTTATCCATGGCCTTCAGCGCCCAAGGTGGTAGGTCCATCGCCATCGCCAGGTAGATAATCATGGAGGTCATGACAAATCTAACCTGTACAGTTCGTCCAGCCCTATTCATAAGGTCTGCTTTCCATCCCGGCAGCTGATTTGCGAGACGATCCACGATAGGCTGGACATGGGCTCTCGTCAGCTTCTTGACTGATAAAGGTAAACCAAGATATTTGCAAGGAAACTCAAGAACCTCGCACGGGATCCGTTGCTGCACTAGATCCAAATCCTCGGTGGAGCAGCGAATTGGGGTGACGCTGCTCTTTTGAATGTTTGTTTTCAGCCCCGTAGCTGCGCCAAACACCCGTAAGATATCCACGACAAGATCAATATCCGTAGCAGCCGGATGGAGGAACATGACCACGTCATCCGCGTAGAGGGAAACCCGATGATGGAGGGGATGTCGTGCTAAGGGTTGAAGCAGCCCCATGTCATTGGCCTTTTGCACAATCGCATTAAGGACATCCATGACCAATATGAACAACAAAGGAGACAGCGGGTCACCTTGTCGCAATCCCCGCTGGTGTTGAATCTCCTGTCCTGGTGAGCCATTAAGAAGAATCTTCGTGGAAGAGGAGAAAAGCAAGCCGCTGATGATACTGCACCATCTATCTCCAAAACCATGATGCCGTAACACCTCCAACAAAAAAGGCCATGACACAGAGTCAAAAGCCTTCGATATCAGTGACAAATAGCTTTCTCAAAGCATCTCTGTGTCTATACATACTTTGCAAAGTGTAGAAAGAGGTCGAAGATCGAGTAAAAGCAGGCCTCACAAGATCTCTCCAACCCGTCAACTCCCTCAGTGCGTTGAGAAGCCTCAAATGCCTATAGATGAATGTTGTCATATACCTTGCTTTGGTTATTTAACCCTTGAACTCTACTATACTTCCAATATCCTCATTCCCAGTGTTCAAGAAGGCGGCCGCCTAGGCGCTGCGCGGCAGGGTGCCGCCCGGCCTTGGCCCCTAGTCGGGTGGTTGGGCGGCGAGGCGGTCCAAGGCGGGAAGAAGGCGATCCAAGGCGGGGCCAGGCGGCCTAGGCGCGGCGGATAAGGCGGCGCGGAGGGAGCGGCGGGGATGGGGAAAAGTGTTACTGCACACAAGGCTGTCGCCGCCGCCGTCGATTCGTCGGATTCCGCATCACCATCTTCCCTCCGGACGTCTGCCATCTTCTTTGCCTCGCCGGAGGGGAGGTCTTCCCCCCGCCCGTCCGCCGCTCCTGTGGCCGCCGTCGCCGGATCTGGACTTCCCGCGCCAGATCCCGCCGCCGCCGGCGGCGGATCCGGACTCCCTGCGCCAGATCTGGAGAGATGGGGGAGGCGGGCGGCGGCGATCTGCGGGGGAGGCGGCGGCGATCTTCGGGGGAGCAATGGGGAGGCGAGCGGCGGGATCTGTGGGGGAGGTGGCGCCGATCTGCGGGGGAGAGTGGGGGAGGCGGCGGCGATTTGCGGGAGAGTGGGGGAGGCGAGCGCGACCGCGCGAATGAGCGGGGAGGCGGCGGAAGATTTAGGGTTAGGGTTAGAGTCGGGGGCACGATATGCGGGGCGGGGCGGCGCGGTCGCGTGGATGGAGTTAGGGTTAGGCGGTTAGAAGATCTGGACCGTTAGATCTTTATCAGACGGCCTGAAATCTGACTAATTGCTTTAAACATTAGTTATAAGATTTGATGAGTCGATCTGAGATGTTAGATCTCAGATATATAGCAAATATATACTTATCATCTGCCTGTTGTCTTTATTTTTAATTTGGCCGCCTAGGCCCCCTAGGCGCTAGGCCCCACCTGGCCGCCCGCCTAGCGCCTACTTGAACACTGCTCATTCCTCAAGCATAAGATCCAAACAATGGGCAGCACATGGGGTCCAATATAGACTAGGGAATCTCTCCATTAGAATCCTTCCTGCAGTCTTGTAGTTAGCCCCATTGTCAGTGATTACTTGAACAACGTTCTCAGCACCAATCTCATTGATTTGTTTTTTTTCCTTCTCGAATGCGCAGGAGAGCTGCGCATCATTATCTCAGTGATTTGTTTCTCAAGTAAGTTGGCCAAATAGTTAGCATCATGAACGTCATGTGGTGCATCCATTGACCTCAAGGAGAAAGTCCCGTCTGGACTATTGACAAGGAAATCGATCAGGTGCCTTTCCCTCTTATCTGACCATGTATCCAACATTAGTGAGCAACCATTGTTTTTCCAAAACAACTCATGCTTAACCCTCAACTGGCTAACTTCTATGCTTTCCTCCTCTAGCAATGGAACCCTTAATTCATGATAACTAACCGGCTTCAATCCATGCCCATACTGCCCAATTGCTTCAACCATCTCCTCATAGCTCATCAAGTTTGCGTCATTGAATGGAATGCCATTCTCATAAAAGAACTTAGCGATGTACTTGATCGCCGTATGTCTTTCTTGCTCTTTCCACTCCTATACATGCTGATTTGGTTAGCCCCTAGGGTCTGCCTTAGTCTTACTACTTCTGTAGGGGACTTCAATAGCATTGCAGGGATTTTAGCTTGCTTCGGTGGCCCTTAGGGTTGTCACGGTGCTCTGGCAAGTTATGGCGAGACCAAGGCGTTTGGATGCCTGGTCGACTAGGTGCCTGCAATGGCGACAGTTAGACGATAGTAGTTAGACGGCAATTGCCTTAAAATTTCTTAACTTTCAGTCAATTTTCTTAGTCCTTAGATCTAAATCCAACCATCCATATCATTCCCCTCATTCCATATAAACCTATCCGAACCCTTAGATATAGATCTAACCATCCAGATCATTCCCCTTATTCTATATAAACCTATCCTAACTCTTAGATCTAGATCCAACCATCCAGATCATTCTCCTCATTCCATATAAATCCATCCTAACCCGAACCTCACTCAACTCCCACTCTTACCCCACCACCAGCTGGTAGTCGCCCCCCATTCCTCCCAGCGCTGCCTACCTCCTCTCCTCTATCCGTAGCCGCCGCCGTCCCCATCCCTCCCAGCGCCGCCTGCCTCCTCTGCCCGCAGCCGCTGCCCCCCATCCTTCCTAGTGCCGCCTGCCTCCTCTCCTCTGCCTCGCCAACGCCACCTGCCTCCTCTCCTCTGCCCCACTCTCCAACGCCAAAGCACCAACGTCGCCTGCCTCTGTCGGATCCGAGTGGTGGCAAGGCTCGAGGACGGCAGATCCGATGGTGAAGAGGCCGGCGATGGAGAGGGTCGACGAGATGGAGCCTAGCATGGGGGCCGGCGCGGTACGGCTCGGGAAGAGAGCCGGATGAGGCAACGACAGCGCGGGAAGAAGCGGCCGGCTCCAGATCTGAGCTGGCGGCGGCCATAT
The DNA here is from genome assembly GCA_017311315.1 of Dendrocalamus latiflorus. Taxonomy (NCBI): domain Eukaryota; kingdom Viridiplantae; phylum Streptophyta; class Magnoliopsida; order Poales; family Poaceae; genus Dendrocalamus; species Dendrocalamus latiflorus. Next base: position 51,026,594 of record CM029664.1, on the reverse strand, counting down.
CTGCACGGGGAGAGCCAGAGGTGGCCGGATTCGGCTTAGAGGTGGCCACCTAGCTCCTTGGACCTGGGCGATGAGCCTTGGCGTCCCTCTTCGGCCGCCAGGACGACTTGGTGTCGCCTAGGCGACGCCGTGACAACCATGATGGCCGTGGCTTCTTAAATAAGGTAGCAGTTGTAGCCTTCCTTTTGGAGGTTGTTCCAAAGCTTGGAGTCACCTTTGTCGCTGTCGGAGATGGATATGAGGCCTTGGAGGATGCCTCCTCTTGCCGTACCTCCTGGACTCCATCAGCACCATGCTCCCCCCTCCAGTCTCTTCTTCAATGGTGACCGGCACCTTTCGAGTGGTCTTACTCATCACACGCCTCCCACAAAGGGTACATTCCACCAAATTTGTCTTTAGTTGGCCAAAATGTGTCTTTCCATCCTGGGTTCTTTGACTTGGCCTTTCTCTTCGGATCCTTGGATGGATCCTAAGTCTCACTCTCACTGCCTTCCCTAGCTTGTGTAGACATCTGTTTCTCTGTAAGCACACAAAGAGCACAAGCTGTAAGCACATTCGCACCAAAACCTAATGCATTTTCTTCCTGCAGAGCACATCACAAAGGGGGGAAGCAGAGTTCATGTGCTTCCAATAGAGCACAACACAACTGCACAATAATACACTAACACTACTAGTCTACTATTTGGCACTACTAGTTCATGTTCTTCCAACAGAGCACAGCACAACAGCACAACTCCATCCACTGATTCCACTCTCCCATGACAAAACATTTGACATGTTGCCTCAGCGGCTCAACCCTCAAGTCAGTTGTCCCACAAAGAAAGAAAGCAAAGGAGAGGGAAGCTGGAGGTGGGAGCAGATCACCTGAGCGTCAGCAGTGGAGAGGGGCGTCGGCGGCGGGAGTAGGATGGACCGCTAGAGAGGGAAGCCGACGGTGGGAGAAGGAATAGATCGGCGCCGGCAGAGGGAGGAGGCAGCAGCTCGGGGCCTTTGAAGACTTACGAGTCAAGTGGCAGGTTTGACTTAAGGGCCTTTGAAGCCCCCAACCCCCAGGTGGTTGCCACAATGACCTTGGCGTCGCCTAGCTCCGCCTAAATCCTCACGGGCTGGGCGATCGTCCACGATGCCCCCTCCGGCCGTCAGGACGCCTTGATAACCATGTCACCACCAACTCGAATATTTATAAAAGTGGAGATTCTACAAGTTTACAACACATTGCAACCTGTAGCCTGTAGAGCTTCTCTTCTAAGGCCCAATATTCTGCGGTTGTTACCAATTCCAGTAAGATTCCGTTGTTATGGCTCCAAAAATGGACGCTTTTAGGTTATTATATCCAAAAATAGAAAAACGGAAGTGCTTTGAAAAGCCACCACAGTACCCCCTGTGAAGCTTAAGGATTGCATGCTTTTACCTGCCGTGTTTATCATAATAACGTCTTTTCATGACCGATGCTTACAGTGCCCGTACCAGTGTACCTTGATGTAGCAATTGACAAACCAACCATGATTATTTTGTGTTTGTGTAGGTTACAGATAGCTCATCAATGAGGAGATCTGCTGCAAGCATGCTTAGTGGAAAGAAGCCCGTCCAGGCAGTGGTTAGTATTGTTTTTTCCTGCTCTTGGATGTGCATACCATGTATGAGTTTCTAATCTTTAAATTTGGCCACCATGTTCATATTTGAGGGTTTTCTTTTTCTTGTTTTAAGGTCGCTACTAAGAAATCTGGAACAGCAAAATCTACCACTGCAAAAAAGACAGATGGTGGACCACAGTCAAAGGCCTCTGCTGCTCCTGAGATTGAAGATGTTGAGGTGATTTGCTTATCTGAATTGAATCCATTTCCTTATTACAAGCAAAGCCCTTCATGATTTGCATGTTTATGCAATTTGTAAGATGTTTTAGTTGCTAATCTAGAGCACATGTTTGCATATCTTTGTCAATTGTCTCACCATTTTTTCTGGAGAATTTGTAAATAGTCTACGCTCGAAGTATTTGAATTTATCATAAGGATACTAAAGCCATATATATTTAACTGAAGATGTTTCCGTAATGCCCTACTGATGTTATGAGATTTTTTTGGGTACAAACTAATAGCTGAAAAATCATTAACCGAGGAAGATAGATTCAAACTCACATATTTATTTGTTTGATTTCTTGCAGCCAGCCGAGATGAGTTTGGAAGAAATAGAAGAGAGGTTAAATTCTGTTGTAAAAACAGAGACAATTTCCCAGTTAAAGAGCACTGTCTGGAAAGAGCGCCTTGAAGGTTACCAAAGATCCTGTGTTGCCTGTTTTATTCTTTATTTTGCTTGGGTTGGAAGACTAAGCTTTGAGTTGTGTCTTTTACATCTTGTGTGTTGATGCTATATGAAGGCAAGTAGAGTTGGTGGTTGATGTTGCATTGTGCCTTGAACCCAAACAGGGGGTGATACATGATATATATTACAAGGGTTAGGGTTAGGTCTAACAGAAGATGACCACCCTGGAACCCTAACAAACCACCTGACCACCCTAACAACCACCTGACAACCCTAACTGAAAGGGATAGAGAGCACATGGGCTGTTACACCTATGCAGCTGGCTAACACCCCCCCGCAGTCTGAGCGTCGCCGCAGACGTTCAGACTTTACCGAAATTCCCGGAAGATCGTCGAAGGCAGTCCCTTGGTGAAGATGTCGGCATACTGGGAAGACGTCGGCACATGAAGGACGCGGACAGCACCGATGGCAACGCGCTCCCGAACAAAATGGAGATCAATCTCAATATGTTTGGTGCGTTGGTGCTGAACCGGGTTGGAGGACATGTAGACGGCGCTGATGTTGTCGCAGTACACCAAGGTAGCCTTGCTGGGTGGGGAGTGGAGCTCGCATAAGAGTTGGCGCAGCCATGATGCCTCAGCCACGGCATTAGCCACACCGCGGTACTCGGCTTCGGCGCTGGAGCGGGAGACGGTGTTCTGGCGTTTGGAGGACCAGGAGACAAGGCTGTTCCCGAGGAACACCGCATAGCCTGAGGTGGATTTGCGAGTGTCCGGGCAGCCAGCCCAGTCAGCGTCAGAGTAGGCAACCAGGTCCAACTGTGCTGAAGGTCGAAGGAGCAGCCCAAGGTGAAGAGTGCCACGAAGATACCGCAGGATACGCTTCAAGGCGGCAAGATGAGGCTCCCGAGGATCGTGCATGTGAAGGCAGACCTGCTGGACGGCGTAGGAGATGTCCGGACGTGTGAAGGTGAGATACTGAAGAGCACCAGCCAAACTCCGGAAATCTGTGGCGTCGCTGACGGGGGTACCATCCTGCGCTGAGACCTTGGAACAAGTGTCCACCGGGGTGGAGCAGGGCTTGCACTCAGCCATGCCTGCGCGGTCTAGAATCTCCTGCATATACTGGCGCTGTGAGAGGAACAGGCCATCAGACTGCCGCTGAGCCTGCATCCCGAGGAAATGATGGAGATCACCTAAGTCCTTCATCGAAAACTCCTGCTGCAGGGCATTGATGGTGCGATGAAGGAGTGTGGTGGACGAGGCGGTGAGGACGATGTCATCCACATAGAGAAGCAGGTAAATGATCTCAGCACCACGGTGGAACACGAAGAGCGAGGCGTCAGACTTGGCTTCCATGAATCCGAGAGATACCAAGTGAGCTGCAAAACGGCTGTACCACGCTCGAGGTGCCTGCTTGAGACCATAGAGTGAACGGTTCAGACGGCAGACGTGATCCGGATGAGAGGAGTCCTCGAATCCGGAGGGCTGAACGCAGTAAACTGTCTCATCAAGGGTGCCATGGAGGAAGGCATTCTTCACATCAAGCTGTCGAATAGGCCAGTTGCGGGAGATGGCGAGTGAAAGAACAGTCCTCACGGTAGCTGGTTTGACGACAGGGCTGAAGGTTTCTGAGAAATCAACGCCGGGGCGCTGTGTGAAGCCGCGGAGGACCCAGCGAGCTTTGTAGCGCTCCAGTGAACCATCAGCTTGGAACTTGTGCTTGAAGATCCACTTGCCAGTCACCACATTCGCGCCAGGAGGGCGCGGAACAAGATCCCAAGTGGTGTTCTGGAGAAGGGCAGCATGCTCATCCAGCATGGCAGCGCGCCAGTTCGGGTCGGTAAGAGCGGCCCGGTATGTCTTCGGAAGAGGGGACAAGAGCGCGGTGTGGAACACAGCAGGTTGCCGGAAGTCGTGTTTCGCCCTGGTGGTCATGGAGTGTTGATTGACCACGGGGGGAATGGCAACCGCGCCCGGAGGAAGGGGCGCAGGAGTTGCTGGAGGCGCAGCTGGAAGCGCCGGGGGGTCAGGGCGCCGGCCATACACCTGGGTGATGACACGAGCTGGCGGTTGGAGCTGGGCAGCCGCGTGGGGAGGTGTAGGCGACGCCGAAGAAGCCGCAGCCGGAGGAGGCGCCGGGCGAGAGCGCCGGCAATACACCTGGGCAGCCGCACGAGGAGTTGTAGGGGATGCCGGAGTAGCCGCACACGGCTGTGCGGGGGACGCCGAAGCATCCGCACGTGGCTGTGCGGGCGTCGATGCTGGTGACGGCGTGGGAGTGGCCAGCAGGGGTGCAGCGGGGCATATTGCCGCATCCGTGGCAGGAGGCAGAGGAGCCGGCGATGATGACCCTGCAGGCAAAGGAGACCAAGTCGGGCCTATAGGCGCCGGAACGGGATTAATAAAGGTGTCCAAAAACTCAAAGTCCGCGGTGGATGGGATGTCAGGCTGCTCGGCAAAGGGAAAGGAGGACTCGTCGAAGATCACATGGCGGGAAATGATGATCTTGTTGGAGGTGATGTCTAAACAGCGGTATCCTTTATGATGAGCTGAGTAGCCGAGGAAGACACACGAAGTGGAGCGCGGAGCGAGTTTGTGGGCAGCAGTGGTGGACAAGTTGGGGTAACATCGACAGCCGAAGACGCGCAGATGGTCATACGCAGGTGGAGAGCCTAACAAGGCTTCATGGGGCGTATGAAAGCACAACGTTTTGGTTGGTAGGATGTTGATGAGAACGGTGGCGGTGTTTAGAGCCTCGACCCAATAGCGAGGTGGAAGACAAGCTTGGAAGAGGAGAGACCGAACCATGTTGTTGATAGAACGGATGGCTCGTTCGGCCTTCCCATTTTGAGCAGAGGTGTAAGGGCACGACATTCGGAGGTGAGTGCCGTGGGTGAGGAAGAAGGTGCGAGTGCTGGAGTTGTCAAACTCGCGCCCATTGTCGCATTGGACAGACTTGATGGTGCGGCCAAACTGGGTGGAAACATGAGCAAAGAAATTAGATAGAGTGGAGAAGGTATCAGACTTGAGGCGTAAAGGAAATGTCCACATAAAGTGAGAGCAATCATCGAGAACAACCAAGTAATATTTGAAACCCGATACACTAGGAATTGGTGAGGTCCACAAATCACAGTGTATGAGTTCAAAAATGTGGGAGGCCCGAGATGCTGACACGGGAAAAGGAAGACGAACATGACGCCCGAGCTGACATGCATGACAAATAGAGTTGCTAATTTCTTTATTACAAGTCATGAGTTTGGATAAAGTCTCAAAGCCAGGATGACCGAGACGACGATGCCATAGAGTGGACGCGGTTGTGGTGACGAGATGTGCAGCAGTAGGAGATGACACGCCAGAGGGGCGAAGAGGGTACAACGGCCCGGAACTATTGCACCTGGTGATCATTCTCCTGGAAAGCAGATCCTTCACAGAACAACCAGCGGGGTCAAATTCAACAGAACAATTATTGTCGGAAGTGAACTGACGCACAGAAATGAGATTCTTAATAAGACCCGGAGAAACAAGGACATTGTTAAGACATAAAGGGCCGGGGAGATGAGCTGTGCCAGTGGAGGTGACGGGAAGGAGAGCACCGTTACCGACAATGATAGAAGAAGGAATAGGGTATTGCTGGGAAGAGGTGTGGGAGAGAGTACCGGCGTCAGAAGTCATATGCGAGGTGGCGCCGGTGTCGAAGATCCAGTCGTGTTGCGAAGGCGGAGTCAGCGACATGGTGTTGAAGGAGGAAGCCAGACTCTACGCGTCCCAGGATGGCATGCCGGCCGTGGGGTAGCAGTAGCTGGGAGGGGCAGTCCACTGCCCCTGGGCGCCGGCGACGAAGGTCTGCGGCGTAGGTGCAGGGGGAGGGGCAGTCCACTGCCCCTAGGCGCCGGCGACGAAGTTCTGCGGCGTAGGTGTAGGGGGTGGCAGCTGAGAACGAGCAGCCGGCAGCGGGGCCAAGGGAGGGCGATTACCCGGCCACATGCTGATGGAACCGGACCAGGGTTTGTAGAAGGTGGGCCACGGACCGCCCGGCGGAGTTGGCGCGGTGTGCTGGTGCTGAGGCGCCGACGGGGCTGGACCGGACTGCCGTCCTTTGCCCTTTCCGCCGCGCGTGCCCCGCTTGTCACTTTTGCCGGAGCTTCTGGAGCCGCTGAAATGCTGCTGTGGAGGTGCGGCCGGTTTGCCAGCAGAGCCAGTTCCTCCAGAGGCGATGAGGGCGGTCGGTGAAGGAACCGAACGATGAGCCATGTTGAGTTCTTCCAGCAGGAGGTCGGTGCGTGCCTCCAGGAAGGTGGGGAACGGGCGCCCACGCTGGAGATGCATGCCGATGGAGGCGAAGCGCTCGTTGAGGCCGCGGATGAGGTTGAGGACGAGTGTGCGATCAGTGACAGCCTCGCCCAGGTCGCCTAGGGCATCGGCCATGGACTTGAGCTTGCGGCAGTAGTCGGTGACGGAGAGATCGCCCTGGATGAAGTTGCGGAAAGCGGCGTCGAGGTAGAGCGCGCGCTGCTCGCGGTTGCCGAGGAACTGATGCTCCAGTGCGAGCCAGACGGAGCGGGCAGTGGCAGTGGCATGGTCGTCCCGGACAATCTCCTCAAGGTCGGGAGAGATGGTGCCGAGGAGCCACGTCATGACGACGCAGTCCATACGCTCCCAGTCGGGGTAGGTGTGGTCGGCTGTGTCGGCGAGGACATGGCGACGGAGGGAGAACTTCCCAAGAACCAGGAGCATCTGGTGGCGCCAGCGGGTGTAGTTGTTGCTTTCCATGTCGAGGACGGCGGGGACGAGAGTGCGGATGTTTTGGACGGCAACGGCCTGGGCGTGTAGGTTGATGATGGCGGCGGCCTCGTGCGCCAGGAGGGCTTCGCGGAGCGGCTGGGCAGAGCCAGCGGCGCCGGCGGAGGAAACGGCGTCGTCCTCTGTTTCGATAGCGGCCTCGGCCGCTTCCCGCTCGCGGGCGGCGCGGGCGAGTGCGTCACGGGCGCGGGCGGCGGCGGCGTCGCGCTCCTGGGCGGCGGCCGTGGCCTCCTGCTCAGCTTCCTGGGCGCGCTGAAGAGCGGCGTCCCGAGCAGCCGCCTGCTGGCGGCGACGTTCCTCTGCTTTGCGCTCGATCTCGAGGGCGGCCGCGGCAGCCTGCACGGCGGCGAGATCGGCCGCAGAGGGAGCGGAAGGAAGGGAGCCAGGCATGGCAGCAGGTGAGATGGCGCAGCCACAGGGGGTGTGCGGAGAAGAAGGCCTGGGCGGAGAAAACCTAGGCAGGACGCGCAGCCGCCAGGGGCGCGCGGGGGAGCAAAGGCAGCGGAAGAAGAAGAGCCTGAAGCTCTGATACCATGAAGGCAAGTAGAGTTGGTGGTTGATGTTGCATTGTGCCTTGAACCCAAACAGGGGGTGATACAGGATATATATTACAAGGGTTAGGGTTAGGTCTAACAGAAGATGACCACCCTGGAACCCTAACAAACCACCTGACCACCCTAACAACCACCTGACAACCCTAACTGAAAGGGATAGAGAGCACATGGGCTGTTACACCTATGCAGCTGGCTAACACTATACTTAAACAAGGAAATATTGTCGTAACCAGGGTTCAAAATCTCTGACTGGCGGTTACCGGCCGGGTTTTCCGGTTACCGGTTTCAAAACATCCCAAAATTCAAGTTTTGATTTTCAAATTGTGACCGGTTTTTCCGGTACCGGCCGCCGGCCGGGATTTCTCCCTGTTCCGGGTTTTGGAACCTTGGTCGTAACCATGTTTGATCTTATTACCAGTTCCGTTTCGTTCTTTTATATGCTATACCTTGTCTGGGGATTAAGGTTGTTCTAATAATTTCTTCTAAACCTTAAGGCTTATGTGGCCTAGAGTCAGACCCTAATATTGTACTATTTGGCAGCTATTGGCTTGCTAAAGCAGGACGTGGAAAATCTCACAGGACTAGACAAATCTGCAGAACTCTTGGTTCGTTTATTATGTGCTGTGCCTGGATGGAGTGAAAAAAATGTGCAGGTAATTACTAATAATTTTGCGTTGAGTGAAAAAATTCTTCCCTTTCCTTCCTGATGGAAGTAATGTCCTGTATACTTAAATGAATCAGGTTCAACAGCAAGTTATAGAGGTCATCACCTACATTGCCTCAACTGTAAACAAATTTCCAAAGCGATGTGTTGTTCTATGCCTTTTTGGTATGTGCTCCTCTTACTTCAGTTTGTACTTTTACTTTGCTGGTGATTCACCTTTGAAATGAGCATTAGCTTGTCTCAGTTAAACTTGGCAATATGTCAACAACATAAAACAGCATCAGCGAGTTTGAGCTTTACACATGCTCAAATTTGGTTTGTATTAAGCTTGGTGGCACTGTGCATCATTATTTAACAACAAACATTATATCATGAGACTTGGGTGCTGGGTACCGGGTTTACACTAGTATAGTGCAGTATATTCATAAATATACTAGACTAATCAAGTCAATCTCAAGCTTGGCTTGATGAGGAGTTTGAGCTTTATTACCATTTCAAGCTTGGTCAATTTGTGCCTAACCCAAGTTCGAATTGCTTGTTGCGTGCTTGTTTTTTTTTCCAGCTGTACTTTTGGTTATTGGGTTTATAAGTTATAAGCATAGACTATGTACTCACTTCTGAGCTTAAGTCCCTGTTTGTGAAGGCTGAGCTTGTCTGAGAAGTTGGAGAGGGGCTTCGGCTTCTCCCAAGAAATGGGATGTAAGCTTCTCTGATAGTTCTGAGAAGGCTCCCCCAAACAGTGCCTAAAATTTAAGCTGCTCATGTCTAAAGATAAGCTGAAACTCATTTTACCTACTTGCACCTTGTGCCAACAAAGCTATAACTAGTTAGTTGGCACTGATGCAAAATGTTTTTGAGCAAAGTTGGCAACAAGAAAAATCTCTGAAAGAATTTTTATATTGACCTTGGACAAATTTGAGCATACGATAGTTTTTAAACCAATAACTGTCATAACATTTTTATTCAGATCTAATGTAGTTTCTTCTCAGAATCTTATTTATGTCCAGAATTTTATTCTATTGATCTGTACATTTTATTTTGGAGGTTTCTGGGTTTGTCTGCATAACATATATGGTACATTATCTGAGATTACATGTAGCCTTCTTGTATTGATCATACATCGTACCTCTTCATAATCAATCATTGCTTATGTCTTATAGAATGCTGATTATTGCACAATTGCTATTTTCTGTCAGGCATAAGTGAAAGGGTTGCTGATATAAAAACTCGGGCACATGCAATGAAATGTCTCACCGCCTTTTGTGAGGCAGTAGGTCCGGGATTTGTGTTTGAAAGGGTACGAGTTAACATAACAATTAATCCATTATTGCAGTTTTTTCTGTCCTGTTATGCATGTTCACGCTTTCAGCATGACCCTTCTTTGGTGCTGAGGTTATCACGTATGAATCTTAATACATGAATTGTAGAACATTTTTTCCCAATTTTATTTAATACTTCTACAAGTACTGAATGTTACAACAAACAATAATTTACGAATCACTTGCTCCTGATTGGTTGTTCAACAGCCACCATAATTATGCCTATCATTTTTATAGCTATATAAAATATTGAGAGAGCACAAGAATCCAAAGGTTCTTAGTGAGGGTATTCTTTGGATGGTCTCTGCTGTAGAAGACTTTGGGATCTCCAATTTAAAGCTAAAGGTGCACATTGCTTTGTATGTTTTAATTATACTTATAAAGTCACTGCACTTTTGTTCTTAGTCTTCTTTATCGTTCCAGGATATGATTGATTTTTGCAAAGACATTGGTCTGCAATCTAGTGCTGCTGCAACAAGAAATGCAACTATCAAACTGACAGGGATGCTGCATAAGTTTGTAGGACCAGGTTGTCTACTCGTTTCTTAATGTAACTATGGTTGATGAATGCACCAATTACATGTTTCTGAAATAAACCTTCCTGCAGATATCAAAGGATTCTTAAATGATGTCAAACCGGCCCTTCTTAGTGCTCTGGATGCTGAATATGAAAAGAATCCATTTGAGGTATGCCGTGTCTCAGTCATTGTTTGGAAAATGTGTTCATTTCATGTTTTCTTTTTATTTTCATCAACAGCAATTCGGTTCAATTAACAGGGTGCTGCTGCTGCTCCGAAGAGAACAGTAAGAACTTTGGATACTGCATCTTCTACGTCTGCTGCCACATCTGATGGGCTACCGAGGGAAGACATAAGTGCTAAGATAACACCTACTTTGCTGAAAAATTTGGGAAGTCCAGACTGGAAGGTACTACACAGTTATTTGGTTTCTCTTTAACCTCTTGGGTTGATTCTGTAAGTTTGCCTGCATTTTATGTTTGATATTGTGCTTATGTGAGGTGATAGGTACGGCTGGAGTCCATAGATGCAGTCAACAAAATTGTGGAGGAGGCCCATAAACGCATTCAACCGACAGGCACAGGTTCATTGTTTTCTCAAACAACTGTTGAATGTGTTTTGTTGGGTTATATTCTTCTAAGTTATACCATATTATCTTGGTCATGTTGGAACTGCAGTGGAACTGTTCACAGCGCTAAGAGGCCGTCTTTATGACAGCAACAAAAATTTAGTGATGGTGACCTTGTCAACGATTGGTGGTCTTGCATCTGCTATGGGCCCTTCTGTTGAAAAATCAAGCAAGGTTTGGAATCAACTCTATTTTTATGTTCCTTCCTGTTCTTTTGCACCTATATAACTGGTAACTTTATGTTATGAAGGGTATTTTGGCAGATGTGCTAAAGTGTCTTGGTGACAATAAGAAGCACATGCGAGAGTGCACATTGACTGCTCTAGATTCATGGGTTGCTGCTGCTCAACTTGATAAGATGGTTCCATATATTACAGTGACTTTGGCTGATCAGAAAACTAGTTCAGAAGGGCGAAAAGATCTTTTTGATTGGTTGTCTAAGCATGTTTCAAAAATGGGTGATCCATCTGAAGCTTTGCCTTTATTGAAGCCGTCTGCATCTTCATTGATGGTATTAGTCAAATAATTGAATTATTTGATTGGTATTCATTTATTTATAGCCATATTGCAGCTCATTTGAATTCTAATGATGGCTATATCCTTCTATTCAAAAGGATAAATCTTCTGAAGTCCGCAAATCTGCTGAATCCTTTATGAATGAAATTCTCAAGATTTGTGGCCAAGAAGTGGTATGGTTAATCCTATATATTATTGTTATTCACTTGTCCATTTTTTGGAACATTTTCCCTGACTGAATACATTGCTTGGTATAGGTTGCAAAGAACTTGAAAGATTTGCCATCACCTACTTTAGCCATTGTAGCAGAGCGGTTGAAACTGTCCACTGTACACGAAGGTGTCTTACACAATCTTGTTTTACACTGTAGTAGTTTTTATCAACTCTTGTTGGTATGTCTGTACTGATTTGGTATTACCGCATGATTTAAACAGGAATTTCTGATTCTGTGAAGATGGTGACAACAAGCATGAGCTTAGCATTAAAAGGAGGGTTAAAGAACGGCAAACATGGCCCGAATGATCGTGGGTCTAATGTTGGCAAAGCTGTATCTCAAGTGCGTGACTTTGTTATCTGTGTCATTGTGGAAAATGATTCCCTTTTTCTGACTGTTATTTTTCATTATCAGAGAGGAGTTCCCGCAAGGGCCTCCGTTACTATGATTTCTGCTGAAGACTCGTTACAATCTCACGCATTATTTAACATTAGGGACTCAAACAAGGTATGCAATCATCAATCCCTGCTACCTCACAAGTTTGTGCATTGAGTTCTTATATTTATATTTAATTGTTCAGGAAGAGCGGGAGAGACGTGTTTTGGTACGTAAATTCAAGTTTGAAGAACCACGCCGTGAGCAGATTGATGAACTGAAGGTTTGTGTTGTGGAAAGAGAACTGTTTTAAGTTCGTTGCATTTTCATCCAGATTTATTTCTTTACTGGGGTGTTCTCTCATGACATGTGCTGGCATTTGTTTGTTGCAACTTGAACTGGTTAATAAGCAAAACCATACACCTAGCAGATACACTATTAGGGATAACGGTGGGGAGAAGATGGTAATACCAACTGTTACATGGCAAGCTAGTTACATTTGTTGTTACATTTCGGTGATTCAGTGTAGAAAAATCTAGTGTTTCAATATATTTTATACATTTCTTTGACATGGCAATCTGATGTTTCCTGCAAGTTTCTTTATTCCCACGTGTGCGCGCTGGGCTCATTTTGCCTAATGTGGTATTTAACTTCATGTGAACAACTCATCTGATTTGTTTCAAATAAAATTTCACCTGCAGGTTGATTTATTTAAGCATTTCCGAGAAGATGTAAGCTTGCGATTATGGAACTCAGACTTTAAGAGGCAAATAGATGCTATTGAGTTGCTACAGAAGGTTGGAAATTGATGACATCATGACAATCTTGAGTCTTTATCTCAGTGCAACTTGCTATACAACCTAGCTCATATGAATGATTTGTTGTGATGCTATCCAATTGTGCAGGCACTGCCTTCAAGTGGGAAAGAAGTGATCGAGCTTCTTGATATTCTGTTAAGGTGGTTTGTCTTGCGCTTTTGTGAATCTAACACAACATGTTTGCTGAAGGTAAATAGTCATTGTACTAGTTAAGAATTCGTTTGAGCCTTTTTTTCTTTTGTGGAGCACTATAATTGATCGGTTTCTGTGTATTTTATGTTATTTTGACATTTAGGTGCTTGACTTTCTTCCTGAGCTCTTTGATGTTCTGAAAGATCAGTCTTACATGTTAACGGAAGCAGAAGCTGCAATCTTCCTTCCTTGCCTTATAGAGAAGGTACATTGAAAGTTTAGCTGTACAAAAAGTTGATTAGTTTTAGTATTGTATCTTCACATTAGAAACACGGGCTGGAGATATTTTATCCAGATCACTTTGCTTTGGAACATACTCCTTTTGTTCTTATATGACATTTTAATGTGTGATCGCAGTTTTTAACTACTTCCTTTCATGTCTAAACAACTGTTGTATTGCAGTCTGGTCACAACATTGAAAAGGTCAGGGAAAAAATGGGGGAGCTGATAAAGCAAATGGTCAACATCTATTCCCTTCCAAAACTGCTTCCCTATATTTTGGAGGGACTGCGCTCCAAGAATAACCGAACTAGGATAGAGTGTGTTGATATTATTGGATATTTCATGGACCATCATGGGACTGAGGTCTGGATCACTCTCTTTTTCCCCTTTGGTAGTTGGTAGACGGTCTTGCTTACTTTTAGGTCATGCTTTCTTGCAGGTTAGTGGGTTATTGAAAAATTTGCCATCTGTTGCGGCATTAACAGCAGAGCGAGATGGTGAAATCAGGAAAGCTGCTCTTAATACACTTGCCACTGCTTACAAGAACCTTGGTACATCCTTTCCCCTTTTCTTCAGTAGAAGATATTTCATGCTATGGAATAGATTCAAACCCTTCACCCTATTGGAAAATTAGATGTTCCCTTTTCTATTAATGAATGATGGAATTTTTCACAGGCTCCTATGCCATTAGTCCTGAGAATTGTTTTTTTTGGCGAACATGCATGCTTGCATATTTGCACTAGTGTCAAATCACTGCATGTTCTCATTACACACATTAGCTGTAATTACATATTGGCAAAATGTTGTGATATTGATTTGCAAGAGCCTCTTAGTCTACTGTCTTTGGTCAAACAGGGGACGATGTATGGCGATATGTTGGAAAACTTTCAGATGCTCAAAGAAGTATGCTCGATGATAGGTTTAAATGGAAGGTTACTATCTATTCCTTCACAAGACCTTTCTAGTATTTGAAGTGCAAAATTACAAAATCACCTGATACAGATTTTAAGGGATGTATAATCCTGTTGTTTGATGGTATAATGTCAGGCTCGAGAAATGGACAAGAGGAGAGAAGGAAGGCCTGGCGATGCTCGAGCAGCTTTGAGGCGTTCAGTTCGAGAGAACGGGTTAGTTCTTTTTTTTAATCATGCCATTTGTTTTCCCGTGTTGTGTAATCTATTGTTTATTGCTTCCTTTCCCAACTTTGAAGACTGAAAAATGCAAGATATGAAATTTTGAGCAAAAACATAACCGTTAACTTCTTGCTTCTTTTGTGATGACATTGTGTTTTTAGTTATTCATATTCTTTCATTTTTCGGATATAGGTCTGATATAGCCGAACAAAGTGGGGAACTGGTTTCCCGTTCAATGGCAGTATCAATGATCTCAAGGTGCTCCAGTTATCTTATTTCTCTGTTCATCACTCTTTCTGTATTTCGTAGCATAACTCTACTTGTGTATGCTTGTCTATCAATAGGGAAAACTTTGGGTATGCTGATGCCCATATGGATAGGCATATGGTACCTAGGCAGATGGCAACAGCAACAACTGGTCCTGCAGACTGGCGTGAAGCTCTTGATATTGTTGCATTTGGTTTGCCTGAGCAGGTCGTGCTGTTGCTCACTTCCCATAGTTGTCCCACGTCTTAACCTCTCGTTGATGCACTCTGTTTATTTTTTTTTTCAGTGCTGTATTGTGGTATCTAGCTGTAACAACTTGCTTCACCATATTTGTACATTCACTATTGAAGTGCAAACATTAGTCTTGAGATTTTTTAGTCTATGCAGTCTGTTGAAGGGATGAAAGTCATATGCCATGAGCTAACTCAGGCGGTAGATCCTGAAAGTTCCGTGCTTGATGATCTCATCAAGGAAGCTGACAGATTGGTTTCATGTTTGTCTGTTATGGTAAGCCTTCATTGTTTTCTTGAAGTCACCTTTGATGTTTGCTAACTTTGATGATGACGAATCTTTCAGGTTCCAAAAACCTTTAATTTCAGCCTATCTGGGGCTTCCTCAAGGTCATGCAAATATGTTTTAAATACTCTCATGCAGGTTTGTTGATATGATTATGCTCGCCCTTATTATGTTTTTTATTTGGTTAAATGTTGTTTATGGATTCTTGGTTATTTTACAGACTTTCCAGATCAAACGTCTTGCTCATGCTGTGGAGGAGGGTACCCTAGATAACCTTATCACAGAGCTACTACTTTGGCTTTTAGATGAAAGAGTTCCTCTTATGGATGATGGCAGTCAACTACTTAAGGCTCTTAATGTCTTGATGCTTAAAATCCTGGTCTGTATATTTCTTTTCATGGTCAATTTTGCTTGCTGCCTGCTCTTTGTATAATGTCTTATTTTGAGCAGGATAATGCTGAGAGGACATCCTCGTTTGTTGTGCTAATTAATTTACTGAGGCCTTTAGACCCCTCAAGATGGCCATCCCCTACTCCATCAGAGTCCCTTGCTGTAAAAAATCAGAAGTTTTCAGATTTAGTTGTTAAATGTTTAATTAAGTTGACAAAGGTACGTGACTACTTGCTGTCAAATGTTGTGAACCTCTACAGGATATTACTTCTGATGGCATATGTCATCTTTCAGGTTCTTCAGAGTACAATATATGAAGTTGACCTTGATCGCATTCTTCAAAGCATTCATAGTTATTTACAAGGACTAGGAATGGAAGAGATACGGAGAAGGTTCATGTTGTCCTCTTGGAGTTGAATATTAGCTGCATAATTGATTTCTTTTTGGATTTTAGACAGTGTTCACTAAGGCACTAGATGCTAGCCGGGCGGCAGACCGGTGCGCTTGGTGGCCTCCTAGGTGGGACAAATCGGCTAGGCGGGCAAGGCAGGAGGGTGGCGCCTAGGCGGCTGCCTAGGGGAACACTGATTTTAGATACATATTGATGCTTTGAGTATTTTGTAGGGCTGGAGCTGATGACAAGCCACTAAGAATGGTCAAAACTGTGTTGCATGAACTTGTAAAGCTTCGAGGTACAGCAATAAAAGGTCATCTTTCAATGGTTCCTATAGATGCTGAACCTCAGCCAATCATTCTGGCATACATTGATCTTAATCTTCAGGTAAAACTTGCAATATCATGTATTTTTACTGTTCCATCAAAAGCTTTTTATGCACACCCCTTTTTTCTAAACAATATTATTGGGTCATCCTAGACCCTTGCAGCAGCTAGAATGTTGACACCATCTGGGCCTGTGGGCCAAACTCACTGGGGTGATGCTGCATCGAATAGTCCAAATCCGTCCACTCATTCAGCTGACGCTCAATTGAAGGTACAATCACTTGTTCTTTTTACTACTTTTCGTTTGTAAAATGACTACATTCAACTTTATGCAGTAATTTGACACGCTTTTTCACCTTTCTTTTGGGTATGATCAGCAAGAGCTTGCTGCAGTATTCAAGAAAATTGGTGACAAACAAACATGTGCGACTGGTCTTTATGAACTCTACCGGATAACCCAGTTGTACCCAAAGGTATTACTTCTTATCAAGTCTGATAGTTACTGTCCAGCTTTGGC